>CM023102.1:2485865-3169667 GCA_013103745.1 Gardenia jasminoides | reverse complement strand
AAGGTACAACCTCCATCTTCATCAATTACCTTAAGTATTGATTGATTAGTGCTACATTCATTGTGAATTTTGTCTTGATGTGACCCTAAAACCTGTTGGATCGCCTTATGAGTTGGAGTTTAGAACACTTTCTGGGATCCAGAGTTTGATTACTGTCTTGGTATATAAGGATTGTGAATTATGAGTTGGAAGGTGAAAGTTGTCAATAGGCTTGGTGAATTGGATATTAGGAGTTGAATAAGAATATGGTGACAAAGAAGCATCTGGGGTTATTTGTAAAAGTGAATAGGGGCGTAAATTCAAAGGAGGCGGTCTCAATTTTATTTTAAAAATGTCAAATATTATTTATATTGTGTTTATTCATTGAAATATGAGAGAATATATGTTTAAAGTGAATATTTTCCAATTTAGAGAATTTTATATGAATTATTTGCCGGTGTGTGGTTTCGGCCGAATTAAGTGTTCAATTTTGTACCCGTGCATGATTAGTGACTTTAAATTGAAATCGAGCATATGTAGTGATATTATGGAAATATTATTAAGATTGGACAGTGTTGGAATGGAGTAAAACAGTTTAAGTTCGACTGTCTTGCGCGACGCGACATAAAGTGCTCAAAAAGCACATTTCCTTAAATTAAGGAAAAGGCCTCTTTTTGTCCGCTTAAAGTCATCTTCCATGTTTCTTGTACTTCATTTTAGGCCATTCTTTGGGGACATAGAGAGAGAGGGAGGCCGAAAATAAGAGAGAGAGAGAGAGAAAAAGCTTGAGTTTCCATCTTCCATTTCTTCTTCATTCCTTGGAGCTTCAAGTCACCATTGAAGACACTCATCTTCATCCTTGGAGCAGCCGTGAAAGCAAGGGGAGAGAGAGATCCAAAGCTCCAGAAGAGGAGAGAGAAAAAGTTTGCATCTTCCTCCATTGTTTCTTCTTTTCTTGAAGCTCAAGACCCCATTGAGGTCTCAATCTTGGCTTGTTTCTCCTCCATCCTTGGCTGCCATGTGAGTGAGAGAGAGGAGAGGTCGAGAAATTTGGAGAGTGAAAGCGAAGAAAGCTTGTGTGGGTTTTCTTGAGTCTTGTTCTTGAGCTTATGGTCAAAATCCATCATCAACCCAACTGCAATGAACCCAAAATCTGGAATGTCTGCCAAGCTCTGGAAGGTTCCTGGTCCTGTCCCTCAAACTTAAGAAGTCATCTTTGGGAAGAGTCCATCATTTTCGATCTTGTCGACCTGAAAAGATCTTGAGGTATAATCCTTAAATCTCTTAGCTTTAACCTTATCAGTGTTAGATCTGTCAGATCAACGGATTACTTTGCTAGAAATGCTAATGTTTGAAATATTTGAGTTGGGCTCTTGAATTCCCAACTTAGGTAGACTTGAGGTGACTTTTGGGAGGTGCAGGGACTGATTGTGGATTGATTGATATTCGAAATGAGTTCATTCTATGGTTAGAAATTAGATCTTGTAGTTGAAAATATTGAAGGAAAGTGATAAGTGATGGCCGAATCATACTTGGCAACTTTGAAATGTGATTTCGAAACTTTATGATGTTATTGATGAGATTTTGTTTAAGCATATATGTATTATATTCATTTATGAGTATATGTTTTAAAAGAGTTAAAATCTTGAACTTTTATGGTGAGAAATTGAGTGTCACTAAGCTTTGAGAGAAAATGCCATTTTGGACAAATTGGTAGGATTTGAAATATTTTAGCTAATTTCCACGAATTGTGTGTATTGAAACCTAATGAAAATCGTTTGAAAAATGAGTTATTTGGGTTTAATTTTGCTATCTGTGGGGCGAAATTTAATTCTCCTTTTACTTGATCATAGGAAGTGGGGGAGAGTTTGAACCAGATCCTAACTTGGATTGTCAGCTATGATTAGTTGGTGAGTGTTCTAACTCTCTTTTAAATGAAAATCTTGCCATGGTTTGCAAATGAATGATTTGTGAAATGAATTGCTAATATTTACAAATGAATGTTTTATTGAAGTGATTTACTACTATTTCCCATTGAAATGCTTTACAAATAAAATTATGAAGAGTTTGTGAGTTTCTATATATGTTACTTGTCTTGATTTACAAATACTAAATGAGATGGTGATTTGTTTATGTGATTTTGAGACTGTGATTAGAGATGAATTATATGTTGAATATGTGCTGTGACTTGAAATTTGATTTGTGTTGATAAGCGGAAGTATGTACTGATAAGTCAATATTTTGCATGTTTTTAATATGTTTAATTATGTAGTTTTTGTGTGTTTTTGGTATTTTTGTAGCTAATAAACTAGGGTTTCTAGTTAATTTTGCATTTGATGGCTTCAATAATGACAATTGAATTTCTATGGATTAATGTGGTGAAAATTTCATGTTTTTGTAGGATTGCTTGTTCCAATTATCAAATGAGATGAAAATGTGGATATTTGCCAAGAAACTTGGAAGAAAAATTGGAAAATGCAAATTGCAATTCAATCAACGAGGAATCAAAGGGATAAAAGTCAGAGAAATTAAAGTGCCAATTTCACAACAAAAAGCTCGGAATTTTCAAGTTTCAAGTGGAGTCGCGAGGCAAAACGCGAACCAACAAGTGAAAATTTCAAATAGCTCGCGAATCCCTCTCAGACGGTCGCGTGATGTGATCCACAGTCTATTCCTGAGGATCTGCATCGCGGATCGTCAATGGCACTGCAAGTTGCAGCCGAATTCCAGCTTTTCAGCTCACTTCCACTCAATTTTTGGAAGAATTTCAATGAAAGCTGCGTGAAGAATCTTGTGAAGTTGAAGAAACAACTCATAGCAAATTCAAAACACAATTTGCTTCAACATTACAACTCATTTGAGATTGAAATTCAAAGGATTCAAATGCATAAAGACAAAAGAGATTTAAGAAGCCATTTTCCTTGACTTTTGAAGGCTAATTTGTCTTGTATTCACATGACATAATTTTGGATGCATATGGTTGTAATCTTCTATAAATAGGGCCTTTTGTAGACAATTCAAGTATTCCATAAAAATTCCATTGAAGAGAGAAAAAAGACTAGAGAATAGCTCTAGTTCATTAGTTAGGTTCTAGTTCTTAGTTTGTAGTTTCTAAAGAGAGTAAAAGTGAAAGTTGTGAGGAATCTTGCACTTTGTATTTGGGAGATCAACTTGTGAAGATGTTGATGGATTCAACTTCAAGAAATTGAATAAGATTCCTTCTTCCTTACTTATCTCTTGTGCTTTAATTTCATGGCTTTGCGCAAGTTTGTTTATGTTTAAATGTTCTTAATATGATGTCTAGCTAAACCCTTTTAATCCTAGAGTTAGGATGAACTTGTTTTAGTTGTGATTATGAAGTAGTTAAGTGATTTATGTTCTCCACGATTTTGTTAGTTTAAGACTTGTGCTTATGCTTTATGGTTGATTAGCTACCAACTATAAATGATTTGATGTTGATGAGTAATGAAAAACTTGCCTTCAATAAGATCTAAGTTCTTAAACACTAACTTATGTTCTCACAAAAGTAGTGAATATAGTTGGTTGGTTTTGGTTTTATACTATAACTTCATTGAACTTATTTAACTTGTTTCTCTCTTTTCTCTATGAAAATAGGTCAAGGAAGATTCCAAGAAGTTAAGGAATTGCCGAAAGCGATTTCGAGTGACTAGTTCATCTTAAATGAGAACTTGCACTACACATGACCATTAACGAAAGTGGTGGCATACAAAAGGAAGTTATACCTTAGCGAATCATTGGAGAAAGGACATAATAAACTTGACTAACTTCTAATCTAAACATAACAAGGGATTCCAAAACTCTAGGATTCCTCCAACTTGATCTTAAAAACTCTCTCTAACCTAATTCTCTAATTTCTTTACTTGCTTTCTTATTTCTTGTCTTCCACCAATTGGATGTCTTTGACACCTAACGGTTGGTTTTAATTGCTTTATCCCTCTTCCTTTAGGTCGGTTTACCGCTTCTCCCTTTATCTAGCTTTCCTTACTTTTATTCGCCTTCCTAATTGTATCTAGATAATGAAGCAAGTGATCAAATTTTAGTGTTTGCAAAACCATAGTTCCTCGTGGGATCGACACCTTATTTCCCTATACTCAATAAATGATCCGTATGCTTGCGGTAATATAGGGTTATAAAGGTTATTTAAAATTTGAGGAGTAAAGAAAATCCCTATCATGTACCACACTCGAGTGAGTGGTAGGTGCCTCTCATCCCGCCATATGTGTTATGCGGAAGTATGTATCACATTCTACGGAGTGGTAGGTACCTCTCATCCCGCTTGAATCTTAACTTTGAATAAGTTGATTGGAGCGTTGTCTGTGACCCTATGTGGCGGTGCAAGATATGCCACACCCATGAGTGGTAGGTACCTCTTCATCCCGCCTTAATCCCAACTGTGAATATGTTGATTGGAGTATTGTCTCGTCGACCATACGTATTGAGAGATAGTATGTACCACACTCGAGTGAGTGGGAGGTATCTCTCATCTCATCTCAGTATTTTAAGTGTAATTGAGTCTGAACGGAAGTATGTGTCACACCAAATCAGAGTGGTAGGCACCTCTCATCCCGTCAGTACTTTTGATGTGATTGAAGTGATTTGTTTGTTTAATTACTGTTCGAATGCTTAAATGAGTGAAATGAGTTTCTCAAAAAGATTTACTATTGTTTCGAGTTAAATCAGACGTGATTTGCTATCGTTCTACATGAAAGGCTTTACTCATGGTTTAAGTTGAATGGTAAAAATTTTGGAAGAGTGCTATTTGACTCAAGTGTTAAGATTTTCTCTAAATGTGTATTTGCTTAATTTTTGGAACCTCACTGAGCTTTTAAGTTCACCCCAAAAATGTTTTATTTTCCCCCCCACAGGGACTCGGGATACAGGAAGCACTTGAAGAGACTTACTAAAGAGACTAGCTGGATTAACTCTAGTTCATCTGTGTATATTATTCCTAGTGTCTTGGACAATGGGTTTATTGTATTGAAGGATGGAAGTAACATTTCATGATTGTAACATGATTTTGAAATACTTGGGTTATATGTAATGGAGTTTAAATTGTAAGATGTATGGTATGTTATTATTGGGAAGTACTTGGATGTAATTGTTGGAGTTTTCTGTAATTATTTAAAGTTGGCACTTCAATTTTACTGAGGATTGTAGTGAATCTCGGCGAGAGCCGAGCAGGCGGTCCGCCAACCTCTTTTGGTTCGCCTTAGGGGAAGGTGGGGTCGTCACATCCTCACTCAGCCACACCAAATCCAGCAAACAAAATGCTAGAGTTTCTCAATGTCAACCATGAATTAGTATAGGAAATGCTTTGAATGTGGAGAGCTTTAGCTATTTTGCTGTAGAATAATCCCTAATTCAGCTGCAGAACTGACCTAGGGCAAGAAATAAAAAATTGGGCTATGAAAATTTGGGTGAAAGTTAGAGGTTGGAGTTGAAGCTTGGGCAAAAACAAGAGGCTAGGGATTGAAGGCATACTTTGAGGTAATTTCAAAATTTTGTGTTTGATTTTGAGTGCATTGTATAGATTTTGTTAACTGAGCTTGTTTAATGATTCATGACCAGTGTGTTCTGTTGAACCCGTAGCAAAGTTGTTCCAAATTGAGGTTATGTTTTATTTTTCATTTTTTATAGCCTATTAATTCATCCATTTTGATGATGGTGGCTTTGTGTGTCTTAGATTCTAGTTTGGAACTGCAGATCTTGGTGAGATTACTCGTGAAATGTTTGTTCCGATTAAGATGCGTTAGCAAACCTTGGTGCTCTTTGATCAAGAGCCCCAGATGATTTGCACCGCCCGAGCCGGGAGCGGTGAACGAAGGATGTCATCCTGGTGAAATCATCAAGGAGGAGAGAAGCGTGTTATCATTCCATTCAAATGATGAATCTTTAGCTGTCAAGTGTTAGGCCCCGCTGAGGTCAGTGATTTGGTATACAAAGATAAAGAATCATAACATATTCAGTGATATTAATAACTACTCACAGTTATGGTTGAAGATGGTAAGATGAAGGTTTTCATCTATCTTTCCTTTTTTTTTTTAACGTTTAAAGCTATTGGATTTGTGGGATTCTTCTTTCACTCCATTTGCTGGTCTTGTTCTTTGGGTTGTGCTACAGAATTTCAAGGATGGTGGTTGGTTTTTCTGGCTTTGGGTGTCATGTTATTGTTGTTGGCTCCGATTGTTAGCAGTTGGGTTCCAGTTTACTATAGCAGTTCAATGGCAATTGGTATATGCCTTGTCATTATAATCCTTTTGTTTCAGGTAATATATAGTTTAGGGTTTAGGGTTTAAGCAAGTACAAGTTCAGTTCTTCATTTGTAGATTTCACCACCATTTTATGAATTAGTTATAGGTAGCAATTATTCAATTGTATTCTTTTGTATTAATCAGAGAGTTTATTTTGTTAAGCCTCCGAAGTCAATGTACTTGTTTCAACCAATTTGGCTCACTGATATATGGCTCAAGATATACTTGGTATTGCTTCCTATTTTGCTTAATATTCATGTTGCTTTTCTTGATAAAGATGGCTTAGGTAACTGAAATTGGGATGAAAGGAGTTTAATGAGTTTATAAGGTGATGCTAAACAAGCGTTGGATGCTTTTGAGGCAATGGGACCATTGTATAAGATAGCAGCAAGCTTTGTTTGCCGTATTGGTCTTGTTTTAAGTTTTTAGCATTTACATCACTGGAATGGGTGGTGGAAGGGATGGTTGGCAGCGCACCACCACCTAGTAATATTCGCATTGCTGGAACATGCCTAGAACATTTTTTGGAGAAAAGAAAGATTTAAGATTTTGGTACTGCACTTTAGATGACTTGTCTATTATTATTATTATTATTATTATTATTCTGGCAGACCCTGTACATGGAAGACAAAAGCACCCCTAAAATTTTAGTAAGGATTAAAAAAAAAGAGGGTGCCACACATAACCGTTAAGTAACAATGAATAAATATAATGAGGAGTGCTACTACTTTACAAATTAGACCTAAGTAACTCCAATGTAAGGAAAACCAGGAATTATCCAGCCAAAGTTCCCCTCTAACAGAATGTGGCGGTTGTAAAAGTGGTATATGCAGCTTGTGGAAGAATTAAACATTTAACATTCGCAAGGAAATCAACTGGCTTATTAGTTCTCGAAAAGAATGGGAAGCATCAACATAAGACTAATGAGGTCTGAAAAGATCACTAATGTCATGATTGTCTATGGAGATGCAATATAACTTGTTTGCATTTTAGATGCATTAATTTAACTTCTACCGTAACTGTGAGTACTTGTTAATATCACTGAATTGTGGCCCCTCCATTCAAAGGAAGGCGCCTAACTGACTTCATGCCATGGCCAGATGACGCGCAGTCGGATGACATCTAATCTTCTCGTAAGAAAATCCACATGCCCCGATGACGTGCTCACGTCCAGATGACAACTAGTCTTCTAGTTGCCATTTGCTTGTAGTATGGAAACCATTTGCTGTAATGCATAAGCGGGAGGAGTAAAATGTTAGTACAAAGTATTGAGAATGAAGAAAGGAAAATTTCAGCACCTAATGTACAAAAATAGACCATATATCAAATCATTCTCGTCGAAACTAATATGAACAACGATAGAAGGCTTTTTTTCCCCAATATGAAATCAGAACAAATGTTTCATTGAAAGGCTTTCCGATCATTCTGATGTGCAAGTTACAGATGGAAATTTTAAACTTACAATGCAGAGACACTGCTACACATTAACTACTACTGCTGCTAAAGTATTGCTTAATCAAAAGGGTCTCCACCAAGAAAACATTCCCCCAACTCCTAAGCATATATTCCATATGATCATAAAATGTAGGAAATTGTCCTAAGAATGGTAAAAAAATTTTGTAGTGAAAACAATTTTTGCCTTTCCAAGCATGCCAAATTGGGATTCTATTAACAGAAGTGGAGAAAAATAAATCAAAATATTATCAACTTAATAAAAACTTCTAAATTGTGTTGACGAATTTAGAAAGGAAATTATCTAAACAAAACTTATCTAAATTTCGACAGAGTGTCCCCTATAAAATGACTAAAACTCCCTGCAAGCAAACACAATTTTTTCAACTCTCCCTCCCTGATGACCATCTTTTTTCCCCACAAGTCTCAATGCTTAACATTAACTCAAATTTTTTCAACTCTCCCAGGGAGATGAACACTTTGTACTTTAAATAACAAATCAAATGATTTGAATATAAGATACGATGATTAGCCAACTGATCCGGTGCCGTTTAAGAATAACTTCCAAGAAAACATGATAAATTTCATAAGAGAATGAGAGGTTGAACTTGTAAACCGCACTGCATAAGCAATTCATATATATTGGCCTTGACATCAACTTTGCTCTTACAATAGAGTCCATAACCAACCAACAAAAAAAAAATTCAAAAAACAAGACTCCATTGTTCTCTATAACTTACATGGATATTAGAAATTTGCCAGAAATGATTTTGTTTGTTTCAAATGATCCAGGTGTGCAACACATAGAATATGATAGGAACAAGATAAAACTCAGATAATCCCTGTCAGTAAAAAACGAAAATGGATACCTGTATGACGAAACAGCGGGGAGTACAACGTCGATAATGATGGTGAAATCAAGAAGAATGGAGCAGAATGTGTAATCTGGGCAACAAAGAAATGACAATTAGAATAAAGTTTACTTCAGAATCTTTACTCAAAAATGTTGAATTCGAAATTAAAAAAATTTGAACTACTAGTCTTGATCAGTTGAGTTAAGGTACCAATGACAATAAACAATTAAATCAAAACTGAATTTAAATTTTTCTATCCCCTACCCCATTTAAATGTGAGGAGAAAAATCACTCCCATCCCCACACTCACTCCACCCCACCTCTCGCCCTATGACTCCCCCGGTGGAAAGGATGCTCACAATCACCCACAACCCATTAATATCCATAAATATGGATACATACATGAGATTATATGATAAAAATTAATTTTGAAATTCTATATTGTAAACATTGAAAAATTAGGAAAGCTAGGATAAATATAAAAGAAACCGCATAGACAGTTGTGCTATATGACAATTGGTATATATCCATCCCATTAGGAAGGAAAGGATGAGAGAAGAACGGAGAACAATGAAAATAAATTTGGGGCCTGCAATTATTAACTGAAGAGGTTCTGCTAAAACAACGAATGAATGTGGGCGGCGGAGAAATTGTTTAATGGCTTTCAAGCAACTAGATGGAGGTAGACAGGAGCAATAGCTTCTCACATTTAGTATTTACTGAAAAAAAAATGGGAAGTCCATGAAATGAATTAGTGGAGTACTTTGGTCAAAGTACTAGTGTAAAATGACATTACGAAGAGGGGGAAAAACGTTCCAATATCAGCAATCTATCATAATATCAAGTGCAATTTAGCTTGAACATGTAACCCGCTTAAATGTTTCCATAATAAACCAAAAAGAATAAAAGAAAACCATCTACTTCGCAAGGTAAGTAGATTTTTGGTTCCATGAATCCCAAAAATCTTATCCTACATAGTAAGGAAAAAGGCATGTACCGACCCTAAAAAAGGAAAAAGCCAGGTCTAACCTTTCCTCCCTTTTCTCTCCTCTCACAACTCACAAGCACACGGGCACACTAGCACAAGTCACAGAGGTAAAAGTCCAACCAACTGACATCCAAAAGTAAAGTACATCAAATGGTATTATAAGGTTTGGTTTAAAGGTTAAAAGTCCTAGACTTTTGGATTTGGCTTGGCTTCCACTTGATCAAATGAAACCAGGTTCAAGTATTGTAAGCTGCTGAAAAATGCAACAGTGGTTTGCTTTAGCTTGAAATGGGAAACCTTCCCTACCTGCATATTTTTGTTTATGCACTATCTTGACGTCCGTTTGGATTGTTCTATTTAGAAGGTTCTTATAGAAAAATACACTATGATAATTTAATATATATATATATATATAGGATAAAAAAGTTAATCAAAAATATGGTAATCAAAAATGTCAAATTAAAAAAAAAGTGCAATCAAGACAAGGCACATCCCCACACCTTCCCCGGGAGGGAGAGTCAATCATCCTGATGACTATGTGCGAAAGCATATTGGAAAAACCGGTTCCATTAACTTTGAAAACCAGGGGAAAAAAAAGCAGGAAACTTTCTTTAGGATGGTGAAGTCTAATTTTTAGAAGAATATAGCGTAACTCTCTGAATTTTGCACGTGAAAGAAATACACTATTGAAGTTCTTGGATAGGTTGCATGTTACGACATTGGTAATTCTTCTCCTTCAAAATTGGAGAAGAGGTAATTCATGAATAACAATTTCACATTCACCAATGGTTCATACTAATTTTCAAAAACTACAAAACAAGCAAAAAATGCAACAGAAATGGAAAAAAAATTATGCAACACAAATGGGAAATAAAATTTCCAACAGATACGGAAAAAAAAATAGGCAACATAAACGGAACAAAAAAATGCAACAGAAATGAAAACAAAAATTATGCATCAGGCATGGAACAAAAAAATTAGCAGCAGAGACGGAAAAAAAATATGTATCAGAAATGGAAAAACAAAATTTGTATCACAAATGGAAAAAAAAAATTGCAGCAGAATCGGAAAAATTTATATTGCATCACAAATCGAAAAAAAAAATACCCATACAAATGCAAAACTCAAAATGGCATCAGAAATGGAAAAAGAAATAGCAACAGCAACCGAAAACAAAATGCATCAGAGATGGAAAAAAAAGAAAAAGCAACAGAAACGGAAACAAATATTTGCATCAGAAATGGAATAAACAAACATCAACAGAGTCGGAAAAAATAATTGCATCAGAAATGGCAAAAAAAAAAATTTGGCAACTGAAACGGAAAAAAAAATTGCGTCAGAAATGGGGAAAAATTAAATTGCATCAGAAATTGCAAAAAAAAAAAAGGCAACTAAAACTTGTAAAAAAAAGCTTACCCAAACCGGCGGTAGTTCATGGTGGTGCCGGAGAGTAATACATGGCCTTGCGGTCTTCCACCCAATTTTGCATCGGCTTTGTGATTTCGCGCTCTGATCCTCACCGACTTTGGCCGCACCTCAAGATGGATCAACGAAACCCACGTCCGTTCATCTGCCCCACTTTCTACTTCACCTGATTTCCACTTTACGTGGTTTTAAGCGTGCTTTCACCTGGAGGAGGAAGAAGAGGTCCGAAACTAGTTTGTCTCGAGAACTCGCATTTTGTAAATGCGAGTTCGCTATGGAAAATAATATCCTTCCGCTTTTTTTTTTTATTATTTTATTTCAGATTTGGCAAATGAAGTTTCACTAAACTCAAGCATTTGCCAAATGCTAAACCCTAATCTTAGCAACTCCTCACCAAAATACCCTATTCTAGAAACATTTTTTTCCATCACAGTTTTAGAATTTTCTCTTGTGATCTTCTTGTAGTGAGTAAGTGGAAATAAATGCCAATTAACAGCTTTTTCTTTTTCTTTTTCTTTTTCTTTCTATATTTAATATTTAGGCCAAAAATAATTTTTTTTAGAATTAATCTTTACACATTGTTAACTTAACTTAGATGCATGACAACTAATCATAATTTGATTTGAAATCCAAATATTGTACATACGACATGTATACCCCCTTACCAATGAAAAATGAGTACTGTGGGACCACAGCTTCAGCCTGGGCCTCCCGAGTCGTTTAGTCGATGACTTATATGTAAGACTAGTCTCTTTTAGAGGCAATTATGACCCACATGGTTGATTGATTAATTGATTGATATTAATTGATATCTTGATTAATTGATTGATATTTTGTCAATCATTGATTGAATATCTCCCATTTAATGGTAATTGATTGGTATATTCTGTTGATTGATATTTCACTCAATCAAATCACCAATCAAATCAATCAAATAGTCAAATATATTATTTTCAGTTATGAATTATGGTATGATTTTCTTGATGGAAGGAAACCCTAGGGATGTTGATATTTGCTAGTAAGGGTCCCTAACCTAGCCTATAAATAGCCTGTGGTATTCCATCAATTTATGGCTTTTTGGTTAGGCATAGGTTAGAAGCTCCCTTACTCTAAATCTCTCTTCTACGTATTTTCTTCTCCTATATATTTTGACGCTTTAGATAATATAAGAGGAAGAAGACAAAGGAAACATGGTATTAATCTCTACTTGACAACAATGGATGATGAAAAGAAGGCACACAGGATGCATGTGGTGCTTGATAACAATGGTTAGAGGTAAGTCATTTAGTTTTCCGCTGCGTAGTACATGTTAAATGTACATATATAGTTTAACATTATACTTCCACAGTTTTCCCGAGGTGTCTCTGGAATGTGGCTAATACCCACATTTAACACTTGGTTTGACCACTAACATATGCCACGTATCCTGAGTCTGACATAAGAACTTCTTACAGTTGTCACATCAACCTCAATTTTTGAAATCATAATAAGCTTGCAAGTATAAATACCCCTCAAGCCTTTATCACATCTAGATGTAATTTCGATTGTCTGACTTTCGTGCTCATCTTCAATTCCCGAGTTAACCCTTGTCTGAATTAGGCATCAGAGTTCTCCGGGAGAATGAAGCCATATGTTGGGGGAATATTAGTCGGCAATATCTGTAGTTTTACTGCATGAAGCATCAATATATAGTAGATAGAAAGGGCAAATAAGAGAGAAGAAATTGCCAAGACAGAATTGGACAAGGCCACATTAAAACTGAAAACCAGCAAGAAAAAAGCACTGCATTGATGCAACAAAAGGCAGGAGAAACCATGTCAATTGCTTTCTAAAAATAACACCATATTTGCCATTCTGCAGCATATCTTTTCATACAAGACTTTCGTAAGGACACATCCACCGTATGTTTTGATGCACAAGGTAGGACAAGCAGCAGTAACAGTTAAAAACTTACAGGATGGATCTTAGTCAAAGGAGTTTTATATTTTATACTAAAAGGCTTGAGGTTCATCAGTTACAAATAGCTTCCCCTTACATAATCGCCACATTCCATCATCTGGTGTCCTACAGCTCTCGACTTCATCTTTTGTTTCTGGCTTTTTGAGTGGGTGGAGTCGTCCTTGCAAAATATCTTGCACAGCACAAGGTGTGCTGCCTGTAAGAAGAAAGACAATGTCATTAATTATGAGAATATAGCACACATTTGAAGTCAAGTTCAAGTCAAATGAAAAGGTAGATGTATAAAAACACTTCTTATGGCAATTCAGTTTTAGGGGAACTGATTGGACATAAGTTTTAAGGGGACTAATTGTGTGAGGGCCTCAAAAATTTGAATTTTATTCTAAAAATGTATAATATTATTTATATGTTTAAATATTGAAATATGAGTGAATATATGTTTAAAATGATTATTTTTCAATTTAGAGAATTTTATACGAATTGTTTGCCGGTGTGTGGTTTTGGCCAAAATCAGCGTTAAAAATTATTCCGACGCATGAATAGTGATTTGGAATTGAAATCGAGCAAATGCAGTGATATTATGGAAATATTATTAAGGTTGGATAGTGTTGGAATGGAGTAAAATAGTGTAAGTTAGACTGTCGTGTGTGACGCGACATAAAGCGCCCAAAAAGTGTTTTTCCTTAAAACATGGAAAAGAGCACTTTTTGTCCCTTGAAGCTTTGGCTTTCTTGCAACCTTGAGCTTTATTTTTCAGCTGCATTTTGGAGTGAAGAGAGAGAGGGTGGCCGAGAGCAACAAGGAAGAGAGAGAGAGAGGAATTGTCTTCATTTTTCTTCCTTTCTTCCACCAATTCTTCTTGAAGCTTCAAGCACCATTAAACACCATCATCTTCTCCATCATTTCTTGCAGCCGAGTGAGAGGAAGAGAAAGAGGAGCTGGTCCGATTTTTCTTGGGGAAAAAGGGAGGAAAAAGCTTGAGGTTTGAGCTTTCATCTTCTTGATCATCCATCAACTTGAAGTGTGAGATTTCATTGAAGAATTTTGGGCTTGATCATCTCTTCCTTGGCAGCCGTGAGTGAGTGAGAGGAGGAGAGATATCCGAAAATTTGAGAGAGGAAAAGAAGAAAAAGTGAGCTTGTGGTGAACCTTGAATTTGATCTTGGAATTTTGTGGGAAAACACCAACAAAGCTTGTAGATCAAGGGACTTGAACCGGGGGCTAGGCCTAGGTCAAGAAGAAAGGGTCGAGCCATAAGGTCAATTGAATGTCACAAAGCCCAGTGATATAGACCAGTGATATATGCTCGAGATTTGGTTCTTGAACCTGTCTCCAAAAAGAGCAATAAACCAGTGATGCCCAATGAAATGAAGTGCGCTCGAGACTTGGCTTATGGACTTGTCTCTGATAAGAGCATCAAACCAGTGATATATATATATATATATATAAGTGAAGTGAAGTGAAATGAAGTGTATTCGAGACTTGGCATCGGACTTGTCTCGGAAATGAATACAATGTACACAACCAAAGTGAAGTGATAAGTGCTTGTAGTGTGGGCCCAGTGGGGGTTATGGAGGAGTAAGGTAAGTCATGGTCTACATAGTCAATTGTGAAAGTTGACGGAGTGTCAACTACTTGGTTCGAGGACAAGCTTCGTGGAACTTGGCCCCTGAGGGCCCCCGTATCCAACATTGTATTGTCAATCGCTTTCCTATCTGTTTAAATTCCAAATATACTTGTGAAGTGAATTTATATATGTGCTAAGTGACTTGCATGTTTTTTTTTTTCTGGGAACTCACGGGCTTTTTAGCTCACCCTTTTCCTTTGTTTTCCTTAACAGAAAATGAGATACCCAGTGATGGTGCCAACCCTTAGGTTTGGGGTTTACTTTTGTAATGATATTTTGAGATCTTTGAATTGCAAGTAGTGAGAGCTTTTGTATTATGAAACTCAATCGTATGGATGAATGGTTTATGTACTTTGGGATTTGTAATTTGAAGTTATAAATTTGTAAGGCATTGTTCTTTTATATTGTATTTGAAGTTTTAGTTTGATAAGCACATGATTGTTTGAGTGAGTGAGTTCTGGCGAGAGTTGGGCAGGCGGCCGCTTATACCTTAGGGTATACCCTAGAGAGAGGTAGGTCGTCACAAATTGAACATAGAAAAATAAAGAAAAATAAATATCCAGTCACAGAAGAGAATCGCCATATGTTTAGTTTGATCGTCCAGTGTAGTTGCTGCATGACATGTGGGGTTGGCACTCTACCTTTGCATGCCCCAGTCGGTTCTTTTCCCTTAAGTTGCTTTCCACAATAGTATATGAACTCTTTCACTACAAGAAATTTATAACCTTTTGTGATTTGTCAAAAAATTGCAAGTCACAAAAGATTTATTTTTTATGACATGAAACTGGTAATAGTTGTAAAATGTAAGAGTTTTAAGTCACAAATAATAGAAATGACATTCATTTACAAATTGCAATTGAATTTGTGACTTGCAAATATGAGTTACTATTTACATAGTCATAATTGATCTGACTTAAAAGAACAATTGTGATTATGTAAATAGTGAGTCTCATTTACATGTCATAATATCAATTACGACTTGAAAATTAATGTCATTTATGTTATTTGTAATATATAACTATGTATTTTGTGACTTAAATCTAACTTATTAATACATTCACCAGTTTCATGTCATAAAAAATAAGTTTTTTGTGACATGTATTAATCTAACAAGTCACCAAAAGCCAAATTTCTTGTAGCATTTTTGAAGCTTTCCGCTATGCCGCGAACACGGATTTCCAGTTTTGACTTAGGACTTGGGTAAGCACCTCCATTAAAACTTTATGGTGTAAAAAAAAAAAATTTTTTTCATTAACATACCTAAAGTTATCTGCACAAATAAAAGAAAAAAAGTGGAAAAAATATAAACAAGAGTAAATTACTTATAACCACCTTGCGATTATACATAATGTTAGATGACCTTCCTAAGGTTTCAAAACAGCCATCTAATCCTCCTGTGATCTTATGTAAAGTGGAAAATAGATGGAATGCACAATCAGTTACAGCATTTATACCAAATGTACTTTAAAGCACATGTGATAAAATCTTAATATTCATGCAACCCCGTTAACGTCTATTTTACTCTCCTATGATTTTTATAATTGTTCATGTAATTCTCCTATATTTTTATATAAGGTGGTTAAGCCATCGATTAATTTAGCATTTAAGTAAGGGCATTATTGTTATTTCAATTAACGACATTACATAGGCTATTTTCCATTAAGTTTCTACTTTACATAAAACTATAAGACAGTGAAGTGGTCATTTTGATACATTAGGGGGTCATGCGGCAACAAATGAAACTGCACGGGGGTTATATGTAATTTACCTTAAAAACACCCACGGCAGATAAAAAACAAAGTGCATAAACCTTCACTGGTAAAAGAATATCTATGATTAATCAAACTTGTTCTCCCCAATTTGCTTCAGTTGTTCTTTTTAGCAACTAGTAATTTGTTATTTGATTTCAGAATAAGAAAGAAAGGCCAAATGAAGCAGCACATTAATATATAGAGTTTAGGAACTGCCAAAGTAACAAGGTGCTCACTCCACCTGTGTGATCCATTTCAAATGGTAAATTATCCAGAAAACTCAATGGCCAAGAAAATATGGAACATGTAAGATAATTATGAAGTTGAGCAAGAAGCTCCATAAGCTAATTATGATAGTCCAAATATCTTTTAATTCTTTTTCTTTTGATGAAGCTGCGGTTACTAACTTTCTTCCCATTCTCACGATGCGGAAATTGATCAAAAAGTGAAGCAGAAAGTAAGATTGTAAAGACAACACAAAGCATCGTCTCGCCGCCTTTCTAGAGACTGATCAGACTGTCTGTTAAGAATGGCTTAAAAAGGCTTTTAGTTAATGTTCTTCTTACTTTTTATTCCTCAAGTGCAGCTCAAGCATCTATCCTGCAGAGCTAAGGTCCCAGCAGAAAGTTGGTCCCTTCCCAGAGTGCAACTAGAATCATATGGTGAAGTTTGATTAACAAAGAAAGATAAACAATAGGAAATAAACTAAAGATGGAATGTATATAATGAAGAAAACACACACAATAAGGCAAAGAAAAAATATTCAAGAAAAAATTAGAGTAGATGTTAAATAAAAATTGATCTCTGATACTTCTTGGAGCTATTAGGGGCTCTAGTTGAGTCCATTAAATTTAAGAGTAAAATCAAAGACAAATTTGAAAGATTAGGAGACTGGTTACCAAGTATGACCTAGAACATTTCCACTGGAAATTTCAACAAACGAAGCTATTATTCATGCTTCATATCTGTTATTACGTTTCTGAAAAGGTGACCAAGGAGTCAACGCAACGGACAGAGAATGAAACAAAGGAGAACATAGAAATTAAGTAAATAAGAACAAATCACAGCACTGATGTTTCAGAGAAAGACTCTTGAATGGCATTTGTCTCTCCAACCTTATTAAAAGGAAAAGAGATGTGAGGATAGATGACATACTTGTGTTTTAATCTTCTCCAGCCTAAAGCTATCTTTGAGTTCTGTTGTTGTAAAGCCCTGTATTCAGTAACCCTGTTCCAAGAGAAAAGAAGCTTAAATGGAAAATGCCAATGTTTTCTTCCCAAATACAAAGAAGTGACTGGGAAATCTACTAGGCTAAAATCTCATTTGGTGTGGGAAAAATTCTTAAGACTTTCCAACCAATCAAATAATCTCCATTCTTGCTGAACATAGTACATCCCTTCAGTTTTTAACCCTATCTTCGGGCAATCACAAACCAGCAAACTCTTTACAAAGACATATAGGTAGTTCTATCCATCCCCACCCTCCAAAAAAGAAGTAGAAGAAGAAGAAGAAAGAAAAGAGGGACATAGGTAGGCTACAGAAATGCTAGAGATAAAAAAAAGTAAATAGTCAGATCTGAAAACATAGATTATTATCAAACTGGCAATGATCTGATATACATCCCCAATTGCCTTCCACAAACTACTGAACTGATCTATCAGAGTTCACAACATAATACCACTCCTAGTTGTTTATATCGGTCTGATAGTAAGTATCCTCTCAACACTCTCATGTAGACTTTCTTTCTTTCAGGGTTTTCAGATTAGGCTTGGAGCTTATTTTGTTGCTCCATCTTGTCATGTACTTATCCTCTTAGACTTGTGTAGCAGGATTACAAGAACCCTATGTCAATGTATCAGCAATAGGTGAACGTGGCTATCCCAAGTCCCAATGTGTGTCATGAAGTGGATCAACAAAATAGTGCTGAAAATACATAAACCAGAATTTGGTCGAGAGATCACAATAAATAATTAAAAGAAAAAAGAAAAAACATTGAATGCTTCAATCAACATTCAACATAAACACAAATATTGAATGCTTTAATCAGCATTCAACATAAACACAAATGAAATCTACAGGAAAACTTGACCAACTGGACGATTTGTAAAGAGGGAGTTATAGTTATACAATCAAGCGTGGCATACAAACGTTATTCAAAACAGTTCACAGGCTAACTAATCCAAGGAGCCTGGTATAGTGGAAATAAACGAACAGAAATATTTTAAAGAAAAAAAATGAAGAAAACGCCATTTCCCAAAACAAACTCTAAAGGAAAAGAGCTTCAGGAGCACAAATTTAATCATTAAGTACTGGATTTGTATGACCAGGAATCTTGTTAATCCACAATAATAAGAAGTTGCACCACTAAGAGGCAATCATAAACGTACAATTAAGCGCAAAAATTTTGATGTAAATCAACATGCATGCCAAAGAAAAATCATCAAGAATCAAATATTGAATTGACTTAAATCACATATTGCTTGTAAAGAACCTTATAAGCTTTCAAACAGGTTCTCAAGATTTGAGATCCCATTAAAATAAAGGACATGCAACCCGATGATCAGAATTAAAAACCCAGAAAAATGAGTAAAACCCCCAAACAAGAACTGCAGGTCAATTTACGGATATAAAAATGGGAAAAAAAAATACAGATTACCAAATGGGAGCAGATCAGGGTCAATTCCAAATAACTCTAGTTGTGGGAATGAGGTCCGGAAAATAATCATGTCGACTCAGGATCTTATTCGTCAAACCAAGCTGTTCAGCATCAGCAGGGTCATGGTCGACCCCAAGATCAGCTAAGTTCCCATTTCCACCATCATTACCTCCTGCTGGTGCTGGAGCTGGCCATTGCTATTTGTGAGTTTTTTGAGTTGAAGAAGAAGAAGAAATTAAAAGTATGTTTTCTGTTGAGGTACAGGTGAATGGAGGAAAACAACAGGAAGCTTCAGTTAAAAAAAAATTTGCAAGAAGCCAAGAACAAGCGGTATTGGATTTTGGTAAGTGCTTGAAGTTTTGGACTTGAGTTCAACCGCAACCGAATCTTTAAGCAGTTTTGTAACCTTGCTTTTGTGGGTAATTGATAATAAATGTCAATTAATAGCTTTCATTTTTTCCTTCTCTTCGTATATTTATTTTTTGGATTAAAAATAATTTTTTTTAGAATTAATCTTTACGCACTGTTAGATTTAGATGTATGACAACCAATCATAATTTAGATTTAAAATCCAAATTCTACGTATATAACATGCATCCATCCCTATCAATGTCAAATAAATACAATTAATTCAAATAAATACAAATTGCTAAGTGAAAGCTGAATAGGTAACATGTCAATGACTAACAGCATTACCATCTTTATACATGTCTCACTACATATTCAGTAATTTGTCAGAAAACATTCACTAATAAGAATTGGTCTATTTGCTACCTTTATAAGATCTTTCTTTGCTTATCAACACAGTGTTCAATTAAAAAAAAAAAGAATAGCTGTATTTTTCCACATCCAAAAAAAAAGTGTTGAAATATGCAACATTTATGTAGATTTTTCTAGATTTTATTAGATTTTGTTTAGTACTAGAATAAGTTAGTTGCTGAATAAATATTATTGTTAAGATATTTGTTAACCAAAGATCATATTGGTTGTTAACAAATATTTTAGTTAGAATTTGCTAAGAATAAGATCATGTTATCAAGTAGGTCTGTTGGGATTTTTTAGGATAATTGTTAGCTAGAAATTATGTTATTTGTTTCATATAAACACTATAAATAGGGTGTCGATGAATGAATAATATAAGTTGACATAAGTTCATTTTCAGATTCAATACAAGTGTTCTATAAGCCATTTTTTTGCAACATTAACTAAGGTATTGTTTCTTATTTTATGCCCTAAAAAACCAACAATGTGATATCAAAATCCTAAGTCCTAAGGGCCAATGTTGTTTTTCAAGAGTGAGTATGTGAGGACCCGCATTTTCATGAGAATGTTATTTTTTTTATTTTATTTCAAAGCATTTTCATGAGAATTGTAATATTTAATTGTATGTGTTTTTTTTTATTTAAAAAAATATATATATATATATTTCCATTATCGACTTTATTCTCCGCTGACTGTATCGGTTCAAAATCTTCGATTTTGCACTAGTACTTGTGCCCGTATACCTTGTTCACGAGTCACTGGGCAAGAACCTTAATTTAAAACCCTAAGTTCAACCCTCAAGTGTAAGTAAGCTTGCTTGACCTTCTGACTTGAATTGTCCGACTTGATTTTTAATACAGCCATTTTATTCATTTTAAATCCATTCATAAAGATTAATGCCTCACTTGTGCTTTTAGAATATGGTGATCGTGAGTTTGATTTTTCCACAGCTCGACTAGTGAGAATTAGCTCTTGCACGTTTTTTGAGGAAAATGGTAGTTCGGGGTCACGATAAATTTTGGGCTAGAAAGGATGATCATTAGTGGACTAAGAAAAGTGAACTGAGTGATTATAGGTGGTTGAGACAAGTTAAGCACAACTAGGAGCCCTAAAGACGCAATAATTGACCTTTGACTTTTGTGTCCAAAAGATCACTTATATCATTTTTCTTCCTTATCTCATTCCACTTTACCAAATCAACACTCTCATCTCTATTTCCTTTCTCCTCTTGGCTCACCACCCTTCCTCATTTGTCTTCCAAAAATTTCAGCCCCACCTCCATTGAAGCTTCAAGATTCAACTTAAACTCGCATTTCCTCTTGGAGCACCAACTAAACTTGAAGGGGCTTGGCCTAGGCAGAATTTTGGTGGCTTGAGGACCGCCAGCATTGTTCTTCATCGTGGAAGTTGGGCCCTCTTCATCGTGGAAGCTGAGCTGATCTTCACCGTAGCAGCTAAGGTAAAAGTTGCAAATGCTCATCCCTCCTTTCTCTCATTTCATTTCAGCTCCTAGTAGTAAGAGTAGTGTAGATGATGTAGTGGTTGGTTGTTGATGGGTTCTTCCAGAACCTTGACCCTAGGTAGATGCCTTGAGGATTTGAATGTTTATTGCTTGATTGTTGTGTTATCTAGGAGAGATATGGTGTAATTGGTTAGAACATTGAAGTAAAACAAGAGAGGAAGAAGAAAGAAGCTGGCCGAAATTTCAGCTTGAGTTGTGCCTTGAATTTTCGAATTTTTGGTAAATTCATGGTGCTCTAATGATTGTTATATGATGATGTTTGTATGTGTTTTAGTTGGTTTAAGAATGGAAGAAAACCTTAGCCCTAATTGGAACGATTTTTGTTGGATTAAAGTTTATAACATTTGGATGAAATCTGGAATTTTACTTGAACAGGGCAGTCTTCTTTTGCAGATTGAATTTCGAATTTTCCATGTTAAACTTAAGCTACTTTTTTCTTCAAACAACTCTTGGGACTTTAATTTACAAGTGTGTGATGGTTTGGGGCAAGAAAATTTGGGTTTGAAGGTCAAATGGACATGATTTGTAAACTTAGAAGGAAAGTTGGAAAAATTCCAGTTTTGTGACCTTGTTGATGACCAAACTTGGTGCATTTGGAAAGTGACCTTTTCGTGGGAATGTTTGACTGAATTTTGGCAGGACTATAGTTCATATATGAGAGTATATGTGTATCAAATTTGGTGTTAATCTAAAGTGTTTTCGACCTCCAAATGATATACCAAAAATTGCCCTGTGAATCTGGAAATCTGTTTGCTCAGTCAGCTTGACCTGTACTGTTCTTTGGACTGTTATTTAGTGCTCGAGAGTCGAAATTGAGTGCCGTCAGCGGCATTTGAAAGTAGACTCGTAGGGCTTTCCAACGGTATGTCCCTTGTGCCCTGATTCTTTTCCTACAAGTTGCAGTGATTTTTGAAAGTTGGCTGAAAGTCAGCCCTGCTCTACCCGAAATTGTTCTAACAGTTTCGTGGTGTCCAGTTTTGATTGCCTTGCCTCGTAAATTTGTACCTGATACCTTCTCGTGATTTTTAGAGGGTTGAACCTAGTTTCCAACGGCTCAAGCTTTACCCATTTCCGAGATGTGTAACCCTAATTATGAATTTTCTCTTAGTGAGATTTTCTGAGCTATTTTGAACTTCAAGTATAAATGTTTTTGTGTCAACTTTCTTGAGTTAGTTTGTGATGGGGATTCTCGAGATATTTTTGTTGATTGGAATATAGGGTGGGCTCTATGAACTCCCACCCCACTTGATGATTGACTTGTGTAATATGTATATGTGAAATGGATGTGTTTTGGGGAAAATGTTGATGAGATAAGTTTAAGAGGTCTTGGATTGTGGTGGATGAGGGAAAAGAGGGGAAATGCCGCCGGGTTGAAGTTAATAACTTTTCCCCCTGTTTTTGCAGCGGTTTTCATGAGGTCTTGGGGTGGTTTTGAGGGCTGATATCTCAGGCTTTAAGCTGGGTTTTTCATAGCTAAGAAAGTCCTTCAATTGGTGCATGAGAAGGTTAATGAAATGAGGTGCAAAAAAAAAACCTGGAAATCAGTCTTCTTTGCTGTCCAATTTGACCAACCTGTTTTGGAGTGTTTTGTCCAAAATTTTTTCCACCAATTAACCTTTATTTGATCAAGAAATATTTTTAGAACCTTGGTTTTGAAAATGGAGTGAAATGAAGACCATTTTGGATAAATTCAAAGCTGAAACCAAAATTTAGTTTCGTAGGACAGGATGGGTCACCTGATTTTCAGTCAACTTTAAGTAGTTATAATTTCTTGTTCAGGAGTCGAAATTGAGCTCTGTTGGTGGCGTTAAAAACTAGACTTCAAGGGCTTCCAAACGGTATATGGCTCGCATGGTAGATCATTTCCTATGATCTGCAGAAAACGAGGAAAAAGGCTGGTTTCCAAATCTGATTTGCTGTTTCGTCGCCTTCGCGTCGCTTTGTTGCGCATTTTAACCCAAGTTAAGTTATTAATCTTAAAATGAGCCCTTATAGTAAATCATAGTACTCCGAGTCTAGTTTCCGTAGCCGTAAGCTTTGCCCAAGTTCGATGAGTATAACTTGAGATATGGCTCGGACAAGAAAGTGGGGCAGTTTAACTAGCTATGTTAAGTTTTAAACTTTAGCTTGTTGGCAAGTCCTTGATGGTTCCTTTTGGCCAGGTGATCCAGTGTTTGACAAGGGTGACCCAACTGCTGAAGTTTAACCATCTTGTGCATTTTCTGGTTTATCTGAATTCTGGTGAGTGTTCAAGTGCATGTTGTTTTCATATTGGGATGTCTGATTTGATGAATTTCATTTGAAAGCATGCTTGTTTGACTTGGTGAGCGTGTACTTTACCGCGCTCACCCTTGTTTGGACTTACTTGATTTGAAATCGTAAAATGCTTGTACGTGTGCTTGTTCTTGACATGTTAGAACCAAACGGTTGTATGTACCACACTCAAGAGAGTGGGAGGTACCTCTCCTCCCGTTTGGGTCGGTTGTTGATTAAGTCGACAGGCCGTCTCGTCGACTCATTTACCAAGCGGTAGTATGTACCACGCTCTATGGAGCGGGAGGTGCCGCTCATCCCGACTTGGTTTAATGATATTACTATTTTGACGAGCGGGCCCGGTACAGGGGGTGTAAGTAGACGGGTGAGAGTAAAGTGATTTCTACGGTCGGTGAGATAGTGGTTGACGGAGTGTCAACATGCCTATTGAAAATACGACTTGGGACCAGACCGAAGCTGGATGTGGAAAATCGCAGAAAGATGGAACGCACCGATCCTTTATAGTGATTACTTTATAATATCTTGTATGATTCCCAAGTTTTCTACTACTATTATTTGTTCGAAATTGTTATCGCTTTAACCTGCTTGTGCATGCATTCTTGACCTCACTGGGCTTTGCTTACCCCATAAGCTTTGTTTTCCTTAACAGGTTTGGAAGTGGGGCACGAGAATCGAGGAACCTAGTACCGGTGCAGGATTACCTCTTAGTATTTTTGTAGGCCTTCCTCTTTTGTATAAGATTGAACTATTTGGATGTTTTTGATAGTTGTGGTATTTTGGAGGTATTATCAATGTCTTCTTGATGAAATGTCGGGGGTTTGTATTTTGCGTGAATTTGTCAGCGATTTTAAATATTTTTAGCGAGGGTTTCATAAAGGAATGTTTGAGTCCCCGGCGAGAGTCAAGTAAAGGTCCGCTTTACCTCCTGGTTTTTAGGGGAAGTGGGGCTGTCACAGAGTATTTTCCGTGAGAATCATTTATCAGTTTAAAACCATGATAGGAAAGAACTGTTTGTCAAATGTTTCAATTTTTAGTGGTGAAATTTACCAAATTAGGTGATACGGATTCTAGACATTGAAAAATCTAGAAACCTACCCACACGCACACGACACGATATCGAAGTTTGGAAATGGATTGAGTTCACTCAAGGATAGTACAAGAACGAATTCAAAAGTAGAACGACGTTACAATCGAGTGTGTTTGCTTGATTGATAAGTCGAAAATCACCTTAGAACTACTCTAAGATGTTCAAGTCAATTTTTACAAGTCAAAAGAAACGATTCACTCAAGAATCAAGTTGCTGGAAAAATTCCTCAAATTTACTCTATGGAAAACGTTTTTGATATAAGCTTTTTATAACATTACAAGACTTCAACTAAAATTAAGAAAACTAGCTAAAACCATTTAGCCTTAGGATAAAGGAATTGTTGGCCAACTTTCCTAATTAAGCTAGAACAAATATTCAACCATTTTTAAAGACTAAGTTGGCCAAATTTATTAACAAATAAACAACCTAATAATTTTCTAATTAAATGACTAATTAAACTACTACTGTGAACCAAACTCAATACATGAGGTGGTCACTTATTAATCCAACTAATAACTAACAAACAAACTAGGTAAAACATTAAATCTTCTTAACTAGGCTCAAAATCCAACTTATTCTTTACTTCATTCATTGGACCCCAACAAATTCTTGATGGAATTTAATGAATGGTTGGGACTTGAACATGAACATTTGACACTCGTACCATTCCTCTCTTCTTGAGAAAATTCGACCTCGAATTAGCACTTTGTTTAGATTGAAGTAACTTAAGGAATATTGCTTGGACAGTGAGCCATGTAGCTAGTGCTATTATTCGAGTCGAGTCGAGCCGAGCCCAAGCATCTGAAGTTCGAGCTCGCTCGATAACGTTATCGAGATGAAAATTGAGTTCGAGCTCAGATCGGTTAAAACACTATCAAGCTCGAGCTAGACTCGATTAACAGAACCGAGTCGAGCTTGTTAAGCTCGAGCTTGACTCGATTAACAAAATGAATTCTATGACAAAATGAACTCTAAATTAACAAAATGAACTCTAAATTAAGCTCGGCTCGATTTAAGCTCTAGAACAATTCTCCAGTTAAATTTAGTTGGTATAGCACTATCTTCCATGTATTAAGTTAGCCAATGATTCATATATTCTTCATTAGTCCATAAGGCTCTAGCCAATTCTCAGTCACCTTAATGTTCAACATCTTGTAACTGTAAAATTGTTTACTTGACAACAAATGAACCTAAGAATGTTCAATCATTAATGACTTGAAACTGATGTTAGATGAAATTCACAGTTTGGAATGAACAATATATGCAATTGATCATTGGATACGAGGTATTCCAACTTAGTGATGTGCTTCGAAAACAAATAGAATCAATTATACCCCACTAGATGAAATGTGATTCACTAATACCAGCTTGACTTTTTATTGACAGTTGGGGAAATCATGGTCATATTCTCTTTTTTACAATTAAAGACTAAAATGATAAATTTACCCCTCAAAGTCGAGCCTATCGAGCCGCTATCAAGCCGAGCTCGTCTTGACTCGTTAATGATACGGGTATTCTTCGAGTTGGAGCTCGACTCGTTTACTCAAATAAATGAGCCGAACTCTAGAATTAAGGAGTCAGGTCGAGCCGAGCTCACGAGCTACCCGATTCGTAAAACAGCTCTACATGTAGCATGTCTTCTCTCCAACTGTAATTCAAACTCAAACCAATGCATATGCTCTGATGGATCAAACACAAAATATGAGAAATAATTACGAATAAATGCTCATGAATACCAAACTCGCCTAATTGATAGTAATTAGGAAATGACTAATTACCATGCTTCATGCAAAGACGTTTAACATAATCCAAAATCATACTAGAACCACCAAACAGACATTCATCACAAATACTAGTACAATGAGCACATGATGTAAAGGAATTAAATGTCATATAAGGACTCAATAGTAAACTCTTAGAATTAAGACAAACACAACTATTAAAACTACTCAAATCAACACTAGTTATGTTAGCACAATGCAAACAGATAACATAAGCATCAAAATCAGATTTAAAAGAATGAAATTCAGCTTTAAAATCACTGAATTGAAAATTCCCTTTCACTTGTGTTGCTGGGATAGTCAAGGTATGGCTCACTTCCAAAGATGGATGGTAAAAATTGACAACTCCTCAAAAGATCATCACTCCATCAATGGCCTTAGGAATGATGCAAGTGAAAATCATCTTCACTTCACCTTGTGTAACCTGCAAAAGACAAGTAACACTAAACAAAGCAAAGTTAAGACTATTAGTAGAAAAATAAGTTCGCTCACTAACTCCCTCATCTTTTAGAATTAAGCTCAACTCTCTCTCTTCTGCACAAGACTCTTTATTCTGTTTTGCTTTCACGATTCTTGTTAAGCTCTTAATTGTGCACATAATTTATGGATATTTCCCTTTTTATCATGCCAAAATATGGTGTTAATTGCTTTATTCTACTCATGGTTTGCTTTTGGCATTGATTTTAGGTCATTGGAATTAATGGAAGTTAAAAGCGCAATTAAATGGAAATTCCAGAAGACCTTTGCTGTTAAGGTGTAGGCACACCTTATTTTGATGTGAAGAATGGAAGTCACAGGATTAGAACAGGCCCCGCAGTTGGAATCCTTGCTGATAGATGAAGACCATTGCATGTTTCTTCCATAAATAGAGGTTGATTTTTAGGTACAAATTTGATTTCCTTCTTATTATTAGGGTTATTTGTTAGTATCCTAATCATAATAGGATTCTTATTCTTATTTCCTTTTGGGTTATTGTCTACTATTAATAGGAAACAAAAGGCACAGGGACAGCAGACCGGGATTGATAGGTTATTGGAGACTTTTGTTTTCTTTCGTTAGTTTAGGTTTTGGTTGGTAGCAATTGGAGTTTTGTCCCCATCGAGGAGCCGTCTTCTTCTTTCTCTTTAGCAAAATAAAACATTAAATCAAGAAACTCCTTGTGGCTGAGAATCTCCATGAGGAGTGGCTAATTTCTTCTATCTAGTCGAAAGCTAATTGATCTTTGGTTCATCAACTCTATGAGACTAGGTTGAATTATTTTTATTTCATTTATTTATGAGTATTTGGATATTTTCTGATGTTCACGTTTATGATTATTTCTTGCAATTCAATAACTGGCCATTATTTAATTCTGTGAATAATCTACTGTCATCTAGAATGCCAAATCCGTAATTGTTTGGAAGGTTTTAATGTTTGTGACAAGTGACATAATTCAATAGTATAATAAACTTTTGGATTATTGTCATGGAAATATTCAATCTAGATTAAATGAACCGATCTTGTGTGTTTGTTGGTTAGAATTGGTAGCTTTTCTAATTGTTAATGTTGTCGGTAGGCTAAATCTTAAGAGCTTGTTTAGGGTTGTCTATTGGCAAGAGAAGTAGTCACAGACCCTGTCATGATTATCGACACAGTAAGGATTGGCAGGTTGTCAGAACTTGTTGACAACCATAACCAATTTATTTGTAATCAAATGAATGCAATTTAGCGTCAGTGATCAGTTTGATGACACCAAAGTGGCATTAGGCCTTTGACTAGAGTTTTTTATTGATTGATTTATTTTTATCTAAGTCCTATGATATTGTTTAGTTTAATTGGAATTTTGTGATATTGTTTATTTTTATTTCGGCATTGTTAATTAGGAATCGTTCAAACTCCCCCCAGTTATTTATTTTTTATTCATATAAAATAATTATTCCAGTTTCCTGAGGAGACGACCCTACTTGCCACTCACACAAATTAACTAAATTCTCAGGTTAAATTCTGGTATATCAGATTAAGTAAACTCCTTGGAATCAGGGTAAAGCCAGTAACCCATTGCACATCCGGAGTCACTGCTCCAGTACTAGAATTAACCCGGGAATATTTCTGTAGGCAGTTAAGTTTTATTTATTTTTATGCAGGCTCGACACTTGTCAAATTTTGGTGCCGTTGTTGGGGACTGGTGCATTCTTGATTTATTTTCTTTGGATTTTTATTTTATTTCCCCTCAATCTGTTAGCTAGTTTATGGCTACAAATTTTGGATTGGATTTCATTCCTAGGAGAGTTAATGAGCTAAATGTGTCTTCTATTAATCAACATTTAGATTCTCTGACATCTCTTGTAGAAAATTTGGTTGTAGGAAAAATGCAGCAAATTAGAACTTGTGGAATTTGTTATGCCTCGAGTCATTCAACTACCATGTGTCCCACACTACAAAATGGCTCGTGCAATCAAGTTTATCCTGTTGGAGGATTCTCAATCCCATCCCGACCATGGTATGATTCTTATTTAAACGAGTGTAATCAAGGATGGTGTGACAGCCCTACCTCCCCCTTAAAGGTGATCCCAAAAGGGGTCGGCGGTCCGCCAACCTAACTCTCGCTAGGATTCACTCACATACAACCACTAATATATTAAACTAAAATACCAATCTCCAATCAAACTAAATGATGTCTCACAAATTCGTTGAAACAAACTTACAATCCCAAATTTCATAAAATACTTAATCGTACATCCAAATCCTCATAATGCAACACCCACAGATCCATAACTCAAGTTTATCATACCAAATACAAAAGTAGACCTTAAGCCTAATGGTGGATTCCTTCACTTGAGTTCTCAATCCCTGTTAAGAAAAACAAATTGGAAAGGGTGAGCTAAAAGCTCAGTGAGTTCCCAAAAGGGCATGCAACGCAAATAACACATATGATAATTCAGTTTAAACACATATTTGAAAATAACAAACAAGGAAAGCATTTAACATCACAAAGGTAGGATACGGGGGCTCTCATGAGCCAAAGTCCACGAAGCTTGACCGCGATCTTCGTAGTTGACACTCCGTCAACTTTCATATAGACCATGTAGAACTCCACTTCTCCTTTCTCCACCAAACCCCCTGCGGGCCCACCCACCTCACATAGTTGTCACATAGATTTCACATAGATGTTCACATAATTTGTGTTTTGCTCTCCACAATGGACAAGCCCTTTCGTCAAGTGCAGAGCACACATCACATCACATAGTATTCCATATGGCTAGTACCATTCTCCTCGGCCTAGACCTAGCCTACAGCACGAGTCGAATGACTTGCCGATAGGTCTTGGGAATTCCCAAACTTTTCATGCACACACAATTCACCTCAACACTTTTAAATCACATCATAGCAATCTTAAAAGTTTTCCACTCAAATATGAGTAAGTGCGATAAAGTACACACCACTCCATTTGATGGATAAAAAGAATCGTATTTTCACATCAAATCACTTAACTTCACATAATTCGAATTAAATTCACATAAGCACATAACAAGCATTGAAACTCACCAAAATATCAAGGTTCGGACTCTAAAGTTGGCTTAGTTCCAAAGTCTTCAGCACTTCCTAAAATGAATAAGGGGAATTGATAAGTTTCACTTTCTCATTTGAAAATCAAGTTTAAATACACATATTCCTTCATGTAATCAAGGTTTTTCCAAAATCCCCTTGAAAACAATATTCATCTCAAATGATAAAACATCATACATGATTCTTTTCAAAAAGTGTCATATTAATTAATATAAAGTGCTCCAGCGATATACTTCCTAGACACTACCTCTAAATTCACTTTATTGTAAAACTTATACAAGACTTGTCATATCAAAATTACTCTTCCAGGTCTAACTCAAACTTTAAAACAAATCCTACCAAATCTTTATCGATACTAAATTTATGAAAATTAACTAAAACATTTCAAAACATCCAAATCTAACCAATTGACACTTTTTATTCCCAAGTTCATGAAGAGCTTTACTTTTCTTTATTTAAAATCCACGTCTTTAATTCACAAAAACACATACTCACAAATGAACATATTACATGTATACTTAAGCAAGATCTCTTCAAGAAATCTCACAAGATTTCGAAATCAAACATCCAAAAATTGCCATGCATATGTTCGGCCATTTCACATGCTTTTCCTTCAAGATTTTCAACAATAAGATCCTTTTTCTAACCATAGAATAAACTAATTTCACAAATATTAACCAAGCCACAGTCAAGTCCTCAAGTTCGCTACCTAAAGGTCACCTCAAGTCCACTACCTAGGTTGGGATTTCAAGAGCCCAACTTCAACATTCCAAATATAGCATTTTCTAATAGAATAAACTATAGATCTATCTTGTTTAACACTAATTAAAATTAGATTCACAAGATTCAAGCTTTATACCTTCAGATCTGACTAGATCTGACAAGATCCACCGAGGCTTTGTGATATCTTCTCAAAGTTGACTCTTCCAAGCTCAACAACCCCGAAAGCTCCAATCTTAGCTCGAGATCTCCTTGCCTTGAAGATGATCTTCCCACAATTAGCTCTAGAACAAGATCAACCCAACTCACCTAAGCTTTTTCTTCACTTTTCTCTCTCTCTCTCACTTCGGCTCTCCCCCTTTCCTCACACACTCTCTCTCGACTGCTATGGAGGAAGAAGAAACAAGGATGAGACCTTCAAGGAAGCCTTGAAGCTTGAAGAAAGTGAAGGAAGGAAAAATGGAAGAAGCAACAAATGGAAATTCTTCTCTCTTCCTCTCTCTAACTCTCGGCCCTCTCTCTCTCTTGTGTTCCAAGTTGTAGCTGAAAATGAAGCTTCAAGAAGCAAGAAAGAAGCTTTTAAAGAAGACAAAAAGTGGCCTTTTCCTTAATTTAAGGAAAAGTGGTCAAAAGACCACTTTTCGTCGCGTCGAAGCGCAACAGTCCAACTTTTACTGTATTGACTCATTTCGACACTGATCAATCTTAAATATATCTCTATATTATTTCCACATAGGCTCGGTTTCAACTTAAAGTCACTATTCACACTTCAGTACACGATTAAATACTTAAAATGGCCAAAACCACACACCGGCAAATAATTCATGAAAAATTCTCTAAATTTGGAAATAATTATACAAAATATAAATTCACTCATAGTTTAATAATTAAACACAATTTAAAACATTATTATGCACTTTAAAAATAAAATTGGAAATTTTGAAGCCCTCACAGATGGAGGGATGGCCTCAATTTCAATTATGCTGCAAGGCTACTAGGGTTTCACCAGCAACATCAACATACGCCTCAAATTCCACCGCAACAACCATCATTGATGTCAGGTATATCTCTTGAAAAAATTGTTAAATCTTTAGCTACTAACATGCAACAATTTCAACAGGAGACAAGAACCAGCATTTAAAATCTAGAGAATCAAACGAGAACCAGCATTCAAAATCTAGAGAATCAAGTGAGCCAGTTGGCCTCTACAATTAATCGGCTGGAATCTCAGATTTCTGAAACATTGCACTCAGAGACCATTGTCAACTCCAAATCAGATGTGAGTGCAATTACCTTGAGAAGTGGTAAAGAATTGTAAGAGATTCAAAGGGAAGAATCTAACTATGTGGTTGAAGAGAAAGCTGAGAAAGAAACAATGGGACCTCAACCTCTAGCCTCTCCAATGAAAAAGTCTAGTGAACAACCCACTGTGGTGACATCTCCTTCATCCCTAACTCCCATTCTATATTTTTTGTTAGTGAAATTGACTTTGTTATACTAGAAATTTTGAATTTCATGGCAGGAATAAGTTAGGAGTTATAAAGATTATTAGGTTATTAATTGTTCATGATGAAGGAGTAAGTAAAGAATTGAAAGCATTACTTGCATGCTTGAAGCCATCCGTTAGTCCAAAAAAGAAAGTGGTTCATGTGCTTAAAGATTTCTATATTCATGATGAATATCATGAGTATGAGAATGAAGTAATGAAAAAAGCTATACGATTTTATCCTCCATGAAGAAATATAGCAATATCTAGTCAAAGACAGTAAAGAAAGGCGCTACTTGGGAGGCAACCAAAGAATTTTAATTTTTCATTATTTCGTGCTTTTATTTCATGTTTTTGTGTGCAAGCCAAGTATTCTTTTTATTTTTAATAGAAAACTTGTATTTGTAGGCCGTGGGCGCCTTTTGCCAAAGTTTTGATTAATCTGGCAGGCATCGTATAGGCAGAAGATTTTCAACGTTAAAGCGTGCCCACGCTCTACCTCAAGTTTGCTCACTATTTTTCAAGACGTTGGTCAGAAGACTTTCCATGTTAAAGCGTGCCCACGCCTTATGGAAGAAAGTCTTTTGCCTGGAATCGCAAAAAAAAAAAAAATCAAAAATATTTTTCTTTTCTCTTTTATTCTAATTCCTTTTTATCTTATTCCTTTTAGCATCTAGTATCCCAGTATTCATTGGTGGCTCTGGGTCCCTTATACTCCAAATTTCATTGATGATTGGACATCAACTCAAGTATTTTCAACAATCTCCAGTGCTTAATTCTCTAATCAGGGGAATCATCTAATTTTTCTTTTGCTCTTTATTTTCATCCATTGAGGACAATATCTAATTTAGGTGTGGGGGAGAGGATATTTTTTCAGACATGTTTTTTCAAAACTTTTAGTTTTTCACAACTTTTTGCGATCTCTTTGGATTTTGTTTTGTTGTGAAAAGTGGTCAAGATGCAATTATGAGTAGTATAATGTCACTAGCATGAAGATTCTATTTGCTGGCAATTGATTTGAATGATGGATGTTCTGGACATGACATATAGCCATTTGTGAGTTTTTGTGCTTAAATAGTACATTATTCAAAATTTGCTCTGAATTCTTTTGTGAGTGTAATTATCACACCTAGTTAGATTATTCTAGAACTTGCTATGATATACATGTCAAGACCACACTTGAATTCAATGCATGGACATGATAAGGGCAATTAGACTTAACCCTTTTAGCTTTCTAAAAACCTGTCCTAAGTATATGTTCCCCGTAGTTGACCAAGTTTGGGCCTTAAACCTGTTTCTTTATTTAATAACACATCTTATTACCCTTTGACCTCTTTGTTTGAAAGCCCATTTGTTTGAACCCTATGTCAGAGGAATGCCTTAATGTTCTTTTGCATGATGATATCACAAGTGAAGAAAGGCGGTTACATCTATAGCTAGCAAGTGCTTTTATGTTCTTATGTTACAAAAAAAAAAGAAAAAAAGAAAAAGAAAAGAAAAAATATTTGTGAAGCACTCTTGTAAATAAGTGCTGTGTGACGATAGTGGGGTCAATCCCTGTGTTATGTATGTACTTGCTATGCTTGGGAATTTGTTGTTGTGCTTAAAAGCTAATTATGTGGATGAAGATGATATTTCAGTTCATGCAAAGGACGATTGGGTATTTCTTTTGATATATGTAACCTAAATTACCTTTTTGTCCAACCTTTACCCTAAGTCCCATTACAACCCTTGTTAAAGACCCTTTGATTCTTGCATTTGAATTCATATTCAGTGGTGGAGATGTGATAGATTAGCAAGCTTATGGCAATATCTTTCTATGGTGTTGATTTGAGCGTACATGTCCTTTTTAACATCTTGAGTGTTGAGTGAATACACCATTATCCATGTGAGAATGGTCAAGTCCTAACATCCGGATTTTGATAAGATTGCTAAGGAAATGTAGAGTATTTGTGCTATGATATTTTGCTATTCCGAATTTGTCAGCTTGATTTTGAGTTTTGGATTAGTGAATGCTTGAGGGGAAGCATTGTCTTGGTATGGGGGAATTTGTTAAGCTCTTAATTGTGCACATAATTTATGGATATTTCCCTTTTTATCATGCCAAAATATGGTGTTAATTGCTTTATTCTACTCATAGTTGGCTTTTGGCAATGATTTTAGGTCATTGGAATTAAATGGAACTTAAAAGTGCAATTAAATGGAAATTCCAGAAGCCCTTTGCTGTTAAGGCATCGGCATGCCTTATTCTGATGTGAAGAATGGAAGTCACAGGATTAGAACGGGCCCTGCAGTTGGAATCCTTACTGATAGATGAAGACCATTGCACGTTTCTTCCATAAATAGAGGTTGATTTTTAGGTACAAAATTGATTTCCTTCTTATTAGTAGGGTTATTTGTAGTGTCCTAATCATAATAGGATTCTTATTCTTATTTCCTTTTGGGTTATTGTCTAGTGTTAATAGGAAACAAAAGGCACAAGGACGGTAGACTAGGATTGATAGACTTTTGTTTTCGTTCGTTAGTTTAGGTTTTGGTTGGCAGCAATTGGAGTTTCATTCCCATCGAGGAGCCATCTTCTTCTTTCTCTTTAGCAAAATAAAACATTAAATCAAGAAACTTCTTGTGGCTGCGAATCTCCATGAGGAGTTGCTAATTTTTTCTATCTAGTCGAAGGCTAATTGATCTTTGGTTCATCAACTCTGTGAGACTTGGTTGAATTATTTTTATTTCATTTATTTACGAGTATTTGGTTATTTTCTAATGTTCACATTTATGATTATTTCTTGCAATTCAATAACCGGCCATTATTTAATTGTGTGAATAATCTACTGTCATCTAGAACGCCAAATCCATAATTGTTTGGAAGGTTTTAGTATTTGTGACAAGTGACATAATTCAGTAGTACAAGAAACTTTTGGATTATTGTCACGAAAATATTCAATCTAGCTTAAATGAACCAAGCTTATGTGTTTGTTGGTTAGAATTGGTAGCTTTTCTAATTGTTAATGCTGTCGGTAGGTTAAATCTTAAGAGTTTGTTTAGGGTTGTCTATTGGCAAGAGAAGTAGTCACAAACCTTGTCGTGACTATCGACACAGTAATGATTGGCAGGTTGTCAGAGCTTGTTGACAACCATAACCAATTTATTTGTAATCAAATGAATGCAATTTAGAGTCAGTGATCAGTTTGATGATACCAAAGTGACATTAGGCCTTTGACTAGAGTTTTTTATTGATTGATTTATTTTTATCTGAGTCCTGTGATATTGTTTAGTTTAATTGGAATTTTGTGATATTGTTTGTTTTTATTTCGGTATTGTTCATTAGGAATCGTTCAAACTCCCCCCCAGTTATTTATTTTTGATTCATAGAAAATAATTTTTCCAGTTCCCTGAGGAGACGACCCTATTTGCCACTTACACAAATTAACTGAATTCTCGGGTTAAATTCTTGTATATCGGATTAAGTAAACTCCTTGGAATCTGTGAGGGCGTCAAAATTTAAATTTTATTTTAAAATGAAAAATAATATATATATTATGCGTATTCACTAAAATATTAGTGAATTTATGTTTTGAGTGATTATTTTCTAATTAAGAGAATTTTTCAAGAATTATTTGCCGGTGTGTGGTTTCAACCAGTGTAAACGTCTAATTTTTGTTCTGAAACGTAAATAGTAACTCTAAGATGAAATCGAGCATATGTAGAGATATTACATATATATATTTATGGTTGGATAGTATCGGGATGAGACAAAACAGTAAAAATTAGAGTGTCACGCGCGACGCGACAAAAAGTGGCCATTTGACCACTTTTCCCTAAAATAAGTGAAACCACACTTTTTGTCCCTTAAAAGCCTCTTTTCTTGCTTCCTTTTTGCTTCATTTTTCAGCTGCCATTTTGAGCTTTAGAGAGAGAGAGGGGGGCCGAACTTGAGAGCAAGAAAAGAGAGAGAAAATAAGCCTCTTCCGCTTCATCTTCTTCCTCTATTTTTTGAAGCTTTACAACACCATTGGAGGACTTTAATCTTGTTTTTCTTCTTCTTGGAGCTGCCATAAGAGAGGGAGAGAGAGAGTGAGTGAGGGCCGAACCATAGAGAGAGAAAAGAGAGAGAGTTGGTGAGGTTCTTCCAACTTCATCTTCTTCCTCAAGCTTGAAGACTCCATTGAAGGTCTTGATCTTGGTTTCTCCTCCATTCCTTGGCTGCCATGTGCGAGAGAGAGAGAGAGAGAGAGAGAGAGAGAGAGGGAGGTTCGAAGTGAGAGAGAGAGACGAGAGAGGAAGAAAGCTTCTCCTGGGTTGGTTACTTCTTGTTCTTGAGCTTGGAGATGGAATTCATCATCAAATCAAGTGGATCGTGGGGTAAGGTTGGAGCTTTTGGAGTTTCTAAACTTGGGAGTATCATTCTTGAGAGGAGTTCACAAGATCTTTTGTTGATCTTGTTAGATCTAGAAAGATCTGAAGGTATAAGACTTAAACCTTTTAGATCTAACTTGATTAGTGTTAAATATAGTAGATCTACGGTTTTTTTTGTTAGAAATGTCTATATTTGGAATTTTGAGTTGGGCTCTTGGATTCCCAACTTAGGTAACGGACTTGAGGTGGCTTTTAGGTAGCGGACTTGAGGACCTAATTGTGGTTGTGTTTGTTGTTTGTGAGATGAGATTATTTTGTGGTTAGAAAGTAGATTTGGAGTTGAAAAATTTGAACAAAAATGATAAGGGTTGGCCGAACCTTGCTTGGCAATTTTGATGAGTGATTTTGAAATTTTATGATGTTTATTGATGAGATTCTGTTTAAGTGTATATGTATTATGTTCATTTATGAGTATATGTTTAAAAGAGTTAAAATATTGAACTTTTATGGTGAGAAATTAAATTTCACTAAGTTTTGAAGGAAAAGTGTCATTTTGGACAGATTTGAAGGTTTGAAGTGTTTTACCTATTTTTCATGAATTTCGTGCATTGAGACCTAGTGAAAAATGTTTGAGAAATGTGTTAGAACTTTGGTTAAAAGATTAAAAGTTGCCTGGATGGAGATAATCGATCCAGGAACTATGGTTTTGCAAACACTAAAATTTAATCACTTGTTTTATTATCTAGAAAGACAATATAAAGAAGGCAAGTAAAGTAAGGAAAGCTAGATAAAAGGGAGGGGCGGTAAAGAGTTGTTTGGTTATGTGAGATTTTTAGAAGTTAGTCAAGTTTATTATGTCTTTCCAATGATTTATAACTTCCTTTTGCCATAATGGAATCTTTTAAGATGAAAATGAGAGAAAAGAGAGAAACAAGTTAAATAAGCTCAATGAAGTTATAGTATAAAACGACTTAGATCTTATTGAAGTTTTCATTGCTCATCTACAATCAAATCATTTATAGTTAGCTAATCAACCATAAAGCATAAGCACAAGTCTTAAACTAGCAAAATCATTAAATAACTCAACTACTTCATAATCACAACTAAAACAAGTGATTAAAAGGCTTAGCTAGAGAACATTTAAGTGCACAAAGTCATGAAATTAAAGCACAAGAGACAAAGTAAAGGAAGAAGGAATCTTATTCAATTTCTTGAAGTTGAATCCATAAACTTCTTCACAAGTTGATCTCCCAAATACAAAGACTACAAACTAAGAACTAGAACCTAACTAATGAACTAGAGCTATTCTCTAGTCTTTTCTCTCTTTCAATGGAATGTCTAGGCCCTTTTATAGAAGATTACAACCATATGCATCCAAAATTATGTCATGTGAATACAAGACAAATTGGCCTTCAAGTTATGCATTGGAGTTGTATAATTGTGTTTTGGATTAGCCAATCTTCCAATATTCTTCACGCCTTGCTGAAATTTGTCCAAAACTTGGAATCGGTGATTGCGTGCTTGAAATTTCCACTTGTTGGTTCCTTTTATGGGACCTTTTGATTCTTCCATATTATTGATTTTGGATTTTCCAATTTTCCTTCAAGCTTCTTGGCAAATATCCACATTTTCATCTCATTTGATAATTGAACAAGCAATGAAATTCAATTTTCATTATTGAAGCCATCAAATGCAAAATTAACTAGAAACCCTAGTTCATTAGCTACAAAAATATTAAAGCATGCAAAATATTGACTTATCAGATTGTTTGGTTATGTGAGATTTTGATTTGATAATGGAATCTTATAAAATGAGTTTCACTCAAGTGATTACTTGCTTGAAATGAAATTTTGTAAAGAATTTGATAAGACAAGTGAATGAGTTATTTGAGTTTAGTTTACATTTTGAGTGAAACTTATGTCTTCCTTCCTCCCACCTTGGAAAGCGAACTTGTGGTGAGTTTCAATGTTTGTTATGTGCTTATGTGAATATGATTCGAAATGTGTCAGACAAGTGATTTGATGTGAAATTGGGTTTTCAAACCATTAAGTGGTGTGGTATGTACTTCATCGCACTCACCTCTATTTGAAATAAAAGAAAAGTGAAAGTGTTTTGCAGTGACTTGTGTGTGTATGTGAAAGGTCAGGAAATTCCTGAGATCTATCGGTGAGCCCTTCGACTCAAGCCGGAGGCTAGGCCTAGATCGAGAAGAAAGGGACGAGCCATAGGGTTAATTAAGTGAAGTGAAGTGCAGTGATATATGCTTGAGACTTGGCATATGGACTTGTCTCCGATAAAGAGCAATAAACCAATGATATAAACTGCAATAATATATGCTTGAAACTTGGCATATGGACTTGTCTTCGATGAAGAGCAATAAACCAATGATATAAAGTGCAGTGATAAACCAGTGATATAAAGTGCAGTGATAAACCAGTGATTAAACCAATGATCTAAAGTGCAGTGACAAACCAGTGATATATAGTATTTGGAGTCGGGACTGATAGGGTTTTTCTTTACTCCTCAAATTTTAAAAAAGAAAACATTTATTACCCTATATTACCGCAAGTATACAGATCGCTTATTGAGTATAGGGAAATAAGGTGTCGATCCCACGAGGAACTATGGTTTTGCAAATACTAAAGTTTAATCACTTGCTTTATTATCTAGAAAACAACTAAAGGAAGGCAAGTAAAGTAAAGGAAAGCTAGGTAAAAGGGAGAAGGTGGTGAACCGACCTAAGGAAGAGGGATTAAGCAATTTAGAACCAACCATTAGGTGTCAAGGACATCCAATTGGTAGTAAACAAGAAATAATAAGGAAGCAAGTAAAGAAATTAGAGAGTTAAGTTAGAGAGTTTTTAGATGAAGTTGGAGGAATCCTAAAGCTTTAGAATCCCTTGTTATGTTTAGATTAGAAGTTAGTCAAGTTTATTATGTCCTTTCTCCAATGATTCGCTAAGGTATAACTTCCTTTTGTATGCCACTACTTTCGTTAATGGTCATGTGTAGTGCAAGCTCTCATTTAAGATGAGCTAGTCACTCGGAATCGCTTTCGCCAATTTCTTAACTCCTTGGAATCTTCCTTGACCTATTTTCATAGATAAAAGAGAGAAACAAGTTAAATAAGCTCAATGAAGTTATAGGTTGAAACCACAACCAACCAACTATATTCACTGCTTTCGTGAGAATTAAGTTAGTGTTTAAGAACTTAGATCTTATTGAAGGCAAGTTTTTCATTGTTCATCAACATCAAATCACTTATAGTTGGTAGCTAATCAACCATAAAGCATAAACACAAGTCTTAAACTAGCAAAATCATGGAGGACATAAAGAATTTAACTACTTCACAATCACAACTAAAACAAGTTCATCCTAACTCTAGGATTTAAGAGGTTTAGCTAGACATCATGTTAGAACATTTAAACATAAAACAAACTTGCACAAAGCCATGAAAGTAAAGCACAAGAGACAAAGTAAAGGAAGAAGGAATCTTATTCAATTTCTTGAAGTTTGAATGCTTAAACTACTTCACAAGTTGATCTCTCAAATACAAAGTGCAAGAGTCCTCTCAACTATCACTTTTAGCTCTCTTTAGAAACTACAAACTAAGCAATATAAGAACTAGAGCTAAACTAATGAACTAAAGCTATTCTCTAATATTTCTTTTTTAGTTCTACCACTATTTCATACTCCTTCCTCTTCTTCTTTTCAATTTTTCTACAAGAATCCCTATTTATAGAAGATTGAATTCATAAGCATCCAAAACTCTATCATGTGAACACATGACAAGTTGGCCTTCAAAAGTCAAGGAAAATGGTTTCATGAATCTTCTTATCCTTGCATTTTCTTCATCGTGTCTTCATGCATTGAATCCATTGAATTCCAACATCAAATGAGTTGTAAATTGATGCAAAATGTGTTTTGGATTGGCCATGAGTTGTTTCTTCAATCTTCCAATATTCTTCACGCCAAAATTCATCTAAAAATTAAGCTGGAAGTGAGTTGGAAAAATCTGGAATTCGGCTACAAGTTGTGCTGTCATTTTCTGACGATCCCCGAGGTGGATCCGCGAGACAGAGGCTCACGGATCCTATCGTGGATCTGGTCCCCTACTTTTTCTGAGAGGGATTCGTGAGCTGCTTCATTTTTCTTTTGTTGCATCGCGTATTGGGTCGCAAATCCTCTTAAAATTAGCAAAATCCGAATTTTCGTCATGAACTTGTCACGTTAATTCCTCCAACTTTTGATCCTTTGATTCCTCAATATTCAAATTGCATTTTGCTCATTTCAATTTTAAATTTCATCAATTCTGGATATTTCAATTTTCCAACTTTTCTTCCAAATTTCTTTGCAAATTATCCACTCATTTTCATCTCATTTGATGATTGAACAATTAATCCTACAAAAATATGAAGTTTTCACCACATTAATCCACAGAAATGCATTTTTCTAATTGAAGCCATAAAATGCAAAACTTAACTAGAAATCCTAGTTAATAGCCATTAAAATAACTAAAACACATAAAAACTACATAATTAAACCTATTAAAAGTATGCAAAATATTGACTTATCAGGGACCGATGGGGGTTTGGAGGAGTAAGGAGTAAGTGAAGGTCTACATGGTTTATGTGTATGAAAGTTGACGGAGTGTCAACTACCTCATTCGAGATCGAGTATCGTGGATCTTGGCTCCTGAGAGCCCCTGTATTCTCCTTTTTTAATGTTACTTGCTTTCCTTACGTGCTTATTACTAAATTCGAATTTGAAGTGAAATGCCATATGTGCTATGTGCTTTGCATGCTTTTGGAACTCACTGGGTTTTTTAGCTCACTCTTTCCAATTTGTTTTCCTTAACAGGGACTGAGAATCCAAGTGAAGGAGTCAACCATTAGACTTAGGGTTTGCTTTTGTATTTGGTATGACAAACTTGAATTGTGATTTTGAGAGTTTTGTATTATGAAGATCTGAATGTGTGTTTAAGTACTTTATGTAAATTGGGATTGTATGTTTGGAACAATGTATTGGTGAGTTATCATTTGGTTTGTTTTGGAGTGGTGTTTTAGTTTGGTATATTAGTGATCGTTGTGTGAGTGAGTCCTGGCGAGAGCTAGGCAAGCGGTCCACGGATACCTTAGGGTACGCCCTAGGGAGAAGTGGGACTGTCACAGAATCAGGGTGAAGCCAGTAACCCATTGCACATCTAAAGTCACTACTCTAGTACTAGAATTAACTCGGGAATATTTCTGTAGGCAGTTAGATTTTATTTATTTTTGTGCAGACTCGCCACCTGTCAATTCTCTCTATTTTTGCCTTATCATTGACACTCTCAACTAACTCTTTCTTCACACTATAACACTCATACTCACTTTTGATACATGCTAGATCAATAGAAAGTTGCTCATAAGTACGTGATAGAAGTGTAGTATGACGATCATTAAATAAGAAGGAATACTTATTAGTATGTACATCATATTTAACGTCTCATTTAAATATCCACGATCTTCCCAACAACACATGCATCACTTGAATTGGAATTACATCACACAATATCTCATCCACGTACTTCCCAATACAGAATGGAACAAGTGTGTGCTTAGTAATCCAAACATCACCACTAGCACTTGGCAACTTGTAGAGTTAAAGATGATCGGTGGTTGGAAGATTTAGTTTCTCAACCAAGGTACTACTTGTGAGATTGACTTCATAACTCCTATCAATGGCTAAACTACTAACTTTATCCTTGATGCCATAACGAGTGTAAAACTAGTTATTTTGTGGATTTTTGACAACTTCCAATTGCTCATTGACAACTTCCAAATTCGAAGCTCGATCCGCAATCAACATTGACACCTCTATTCCTAGATTTGTGGGACATTCTTGCATTCATCACGAGTGCAAGAATCGTATCATTTGGAGAATTAAATGTTGGACTTATTTGGTAGTCAACGGCCTATGGGTTATGATGGAGAGATATTTTGCTTCACCAGTATTTGAAGAACCGATGGATATGCAAATTAAAGACCACACAGTTGTAATCAGACAGAGATTCAGAGCCAGCATTCACATATCATATTTTGATGTTGTTTTTACAAGAATAATGACTTACAATTTGATTGTGAATAAATTATTCTGAATTAAAATGAAGAGAAGAAAAAATTTCACTATGAATTGACCGGATTTTGACAATTTTAAAGTTGAGTGTGATGATATTGAGAATTCAGATCTTGGAGGAATTCAAGAGGAGGTTATTGATAAGTTGGGAGGTGTCAAATTGATTCCTGATATTTATTAAGACTATAATGTTGTTGTTTCCAAATCTACAAGTTTTGATACCGATGACAAAATTTATGAAGAACCATGTAGAATTTCGTATTTTCTATACAGTTTTGAATATCATTGAAGGATGTTCCACTTTAAACCTACAAGAAGGTTATTTGGATACATCAAAGAAATCAAAAGAAGTGGAGTTTGACACAAAAAAGTTACTAGAAATGGTTTGTTGCAAGGCTGATTTTCACCTTGAAAATCAAAAGAAGAAGTTCATTGCAAGGCCAAATTTTGATCGTAGAACTTCTTAGAAGAGTCTCGTCCTAGATAAGGTCCAAAGATTTAGAAAACAATTCAAAATCCATAGCAAAAGTGGCAAGGAGAAGTGTCGGACTATACAACTTTTCTACTGATTTTTCTAGATTTTATTTGATGGTATTTAGCATTAGAATAAGTTAGTTAGTTGGTGAATAAATATTGTTGTTAGGATATTTGTTAATTAAAGAACATATTGGTTGTTAACAAATATTTTAGTTAGGATTTGCTAAAAATAAGTATCATGTTATCAAGTAGGTAAGTTGGGATTCTTTAGAGTTGTTAGCTAGAAATTATGTTATTTGTTTAACATAAACACTATAAATATGGTATTGATGGATGAATAACATAAGCTAACATAAGTTCATTTTCAACTTCAAACAAGTCTTTTGCAAGCCATTTTTTGCAACACCAACTAAGGTGTTATTTCTTAGTTTATGCCTTGAAAAACCAACAAATAGAATAAAAGAAGAAGAAGAAAAAGAAAGAAAATAAATGTATGCCTTATATTTCAATGTTGAAGTTTATATGTGGCTTTTTATTTACCATTCGTATATCTCAATCAAAATTTTTGTGGAAATAAATCGATTAGTTTATCATTTTAAGAAATTTAGTTTTACTTCATGATATTGTTATTTAACCATTCTTAAATGTACTTATTCTTTTCTACAAAAAGAAAAGAAGTGATTACTCGAAATGTTTTTGAAAATAAACACACGCTCTATCTAGAAATTTTTGAAAGCTGAATTTTTATTTTACTAGTCAAAATAGTTATATTCACCTCACCAACAAATTTCTCTGTACAATTGAGTTGTTGTACAATTTCATACCAAGGTTATGCTATATTTGTTTTACAGATGTGACTTAGATTTCTCACTTCTGCTCGTCAGTCTCAATGTTAAGAATTCTATAGGTAATTTTAGAAGCTTAAAGGCTTGGGCCATGACAAACACTTTAGACATAAAAAAGTCATGCGGATCTTGCTCTTGCATTTTGATTTTCAAGTAGGGGTTTTAGATTAGGACCTTTAAACCCAAATATTAACTTTTTAAAGTACCTTACAATCTCTTTAGTTCTATCAGATTTGGTCTTGAAAAGCTTCCACCCATGAAAACCAAAGCCGTAATCGTCAAATCCCCGGAAGTCACCCTTTAAGCTTGGCTTATAAAGGCATGACGCACATGCAGTGCTAATCCCCGTTGCCTTCTTGTAAGTCTTCTGAAGGCGTTGTTAAACTTTTACAATAGGCCATAATCATGCTAAACATTGGGAGTTGTTGACGGCCCTAATGTTGAATGTTTGGATTTGGAAATAAAATGGAACCAAGATGACAAGTGTTGATTTTGATACCAAAAGAGTTGAAAAATCCAAAACAACGAAGAAATCAAAAGAAGAAGAAGCATATCGAAAATACGTTCTGATGAAAAGCATAGGCAAGATAGTCATAAAATTAAAACAAACAACTCAAAAACTATACATTGCATGAATGTTTGCAATCTGGGGAATTTGATTCTACGAAGTTGCAATTTCATCACTTCTTACTAAAAGTCTGATGTTTCAATTACAAGTTCTGATCTTCCCGTCACCCAAAAGCCCACTAGTTCTTTCTTCTTCTCTTGGGATGATTCGACTGGACAACAGCTTCCTTGCAGAATACCTTGCAGGCCACAACACTTGATATCTGTAAAAACAAAGGCAACTTTTTATTATAACTTTATTGCAAGTTTAATTAGTGTATGTTTGAGATAACAAGATGGTAGTGGACGCATTCGTGGCAATGTTAACATGTAAATTGACTTTTTACATAAGAAGAAAATTGATTACCTTAGATTTAACATCATTGCCAATTGCATTTGCCGCATACACATCTGGATTTAGCCTATATTGATGTATACGCCAAGCGGTTCTTTTCCCAGGACGTTCCCTTCCACGATAGTAGATGAATTCTTTCTTGTAACCATCTACTTGACCGCCATTGTAGATAGCTGCTTCAGATGTAGGCGTCCAATAACCATCTCCAGTGAACAGATTGTCATTTGGTTCTACGGTGTAAAAGAACCATTTCTCTCCAGTGCTATACTCGCAGCTATCTACAAATTATCAAAAAAAAAGAAAAAATCGAAAATAATTAACAGTTAACTATGTTATTTAGATATGATAGTTAATAAAAGTATTAAGAGCATGATCTATTGGACCCAAAACTAATAAACAGGTGGATATAGGAAATGACTGAAACAATAGACAAATGCTAGAAATTCAACAAAGATGCCAAAGACACTCCTTAAGAAAGTAAAAGATAGAAGTTACCTGTCCTTTAGAGAAAAAGATAGAACTTACACTGCTCTCTAATACTTTGTTTGAAGTCATACGTTAAAGCTTCAATCTGGTTAAAGGGCTCTAAGAAGAGTTAATTCAAAAGTATTATTGGAACAAGTGCAGATTGGTTACCAATCAGCAAGTGATTGATCGGAAAGAGAATGACGTCTACTAATAATGACTATAATAATAACGAACTGTAATCTAGAATTAACTTTTAGACATTGTACAAAAGAGATGATAACGTTTAATAAACCAAATCATGTTTGATAAGTCCTACACAAGTGTAATACGAGGAGATTTAACAATGTCTCTTCTTCTTTTTTTTTTTCATTTTGGGAATGAAACAATGATGTTTTGACCAAAAAAATTAAAAAAGAAAAATATGTGTAGGTCATATTCATGTATTTCACAACAATTTCAGTAATTCTTTCCCCTATGGTTTCTATAGCTCCAAATTTGACAGATTTCTTAAACCAAACCCCACACTCTTTTGGCCAATAACACCTCTACTACTGCAGTACAGACTTTCCTTAGGTTTGTAGAGTCGGGTTTCCCATTTATCCACAAAGGAGGAGCCGTCCCCATCAGGCAGGCGGCCACAAATGATAACCCACTCTTCACTAATCGGGTGCTCTCACACGGAAGATGAACAGTAATGAGCAACTCAAACAATTGAAGAATCAATCTAGAGTCATTCGTCTACCAGATTGGGAAAAGGTAGAGAGTCGGACTAATTTAAGCATAGGCAAACCAACTTATTCCATTCACCCATCGAGGAGTGCCTTAGCCAAGAAATGTTATTTTACAGCCCTTATTCTAAAATCCATACTTGCAGAATCCAAAATCAAGCCTAGTCCGATCCCAAGGTAGAACCAAAAATTTTTTACTGAACTAATCATTTTGATAACTTAAACTAACAAGCATGCTGAGAAAAACACAAAAAAGGAAAAGAAATTGAATCGGGACATGCCAGTGATGAATCGCAACCAAAATCCCAAACGAAAGAAAAACTGAAAATTGACGCTGCAAATCAACCAATTGAAGTTAAGGATAGCATTACCAAAGGGGAGTTGATTAGGGCTTGATCCAAACACATCTGCGGTGGGAATATAATCAGGCAAATCATCGCGACCACCCATAATTTTGTTCTTTAGATATAACATCAATTCTTCATCAGTTGGGTCAAATCTACAGCCAAAAGGGATTTCAATAGGGACCCTTTTTCCTCCATTGTCATCATCTCCACCAGTTGAAGCTACTGATGGTTTCTCCATTTCTGAGGTCAAGAAAATAGTGAAAATGAATGCTCGACGGGCTTTTCGGTTATACAGGAAATAGTTGTGGTTATCTTTTTGAACATGACTTGCACTATCCGATGAAGAAAAAGCCAGGTTGCATGCATAAAAGCTATGTGGCTTTATGAGACAAGTTCTTGATGTTTTGTACTTATGTTGAACTGAATATTCACATTGTCACTTTTAGCTTCTTGGTGAGAATCTGAGGTAAGTTTTAGACTTCGTAGTTTGCATAATTTTTTTACCTCGCTTTACTACATCTGTTCTTTTTTTTTCAATAAAGGTGACAAATATATGATTATTTTGTACATTATATTTGTACCACTATCCAAGGTAAAAAACGGAGGGGATATCGGATCTACAGCTAGAATTTAACCAAGCTGCCCAAGTGTAAGCAGGTTGTAATGCATAAACAGCTTGACTCAACTAGGGCTTAGCCGAGCTCAAGTTAATTTCTGCCCTAGTCTGAACTCAAGGAGCCACATAAACTATCTGAATTTAATGATGTCAAGCTTTTAGATTTGGAAATTCTTGATTATATTAATTAGGCGACAGATTCTCACTACACATAAACATCTAGTTAAGCATGATAGATGCCTCAATCGAATATATAATATTTGTGATCAATATATCGTAGTGCCTAGGAAACAGTAAATATTTCTTCAATTGATCTCTACGTTGTAACATATTTTTAATTTCCTTTGCATTTCTTCCTGTATTTGACCTTTTTTGACTTTCTTCTTCTTCTTCTTCTCTTTTTTGGTGGGTGGGGTCTATCTCTTCGGTTTTTTGTAAGAACTAGCAGCCATAAAGAGTTGGCAAAGATTGTACTTATTATGTTCATTTAAATGTTTAATGTAACTTTTTTCCTGTAAAGATGACAAAAGAGAAACAATATCGGTGCGAAGTACAAGATGTGACGACATTCACTTTTTCGTTTGTTTGTTCTTTTTTTTTATTTTTTTTATTTTTTTAAACTGAAGATGTCATGACTTTGAATTGCAGCTTGAGGTTTAAAGTAAATATGTGTGGCTTGATATCAAACACATATTTCTTTCATATGTGGCGGTTTGAAGTTCCAAAAATGCATGATGAATTTGAGCTAGCTTTAATAAAATTCAAGCTCAGTTTGGCTAATGAATTCTAGTTTTTATTTTATATTTGGCTATAGTTTAGATTCTTGTGTGTCAAAATCTTGTTGCCGATATGAAAATTGAGTTAATAAGTAACATATGATTTTGGGAGGAAGAAACCAAATCCATCCAAACTTCTTCTTACAAAAAAAAAAAAAAAGCCTCGAAGGAATTTTTTTTTTTTTTTAATTCTTCCAATTGCACTCAAATTGTCTTAAGGCTGTATACGATACTCCAAATAACTAAATGCACGCGGTGTTGGATTTTGGTGAGTATTTAACGTGTTGGACTTAATTCAACTTCAACTTTATCTTTAAGCAGTTTTGTAACCTTCTTCTGGTGAGTGAGTGGAAATAAATGTCAATTAAAAGCTTTCTTTTTTTTCTTTTCTTTCTATATTTTTAATATTCAGGCCAAAAACAAATTCCTTTTAGAATTAATTTTTACACATTGGTAACTTCAAATGCATGACAATTAATCATAATCTGGATTTGAAATCCAAATAATTCACATGTAACATGAATCCATCCAGACCAATGAAAAATGAGTGCACATTATTTATTCAAATAAATAAAATTGATTCAAATAAATATAAATTACTAAGTGAAAACAGAATAAGTAATATGCCAATGACTAACATGCGTTACAATCCTAATACACGTCTTATTGCATATGCAATAATTTATTAAGAGGATTTTGGAGACCATCAAAATCCGGATCCAAGATTTGGGTACCTACGTTCACTAATAAGAATATGTATATTTACTGGTTTGCTAAACCTTTATAGGATCTTTCTTTGCTTATCAAACGAGTGTTCAACTAACAAAAAAAAAAGGACTAGGTGCATTTTTCCACCAAAAAAATAGAAAAAGGAAAAGCAAAAGAAAAAGAAAAAGAAATTGTGAACCATGATTTCAATGTTAAATTTATGTGTGGTTTTTCTTTACCATTTGTATATCTCAAACATAATTTATTGGAGTTCTTGTGGTCTTTTCCTCTGTCAAAAATTTTGAAGAAACAAATCTGTAATTTGATCATTTTAAGAAATTTAGTAATCTCCATGATACAAAAAAGAATACAAAAAAGGGGCAAAAGTTTAAAAGAAACCAAAAGACATACCTCAGGCAGTGAACAAGGTCTCTGAATTCTAAATCTTTTCAGAAGCAAGATCAATAAATAGTTTCCTAAACCCAGTGAGATAGAAAACTGTGAAGAGGAGCGATTTGGTGGATAATTGAATGATTAGAGAGAAGAGAAGAATTGGTAGTTGTGGAACAGTGAGATAGATATTGAGGCAAGAATGAACGATTCTGGAGGTAGATTTTGATGTTTCTCGAGTTAAGAAGTTGAAGCAATGAGTCTAGGATTTTGGTGGAGATAGGATCAGTTGATTGGAAAAAGTAGGGGAACTGGAAAAAGAGGAAAATAGAGTAACTAATGTAGTGGAGGCGGAAATAACTAGAAGCTTTTTCTAGTGCCCTTAATTAATGGTAAAAATAACTAATTTCTCTTTCTCTCTCTCTCTCTCTCTCTCTCTCTCTCTCTCTCTCTCTCTCTCTCCACTTCTTTGGAGTAACCAGCTTCTGCGATTGCTTGTGTTGAGTAGTCATTTTGATTAGCATAAGTTCATAAAAATCCTAAACTCACACGAATATTCTTCAGTTTGGTAAAATTTGACAAGGTAAGCATAAAATTTCTTTACGAAATTAGGTCTGTATAGTTTTAATTCTGTGATGGTATGGGCAAAATGAAAATTCCTCTTAAAAAAATATTTTTTATCACAACAAATATGAATCTTGTATGTCAAAACATGAATTTTGAAATGTATTTATTCATTAAACATTCTTAAAATCTACAAAAATATACTTACCTTCCTATATAAAATTAATTTTTAACTAAATTCCATATTTATATATTTACTTGGAGTATTATTTAGAAAACAAAGATTAAACTACATTATTTTGTATCATAGTATTGTGAGAGTGAAATATTCATCGTAAAAAATATGGTAATCAATACATATAATGACAGCAAATGTGACCATTGATAATCATAGTAAAAAAAATTATGTCACAAATAACCCAATTTTGTGTGACGAAAAAAAATATGGTAAATTTGCTCGCTTCTAAGTGTTTCATATACAATGACAGAGTGTAACTTGCAATAGAGCTTCTCCATCGCAAAAATGTTCAACATAAAAGCTTTTTGCAAGTAAGTTTTTTTAGTCGGCAAAAAGAGCTTTCACGATTGTTAAATAGCCATCGCACATATAGCCATTACAAATGACAAAATTTCTAGTAGTGGAATTTGAATCTACAAAGGTTCAATTTCATCACTTTTTCCTACAAGTCTGCAAACTCTAATATTTTGGTGGCCTAAAAGCTCACTAGTTCTTTCTCTTTCTCTTTCTGCATTCAACTTGGCAACGTCTCTGCTGCAGAGTACCACGCAGGCCACAACACTTGATATCTGATAACTTTCTTATTAGAACTTTATTACAAGTTTGATTAATGTAAATTTGAGTTAACAAAATGGTAATTTACACATTTAGGGCGATCTGAACGTGGAAATGAAATTTTACATAAGATGAAAATTGATTACCTTAAACTCGACATCATTAGAAACTGCATTTGCCACATACACTTCAAGATTTAACCTGTATTGATATGTACAGCAATTGGTTCTTTTCCCAGGACGTTCCCTTCCATGATAGTAGATGAATTCTTTCTTGTAACCATCTACTTGACTGCCATTGTAGATAGCTTATTCAGATGTAGAGGTCCAATAACCATCTCCAGTGAACAAATTGTCATTTGACTCGGTGGCGTAAAAGAACCATTTTTCTCCAATGCTATGCTTGCAGCTATCTACAAATTGTCCAAAAAAAAAAAAACTTGGAAATGATTAACAGTCAACTATGTTGCTACGAAATGACAATTAATAGAACTATTAAGAACATGATCTATTGGATGCAAAACTAAAAAACAGGAAGATATAGGAAACGATTGAAACAATGGAAAGATAGTGATGATAATTAGAAATTCAACAAAGATGGCAAAGATAGTCCTTAAGAAAGTAAAAGACAGAAGTTACCTGCCCCTTAGAGAAAAAGATGAAACTTACATAGGAAGTGCTCTCTATACTTTATTTGTAACTATACGTTAAGGATTTATATGGCTTATTATTTAAAGGGCTTTAAGAAGAATTCATTTGAAAGTATTATTCGAATAAGTAGAGGATGGTTACCAATCAGCAAGTGATAGATCGAAAAGAGAATGATGTTACTATTAACAACTATAATAATAATGAACTATGATCTAGAATTGACCTTCAGACATTGTACAAAAGAAATGAGAACATTTAATAAACCAAATCATGTTTGCTAAGTCCTATACAAGTGTAATGCGAGGAGAATTAACAATGTATCTGTTTTTTTTTTTTTTCATTTTGCGAACGGAAAAACGAAATTTTGACCAAAAACATGCGTAGCTCATATTCGCGTATTTCACTACAAATTCAGTATAATCTTGTCCCCTGTAGTTTCTAAATCTTCAAATTTAACTTATTTCTCAAACCCAAACCCCACACTCTTCCGGGCAATAACTCCTCTAGTACTGCTGTACAGCCTTTCTTGGCTTTGTAGAGGGGTTTCCCATTTACCCACAATGGAGGAGCTGCCCCATCAGGTAGACAGCCACAGATAATAACTCACTCTTTACTAATCCATCGCTCTTGCATTGGAGATGAACAATGATGAGCAGCTTGAGCAGCTGAAGCTCGAGTCATTCATCTACCAGATTGGAAAGACGTAGAGAATGGGAGTAATTTAAGCACAAGCAAACCAGCTCACTCAATTCACTCATTGAGGAGTTAGTCAGCCAAGAAAAGTCATTCTACAGCCCCCTTCTAAAATTCATACTTGTAGAATCCAAAATCAAGTCTAATCCAATCACAATGTAGAACCAAAAAAATTTCACAAAATTAATCGTTCTGGTAACTTAAACCAACATTAATTGCAACAAAAATCCCAGATGAAAGGAAAAGGCCAAAAATTGAAGTTGCATATCGACCAATTAAAGTTAAGGATAGCATTACTGAAGAGGAGTTGATTAGGGCTTGTTCGAAAAACATCAGCATTGCGAATATAGTCGGGCAAATCATCACGACTACCCACAACTTTATTCCTCATATAAACCATCAACTCTTCATTAGTCAGGTCAAATCTATAGCCAAAGGGCACTTCAATAGAGGCCATTTTTCCTCCATTATTGTCATGTCCACCAGCTGAAGCTGCTGATGGTTTCTCCATTTTTGAGGACAAGAAAATAGTGAGACTAAGCTTGCCGAGCTTTGGTTACAAGGAAATAGGTTGTAGTTATCTGTTTGTACTTGAGTTGAGAATTGAGGAAACCTTTTTGTACTATCCCGCGAAGAAAAAGCCAAGTTGCATGCATTAATGCTAGCTGGCTTTCTGAGACAAGTTCTTGGTGTTCTGTACTTGTTTGTGTTGGATTGAATCTTCACTTTGTTGTTTTTAGATTCTTGGTGAGTATCTGAGATAAGTTCAGAGTCGAGAGTTCTCATAACTTAGTACCTTGCTTCGATTTGTTCACCTTTTCTTTCTTAAGATGACGAATTTATGATTGTTTTGTATGTTACATCTATACTGCTATCCAAACTGCTCGAGTGTAACTAGGTCATGATACATAAATAAGTTGACACTCAACTAGGACTTGCCCAAGCTCAGGTTGATTTCTACCCTGCTCTAAACTCAAGTTGACTTCTCTTGCTACTCAAAAAACATCCTTTGTTAGCTGTACTTGAACTTCTGGCTTATGAGTTTTTTTTTTTTCCCTGTATAATTTATTCATTTTGCTGCAAATAAAACCCTTTTGAAGTTGCGTAAGCTAGCATGAAACCTAGTCGAGAAAATTCTTCAACTAATGTTAATGAAAGGCAGGAACTTGTCAAATGATTTTGCAAGGTCATGATGAAATTACTTGGAGGTTTAGCCGACTTCAAGTATTAACTTGAAGTTTCCTTCAGGTTCCATATTCAGATTACCCAATTTTGGTTTGCAAGTGCATGCCTATGTCTATGTGGGTTTTTTTTTTTTCTAATAAGGATTCTAATTAAAAGCTGCAGATGGCTTCACATGCGTGGAAAATGAGGTGCACATATGTAATGGGGAAACAGATTGTTAAGTAAATATGTTGCAATTACATCAGATTCAAAGACCCATATTACTCCATATAAACTATTTAAATTTAATGATGTTAAGCCTTCAGATTTGGAGATTCTTTATATATTGATTAAGTGACCGATTCTCACAGCACATACACATCTAGTTTAACATGATAAATGCCTCAATCGAATATGAAATATTTGTGATCAATGTATCATAGCACTAAAGACACGTTAAATATTTTTTAAATTGTTCTGCACGGTGCAATATATTTTCAGTTTCTTTTTGCATTTCTTCCCCCATTGTACATTTTTTGGCATTTTTTCTTCTTCTCCTTTTTGGTGGGTGGGGTCTATCTTTTTAGTTTATGTAAGAATTGGTAGCCGTAAAGAGTTGGCAAAGATTGTACTAATTGTTTTCATCGAAATGTTTAATATAACCTTTTTCCTATAAAGACGACCAAAAAAAAAAAAAAAAGACACCTTTTCAAAGTACGAGATGTTGAATTGGAGCTCAAGACTAAAAGTAAATCTGTGCAGCTTGCTATCAGTTATGAAAGTTCCAAAAATGTATGATGAATTTGAGCTAGCTCTAATAAATTTCACGCTCAATTTGGTTAATGAATTCTAGTCTCAAAGGATCTTTTTAGTCTTGCAGTTGCACTCAAATTGTCTCGAGGCTGTATACCATACTCAAATGACTAAATTCACGCGGTTTTACATTTTGGTGAGTACTTGAGGTTTTGGACTCGATTTTACTTCAACAGAAACTTTAAGCAGTTTTGTAAGATTCTTCAAGTGAGTAAGTGGAAATAAATGTCAATTAATAGCTTCTCTTTTTCTTTTTCTTTTTATATCTAATATTTGGGATAAAAACAATTTTTTTAGAATTAATCTTTACACATTACTAATTTAGATGCATGACAACTAATCATAATTCGAATTTAAAATCTAAATATTGCGTATATAACATGTATCATTTCTACCAATGAAAAATGAGTACTTTGGGATCAAAGAAAAGCCTCTGCCTCAGCCTCTTGAGCCATTTCGTGGATGACCTATACTTCCTCGATTTTCCCAAGGTGCCTATGAAATGTGGTTGATGCCCGCATCTAACACTTGGTCTGACTACAGACATTATGCTACATATCCTGAGTCTGACATAAGATCACCTTATAGCTGTCACATCAACCTCGATTTTTGAGATCCGTGCTTCAGCTTACAAGTATAAATAATTAATATCCCTCAATCCTCCGCCACACCCGGTTGCAATTTCGATTGTTCGGCTTTCTTGCTCATCTTTGGAGCTATAAATCGAACGAATTATTCGCGAGATCGACTCATTTAAATTTGTTTGAGTTCGATAGAAGTTCGTTCAAGATTTTTAAACTAATCGAGTTCAAATATAAAATTTGTCTCAATAAGTCATTAAACGAGTTCGAGTTTTATTCACAAACACTTGTTAGTGTTCGTAAATAAAGGTAAAATAGTATTTTCAATGAGTAGAATTAGTTTTATTCTTAGTTTCTCTTAAAGAAACAACTTTTATCTATCTTATCCGATCGTTTGCTTCTATCAATAGTTGGAATTTGCTTGATTCGACTTGTTTGATTCAGCTCATTTGGTTCAACTCGTTTTAGCTTAAATGAGGCGAACTCGACCTCGAGTTCGAGTTGAAAATTCAATTAATAAGTCGAGTTCGAACAGTTTTTTTAACTCGTAATTAGTAACAAATGAACACGAGTCAAACTCAAATAACAAATGAACATAACTCAAATAATAAAAGTTGACTCAATTCGGTTCGTTTATAGTTCTACTCGTCTTCAATTCTTGAGTTACCCATTGCCTGACTTAGACATCGGAATTCTCCAAGAGAATAAAGTCTTGACTCCTTACTTTTCTCTGTGTGTTGTGTTGTATTTTCCTGCTCTCACAAAATTATTTATTCAAATAAATACAATTAATACAATTAAATATAAATTATTATGTGAATACTGAATAAGTAATATGTCAATGCTGACCATGCGTTACAATCTAATGCACATCTTACTACGTATGTAATAATTTGTAAAGAGAATTTTATCGACCATCAAAATCTGGATCCAAGATACGGATACCTACATTCACTAATAAGCACATGTGCATTTGCTGGTTCTCTGAGCCTTTATAAGATCTTTGTTTGCTTAGCTACGAGGTGTTCAATTTAAAAAAAAATGACTAGGTACGTTTTCCACTAAAGAAAAGAAATATTGAACCTTATATTTCAATGTTAAATTTTATATGTGGTTTTCCTTTACCATTCGTATACATCAAAAATAATTTATGGGAGTTCTTGTGGCTTTTTCCTCATTCAAAAATTTTGAGGAAATAAATCTACAATTTTATCATTTTAAGAAATTTAGTAATACTCCATGACATTGTTATTCAACCATTCTTAGGATGTTGTTAATCCTTTCCACAAAAAGAAAAGAAGTGATTACTCGAAATGTTGTTGAAAGCAAAAGCATGCTTTATCTAGAAAATTTTGTGTATTTACAGTTTGAGATGCAATTATCTTAGCAATATTATATAAGACATTCAGGGGAGAGGTAAGCGGTCCTACTCACCCTACCCAATCTATCCAATATCAAGGATACTTTTCATTCGGCTGGGATGATGTCATCAGGTTGAGCACTTACATATAATGTCAAGAGTACGTTCCTCCTTCCTCATGAATGCAATCACAAACACTTCGGACGTAAAAAATATTGTACATACGGTTCTTTGCTCTAGAGTTCCAAGCAGGGGTTTTAGATTAGGACTTGAAACCAAAATTTAACCTTTTAAAGTACCTTATAATCTCAAGTTCTAAGAGATTCGACCTAGAAAACCTTCAACCCATTTAAGCCAAGCCATAATGGTCAAATCCCTAGAAGTCACCCCCTTAAGCTTGGTTTATAAAGGCATGCTGCATATACGGTGCTAAGCCCTGCCTTCTCTTCTGTCTTCTGAAGTCATCGTTAAACTTTTGCGATAGGCCATAATCATGCCTTAAAGATTGACACTTTGTTAAACATTTGCAATGGGGCATAATCATGCCATTAATATTGACACTTCACTCAAATTAAGGAAATTACACTGGAACTTGTGATGGCCATAATGTTGACTAATGTCTTGACTTGAAAATAAAACAGGAACCAAGATGATAAGTGCTGATTTTGGTGCCAAAAAGGTCAAAAAAAATCCAAAACAGCAACGAAGAAATATGTTTCAAACAACAAGAAGACATATTAAGAGTACATTTTAATGAACAAGATAGGCAAGATAATCATTAAGTCAATGCAAACAACTCAAAATCTATACATTACATAAATGTCTGCAGCGGAGGGAATTTGATTCTATTAAGTTTGAATTCATCATTTCTTCCTATAAGTTCGAGATTTCGGTTACAAACTCTGAGCTTTTAGTCGCCTGAAATATCACTAGCTCTTTCTCTCTCTCTTTCGATGACTTGACAGGACAATGGCTTCCTTGCGGAATACCATGCAAGCCACAAGAGTTGATATTTGTAAAAACAAAGACAACTTTCTTATTGGAATCTTATTATAAGTTTAATTAATGTAAACTTGAGATAACAAAATGGTAATGTAAACATTGATGGGAATCCGAACATGTAAATGATTTTTTACATAAGAAGAAAATTAATTACCTTAAATTTAACATCATTGCTAGTTGCCTTTGTTACGTACGAATCTAGATTTAGCCTGTATTGATGTATGCACCAATTGGTTCTCTTCCCAGGATATTCCTTTCACGACGGTAGATGAATTCTTTCTTGTAACCATCTACTTGACCACCAATGTAGATGGCTTCTTCAGATGTAGGGGTCCAATAACCATCTCCCGTGAACAGATTGTCATTTGGCTCCACAGTTTAAAAGGAAAAAAAAAAAAGTATTTCTCTCCAGTGCTACACTTGTAGTTATCTACAAACTATCATGTCATGCCTCTAACCCGCACATATTCGGTACGAGACGTTCACTATATTCTCAAGACTCGAGAACACAAGTCAATCATAACATTCTAAAAGTATTACTTTAATTCTGATTAATAAAATAACTTAAAGTGCATTATAGAACTCATAATAAGAAAATAACATAACATCCAGTTTGGGCCCAGATGCCCTCTCAACTAACATAAACATAAATTTAAAAGCATCTTAGTACACATCCAAACACTACCTGACTTTTAAATCCTAATACTAATGTCTATGTCTATAAAATTACATATCATTAGTTTAAGTCATTTTCGGGTTCATCAACGTAAACCACCTCGTAGTCCGCGAGATCTATAAAAATGGTAAAAGAGAACAAGCTGACAGACGCAACTCAGTAGGTAATACTTAGTCCTTTGTGTGTGTGTAGGCATACTGTTAAATCTTAAATTACATGCTTTATTTGTGGACATTTTCCCTCAATTATGGCCTAAATATGATTTTAATTGCCTTATTCTACTCATATTTGGTTTTGGTGTTGATTTTAGGTTCTTGGAATTAATTGAAGATTAAAAGCTCTATTTTTGGTGAAAATTCTAGAAGACCTTCAAGGATAGGGCGTAGGCGCGCTACATTGGGCTATGAAGAAGAATTTCTGTGGAAAAAATCATGCACCTGACAATTTCTACCATTGGTGGAAGACTTTATTTATTTTCAGTAATTGGTTGAAGACCCTTTTAATTAGGGATTTTTAGTAAATGGTTTCCTTATTTACTTTATTAATGCTTTTTAGGAAAATAAATTCCAATTAGGACTAGGTTTTCTAAGTGATTAGGAAAGCTTAGGTTTTTATTAAATGGGTGATGATCCAAGCCGCAAGGGGGGAGAGCTACCAGCGGATAAGCTCGAGAAACAAACTCCACCGTTGCTTTTCCTCCTGCCATGATCTTTTGATTGATCACATATTTTAGTTAGGCAAAAGATTCCTCCGTAGATTATTTTTCTTTCGTTTGTCTTTTTCCTTGTGATTAGTCACCCGATTGTGACACAAGAAGAGTGGATTTGGTGGCTGACTTCGTTTCCTTGTTGACTTGGAAGCTTGGCAATTCAATTCGTCATTTTATTTCTTTTCTCGTTACTTCCATGGTTGAGAACTTCTCAAACATTTGTTGGATGAAATTCTCCATGAGGAGCGGCTAGAACCCTAATCTACTCAAAGGGCAATTCGAAGGCGCGGTCCAGGAAATTTGTGAGATCTAATTGAATCTCTAACCTTTCTTTTAATTTGTTACTATTCGTACATTTTCCAGATTAATTGATTGAGGGTTACTTTGTTAATTGAGTATCGCGGCCGGGTATTTGAATTAACCTAACAGCCTACTGTCAAATTAACTAATTGAATAAGTAATCATTCATTTAGTCAATAACAAGTGACGACCACCATAATTGGTTTATGTTGGGGAAACGTATGATCTAGTTTAAATGGACCCTCTTAGCGTGTTCATTGGTTAGGGTTGGGTTTTTCTAAATTTTAATGCAATTGGATAATTAAATTCCTACGGTCGTACCTAGGGTTGTTATCTGGTTAGGGAAGCAGTCAACGGTCGTACATTGGCTGTCAAAAAAGTAAGGAAAAACTGGTTGTCAGAGCTTGTTGATAACTATAACTAACCTAGTGACAAATGATTGAATTATTCTTGCATCAATGATCAAGTGATTGGACTGTGCCTGAGAAGTTGTTCCTTTGAGTAGAATTTTATTACCGGTTATTTCTATTAAATTATTCTCTAGTCGTTCTTTGGTGATTTATTTAGTTGGTATTTTCATTTCTCATTTACTTAGTTTATTTCCAGTTCTATCACATCCAAACCCCCCCCATTTTACTGTGACCTGGAAAGAAACAATTTCCCACCATTCCCTGAGGAGATGACCCTACTTGCCACTTTTACAAATTAATTAAATTCTCTAGTTAATTTCTGGTATATCGGATTAAATAAACTCCTTGGAATCAGGGTGAAGCTAGTAACACATTGCACATCCGGAGTCCCTACTCGCATTTAACTTCGAGTATTCAGACAGTTAGGTTTAAATATTTATTATTGTACAGGTTGGCTGTAATTTTTGTCGGGAGCAAGTGTTTTGGTTAATTTGTTTCTTTGTAGGTTATTTATTTATTTTGATATTTGGTGCTTGCTAGTTTATGCCACGCTTCTTCTCTGGTGAGTTGACTTACGATCGAGGTAGAAAGACCGTAGACTAAGAAAGGAGACTGGGGGAGCATAGAAGAAGAATTGTTGGCCACCACATATTTGGAATCTCAACCCAGAATCTCCAACTAATCAATCAGTGATTGAAGAAGAAGTCGACATGGCCAACGCACCTAGAACACTAAGGGAATTGACCGCTCCGCAGTTTAACCCAAGTGCATTACATTTCCCACATTAGGTGAGAATACTTCATTCGAAGTTGAAATCTAGGCTAATTCATCTTTTGCCCACACACCATGGTTTGTCGGTGAAGAACCCCACAAGCACATTCAAGAGTTTGAAGTGATATGTTCCAGTATGAAACCTCCCGGGTCACCTAAGAGCAGTTAAACTCAGAGCATTCCCTTTCTCCCTCAAAGATGGAGCAAAAGATTGGTTGTACTACCTACCCGCAGGTAGTATCACAACTTGGGCTCAATTAAAAAAGAAGTTCTTGGAGAAATATTTTCCTGCATCCCGGGCTGCAAGTTTGAGAAAGGAGATATGCAGTATTAAGCAATATCCCGGGGAATTTTTATATGACTATTGGGAGAGGTTCAACAAGTTGTGCACTAGATGCCCGCAGCATCAAATTAGTGAGCAACTATTGATCCAATACTTTTATGAAGGACTTCAATCATCTGACAGGACAGCCGTTGATGCTGCCAGCAGGGGAGCATTGGTAAATAAAACACCAAGGGAAGCTTGGAATCTCATTGAGGAAATGGCAGAAAATTCTCAGCAATTTGGCTGCCGTGAGACTAACCCCACCCGTAGAGTCAATGAAATAGAATCCTCATCTGTTCAACAGCAGTTGTCCGAGTTAACATCCGCCATTCGACAACTGGCTACGGGACATGCACTCCAAGCAAAGGTCTGTGGGATCTGTACAAACACCGGCCACTCCACAGATGCATGCCCTACTTTGCAAGAAGAGGGAATAGAACAGGTTAACATGGCTGGAGGCCCCGTCTGTAGGGCAATATGATCCATACTCCAACACATATAATCCGTGATGGCGAGACCACCCTAATTTCAGCTACGGGAACAAACCTCAAAACTCATTTGTGAACCGTCCCCCAGGATTTCAGCAACCCTATCAAGTAAAATCTTAACCTTCATCTACAAATCCTGGAAGCTCTTTAGAGGATATTGTAAAGAATTTGGCCACGAGCACAGCTCAACTTCAGCCAGGCTTGCTTGCCAATGAGCACTACCCAGCTCAAGGAGACTAGGGTGCATGAAAATTTGCGGAACTCGATGAGCCACATGGCTATCAACCGACTGGAGTCTCACGTTTTTGGGAAATTGCCATCACAGCCTGAGGCTAATCCCAAAATGTCGGTCATGACATTGAGAGTGGTAGAGGGTGGAAGGGCCAAAGTCAAAGAGCTGAAAAGCAAAAATGAAGAAGAGATTGAAAAGGAGATAGAAGAGAAGGGACACATTCCCACAGAGCCCAAGGTAACCTCTAATTCTTCAATTCCGGTTAAATCTAATTTACCTCCTTTTCCTTGTAGGTTGGAGAAGACGAAAAATGCAGAAAAGGAGAAAGAAATCTTGGACGTGTTTCGGAAAATAGAGATTAACATCCCCTTACTGGATGCAATCAAGCAAGTACCGAAGTATGCAAAATTTTTGAAAGACTTGTGCACCCATAAAGGAAGCTAAGGGTGATGAGAGAGTGGTTGTGGGAGAAAACGCGTGTACTTCAAAGGAAGCTCCCACCCAAGTGTGGGGATCCAGGTATGTTCACGATCCCCTGTAAAATAGGAGATACCATGATTAGGAGAGCAATGTTAGATTTAGGGGCTTCAATTAATGTGATGCCTAAAACCATTTATGCTTCTCTAAATCTTGGGCCACTTAAGGAGACTGGCATCATCATTCTACTAGCAAACCGTACTAATGCTTATCCTGAGGGGTTAGTTGAAGATGTTTTGGTACAAGTTAATGAGCTTATATTTCCAGCAGATTTTTATGTCCTAGATATGGGAGATGAAAGATCATTAAATCCGTCACCTATTTTGTTAGGTCGGCCTTTTCTAAGCACTGGTAGGACCAAAATAGATGTGAATGAGGGTACTTTATCAATGGAGTTTGATGGAGCAATTGTACATTTTAATATCTTTGATGCAATGAAGTACCAAAGAATCTAACCAGTTTTGCTTTAAGTGTTGTTGAGCCCCTTGTGCAGGAAACTCTTGAGTTAGATGGAAAAGATGCACTGGAGGTGGCCTTAACCAAACATTTGAATTGGGAGAACCTCACGAGATGGAGATCGGAGGAGTTGTGCCATGTGGTTGAGGCCTTGCATTCACTCCCACCTATTTCCTCAAGGTATGAAGTAACTTCTCTTTTTATACCGGAAATCCAACAAAAATTGTTGCCTTACAGTGTGCACCGAGTTAGAGCTCAAACCTCTCCCGAGCCATTTGAAGTATGCCTTTCTTGGAGATAGGGAGACACTCCCAGTTATTATTTCTTCACAATTATCGCCAAGTCAAGAGGAGAAATTAGTGTGTCTTCTTAGAGATCATAAAGAGGCGATTGGGTGGAGCATAGCAGACATAAAGGGCATTAGTCCATCTTTGTGCATGCATCGGATACGGCTTGAGGCTGATGCAAAGCCGGTAAGGCAAGCTCAATGAAGATTGAACCCACTTATGATGGAAGTGGTTAAAAAGGAGATACTTAAACTCCTGGAGGTGGGTATCATATTTGCTATCTCGGATAGCCCATGGGTGAGCCTAGTCCAAGTGGTCCCGAAAAAGGCGGAGTAACCAGAGAACCAAGAAGGAGAAATGGTCCCTGTCAGGAAGCCCACAGGATGGCGTCAATGCATAGACTACAGGAAATTAAATGCCGTCACAAACAATGACCACTTCCCTCTCCCCTTTATTGATCAAATGATAGAGAGATTGGCTGGCCATGTTTACTATTGTTTTCTTGATGGTTTTTCAGGTTACTTCCAAATTGCCATTGCACCAGAAGACCAAGAAAAGACCACGTTCACCTGCCCATTCGGTACTTTTGCTTACCGGAGGATGCCATTCGGTCTCTGTAATGCTCCAGCAACGTTTCAGAGGTGTATGGTAAGCATTTTCTCCGAATATGTGGAAAAGATTATCGAGGTGTTCATGGATGATTTTAGTGTATATGGGAATAGTTTTGACGAATGTCTTGATAATCTAGCTCTAATTTTGAAAAGGTGCATGGAAACAAATTTGGTTCTTAATTGGGAAAAATGCCACTTTATGGTGGACCATGGTATTGTCCTAGGGCATGTTGTGTTAAGGGAATAGAAGTAGATAAAGCAAAATCGATATTATTTCTTTTACCTTACCCGTAAGTGTAATGCCTTTTGGGTCATGCAGATTTTATAGAAGATTCATCAAAGACTTTTCCAAATTGGAGCACCCCTGTTCAAATTGTTGCAAAAGGACATACTGTTCGACTTCACCAACGAATTCAAGGTGGCGTTTGATAAATTGAAAGAGTCATTGACATCGCCACCCATCATTCAACCACCAGACTGGAACCTCCCATTCGAAATAATGTGCGACGCAAGTGATTATGCAGTGGGAGCAGTCTTGGGACAAAGAATTGGCAAGGCATGCAATCTATTATGCATCCAAGGCCTCGAATGGAGCTTCGCCTTAATTACTCTACAACCGAGAAAGAATTATTAGTCGTTGTTTTGCACTAGAAAATTTTAGGTCTTATTTATTGGGTGCAAAAGTAATAATTTTTTCTGATCATGCAGCCTTGAGATACTTGTTGACAAAGAAGGATGCAAAGCCACGGCTCATCCGATGGATTCTGCTCCTACAGGAGTTTGATTTGGAGATAAAGGATAAAAGTGGGGAGGAGAACCTAGTAGCGATCACCGAGTCGCTTGCTTACAGATCTGAGAGGACCCACCGCTGAGAGAGGCGTTTCCGAAGAGCAATTGCTTGCCATTAATTCGCCTTGGTATCGATATTGTAAATTTTATAGTCACTAATCAATTACTGCAGGGTTGGCCAAAGGCTAAGAGGGATAAACTGAGGAGTGATGCCAAGTATTTTATTTGGGATGACCCCTATCTTTGGAAGTTATGCGCTGATCAAGTGATGCGTAGATGCGTGAGTGAGTCTGAATTCAATTCCATTTTAACTTTTTGTCACTCTTATGCATGTGGAGGCCATTTTAGGCCTAAGCGAACTGCTCGTAAGGTGTTAGAAAGTGGTTTCTACTGGCCTACCCTCTTTAAAGATGCTTACGTGTTTTGCAAATCTGTGATAGATGTCAATGGGTAGGTAATATATCCCGTAGAGACCAAATGCCCCAGACCCCCATATTATTTTGTGAAATTTTTATGTTTGGGGTATTGACTTCATGGGTCCTTTTCCCTCATCTTATGGGTTTTATATATTTTATTGTTGACTACGTGTCCAAATGGGTGGAAGCCAAAGCCACCCGGACTAATGACTCTAAAGTAGTTGCAGATTTCGTGAAAAGTCATATTTTTGTTCGCTTTGGAATGCCAAGGGCCATGATTAGTGATAGGGGAAAGCATTTCAGAATCCGGGTGATTGCAGCTCTTACTCCGGGTATGGAATAAGTCATAAAGTTTCCACCTCGTATCATCCTCAGACCAATGGGCAAGCGGAGATTTCAAATAGAGAAGTCAAGTCAATCTTGGAGAAATGGTCCGCCTCATCGCAAAGGATTGAGTTTGAGGTTGGAAGATGCACTGGGCTTATAGGACTGCCTATAAGACACCTATTGGGATGTCTCCCTATAGGTTGGTGTTCGGTAAACCGTGCCATCTCCACAGAGAATATGAGCACAAGGCATTTTGGGCTATTAAAGCAGCAACATGCATCTCGAGAGTCTGGGACAAATAGAAAACTCCAATTACAGGAATTAGAGGAGTTAAGGAATGAAGCCTATGAGAATGCATGGATTTACAAGGAAAGGAGCAAAATTTTCATGACCAACATTTCAAGAAAACATTTGAAGTGGGACAAAAGTGCTTCTTTATCACTCAAGGCTCAAACTTTTCCGGTAAGTTCGCTCGTTGGATCATGGTCCATTTGTCGTCTCTAATGTTTTTCATTTTGGTGCAGTGGAAATCCAGAGTTTGAAGACCGACAAGAAGTTTGTAGTTAATGGTCACCGCCTCAAGCCTTATTCTGAAGGTTTCAATGTTGAGGAAGTGGAGATTATCACTCTTGAAGATCCTAATTTTACAACTTGAGAGCTTTCATTATGTCTAGCCAAAGACGTTAAAGAAAGGCGCTACTTGGGAGGCAACCCAAGCATTTTTCTATTTTTCGTTATTTCGTTTTGTTAAGTTTTGATTAGTCCATCCTTTTAACTTTTTATTTCTTAGGCTCTTTCATTTTCTTGTTTTAACAGAAATTTTGTGTCTGTAGGTCCTTGGATGTGTGCAAAAAATATGGTTTAGTGAAGTTTTTCGTTTGACTTGATGTAAGACTTTCACAAGCATCCTTGGTTGTAAGGAGGAAAGTCTTCGGTCAAATTGTCCTACACAACATTTTGGACGAAGACTCTCCGTTATTGTGCCTTGGTAATCACGGCTTCTACCCAAGAGTAAAAAAAAAAAAATTGACGGAAGAATCTCCATGGACAGAGTGTCTTGGCTGTAATCTGAAGTTTTCTCCCAAGAACAAAAAAAAAATTTAAATCAAATAGTCAATAAATGTTTTTTTCTTTCCTTTTTTTTTTTCTTTTCCTTCTTTTTTTTTCCTTTCCTCCCATCTTCTTCTTCCTTGTCTTCTTTTGTTTTCTTTTCCTTTTGGTTTTGCTTGCTCCTTCCATTGCCACCACCCACCGCCTCCACTGCATTGTCATTTGTTGCCGAGGTTGTTGTCATGATCCCCATCCTCCATCGCCATGGATCCTTGTGCCATCGGCTCATGATCCCCATCGGTTGCTTTCGCTCTCGGACGTCGCCGTTGCTTGTTTTCATTCCCATTGCCGCTTCCGTTCTGGCGGTCCAAGTCCTTACTACGGAACTTGCTTGAGCCGTTGAAGCTCCATGGAGTGCCGCTTTCGTTGTTCTTTGTCCTTCCTTTGTCGCAGCTTTCTTCCATCGCGACGCTGCTGTTCTTCCAGCCACCCTGCACACTCAGGCCACCTCGACCCATCTTCATTGCGCCTCTATTGTGTTGTTGCTGCTATGCTCGATCCATTGTTGGCCGATTGCCGCTTTGAGGTTTAAGTTTCCTATTTTTCCTCCCTAGCTGATGCCCCAATAGTTTTAACAGTAGCTGAGGCCAGATTAGCTCCAAGTTTAGCTGATGCCAGATTTTGCTTTGTTGTTGTCATAGCCAGCATATTGAGTTGTGTGCTATTTCGTGGAATTGACTTGCTTACCGTAGTTGGTCATTGCTGCTATTAGTGATTTCTTGTGAATTTTCTGGGTAATTGTGGCTTATTGCAATTGTTGTCGCTGATATTCACAGGCGCTTTGGTGCATTTTGCTTGGGTTTGACTTGGTGTTTGTGGACTCTTGCTGGGCATTGGGATTTGCTAGCCTAGCAATGGCTAAAACTAAACGGAATTCTTTGAAAAAAGGAAAAGCCCCAATCAAATTAGAGCCCACTCCTTCTAGGCCTAAACCATCACCACCTTCTGGAGCTACTACTTCTCGGCCTAGAAAACGTTCTCTGTTAGGGTTACCTACCGGATTTATGCCACATGATGGCACACATGTGGGAGCGTCTCTTGAGGGGTTTACTGTTGAGCAACAGGCTCGTTTTACGGAAATTAGGGGCCGCCCATTTGCTGCTTGTAAATGCATCCATCCTGCAACTGTTGCTAGGTTAAAAGTCGATGATGAAATGTTCCAATTATTCTCTAATATTGGTTGGGAAAATTTTCTGTTGGCTGACTGCCCCACCTACTCTGAATTGTCATGGGAATTTTACTCCACTTTTCAGTTTGTTCGACCCCCTAATTGCACTTTGGATACCCCTGGTGTGATTAAATTTAGATTAATGGGTCATGTGTGCCATTTGTCTATTACTGAATTTAATGTGTTATTGGGATTTGTGGAGGAAACTGAGGTTACATCCGAAGCCTATCTTACCTGTGCTTGTGATTATGTGCAGCCTTTTGTTTCTGACTATATTGACATTTGGAGGGAGTGGTCCATTGATAAACAGGTGTACAACCCTAGCAAATCTAAGACTTACTTTTTGAAGGATCCTGTTTTGAGATTGATTCAAAGGCTCCTAGCTTATACATTCTCTGGACGGAGGGATAACTCTGGCACCCTTACCAAGACTGAATTCTATTTCTTATGGTGCATGGTCAACAAAGAGAAGCTAAATTTTGGGTGTTGGGTCGCGTCTCAAATCCAGACCGTCATTTCTAGGGCCAATAAACCATTAATTCTGGGCTCTCTCATTACATTTTTGGCTGATCAAATGATTCAACTTGGCATTGCATCACGGGCTGAAAAGCCAAAACATGTGGCTTGTTTGACTGGACCTCTGGACGTTGATTGCCTGGAGCGAATGGGCATCGTCAGGTGTTTCAAAGATGAGTGTCACTTTACACCCCCTGGTGAGCCGGGACCCCGTACTTCCACTCCTATCATGGCTTCTCCGGGTGTTGGTCCTTTCACTTCTCCTGATGAGGCCGGTCCTTCCTCTCCTGCTCCTCCACCATTTTCTGTAGATGCCCGTCTTCATCGTATGGAAGAGCAGCTTCATCGCCTGGATGGTCGTTTGGAGGCTATTGAGCTCCAACTATCTCGCATGGCAGGGACTATGGAGGCTTTCTTTAAGTCTATGAGGTCCCTACCTATCGTTCCTTCCCAGCCCTAGTCTCGCTCTTCAGGGGAGTCCTCCGTTCCTTCTCTTCTCTTTTTCCATTGAGGACAATGTCATGTTTAGGTTTGGGGGGGATTAGTTTGGCTTTGATAAGCTTTGATAACTCTTATTTTAGTTTTTCGTGGTTTTGATTTCAACTTCAGTTTCTATTTTTGCTCATTTCATACTCTAGTTGCCTGTTGGTGCTTTGTTTTTATGATGAGTGGGTATTTTGTGGTTGAATTGCAATCAGGAGTAGTATAATGGAAATGGCATGAATATTCCATTATGTACTTGAAATTGACTTGAAAAAGGGGACGTTCTTGACATGACATATATAGCCATTTGTGAGCTTTTGAGTTTAAATTGTTCATTATTCAAATTCTGCCTTGAGTTTTTTTTTTTTTTGAGTGTAATTATCACACTTAGTTAGATTATTCTAGAACTTGCTATGATATACGTGTCAAGGCCACATTATTGAATTTGGTGCAAGGATATGATAAGGGCAATTAGGATTAACCTTTTTGACTTTCTAAAAACCTACCTTGACTATTTTTTTTTCCCTAGTTGACCAATTTGGACCTTAAACTTTTTCTTTGTTTAAAACACATTTTTATCACCCTTTAACCTTTTTGTTCTACACCTTCTTGTTTGAACCATATGTCAAAGGAATAACTTAATGCTCTTTTGCATGATAATATCACAAGTGAAGGAATGTGATTATATCTATAGCTAGCAAGTGCTTTTGTGTTCATATGTTATCCGTGTCTCACTTCCAAAACAAAAAAAAAAACAAAAAAAAACCAAAAAAAAACAAAAAAATGAGAAAAAAAAAGAGAGAAAAAGAACGAAAAAGAAAAATGGGTGAGCACGTTTGAAAAAAAAAAAGAGTGTTTTGATAGTGGAACTAATCCTTTTGTTTTGTGTGCACTTGCTATGCTCGAGAAGTTGTTGTCGTGCTTAAGAGCCAATTATGTGAATGATTGTGATATTTAAATTCATGCACAAGACATTTTGAAATTTTCTTTGATATTTATGAGCCTAAATTACCTTTTTGACCAACCTTTACCCTAAGCCCCATTACAACCCTTGCAAAGACCCTTTGACTCTTGCATTTCAAATTCATATACAGTGGTGGAGATGTGATAGAGTAGCAAGCTTATGGTAATTTCTTTCTATGGTGTTGATTGGAGCGTACATGTTCCTTTTTAAACATCTTGAGTGCTGAGTGCATACACGATTACCTATGTGAGGATTGTCAAGTCTTGAATATCCTGATTTTGATGAGATTGTCAAGGAAATGTGGATTATTTGTGCTGTGATATTATGCTATTCTATGGTTGATTCTGATTTTTGAATCTTTGAATGCTTGAGGGCAAGCATTGACTAGGTGTGGGGGGAATTGTTAAGTCTTAAATTACATGCTTTATTTGTGGACATTTTCCCTCAATTATGGCCTAGATATGATTTTCATTGCCTTATTCTACTCATATTTGGTTTTGGTATTGATTTTAGGTTCTTGGAATTAATTGAAGATTAAAAGCTCTATTTTGGTAAAAATTCTAGAAGACCTTCAAGGATAGTATGAGGCCGCTACATCTGTGAAGAAGAATTTCGTGGAAAAATCCTCGCGACAATTCCTACCATTGGTGGAAGACTTTATTTATTTTCAGAATTGGTTGAAGACCCTTTTAATTAGGGATTTTTAGTAATTGGTTTCCTTATTTACTTTATTAATGCTTTTTAGGAAAATAAATTCCAATTAGGACTAGGTTTTCTAAGTGATTAGGAAAGCTTAGGTTTTTATTAAATGGGTGATGATCCAAGCCGCATGGGGAGAGCTACCAAATGGATAAGCTCGAGAAACAAACTCCACCGCTGCTTTTCCTCCCGCCATGATCTTTGATTGATCACATATTTTAGTTAGGCAAAAGATTCCTCCGAAGATTATTTTTCTTTCGTTTGTCTTTTTCCTTGTGATTAGTCACCCGATTGTGACACAAGAAGAGTGGATTTGGTGGCTGACTTCGTTTCCTTGTTGACTTGGAAGCTTGGCAATTCAATTCGTCATTTTATTTCTTTTCTCGTTACTTCCATGGTTGAGAACTTCTCAAACATTTGTTGGATGAAATTCTCCATGAGGAGCGGCTAGAACCCTAATCTACTCAAAGGGCAACTCTCGGAAATTTGTGAGATCTAATTGAATCTCTAACCTTTCTTTTAATTTGTTACTATTCGCAGGTACATTTTCCGATTAATTGATTGAGGGTTACTTTGTTAATTGAGTATCGCGGCCGGGTATTTGAATTAACCTAACAGCCTACTGTCAAATTAACTAATTGAATAAGTAATCATTCATTTAGTCAATAACAAGTGACGACCACCATAATTGGTTTATGTTGGGGAAACGTATGATCTAGTTTAAATGGACCCTCTTAGCATGTTCATTGGTTAGGGTTGGGTTTTTCTAAATTTTAATGCAATTGGATAATTAAATTCTACGGTCGTACCTAGGGTTGTTATCGGTTAGGGAAGCACGGTCGTACATTGGTCAAAAAAGTAAGGAAAACTGGTTGTCAGAGCTTGTTGATAACTATAACTAACCTAGTGACAAATGATTGAATTATTCTTGCATCAATGATCAAGTGATTGACCGTGTGCACGAAGTTGTTCCTTTGAGTAGAATTTTATTACCGGTTATTTCTATTAAATTATTCTCTAGTCGTTCTTTGGTGATTTATTTAGTTGGTATTTTCATTTCTCATTTACTTAGTTTATTTCCAGTTCTATCACATCCAAACCCCCCCATTTTACTGTGACCTGGAAAGAAACAATTTCCCACCGTTCCCTGAGGAGATGACCCTACTTGCCACTTTTACAAGTTAATTAAATTCTCTGGTTAATTTCTGGTATATCGGATTAAGTAAACTCCTTGGAATCAGGGTGAAGCTAGTAACCCATTGCACATCCGGAGTCCCTACTCCAGTACCAGATTTAACTCGGGAGTATTCCTGTGGACAGTTAGGTTTAAATATTTATTATTGTACAGATTTGGCACCTGTCACATACTTACACACAATATATACACACACACATGCACACTGTATTTTTGTAACATATGTCACACCATATCACATGCATAATCGGTTGAACTTTACAATGTTGATTAATATACAAAAACATGTCATTCGAAACTGAGTGGCATCAAATCACATAACATAACATGAGCATATTCATAGCATAACTTGATAAATAAGAAAGCATAGCAAACATAGCTTGTAAACAAGTACATGTAGTATTCGGTTTGTGAACACTCAACCTAGAGTTTAACCTGTTCTAGGAGGATGGTAGATCAAGTATTTTTCCGGATTTTCACTTAATCTATCCGTACATGAGTCAATTGGTTGGACTTTGTATCAACTACTATGACTATCCATAACCATTTAAGCATTTTGCCCAATCTTCAATTGATCGTCATACATGACAAGACTATAGTCGCTACCATTTATTTCAAAATTATTTAGAACTTTTCATAACACAAAATTATTTCACATGTCACATGCATTTTCTTTCATTTCATGAAAATGTGCAACTTATTTCATAGACCTTACAATAGTAAAACATTTCAAATAGGCATACATGATTTATATTTCATATATTAAAATAACGCATTTACTTGACAAAAATACATATTTAACATTTTAGAAAACATGGAGAGGTAAACACCACCTATTACTTGTGATATACACTTGATGCTCTTTGCTCATGCTTTGAACCTATAAGAAATACATGTTTATTCTAATTAGTTTGCATTCCTTTTTCACAGGATACATTTACTTGATCTAAGTGCCCTATAGTTCATGTCTGAACAATCTTCAAAAAGTATTTAAAAGTTTTCCAAAATAGAACCTTTCCACTTTTGGAATGCTTACTAATATAGAAAGTTTTCCTTTTTTAGAATGTTTCTTGACTTAAGAAATTTTCTTTCATAAAAGGTGGCTATTAATTAATTTTTCATGAAATAGTATACATATTTTATTTTATTATTATATTATTATTATTATATGAATGGGTCCAAATGAATTTGGGTTAGATTTGGGTTTGCCATGGGCCCGAAGACTAGACCCATCTAATAGTTGGGCTTTCTCTAATTTAACTTGGGCTTGGTGTTTTCAATATTTTATTTGGTCTTCCAAAATTTGTCCTTGAATTGCTTGAATATTGTTGGGCAAAAGTAATTAAGTTGGACCTTGTAATATATTTTTGGGCTTGAGCAAATGAATTATGGGTCTTGACGTAAATGTTCGGATTTATAACAAAGAAATTGTATTGGGCCTTTATAGTTCAATTACTACAAAATATTTTCATTTTAATACTTGTTAAATAAATCCATTTCCCCTTTCTATAACTTATTGGACCCAACCCAAGTAAGTTTGATCAAGTTATAACGTCTTCTTAGCAATAAGCCTAAATAGCTAAGGGTGTGTGACAGGTGTCGAACCTATACAAAAATAAATAAAACCTAATTGCCTATAGAAATAGTTCGAAGTTAATTAAGTGTGATTCCGGATGTGCAATGGATTACTGGTTTCACCCTGATTTCAAAGAGTTTACTTAATCCGATATACCAGAATTTAACCTGAGAATTCAGTTAATTTGTGTAAGTGGCAAGTAGGGTCGTCTCCTCAGGGAACTGGAAGAATTATTTTCTATGAATCCAAAAATAAATAACTGGGGGGAGTTTGGAGCAATTCCTAATTAACAAAGCTGAATAAAAATAAACAATCTCACAAAATTCCAATTAAACTAAACAATATCATAGGAATCAAATATGAATGTAAATCAATCAATAACAACCTCTAGTCAAAGGCCTGATCTTACTTTGGTGTCATCAACTTGATCATTGATGCTAAATTGCATTCGTTTACTTACAAATAAATTGGTTATGGTTGTCAACAAACTTTAACAACCTACCAATCCTTACTGTATCGATAGCCACGACAAGGTCTGTAACTACTTCTCTTACCAGTAGACAACCCTAAACAAGTTCTTAAGATTTAGTCCACCGACAGCATTAACAATTAGAAAAGCCAACAATTCTAACCAACAAACACATAAGCTCGGTTCATTTAAACTATATTGAATATTCCCGTGACAATAATTCAAAAGTTTCTTGTACTACTGAATTACGTCGCTTGTCACAAATACTAAAACATACCAAACAATTACGGATTTGGCGTTCTAGATGACAGTAGATTATTCACATAATTAAATAATGGCCAGTTATTGAATTGCAAGAAATAATCATAAACATGAACATCAGAAAATATTCAAATACTTGTAAATAAATGAAATAAAAATAATTCAAACAAGTCTCACAAAGTTGATGAACCAAAGATCGATTAGCTTTCAACTAGATGAAAGAGATTAGCCACTCTTCATTGAGAATTGCACCCAAGAGATGTTTTTAAGAATTGCAATTCTTATTGATTAAAAAGAAGAAACAAAGGAACGAAACATAAAGCTTCAAACCAAAGTTTGGCATCCAAGCTCCTTTTTGAATCCCCCCCTTCTCCAAGCGATACGTTAGCTACTTAAACGAAAAATTCTAAGCTTTCCTAATTAACTAGGACTCTCAATCCTAATTGAAGTCTAACTTACTAAATAGCAATAACAAAATAAAGAGGGAAATCAATTACAAACTTTCGTAAATAAAAGGGTCTTTGACCAATTCCCAAAAGTAAATGAAATCTTTGTTTCCAAATATTCAGCAATTATCTTCCGTAGGAAAGTGATTCACTTCTTCAAAAAGGCATCCTTCCATCAACACATAGCGTGCCCGCACTTTATCTGGAATTGTCTTCTGGAATTTCCATTCCTTTTCATTCCCAATTTAACTCCAATGACCTAAATCAACTCTAAAAACCAAATATAAGTAGAATCAAACAATTAATACAATATTTAGGCCATAATTAAGAGGAAATATCCATAAATAATATGCACAATTAAGGACTCAACAGCGTGTTTGGCACCCAAGTTTTTTGCTCAATTTGTATAAAACTTATTTTTTTTCTACTTTAACTACAAGAACCTTCAAAAAACTTTCAAAATTTTTAACATACACACCCAAAAACACTACACAAAAAAACTTTTTTCCTTCATTCTTTTCTTTTTTCTTACAAAAAAATACATGCCAAAAATACTCACCACAAGACCGCTATCAATTCTAGTTTGCCGGCTGAATCTCTTTTTTTTTTTTTTTCTTTTCTTCTCTCTTACGTGACGACCCTCTCCCTAGGTACCTAAGGTATCGACTGAGCCTAACTCTGTACGGGACTCACTACCCCTCAACCATCAAACAACTTACCAAACTAAAACTCGAGTACAATACAAATGGAATGATAGTTTACAATCCACAACATCAAATTACAAACTTTGGATCCATAAGTCTTCCAACATTCAAAATTCAATTACAAAACTTGCAACAATCACACTCCAAAGTTCTCAACCTCAACATAATAAACCCTACTTCTAAGGGTTGGCTTCTCCACTTCGGCTCATTACCTATTAAGGAAAACAAAATTAAAGGGTGAGCTAAAAGCCTGAGTTCCCAAAACATGCAAAACACATATCCCATATGATTTTTCACTTCCAAAATTCATACTGATATAAACAAAGAAGGAAAGCCAAGAATCACACAAGAGTAGGATTAAGTTCATCCGAGTGGCTAAGGTTGTCATACCAAGGGGATTAAATTCATCACGTTACCAAGGGGATTAAGTTCATCACGTAGCCCAAGATTGTCATACCAAGGGGATTAAGTTCGTCACGTAGCCCAAGGTTGTCATACCAAGGGGATTAAATTCATCACGTAGCCCAAGGTTGTCATACCAAGGGGATTAAGTTCTCAAGAACAGGGAATACATGACACGTCCACATCACTCATGCAATTCCAAACAGGAATCATGGCACAAGACAAGAGATTCAAGTATACTCATAATATCGAAAACACTTTTGGTAGTAGTACCATTCAAATGGAGTAAATGCGATAAAGTACACACTACTCCATTTGATGGATCAAAACCTATCTTTCACATTAATTCACATTTCAAGTTAAATACACATTTCAAGTCAAGCAAGTCACGCACTTGAGAGTGTCTTTACTTAGAAATCATTTCAATAGTAAATTATTTCACTTATATGTAGACACCAAAATTTGACTATTTCTTTTGTTTTCCTATGTTTTTATCTGTTAATGTTTAGTTATTTATTTTTGAATTTTCTAACACTTTTCTCATTTTTGTGGTTTTTCTTTAAAAAAAAAAAAAAGTCAAAGTCATAAAAGAGCTGACTAGTTACGCTGATGGGTCCGCGTAACTAGTCAGCGTAACCCGATCGGCGAAAAAAAAATGACGCTGGATTTTTTTCCGTAAGCTTGGATCATCCTTTTCCAGCTGTATTTTGATGCTTGAACGATAAGAAACCTATTTAAACATTCCCCAACTCACCCCTAATCCCTAACAACGATCTAACGCTTAAGATTAGCTCACCTCATCCCAAGAACATCAAAACCCTTAGTTCTAGGTTTGGGTGGCTATAAATAGCCTAGATTAGGGTTTAGAAAAGAGGTTGGAAATCGAGAGAAAAGGAGGCAATGGGAGAGCTTTGAGAGAGAAAAAAAGCGAGAAAACGGTGGGAATTAGAGAGAAAAAGAAAAGAAAAAGAAGAAAAGAAAAGCTAGGGTTTCACCCTTGAGACTTATTCTTGGAATTTCTGGCCTCTTATAGTTTTTATTCAAGCTTCGATCTGGGTAACATACTTATACTCTATTCTTGTTTTGATCAAAATTATCGAGATTTGGGCCTTTGGTGGAACCAAGGTCTTGAGTAGTTTTCTTTATTTTGGGATATTTGATGATGATTATCACTGTTATATGAGCATGTTGTGTTTATAAAGCCTTGGTAAGGCTAGTAGATTTGTTTTACGTTTAAAATAGAGCGTTGATGCTTCAGATGATGTCGTAGATTCACGAAATTTCTGGAAAAATGTTCTTCACGAAGATGTGAAGAACGCGGACTACTTACGCTGGATGACTTCGCGTAACGGTCCGCTTCCTCTGAATGTTTGAAGTTGTGAAGAAACGCGGACCTCTTGCGCGGACTACTTGCGAACGCCCGCGTTTGCTTTGAATACTTGAAGATGTGAAGAAACGCTGGATTGTTACGCATGCCACCGTAACAATCCTCGCTTCTACCCACGCTTCTTCCCTTCCCTTTTTTTTGTCTATTTGATGATGTTGATGCTTAAGATTTGGCTTTCGATTTTAGCTTGTTTTGACATGATCGAATGATGGGTGTTTGATGTTTAAATAGATCCCCTTGCCTCGAGGATTTTGTCCGAGATATTGTGCGAAAAAGCGGAAGCAATCTTCGATGTTTTGAAGATGGAAGAAACGCTGCTGGTTCTGCGGTGAAGAGTCCGCGTTCCATTCCATCTGACTTTGATTTTGCCTATTGTGTTCTGCTGCTCGTCAGCGTTCTACCCGCTGTAACATCTCGTTTTGTATTCTCGCTGATATTTCCTCTTTTGTTCCGAATCTTACTCTATTTCCTAGTATTATCGTTGCTTGCGTAACTGCTTAGATACCCTTTCTTTGAATTTTGATTGGTTTTCCTTAAATTGGTACCTTGATCCCTTTTGTTGAAATTGAGTCTTAGATAACCATTCCCATCATCTAAGGATTCAATTAAGGCATCACATCAAGGGATGGTAACTTCTTTCCCCTATTATGTGCTTATTATGTGTTTTGCATGATTTTGCATGTTTTAAATTAAGTTTTCCTTTGCTTTTATTCATGTCTAGTCTTTATTTATGTTATTTAATTTTTGAGTAAATCGTTTGGAGGCTTTGGATGCCAAGTTGTAATAGATAGGTTTAATTTTGGCAAAAGTGTATTTATTCTAGAAGATGTAATAGTTAGATTATTATTCCGAATTTTTTCCCCTTAGAATGTATTTAGGTTTCCCCCAGTGTAATAATTAGTTTTTATATGCTTATTTTGCATGCTTGCATGATTATGTGTTTATTTGCTTTCCTAGGGCCTTGCATTTAGATATTATGCCTATGTGTTATGTGTTTATGTGTTTTATGTGTTTATTTGCTTTATTATCATGTCTACATGATTATTGTGTAAATATAATTGACGTCCACCACACTAGTCCAACGCTAGTTGTGGCCTTCTCCCTTCGATTTCTCACTAATCCAATGTTAGTGAGAACCTTTGATCAGGGCTAGTCCAATGCTAGACCCTTAAACGCCGCTTCATGCATTAGATACAAATTTCACACACTTTCCACTTTTAGAGTTTCTTTCCCATTTTGCATGTCACTATTCTCCCCATCCCGTATGTAAACATCTCATTTAGTTTTCTTTTATTAGATTAGTGCATTTAGGCATTACCCTTTGAATTAGGGAAAAGAGTTTAGTATGGCTTCCTAGCCTTAGCACGCTTTTATTTCCTTCTACGAAAAGGAAGATTCAAAATCACGAATTTAGTCCCCCGCACCCATTATGTTGCATTATCCCTCTTTAGGACATACACGTGCATTATTTTAAAGGCTATCAAATTCATTCTTTAAAAAATCAACTTTCTTCTTCATGTTTTAGCAATTCAAAGTCAAAAACCATTTTCTTAAAATTGCATCTTTTTGGAAATTCAAAGTTCCTCTTTGCATTTAGAATTGATCCTTTCGAAAACCCAACTTCTTTTCTCTTGATACTTTATAAAAATTGCATTTTTGAAAACCCTACTTTCCGTTCATTCGAGTCTCATCATTTGCATTTTTTCGTGACCTCCTCGAGGGATCAAAATTGGATGACACAACTAATGTGATCAATTCCAATCACACCTCAAGGAGACATTTTGCCCCTCTCGATTCAACATTAGGTTTAGGTTTTTGCATCCATATAGACAACATCCAAATGTGATAAATTTTAAAGTTAGAAATTAGGAAATTTTCAACTAAATCTTGCAACTAGCTTTGGCTAGGTTAGAAGGGTGCCTTAGAGGCGACGTAACATCAATCTTTGCCTTCCCTTTCAACCGCAGACCCCTAACCTTTTCTCTAGTTTTCAAAGACCGAGTCGTCTAAAAGGGTTTTCTTTGTTTATTTTCATTAATTAAAATCTTTTGGGTGACTTGGTACACCTAAACTCCATACCAAGTGGACTCAAACTTTTTCTAAAACCCTTTTCTAGACTTTTGTTTTTTTGGGTCCAAACCGTCGCATTTTTTGTAGTCCCATGACCCCTTTCCCTTTCTTTTTTCAAAAAATCAAATCTTTCCTTTTTTAACCACAACATTTTTGTTGAAAAAATGGGCGGCATGCGACTCATCGGGGATTTTCCTAAGAGGGTCCGAAAGCACTTGATTTAGTTGATTATTTCGCTCTTCTAACTTTCTTATATATCACATTTGGATGTTTTAGGTTGCATTCTTTTCTTTTCTCTTTAGGGTTTTCCTGCAAATCACTCCTTACACATCGCACATGATGAATGAATTATTGTTTATTTATTTACTTGTACCGCTGCATTTGGGGTGGGTATGTATCTACCCTAGAGCCTCGAAAATGTTTGATGTTTGAATCCTCCTCTCAAAGGGAATCACCTTTCATGCGTGCATATGTATTTTACTTTGACCCTACTTTTTTACTTTTTAGTGGCTTGTCACCACCTTCCCTATTAGATTAGATCGATCCACTTGGGCCGTACATGTGGCGTGGCAGGCGTCACGCAACGTAGCAATGTCTGGGGATCACTCGAACCAACCACTTGAGGCATTTGGATTGATGACCTTTTGCCTTTGGTGCGAAGGTTTGGGAGCACGTAACCTTTATCGAAGTCTAGATGAATTAGTGAGACCAACCTCATGCATCCATGTTAGAATTGCCTAGGGGAGCTACCTTACCCCTATTAAGGATCACTAGACACCCAGAGAGGAGGGATTCCACCCCCTTTATTTTTTTATTTTGTGCAATTTGTTGCTCCAACGTGTTATGTGATATCTGTGATTAAACTAACCTTTTGTTGTCTTCCCTTTCTTGCATTTCACAAACTCTAGAAGATAAGAGTTTGGCAAACCATCCTTCTAGATAGAGCTATTGCAAATTTGAATTTATTGCATTTAAGTTGTAATAGCATATCACTTTTAAACTTACCCTCGCATTCAAATGGGGCCCTATAGCCATGTTTCATTTGCACCTTTACTTGCTTTAATAAACCTGCATCATGCATAAACTATGAGGGAATGCTGCATGGGAATCCATGTTAGGAATGAACCACCTTGTGTCTCCGGATATATAATCCAATGAGATTTGCATGTTTATGTTTTCGAACATCTAAAGGGGTGGTGCACAAGGTAAGGTAGGGTCCGATCCTTTCTATGATGACACCCAAAGATATGGAGTGACCTTCACATGCTAGAGTATAAACCTCTAGTAATCATTTTTGGCCATTTTATCAAAGTTGGTAAAATCCCATGCATAAGGACACTAATTTGAAAACAAATGCACAAATAATTTCTCATTGATGAGATAATGATTTTTTATCAAGGCCAAATCTTGATTTTAGAAGGCTTATGAGCTAGTGTGTTACAAATAAAATGGAGATGTGGAGTTGTGTGTAAGCAATAACCTAGTCAATGACTTTTGGGTAAGCCATCAATCCCATCCGATCCATTTGAACTAGATCCATATTTCCCTGAGGTAGTCAAGGCATGATTCCTTCAAGAATAATCCTTTTCATGCTAAATTAACCCTTTAACATCTCTTCACATATCAATTAAAGTAATGAATCCATTCGAACTTCGTCCTCATAACGCCAGCAAATGGTGCATATTCTTTTGTCAACCCCAATGGATCAATTACTAATCGATATCCAGAGTGATCGGACCCATCGTATTGTATGGTGCAAGTACCCCTGAGGATTGCATTTTCATGCTAGGCCTACCTTAGCATAAAAGGGTCCCTCTAGGACATGCATCCGAATTATATAAGCAATCACTAACTTCGTCCTTTTTCCTTTTTTTTCAAATAAATCTCTGCAGCTCCCCTTTAGAAATAAGCGCCTAAAGTGTATTTCTTTTCCTATTTAGGTACTTTTAAAAATAGCTTCACGCAGAAGCCCCATCGTTACCCGCTCTAAAAGCAAAATCTCAAAGCAACCCGTAAGCATGAGTTCTGCACCAGAAAGCTCGGATAGGAATGCTTTGGTCACGTCCGCCTTTTTTTTTTTTTTTGCTGGGAGCCGTTAAGTGAAGTACTAGAAGGTTTAATGAGATGAGTGCCGAGATGGCCGCGCAAAGGCGTGTAATTGATCAATTGGTGGCCAACAGTAGTGGAGGTGGTACCTGAATGATCATGAACACTTTGTTAGCATTCCTCCTCGTACGACAAGTAATCCACCCCTTTCTCACCAATATTCAAACCACCCTTGTTCCACCTATTCCTAACCATCATGAGATTGTTTTCTCTCACCACAACACCGGTTTTTTCCATACACTCACCCTCGACTATGTCTTGTCAGAGCCCAACCCGAAAAAAGGCAAACCCTCACACTCAACCCAGTGATACCTTAAACATACCTCCCAGGTCATATCAAGCCTCACCTTCATACCACAGACCCTTTTATATGGGACATTGCCTCAAGGAAAGCCAGGAGATAGAGAGCACGTCATGCCCCAAAGATCGATGAAGAGGCCTGGACAGGTTCGAGGTTTATAAAGAAGAACCAAGGTCACGAACCGACATGGTGGATTGGATTACGATGATCTGCAAGGCTATTTCGACGTCCGGCTACCTATGGATTTCAAGACCCTGCTCCTTCGACAAGTGCTTATGACCTGGTACCGGAAATCCTAAGACCCACCTTAAAATGTTTGCCAACAAGCTTGGTAAACCAAGGATGATGAAAACCCGCCTACCTATCGTCTGTTCCCGATAGCCTAGAAGGAGATACTTTGGATTGGTAATTTTCAACCTGAAATCTCAAGAGATCAAAACTTGGTTGGATTTGTCAATGACTTTGTGAAGTAGTATGAATTCAATTGTGAGTTGGCACCACACTAACAACATTAGAAGGAATCAAAAGAGACCCTCAAGATCACAAGTCATATGCTGATGGAGAAAGTTGGTCGCTAAGTTGAACCTCCCATGACGTAAGAAGAGATTGTTCTGATACTTTCATCAAGACATGACCCACCTTATTTTGAAGAGATTTTCAATGACTGGGAGTTCTTTGCTACAATTGTCAATAAGTGGAGGAGTATGATGAATTTGTTAAAGTGGAAAATTGTCAATGTGACCACCAAAGCAACAATTGGAAACATTGCAAGGGCAAAATGGCGAGGAAGCTCCGTTTAGAAAGAATGAAGGAGCTGAAGCCTCGCTTTGGCTGGGATCAAACCCACCTTTCAGGCCCAAACTTCAGAGCCACCCCAGCCAATCCAAGCTCATACTTACTGTATCCCTACCATCACTCACATTTATCACCTGCTTGCCGCCTATACGTCCTTTGCACCACTTCCATATTCATTTGGACCCCTGACCTTTGTTTTCAACTTCCCAACCTATCTCCTACCCCTGCCAAAACTATGCTCTTAGACACCTCCACAAAATCCTGCTTCAAAATTCTTTCCTCCGCTAATGAAATGCAAAATCGAAAACCTTCGAACTTTCACCGATCACGCCCCATTGACCAGCTGTGAAGCAGGTTGAAGGCACTGGGAAAATGGCATTATCCCCTCCCAAAGCTGTATCCCCGAGGAGACCCTCGCTGGGTATGATCCCCATGCCATCTAGCTATACCATCCGGGTCATCCTGGACGATTAATTGTTGGGCCTTGAAGCATAGAATTCAAGACATGGTGGATGCGAGGGATATAGTCTGAAAAGAGAAAGAATGAGCAAGGGCCAAACGCGTCAATAGAAACCTCTCCGAAACATAAAGCGTCGTTGGAATGATCACAGGTGTGGAGGAGGAAATTGTTGATCATGCTCAGTTCATTAAAGAAGAAGATGAGGATGGTGGTGGATCATTTAAGGAAAGGTCTCGATGATGATATGTAGACAAGGTTATCTCAAGCTTTTGTCAGGGATCATCCTTGACACCGATCCTACGGAGAATGTGGAGTTTCCTTGATTCCTTAAGAGGCCACACAAAATTGGGCTACCATTGTCTCGCACCTTTCCGGAGGAGGTTTTGTAAATCGAGTTTTGTAAACTGTTGTCCTTGAAAAAATGAATCATGCTTTGATGTCAATCATTTCTTCAAAAAACAATGCACTTGTTATTTCACCTTTTGCTTGTTTAAAATTGTGCTTTTAATTATGCTTCCATGGTATTATCTCATATCTTGATCTTTGCCAAATGAAATGGAATCCTTTTGTCCTTCAAGTTATGGTCTACTCATTTTTTATTTTTTGCACATTTATTTATTTTACTCTGGATGATCATGTGAATAAAACCTTTGACCCTTGGACGTCATCCTTTTGGAATTTGATGGACTGAGAAAATTTGATATCTCATGAACTTGGATATCATCATTTGCAAGATGATTGAAACACACCAGAGATTGGCAATGAGAAACTACCCTTTTGGCATGGAGAATTGCAATCGGATTTCTACCGGGCAACACCTCACTCTCTCATGTATGGGATGGAAATAGTATTACACACTGAAGTTGAAATCCCATCTTTGCACATTCTAATGGAACTCGGTTGGAAGAGGCTGAATGGACTAAACAACGCGTCACGAGCAACCTATCTTTGATCGATGAAAGAAGGTTGAATGCCATGTCATGGACAATGTTACCAGCAAGGAGGGCTCGGGCTTATAACAAGAAAGTCGGACCTATGTTTGAAGTGAAGGACAAGGTTTTGAAACGAATCCTTCGGATACAAGAAAAGGCTAAGGGGAAGTTCGCTCCAAATTGGCAAGGGCCGTTCAAAAGGTGCTACCTGAAGGAACATTGGTTCTCATGGAGATGGATGGACAGATTTTTCCTCAACCAATCAATTCAGACATGTGTAAAAGATTTTTCATATGATTGAGTAAGGTTTCTTCAGAAATTTTTTGCAAAAAGATGGTCTGGAAAAGCCGATCTTATTCCTTTTCATTTAAACACTTCAACCCCCCAATTTTCCCGTTTGAGCCTATAAAAGAATGATTAATTATTTAGCAAACCCCCTTTGAGAAATCACAAACCCCACACTGGGGCAATTTTTTGTATTTTGAAAAAAAAAAAAAGAAAATAAAACATTTTAAGAAAAAAGGGGACCAAACTGGGGCAAATTTTTCTATAAAAAAAAAATTCATTCAAGTTTAAACCCCTCACCACCCCCTCAAACCCTTGCAAAGCCTAGTGTTATAGGTCCCCATATTTTGTAAAAATTTAGAAGAAAGGAACTTTCAATCAAAAGGCAAATGATGCCAATACATTCTATCTGAATTTTGTCGGCGGGATTGTTTCTTCGATGCCACCATTTTAAACAAACATGTTTAAATTGACGAATTAGTTTAAATCTGCCTATTTAAGCTATCACCAATCTTCAAATCACGAAGGGTTACTCAAGGCAAGCTTTGAAAAGCAACAACGGTCAAGCAAAAGGAAAAGCTCATGGGACAAGGCAAGTTTCCGGGTGATTACGCCCATCGGTTCACCTTATATTAAGCACCCATTGCCGGTCAAGAAATTCCTTAAGAGGATGATATCCAAAAGGTCAAGTGCGATGCTTTGTGTTAAATAATTTTCCCAGCTTTTGGTAGCTATTGTTGATTTAAAATGCCATGTTTAGCATTCATTCGTTGGTCATGATGTCCTTAAAATAAAATTGTTTCTTTACAAACTTTTGCACATATTTTCATAAAAGGAACACTTCTCATCAAAGGACAATCCTCTTAGCTTACCATAAAGGTATGGATGTTATAGGTTGAGAAACAGAAGCGAAACAACAGTTCAACCGGTCAACACAATTCAGCTTGACACCGCCATCGACGCCCAAGAACTCATGTTTACTGCTATTTTGAGATAAAAAAGGTCAAACGGTGGCGCGTATTAGTATTTTCACCATTTCTTTTCTTTTGCGGAAGGACAAGTGACCCGATCGGTCAAGTCGAGGAGACCAACTTCATTTTGAGTCATGTTGGATGTGTGATTAAATCATTTTGAAGATTGATTAATTGCAAAATTGAGGAAGGACAAGTGCCTTTTGAAAAATTTGGGAAATGGTTTTCATTACACGCTACTCACTACTAGGTGTTATAACCCACGCTTCTTTCAAATTCTTCTCTTCAACGCAAGGGTCGCGATCTCCCACCGAAAGTACTGTCTAAGAGGGCCACCGGAAATGGATCCCTACCGATTGGCGCTTATTCTATTCTTGCTTTATTTCTTTTATGTTTGATCTTGTGTTTTTGTTTTTAGACATAGGTTTAATTGTTAGAAATACTTTTGATTCATTTGTTTGCATCGTAATGTGTATATTTGTTTAAATTGGGCTCTTATGTGCTTATTTATGAAAAAAAAAAGAAAAAAGAAAAAAGAAAAAATTAATTGCACATTTGCCTCACAAATTGATTTGTTTTTCAAAATTTGATTCAAAAAGGGTGCAAATGTCCAATTTTGGTTGCAATTGCTTTCATCCTTTGAAATAAAGCAGGTGATATGAAAAATCCTTTTTCCATCCTACTCGGAAATAATGATTATGTGATAGTGACATTGGCATTTTAGAAGGTATGTTTTGTAAAATAGAGAAAATTATGCCCTCGAATTTTTCCTATTAAATGAGATTTCTTCTTTATTGATTTTACAAGAAAATGATTGATATTGTTGGCAAATGATCCTTTCAATTGATGTGAAAAAAAAAGAAAGAAAAGAGAGAAAAGAAAGAAAAAAAAAAGAAGACAAAACAAGAAAAGAAAGAGAAGTGAGAAATCAAAAGTTCTACCCAATGATTCTAGTACTAAGTAACCGAGGTTTAGCATCTACAAATGTTAACTTCACAGAAACGGTGTTACTTGAATTACTTTAGTATGCAAAGCAGTTTGAAAAGTAAAATGTTGAGTAACCGGGATCTTCACCTAAAAGTGTTGATTTTCGCCAAAAGACATCTTTACTATTTGAGCAAGAAGGCATATGTCGAAAACGAGTCTTCACCTAAAAGTGTTGATTCTCGCCAAACATTATTGCAATTTGAATAAGAGGATGTGTTTCAAGAACCTTTTAGCAGTAAAAATCGAGGAAATATGGAAAAGGCAAGCTTGAATCGACTATATGAGTCGCTTGATTGCAAAATTTGGGTGAAAGTAAGAAATCAAGCTTGAATTGTTAAAATTGAGGTATAATTGTTCTTCTTTACTTGACATTATGAGTACTTGATGCAAATTGAATAATTGCATAATAATGTTTTGCCTCGGTTTATGAGGATTTGGATTTCCAAGATCACATGGTTTATTTCAATCCCATAACTTGTTTTGATGAATATTTCCTATCACTTGAGAACAAACAATGTTTCGTGAGCACGAATATCTGATGAATGTGTTTTATTGCATGATTCTCATATGTTTTTGTCGTTTAATGGCCAACAGTTGTGATCACAAGAGTTTTTACACTTTATGAAAAAAAAGAAAAAGGGAAAAAGAAAAAAGGAGGAATTTTGAATTGCCATGGACTAATTGGTTAAATACTTCATGGCTTCATAGGTTAACAATTCAAATATACGGTGCAAATTTTGTTTTGAGAGAAGTGTCTCCATTTTGGATAATGTATTCAAGATTAATTTTGCCTAGGAAAAGATTTGCAGATCAAGACGATGGCAACATATGCGGATTTGTTCCAACCCTGCAGAGGAAGGGTTTTAGTTACGCTCTTCAATTTTTCAAAACCCATCAATTCTTGAAAAAAAAAAAAAAAGAAAGAAAAGTCATGGTTTCTATCAATCACTTGCTTTTCAAGTCAAGAAAAATCAAAAATCAGAATTGCACCATTTCATCGAGTGCATCATTACTTGCATTCTACAGTTATCTTGTTTGAACAACTTGTGTTTTATTTTTCAAAGTCTGGCAACCCAGCATTTATGTTTTCATCTAGTCATTCAGGCTTGGGTCCAATCCCACTAATAGTTTTTTTAGTCATTCGTGCTCGTCCAATCCCACCAATCAATAGTATGTTTAATTATTCAGCTCGTCCAATCCCAATCAATAGTAGTGTTTAATCATTCGTGCTCGGTCCAATCCCACCAAATAATAGCATATTTGTATTTTTTCCAACTAGTCATGCCTCAGTTTGTCCAATCCCACCGAATAGTCAATTTCGGAAACAACTTAAATTTACGCTATCTCACCCCGCCAAACCCTTCTATCGCTTCATTCACCTGACTTCGCAGCACCCTTCTATCCTCTCGCTACCACTCATATATCTGTCCTCGACTCCACCTCTATCCTCTGTTTAATTTCTATCCCAGCACTCTGCTTCACTTAATTTACCTCATTGCTCTCGACTCGCTGCACCTCTATCCCCGTCTCCTTTATATTGGCTTGGTTTCACTGGACTCACAGTAATCCTTCTATCCCCTCGCTTCAAGGCCTTGTACTCAATTTCGGGGAGGTTCCAACCCTCCTTTCTATCCCTCTTTCTCAATGAATTTGGCTCATCACCACGCCCAGCCCGGCACTCTTTCTATCTCCTGTTTGATGCGATGAATTACATGGTCTCTCCTCTCCGCCTCACTGCACCCTTCTATCTCCCGTTTCTTGACATTTATGAATTGCGGAGCCAGCCTCGCACCCTTTATCTCCCAAATGTTCATGAAGAAGGCACCCTTCTATCTCCCGTTCTGAATTTAAATTTCTGTCATCAGTCTCCCGTCACTCACGCACCCCTTCTATCCCTCTTTCTTCAAATTTAAATTAGAGTCTCAGCCTTCTACCCCTCTTTCAAATTTAAATTTGCCAGGCACCCACTTGTGACTACCTCCCAAATTTCTCGTTTCAAATTTGCCATTTTATTATAGTTCATTTGTATTGAACTACGCTTGACCTCGATTCTCATGTCGAGATACGTGAGGCAACTCTACACCCAGTTCGTCACATTATGCATTTTAGTTTGAAGAATTGGCACCTACCATTCCTCTGTTTCCAATGGTTCGTGATACAACCTGGGCTCAGATTTATGACGTCATTGTCTAGAGTTTCTCCAAATTTACCTCGTCAAAGATAGTAAAAGTTGTAGACACCAAAATTTGACTATTTCTTTGTTTTCCCATGTTTTTATCTCATAATGTTTAGTTATTTATTTTGAATTTTCTAACACTTTTTTCTCATTTTGTAGGTTTTTCTTAAAAAAAAAAAAAAAGGTCAAAGTCATAAAACTGCTGACGCCGGATTGACGGGTCCGAACCGATAAGCGAAAAATGACGCTGGATTTTTCCGTAAGCTTGATCATCCTTTCCGATTTTTTGATGCTTGAACGATAAGAAACCTATTTAAACATTCCCCAACTCACCCCTAATCCTAACAACCCATCTAACGCTTAAGATTAGCTCACCTTCATCCTTAAGAACATCAAAACCCTTAGTTCTAGGTTTGGTGACTATAAATAGCCTAGATTAGGGTTTAGAAAGATATTGGAAACTGAGAGAAAATGAGGCAATTAGGAGAGCTTTGAGAGAGAAAAAGCAGAGAAAAACTACTGGGGAATTAGAGAGAAAAGAAAAAGAAAGAAGAAAAGAAAAGCTAGGGTTTCACCCCTCGGCGAGCTTATTCTGGAATTTCTCTCGGCCTCTCCTTCGCTTTTATTCAAGCTCCGACTGTAGCATACTTATACCTATTTACCGCTTTTGATCGTAAAATTATCCGAGATTTGGGCCTTTGGTGGAACCAAGGTCTTGAGTAGTTTTTCTTTATTTTGGGATATTTGACGATGATTATCGTACCGTTATACGAGCATGTTGTGTATAAAGCCCTGGTAAGGCTAGTAGATTTGTTTTACGCTTAAAATCGACGCTTGATGCTTCTCGCGGATGATGTCGCCGCTAGGATTCCCGAAATTTCAAAAAATGTTCTTCACGATTTGAAGATGTGAAGAACGACGCCACTAACTTACGCTGATGACTTCACAGAACGGGTCCGCTGCTTCCTCTTGAATGTTTGAAGTTGTGAAGAAACGCTGATCTCTGCGCTGATTTGCTGCACTTAACGCCCAAGGCTTCGCTTGAATACTTGAAGATGTGAAGAAACGCCTGATTGTTACGCATGCCACCGCTGTGAATAACCTCGCTTCACCTCCGCTTCTTCCTTCCTTTTTTTTGTCTATTTGATGATGTTGATGCTTAAGATTTGGCTTTCTTTCATTTTAGCTTGTTTTGACATGATCCAATGTCGGTGTTTGATGTTTAAATAGATCCCCTTGCCTCGAGGATTTTGTCTCGAGATATTGTTCCAAAACTGGAAGCAATCTTCCGATGTTTTGAAGATGGAAGAACGCTGGTTACGCTGCTGAGTCCGCTTCACAAGTCCGTCTCATGACTTTGATTTTGCCTCGTAACGCTGATCGTGTTACATGCGTCACCATGCTTTCTACTCCTGCAACATCTCTCTTTTGTATTCTCGTTGATATTTCCACGCTTCTTGTTCCGTAATCTTACTCTATTTCCTAGTATTATCTCGTAGTTTTAACTGCGTTAGATACCCTTTCTTTGAATTTTGATTGGTTTTCCTTTAAATTGGTATCTTGATCCCTTTGTTGATTGAGTCTTAGATAACCATTCCCTATTATCTAAGGATTCAATTAAGGCATCACATCAAGGGATGGTAACTCTTTCCTATTATGTGCTTATTATGTGTTTTGCATGATTTTGCATGTTTTAAATTAAGTTTTCCTTTGCTTTTATTCATGTCTAGTCTTTATTTATGTTATTTAATTTTGAGTAAATCGTTTGGTCTTTGGATGCCAAGTTGTAATAGATAGGTTTAATTTTGGTAAAAGTGTATTTATTCTAGAAGATGTAATAGTTAGATTATTATTCAATTTTCCCTTAGAATGTATTTAGGTTTCCAATGTAATAATTAGTTTTTATATGCTTATTTTGCATGCTTGCAATGATTATGTGTTTATTTGCTTTCCTAGGGCCTTGCATTTAGATATTATGCCTATGTGTTATGTGTTTATGTGTTTTATGTGTTTATTTGCTTTATTATCATGTCTACATGATTATTGTGTAAGTATAACGACGCCACCACACTAGTCCAACGCTAGTTGTGGTCTTCCTCTCGATTTCTCACTAATCCAATGTTAGTGAGAACCTTTTGACGAGGGCTAGTCCAATGCTAGACCCTTAAACGCCTTCATGCATTAGATACAAATTTCACACACTTTCCACTTTTTTAGAGTTTCTTTCCCATTTTGCATGTCACTATTCTCCATCCCGTATGCTAAACATCTCATTTAGTTTTCTTTTTATTAGATTAGTGCATTTAGGGCATTACCCTTGAATTAGGGAAAAGAGCAGTATGTATTTCCTTAGCACGCTTTTATTTCCTTCTAAAAGGAAGATTCAAAATCACTAATTTAGTCCCCCGCACCCATTATGTTGCATTATCCCTCTTAGGGACATACACGCATTATTTTAAAGGCTATCAAATTCATTCTTTAAAAAATCAACTTTCTTTCTTCATGTTTTAGCAATTCAAAGTCAAAACCATTTTCTTAAAATTGCATCTTTTGGAAATTCAAAGTTCCTCTTGCATTTAGAATTGATCCTTTCAAAACCCAACTTCTTTCTCTTGATACTTTATAAAAATTGCATTTTGAAAACCCTACTTTCCGCTCATTCGAGTCTCATCATTTGCATTTTTTTCGTGACCTTCTGAGGGATCAAAATTGATGACACAACTAATGTGATCAATCCAATCACACCCTCAAGAGACATTTTGCCCCTCTCGATTCAACATTAGGTTTAGGTTTTGCATCCATATAGACAACATCCAAATGTGATAAATTTTAAAGTTAGAAATTAGGGAAATTTTCAACTAAATCTTGCAACTAGCTTTTACAGGTTAGAAGGTGCCTTAGAGACGAGTAACATCTAATCTTTGCCTTCCCTTCTTTCCAACCGGTGGACCCCTAACCTTTTCTCTAGTTTTCAAAGACCTGAGTCTAAAAGGGTTTTCTTTGTTTATTTTCATTAATTAAAATCTTTTGGGTGACTTGGTACACCTAAACTCCATACCAAGTGTATTAATCCAAATTTTTTCTAAAAAACCCTTTTCTAGACTTTGTTTTTTGGGTCCAAACGTGATTTTTTGTAGTCCCATGACCCCTTTCCTTTCTTTTCAAAAAATCAAATCTTTTCCTTTTTTAACCACAACATTTTGTTGAAAAAATGGGCTTACATTATAAACACTAATAAATCATTTAGCAAGCAGGTAAATTATTCCCTTTGAAATCACTAGTAAAGCCGCTCATTTGTAAATAGTTTGAAACATAGTCCAAATACTCACAAAAGTAGGAAAACATTTCATTGGTAAAGAATAGTAGTAAAACATTTCCTTTGAAAACAAGTTAGAACTAGTTTGAAAACAAGGTTAGAACACTCACACATGTGAGACATTGCAAAACCCTTTCACAATTTCTTTTTATTTACTTATAAGGGTAAGTGTGATAAAATACACTACCCCATTAGAGAGTTCGAGAACTAGGTTTCACTTCAAAATCACTTCCACTAAACACCATTGGCGATCATTTTCACATAATCATATAACAAGTATAGAAACTCACCAAAGTAATAAGGTTCAGCCTCTAATGCATGGTTCACAATCACCACGCTGCACATTCCCTTAAAAAATAATTTAAAACAGTCAATGAGATTCAATTCATTCATTTTCATTCACTAACACGCCTTCACTTTCATTTTTTGTTTCAAACTGCAATTTTTTCCAAAACTTTCTCGAGGAAAAGCTTTCATTTCACATAACTCAATGTTCCAAATAGATTCCCTTGGAAAATCACTTTATCATTTCAAAAGAAAACATCTCACCGATATACCCATTGGCACTACAAGCACAATCTCTTTCAAAACATTTAAGTGAGGTCTCATACCTAAATCACTTTTACACGCATCGCTCGACATTCACTTTTGCTAAAACTTTCATATTAACATAAAACACTTCATATCAAGCCATTATATTCAAAAATCCCCAGAATTTGGCCAGAATACAGTGAAACCCTCAAATTCTTTTAAATGCCACTTTTCACTTAAATTTCATGAAAACTTCACTTTTAACCCTTTACATTTCAAACATTCCCTCACACACACATACACTCACAATTTGAACAATATACATGTTTTTCTTAAAAGAAACTCTTCAAGAACATTCACAACACTTCAAAATCAAACATTAAAATCACCAAGCATGGGTTTGGCCATAACATACATTTTCCTTCAACTTTTCAACAACTAAAACCTATTTTCTAACCATATCAAGGCAAGTTCACAATTAACAATCAAATTCCCAATCAGTCCTTTCAAGTCTGCTACCTATAGGCCACTCTAAGTCCATACCTAGGTTGGGATTTCAAGAGCTCCAACTTTATCATTTCGAGATGAGATCATTTTTTTATCAATATCAACCACAGATCTACACTATTCAACACTTATAAAGCTAGATCTACAAGTTTTGAGGTTTATACCTCCGGATCTATCAAGATCCAACAAGATCAGCAAGATCCAACTTGAGATCTCTCGAAGCTCTTCTTCAAGAAGGTTGCTTACAAGCTTGATGACTTCCAAGAACTTGATCCCAGCCAAGATCTTCCAAGATTTGTTGATGATTTAGTCTCCAAGTGCAAGCCCTCATCTCAAGCTTAAAACAATCACTCTAGCTTTTCCCTCTCTTTTTCCTTCAAAGTTTGACCTCACTCTCTCTCTCTCTCCACAGGTTGGCTGCCATGGAAGGAAAGAAATCAAACAAAACTTCCACAAATTTCATGGTACTAGTTGAGAAAGAAATGAAAAATCAACTTCAAGACTTACCCCTTCCCACTTCCCTCCAAGAGCCGGTCCAAGCCCCTCTCTCTCTCCTCTTTCACAAGAAGTGAAGAAGGTGATGGTGGTTGATGGTGTTCAAGCTCAAGAAGAGTGGATCAAGAATGGAAGAAATGGAGACAACTTTCTCTCTCTATTCCTTGCTCTCATTCTCGGCTCTTTCTCTCTCTATCTCTCAAAATTTTCTGCTGAAAATGAAGCTCAAAGGGCTTCGAAAGTCAAGGCTTTTATGACCCAAAAGTGCATCTCCTTATTTTAAGGGAAAAGTGCTTTTTATGTCGCACCTTGACAGCTAACTTATTGGTTTCTTTCATCCCAAACTGACCCACCATAATAATATTTCAAAATATCACTACATACTCGCTTCAAGTCCAAGTCACTATTCAGCGTCCAGACAATTTTGCGCTAAATTTTGCCAAAACCTCACACCGGAAAATTTTCGTATAAAATTCTCTAAATTGAGAAATAATCACTTTAAACATATATTCATTCATATTTCAATTAATAAACACTTTATAAATAATATTATGTATTTTTAAAATAATTCTGAATTTTGAGACCCTCACATCTTCCTTCCCTCCCTCTCTCACTCCCCTCTCCCCTCCCTCCACTCCTCTCCCCTCCCTCCCTCCCTCTCCCTCGGTGCTAAGAACAACTTTATTAATTTAGATATTTTTACATTCATTTCTTGTTTTTGTTGTGTCAAGAATCTTGTTTATTGTGTTTAGTGTCTTGTTGGGTTTTTAATTTTGTTATTAGCATCGTGTTTTTAATTTATGTCTTATTAGCTATTCTTCTTAACTAATCTTGCTTTTAGAGTATTTGAAAGCATTTATAGGTTTTAAAGAAGGATAGCAAGCAAGTAGATTAAGGCTTGAGAGAAAGAAACTTGATAATAGATGTGAGGGCTCGGAAATTTTAGTTTTATTAGAAAATGATTGATAATGATAATAATAATAATATTATTATTAAGTATTTTCACTCAAATATTAGTGAATCTATGCTTTGAATTATTATTTTCTAATTTAGATGATTTTTGAAATTGTTTGCGGTTCGCGGTTTTGGTCAATTAAACGCGTTAATTTTCTGGGAGCGTGATTAGTGACTTTAAGTTGAAATTAGGCATATGTAGTGATATTTTAGAAATATTAATAAGATTGGAAAGTTGGAATGGAGAAAAGCAGGTAAGTTAGAATACCTGCTTGTGTGACATAAAGTGGTCATGAGACAACTTTTCCATAATTTAAGGAGAGCCACCTTTTGCCCCTTAAAACCTTGTTTCTTGCTTCCATTTCCTCACTTTTCAGCAGCCAACTTGGAGCCTTAGAGAGAGGAGGCCGGCTGGAGAGAGAGAAAAGAGAGAAGTTGCAAGCTTTCTTCTTCATTCTTCATCCTTGCTCCTTCAAGCTTCAACCACCATTGAAGCCCATCCTCCCCACCACTTCTTGCAGCCGAAAGAGGAGGAGACTGAAGGGCTGGACCGGTTTGGAGGAAGAAAGAAAGGTAAGCTTTGTGGTTGAAATTTTCCATTTCTTCTTCAATTAGAACCTGAGTTTGTGAAGGTTTTGTTGGCAATTCTTCCATCTATGGCAGAACAAAGAGAGAGATTAGAGGAGGTCCAAAGTTTTGGAAGAAAAGAAAGGAAAGAAAAGCTTGGGGTGGTTGTCTTGAGCTTGGGTTTGAGCTTGGTGGACGGAAATCTCAACAAAGCTTGTAGATCTGAGGCTAAGATCGAAACTTGTGAAGCTTGCTAGGCTTGGAAGCACTCTTGGAAAGAGGAAACTCATGAGATCATCTTTGATCGTGTCGGATGGTGTTAGATCCGGAGGTATAAGCCTTGAAACTTGTAGATATAGCTTTATTAATGTTAAATAGTTCAGATCTGTGGTTGTTATTGATATAATGATCTCATCTGAAAAGATGACGTTGGGCTCTTGAAATCCCAACCTAGGTAGCGGACTTGAGGTGGCCTCTAGGTAGCGGACTTGAGGACCTGATTGTGGCCTTGAATGATATTTGTGAATTTGCTGTGATATGGTTAGAAAATAGGGTTTCGTTGTTGGAAATTGTGATGGAAAAGTCTATGCAATGGCCAAACCCATGCTTGGTGATTTTAATGTTTGATTTCAAAATTTTGTAATTTCTCTTGAAGAGATTTTTGCCTAAATAAATGTGTTTTATGTTTATTTATGAGTACATGTTTGAATGGAGTGAAATCTTGAATTTTTAAGGATGAAAAGTTGTGTCTTCACCAATTTTGGGGTAAAAGTGTTATTTGGACTGATTTTGTAAAAATGATAATACTGTGCTTTAAATACTACTGAATCTTTCATCTTGATTTGACCTATATTACAAAATGAATTTGAAAGTGAAGTTTTCTAGCGAATTCTAGTTCTCCGAGTCTAGCTTCCATACCCATAAGCCTTGCCTAGTTTCAACGAGAGTAATCTTAGATAGGATTCGAACAAGCAATCGTAGTAGTGAGAGTTTGGCGATTCTGAGTAGTTGAGTTAAGACTTTGAGTTTCAGATATTTTGGCTAGTATCTGATAGTTGAACTTTGGCTCAGGTGGCCAAGACTTTGTCGGTGAACAACTAAGTTTAGCCTCTTCTTGCTCACTGTTTAATTGAATAAAGGTGAGTGTTCTAACTCTCTTTTAAATGAAAATCTTGCCATGGTTTGTAAATGAATGATTTGTGAAATGATTTGCTAGTATTTACTAAGAAATGATTTCCCACTATTTCCAAGTAAAATGTTTTTACCAGCTAAATAACTTATGAAGGATTTGTGAGTGTTTCAACTCCCTTTCAAATGAAATCGGCTATGGTTTCCAAAGGAGCGATTTATTGAAATGATTTACTATCATTTCCAAATGAAATACTTTACAAGTGAAATTATGAAGAGTTTGTGAGTGTTTCCTATATGTTATGTGAATTACAACATGTGATTAATACTTGATGATACTTGATCTCATAAGTGTTAAATACTTATTTCTAGGTGAGTGTGTAATACTTTTCGACCCTAACCTCAATATCTTGTTCAACCGCCTACTATTCCATTGTTTATATATTACTTGTGCATGACTGTAGGCCATGTGTACTTTATCACATTGGCTGAACAAGGCCTTTTCCCCCGTTCATCGCCTATTCGAGCCGAAGCGGGACTCGGTCAGTAGGTTGGTACCAGGCAGCTTGTACGGTATATTGGTATTACTACCGGGTGTTATAAGGAGAAGTAGGAGGGTGATTGATCGACAAGATGGACTGCAAGCCTCTCGAGAATCACGTATCCTTCCAATACTAGATTTAAATGTGTATTGAATTCTGATTTCGTATGTTGTTTGTTAAATTGAGTATTGATGGAATGATGGCTTGAAAACTCAAATGTTTTACAAAGTGACATTTAACTCTAAGGTCCTTGAATTTCTTGTTTTTTCGACATTCGAGCTTCTAGCTCACAAAAGTTTTATTTTTCCCAGGCTCGTGATGAAGGAAAGTATGAGTTTTGATCTATCTTAGCGTGATGGGTTGGATTATTTCTTGTATCATTTGTAATCATGGATGGATGGACTTTTGTTGTATTTGGGCCTGTGAGATGGTATTGTGGTTGTACCCTAAGTACTTTGAACTGTAATTTGAGAATTTGAGTTGTAAGTTGAATTTAGTAATGTTATCATTTGTGGTTTGGTTTGGAATGGTTATTTACGTTCACTTTCCAAGTGTTTTAGTTACTTGAGTGTTTGAGTCCCGGCGAGAGCTAGGCTGACGGCCTGCTAAACCATTTAGCACACCTTAGGGTGAGGTGGGGCTGTCACAATGGACCCCTACAATTTTCAAAGTTATAACTATGGAGGTAATCAAAGGATGTTCAAAGGTATGTCATTTGAAGATTGCACAAGGAGCATTAAGGTTAAACTTGATTATATTACATTATAAGTGCAAATGGACACCATTATGAATTTGCTTGAACAAAAAAAGAATGCTAATGCTTTTAATTCTAATCATGTGGTTTGTGACTTGTGTGTGACTTGTGTGGAAGTATTCATGCTACATATACATATATGCAAGCACAAAATGTGGATTATTATGATAAATTTGAGCATTACAATTCTTGTTTTGATCAATATGGTGCTAATTGTGCTAATTCTTATACTTATTATTGGAATAATCAATATGCTTATGGTGATTATTCATGTTTTTATGATTACCAACCCAATTGTGTCCAACTTGAATCAAAACCATAGTGGAAATTAGCTACAGAAAAGTTAGCTAATACACCTTTACCTAGGGAGCAAGGAAGATTAGTTAATGATTCTAAACCATGTTGGGAAGTAGCTATTTGATAAGTCAATATTTTGCATGTTTTTAATAGGATTAATTATGTAGTTTTTGTGTGTTTTTGTCAGTTTAATGGCTAATGAACTAGGGTTTTTATTGAAATTCTACATTTTATGGTTTAAATAGAAAAGTGCATTTTTGTGCATTAATGTGGTGAAATCTTCATGTTTTTGTAGGATTGCTTGTCCAATTATCAAATAAGGACAAAATGAGGAAAATTGCAAAGAAGCTTGGACGTAAAGTTGGGAAATTGAAATATCCGAAGGTGAAGAAATTCCAAATTGAAAAATGGAAATTGCAATTGGAATATCAAGGAATCAAAGGAATAAAAGTCAGAGCAATTAACGCTCCAATTTCACGACAAAAAGCTCGGAATTTGCAAGTTTCAAGGAGATTTGCGGGTCAATACGCGAACCAACAAGTGGAAATTTCAAATAGCTTGCGAATCCCTCTCACAAGAGCTGGATCCATCGAATGTGATCCATGAACCTATACTCATGGATCCACCTCATGGATCATCGAAAGTGGCTATCAAACTTGTACCGAATTCAGTTTTCCACTTTCACTTCAACTCGCTTTTGGATGAATTTCGGATAATTACGTGAAGAAATTTGTGAAGTTGAAGAAACAACTCATGACAAACAAAACACAACTTTACAACTCATTTGAGATTAAAATTCAATGGATTCAAAGCTGTCGCGCCCCATTTTTTGATATATGAATGGAAAAAGAGGGAAAGATTTGATTTTGAAAAGGAAAGGGAAGGGGTCATGGGACTATGAAAATGACGGTTTGGACCCAAAACAAAAGTCTAGAAAAGGGTTTTAGAAAAAAGTTTGAGTCGCCACTTAGTATGGAGTTTAGGTGTACCAAGTCACCCAAAGATTTTAATTAATGAAAATAAACAAGAAAAACCCTTTTAGGCGGCTCGGGTCTTTGAAAACTAGAGAAAAGGTTGGTCACCATTGAAAGAAGGGAAGGCAAAGATCGATGTTACTCGTCTCTAAGGCACCTTCTAACCTAGCCAAAGCTAGTTGCAAGATTTAGTTGAAATTTCTTATTTTCTAACTTTAAAATTTATTACATTTGGATGTTGTCTATATGGATGCAAAACCTAAACCTAATGTTGGATCGAGGGGGCAAAATGTCTCCTTGAGGTGTGATGGAATTGATCACATTAGGTTGTGTCATCCAATTTTGATCCCTCGAGAGGCCAAAAAAAAATGCAAATGATGAGACTCTAATGAAGAAAGTAGGGTTTTCAAAAATGCAATTTTTATAAAGTATCAAGAGAAAAGAAATTAGATTTTTGAAAAAGTCAATTTTAAATGCAAAGAGGAACTTGAAATTCCAAAAGATGCAATTTTAAGAAAATGGTTTTTGACTTTGAATTGCTAAAATATGAAGAAGAAAGTTGATTTTAAAGAATGAATTTGATAGAGTTTAAAATAATGCATATGCATGTCTAAGAGGGATAATGCAACATAATGGGTGGGGGACTAAATTCGTGACTTTAATTCTTCCTTTTCATAGAAGGAAATAAAAGCGTGCTAAGGCTAGGGAGCCATACTTGCTCTTTTCCCTAATTCAAAGGGTAATGCCTTAAATGTACTAATAAAAAGAAAACTAAATGAGATGTTTCACATATGGGATGGGATAATATTGACATGCAAAATGGGAAAGAAAATCTAAAAGTTGAAAAGTGTGTGAAATTTGTATCTAATGCATGGGCGTTTAAGGGTCTAGCATTGGACTAGCCCTTGTCAAAGGTTCTCACTAACATTGGATTAGTGAGAAATCGAGAGGAAGGCCACAACTAGCTTGGACTAGTGTGGTGGCCAATATATTTACACAATAATCATGTAGACATGATAATAAAGCTAGTAAACACATAAAACACATAAACACGTAACGCATAGGCATAATGTCTAGATGCAAGACCCTAGGAAAGCAAATAAACACATAATCATGCAAGCATGCAAAATAAGCATATAAAAGCTAATTATTACATTGGGGAAAACCTGAATACATTCTAAGGGAAGAAATTCGAAATAATAATCTAACTATTACATCTTCTAGAATAAATACACTTTTGCCAAATTAAACCTATCTATTACAACTTGGCATCAAGGCCTCCAAATGATTTACTCAAAATTGAATGACATAAATAAAGACTAGACATGAATAAAAAGCAAAGGAAAACTTAATTTAAAACATGCAAAATCATGCAAAACACATAATGAGCACATAATAGGGGAAAGAAGTTATCATCCCTTAATGTGAGGCCTTAATTGAATCCTTAGATGATGGCAATGATTATCTAAGACTCAATATCAACAAAAGGGATCAAGGTACCAATTTAAAGGAAAAATCAATCAAAAATACAAAGAAAGGGTATCTAAACAGATTCTGCAAGCAAACAGGTAATACTAGGAAATAGAGTAAGATTCTGGAACAAAAGAGCAGGAAATATCAATAGAATACAAAAAGCAGAGGGTTACGCGATGAAACGCGACAGAGCAGCACAACAGGTCGCGTTACAAGCAAAATCAAAGTTCAGAGGGAAGCGGACGAAGCGCGGACAAACGCGTAACCAACGCTTCTTCCCATCTTCAAAATATCAGGAAGATTGCTTCCAGTTTTTCAGACAACAACACAAACGAAATATTCAGAGGCAAGGGGATCCATTCAAAGCATCAAACATCATTATTCAGATCATGTCAAAACAAGCTAAACCCACAAAGATCAAATCATAAGCATTAGCATCATCAAATGGACAACAAGGGGGTAAGGAAAAGCTGTCGGGTTAAGCATTGGGTAGTTACGCGTGTCGGCTCAAACTACTCGCGTTTCTTCATATCTTCAAACATTCAAAGCGAAGCGGGCGTTCTGGCAGTAACCACGCAAAGTGGTCCGTTTCTTCACATCTTCAAATATTCAAGAGGAAACGCGGACTGTTACGCGAAGTAGTCCGCGCAAGTAGTCCGCGTTTCTTCACATCTTCAAAACGGGAAGAACATTTTTCCAGAAATATCTCGAAATCACAACAAAGATCATCACGTAAGCATCAAACGCCTAATTTAAGCGTAAAACAAGTCTACTAGCCTTACCAAGGCTTTATAAACCAACATGCTCATATAACGGTGATAATCATCATCAAATATCCCAAACTAAAGAAAAACTACTCAAGATCTTGGTTCCACCAAAAGGCCCAAATCTCGATAATTTCTGATCAAAAGCGGTAAATAGAGTATAAGTATGCTACACTCGGAAGTTTGAATAAAAAGCGAAGGAAGGGCGAAATTCCAAGAATAAGCTCCTCAAAGGTGAAACCTAGCTTTCTTTCTTCTTCCTTTTCCTTTTTTCTCTAATTCCCAGTTTTCTGCTTTTTTCTCTCTCAAAGCTCTCTAATTACCTCCTTTTCTCAGATTTCCAACCTCATTTCTAAACCCTAATCTAGGCTATTTATAGCCACCCAAACCTAGAACTAAGGGTTTTGATGTTCTTGATGAGGTGAGCTAATCTTGAACGCGTTAGATCAGTTGTTGGGGTTTAGGGGTGAGTTGGGAATGTTTAAATAGGTTTCTTATCGCTCAAGCATCAAAATACAGCTGGAAAGGATGATCCAATCTTACGGAAAAAATCCAAGCATCATTTTTTTCGATGGTTACGGGACTAGTTACAGGGACTCACCGCAATCGGTCCGCGTTTTATGACTTTGACTTTTTTTTTTTCAGAAAAACCTACAAAAATGAGAAAAATATGTTAGAAAAATTCAGAAATAAATAACTAGATATTAACAGATAAAAACATAGGAAAACAATTGAAATAGTCAAAATTTGGTGTCTACAGCTTGCCCCTCTTTGTCTGAGTTTCGAAGAAACTCTAGACAAAGACGTAGACATCAAATGCTTTCCTGGTTTTGTTGGTTGTATTTGAACCACAGCAGGAATGTTAAATTGCCAATTTTCAAACTAAACAAGCATAATGTGACCGAACTCGTGTAGAGTTGCCTACGTATCTCGACATGAGAATCAGGTCAAACGTAGTTCCAATGCAAATGAACTATAATGAAATGAATACTGAATCTTGTAAATTTCGAGAACGGGAGGTAGAAGGGTGCCAGTGAGGTTGAGACTCACTGTGAGAATTTAAATTTGAAGAAAGGGGATAGAAGGTGAGGAAGAGACTCACTGTGAAATTTAAATTTCAAGAACGGAGATAGAAGGGTGCTGAGGGGCTGAGACTCACCTAAATTTAAATTTCAAGAACGGAGATAGAAGGGTGCTGAATGAGACTCATAAATTTAAATTTGAAGGCAAGTGGGATAGAAGGGTGCAAAGGGTCAGACAACAAACAGAATTTAAATTGAAGGGGATAGAAGGGTGCCAGCGAGGTCGAGAGCAGTAAATTTAAATTGAAAGGAGGATAGAAGGGTTACACAGCGAGGGTGAGACAGCACCAACGTAAATTTAAATTTTTCAAATTTAGACTATTGGTGGGATGGACCCAAGCTTGAATGACTAGATGGAAAAATACAAATATGCTATTGGGATTGGACCCAAGCACGAATGACTAAAGAAACTATTGATGGGATTGGACAGAGCACAGAATGACTAAACAACGATTGGGGATTGGACAGAGCACAGACTAAACATCTGATTGATGGGATTGGACCACGAATGACTAAAATAAACTATTGATTAGGATTGGACCCAGCCCAATGACTAAACATATGATTGATGGGATTGGACCAGCACGAATGACTAAAATAAACTATTCATGGGATTGGACGAGCTTGAATGACTAAACATATGATTGATTGGGATTGGACGAGCTGAATGACTAAACAAAGCGATTGATGGGATTGGACAGAGCCGAATGACTAAAAAAAAACTATTGGGATTGGACCCAAGCCGAATGACTAGATGAAAACATAAATGGGTTGCAGGACTTTGAAAAATAAAACACAAGTTGTTCAAACAAGATAAGCGTAGAATACAAGTAATGATGCACTCGATGAAATGGTGCAATTCTGATTTTTGATTTTTCTTGACTTAAAAAAGTAAGTGATTGATAGGAATAAAGACTTTTTCTTCTCTTTTTTTTGTTTTTCTTTCATTCTTTTTTTTTTCTTTTCTTCTCTTTTCTTTTTTTTTTCTCTTTTTTTTTTTTTTTTTTTCTCTCTCTTTTTTTTTTTTCAAGAATTGATAAATTTTGAAAAACTTGAAGAGTGTAACTGAACCCTTTCCTCTGCAGGGTTGGAACAAATCCACGTATGTTGCCATCGTCTTGATCTGCAAACTTTTCCCGGCAAAAATTAATTTTGAACGCATTATCCAAAATTGGAGAGCACTTCTCTCAAAACAAAATTGCCCCAGTGTCAATTGAATCGTTAATCCTGCAGAAGTCATGAAATATTAACCAATTAGTCCATGGAAATTCAATTCCTCTCTCTTTTTTTTTCATTTTTTTTTTCATAAAGTAAAAAAAACTCTTGTGATCACAGCTGTTGACCATTAGAATGACTAAAATGTATCAGAACTATGCAATAAAACACATTCATGAGATACTTATGCTTATGAAGCATTGCTTGTTCTCAAGTAGTAGGAAATATTCATCAAAAACAATTTAGGGGATTGAAATAAACCATGCGATTTTGTAAATCCAAATCCTCATAAACCAGGCAAAACATTATTATGCAATTATTCAATTTGCATCAAATACTCATAATATCAAGCAAAAGAGAGACAATTATACCTCAATTTTAACAATTCAAACTTGATTTCTCACTTTCACCAAATTTTGCAATCAAGCGACTCATATAGTCAATTCAAGCTTGCCTTTTCCATATTTTCAGTTTTACTGCTAAAAGGTTTATTGAAACACATCCTCTTATTCAAATTGCAATAATGTCTTTTGACGCGAAAATCAACACTTTTAGGTGAAGACTCCCGGTTACTCGACATATGCCTTCTTGCTCAAATAGTAAAGATGTCTTTTAACGCAAAAATCAACACTTTTAGGTGAAGATTCCCGGTTACTCAACATTTTACTTGTTCAAACTGCTTTGCATACTCATAATTCAAGCACCGTTTTACGCAAAAGTTAACATTGGTAGATGCTAAACCTCCGGTTACTTAGTACTAGAATCATTGGAGTAGAATTTTGGTTCTCACTTTTGCTACTTTTCTTGCTTTTCCTCTTTTTTTCTTTTTTCTTTTTTTTTTCACATCAATTAAAAAAGGATCATTTGCCAACAATATCAATCATTTTCTTGCAAAGTCCAATAAAAGAAGAAATCTCATTTAACAGGAAAAAATCGAGGCATAATTTTCCCTATTTTACAAAACATATTTTCTAAAATGCCAATGTCTTAATCACACAACAATTATTTCCGAATAAGATGGAAAAAGGATCTTTCGCATCACACGGGCTTTTATTTCAGAAGGATGAAAGCAATTGCAACCAAAATTGGACATTTGCACCTTTTTTGAATCAAATTTTGAAACAAAAACAAATCAATTAAGCAAATGTGCAATTCAGACAAAAGTTTTTTTTTTTAAATTTATAAGCACATAAGAGTCCAATTTAAACAAATATACACATTCTGATGCAAGCAAATGGATCAAAAGTATTTCTAACAGTTAAACCTATGTCTAAAAAACAAAACACAAGATCAAACACAAACAAGAGAAATAAAGCAAGAATGGAATAAGAATCAGGGGGGAGTGAGTTTATCGACCCCCTCACTCCATTACCTCCGGTGGCCTCTTGGACAAGGCTGAGACGGAATGTCAACACGCCACATTTCAAAAGAAAGGAATTTGAAAAGAACGTGCGTTATAACACCTAGTAGTGTCGTTATGAAAACCGTTTCCAAATTTTCCGAAAAGGCACTTGTCCTTCCTTAATTTTGCAATTAACCAATCTTCAAAAATGATTTAATCATACAGTCTAGACATGACCCAAAATGAAGTTGGTCTCCTCGACTTGACCGATCAGTCACTTGTCCCTGCTTCTCTGCAAAAGAAAAGAAATGGTGAAGAAATAATGACGCCGCCACCGTTTGACCCTTTATCTCAAAATAGCCCGTAAACATGAGTTCTTGGACGTCGATGAGCGGTGTCAACTGAATTCCTTTTGTTCGACCGGTGCAGATCTGTTCTGTCGTTCCGCTTGCTTCTGAACCCATATCACCCATACTTTCATGGTAATCTGAGAGGATTGTCCTTCGATGAAAATGCCCTTTTGATGAAAATATGTGCAAAAGTTTGTGCAAAGAAACAATTTTATTTTAAAATGACATCATGACCATAGAATGAATGCTAAACATGACATTTTAAATCAATAAAAGCCAAATGCTAGGAAAATTATTTAACACAAAAGCACTTGACCCTTTTGGATATCATCTCCTTGGGTTTACCGACAAAGGGGAGTGCTTGATATAAGGTAAACCCATGATAGTCGTAATCACCGGCCTCCCTTGTCCCATGAACTTTTCCTTTCTGCTTGCACTGTTGCTTTTCAAAACTTGCCTTAGTACCTTTTCAGATTTGCACTGAAGTTGACTGATAAAGTAGTATAGTGAAATGGACAGACTTAAACCCAATTTCGTCAAATTCAACATGTTTGTTAAAATGGTGGCATCAGTGAGACAATCCTTTCTGACAAAAATTCAGATAGAATGTATTTGCATCATTTGCCTTTGATTGAGAAAGTTCTCTTGAAATTTTTTTGCAAAAGGTGGAGGTCTATAACATTAGAGCTTTTGCAAGGGGTTTGAGTGTGTGTGTAGAGCAGGTTAAAATTTTTTTTTTTTCAAAAATGCAAAATTGCCCAGGTGTGGAGTTTGTGATTCTCGAGGGGCTTTGCTAAATGATTAACCATTCTTTATAGGCTCAAATGGGAGAATTGGGGTTTTGAAGTGTTTAAATGAAAAGGAAGAAAGTCGGTTTCGAGACCACCACTACGGGTAATTTCTAAAGAAAACTTTGCTCAATCATGAAAAATCTTTTACACATGTCTGAATTGATTGGTTGAGGAAAAATCTGTCCATCCATCTCCATGAGAACCAACGCTCCTCCGTGCTAGCTTTTGAATAATGAAGCGGCCCTTGCCGGTTGAATTCCACTAGCCTCTTCTTGTATCGGAAGGATTCGGTTTCAAAACCTTGTCCCCACCGAACCTGCGAGGTCTAACTTTCTTGTTATAAGCCGAGCCATCCTCTCGCTGGTAACATTGCCCATGACGGATGGCATTCAACCTTCTCATCGATCAAAGGCGGTTGCTCGTGACGTTGCTTGGTCCATTCAGCTTCTTCCAACTGAGCTTCCATTAGAATGCGCAAAGATGGGATTTCAACTTCAGCAGGTAATACCGCTTCCATCCCATACATGAGAGAGTAAGGTGTTGCCCCAGTAGAAGTTCGGATTGTAGTCCTATATGCCATCAAGGCAAAAGGTAATTTTTCATGCCAATCGCGGTGGGTTTCGTCATTTTATGCGGATGATCTTCTTCAAATTCTTATTTGCACCTCCAGATCCATTCATCGAGGTCTGTAAATAGCTGAGTTCGGTGTTTGATTTTGAGCTGTTCACAGACCGTTGACCATGTCATTGTTGAGGTTCGGCATTATCGTGATCGAAGTTTACTCGCACTCAAAGCGGCAGATGATGTTATTTTTCATGAAATCTGCTACTACTTTCTTAGTCACATGCTTGTAAGATGTAGCTTCCACCCATTTAGTGAAATATTCAAGCCACTAGAATAAAACGGTGCCCATTCAGCGGGGAGGATCAATAGCTCCATTACGTCCATTCCCGCCGCGATCGAACACGGCCAGGAGCGGTGGTACTATGCGTTCGTAGGAGGGGCATGTATAACGTCACCATGCAATTGGCATTTGACACATTTTCGAACAAAATCTACACAGTCATGCTCAATAGTAAGCCAAAAATAACCCGTTCTCATGATCTTCTTAGCCAACAAGTGCCCATTCATGTGTGGCCCACAAACACCGCTATGTACTTCCCTTCATCATGTAATCAGCTTCTTCATCAACGCCTCAAAGCCCTAGGTCGTCTTCTTGTAAAGCACCTCACCATTCCCATTAGATTCTGTCGCGCCCCATTTTTTGATATATGAATGGAAAAAGAGGGAAAGATTTCGATTTTTGAAAAAGGAAAGGGAAAGGGGTCATGGGACTATGAAAATGCGACGGTTTGGACCCAAAAACAAAAAGTCTAGAAAAGGGTTTTTAGAAAAAAGTTTGGAGTCGCCACTTAGTATGGAGTTTAGGTGTACCAAGTCACCCAAAAGATTTTAATTAATGAAAATAAACAAAGAAAAACCCTTTTTAGACGACTCCAGGTCTTTGAAAACTAGAGAAAAAGGTTCGGGGGTCACGGTTGAAAGAAGGGAAGGCAAAGATTCGATGTTACTCGTCTCTAAGGCACCCTTCTAACCTAGCCAAAGCTAGTTGCAAGATTTAGTTGAAAATTTCTTATTTTCTAACTTTAAAATTTATTACATTTGGATGTTGTCTATATGGATGCAAAACCTAAACCTAATGTTGGATCGAGAGGGGCAAAATGTCTCCTTGAGGTGTGATTGGAATTGATCACATTAGTTGTGTCATCCAATTTTGATCCCTCGAGGAGGCCACGAAAAAATGCAAATGATGAGACTCTAATGAACGGAAAGTAGGGTTTTCAAAAATGCAATTTTTATAAAGTATCAAGAGAAAAGAAATTAGATTTTTGAAAAAGTCAATTTTAAATGCAAAGAGGAACTTGAAATTCCAAAAGATGCAATTTTAAGAAAATGGTTTTTGACTTTGAATTGCTAAAATATGAAGAAGAAAGTTGATTTTTTAAAGAATGAATTTGATAGAGTTTAAAATAATGCATATGCATGTCCTAAAGAGGGATAATGCAACATAATGGGTGCGGGGGACTAAATTCGTGACTTTAATTCTTCCTTTTCATAGAAGGAAATAAAAGCGTGCTAAGGCTAGGGAGCCATACTCGCTCTTTTCCCTAATTCAAAGGGTAATGCCTTAAATGTACTAATAAAAAGAAAACTAAATGAGATGTTTCACATATGGGATGGGATAATATTGACATGCAAAATGGGAAAGAAAATCTAAAAGTGAAAAGTGTGTGAAATTTGTATCTAATGCATGAATGGCGTTTAAGGGTCTAGCATTGGACTAGCCCTTGTCAAAAGGTTCTCACTAACATTGGATTAGTGAGAAATCGAAGGGGAAGGCCACAACTAGCGTTGGACTAGTGTGGTGACGTCAATATATTTACACAATAATCATGTAGACATGATAATAAAGCTAGTAAACACATAAAACACATAAACACGTAACGCATAAGCATAATGTCTAGATGCAAGGCCCTAGGAAAGCAAATAAACACATAATCATGCAAGCATGCAAAATAAGCATATAAAAGCTAATTATTACATTGGGGAAAACCTGAATACATTCTAAGGGAAGAAATTCGAAATAATAATCTAACTATTACATCTTCTAGAATAAATACACTTTTTGCCAAATTAAACCTATCTATTACAACTTGGCATCCAAGGCCTCCAAATGATTTACTCAAAATTGAATGACATAAATAAAGACTAGACATGAATAAAAAGCAAAGGAAAACTTAATTTAAAACATGCAAAATCATGCAAAACACATAATGAGCACATAATAGGGGAAAGAAGTTATCATCCCTTAATGTGAGGCCTTAATTGAATCCTTAGATGATGGCAATGATTATCTAAGACTCAATATCAACAAAGGGATCAAGGTACCAATTTAAAGGAAAAATCAATCAAAATACAAAGAAAGGGTATCTAAACAGACGCAAGCAAAGGTAATACTAGGAAATAGAGTAAGATTCTGGAACAAAAGAGCAGGAAATATCAACAGAATACAAAAACGAGAGGTTACGCGGATCGAAAATCTGCGAGCAGCATAACACACCAGCGTTACAAGCAAAATCAAAGTTGAGAACGCGGAAACGCGACCAAACCGTAACCAGCAGCTTCTTCCCATCTTCAAAATATCGGAAGATTGCTTCAGTTTTCGACAACAACACAAGCGAAATATTCGAGGCAAGGGATCCATTCAAAGCATCAAACATCATTATTGAGATCATGTCAAAACAAGCTAAACCCACAAAGATCAAATCATAAGCATTAGCATCATCAAATGGACAACAAGGGGTAAGGAAAAGAACTGTCAGGTTAGAAACGCGGGTAGTTACGGCGTATCGGCTCACGCGAACTACTTTCTTCATATCTTCAAACATTCAAACAAACACGGGCGTTGCAAGTAACCCACGCAAGTGGTCCGCGTTTCTTCACATCTTCAAATATTCAAGAGGAAGCTTGACGTAAGTAGTCAGCAAAGTAGTCAGCGTTTCTTCACATCTTCAAAGCGGAAGAACATTTTTCCAGAAATTTCTCGAAATCACAACAAAGATCATCACAGAAGCATCAAACGTCTAATTTTAAGCGTAAAAACAAGTCTACTAGCCTTACCAAGGCTTTATAAACACAACATGCTCATATAACAGTGATAATCATCATCAAATATCCCAAACTAAAGAAAAACTACTCAAGACCTTGGTTCCACCAAAGGCCCAAATCTCGAGATAATTTTACGATCAAAAGCGATAAATAGAGTATAAGTATGCTACAGATGGAAGCTTGAATAAAAGCGAAGGAAGAGGCCAGAAATTCCAAGAATAAGCTCCTCAAAGGTGAAACCCTAGCTTTTCTTTTCTTCTTCCTTTTCCTTTTTTCTCTCTAATTCCCAGCCGTTTTTCTCTGCTTTTTTCTCTCTCAAAGCTTTCCTAATTACCTCCTTTTCTCTCAGATTTCCAACCTCCTTTTCTAAATCCTAATCTAGGCTATTTATAGCCACCCAAACCTAGAACTAAGAGTTTTGATGTTCTTGGGATGAGGTGAGCTAATCTTGAACGTTAGATCAGTTGTTAGGGTTTAGGGGTGAGTTGGGGAATGTTTAAATAGGTTTCTTATCGCTCAAGCATCGAAAATACAGCTGGAAAAGGATGATCCAAGCTTACGAAAAAATCCACGTCATTTTTTTTTTTTCGAGTTACGCTGGACTAGTTCTGTGACTCACCCGTAACTGGTCCGCGTTTTATGACTTTGACTTTTTTTTTTTTTCAGACCTACAAAAGTGAGAAAAATATGTTAGAAAATTCAAAAATAAATAACTAGACATTAACAGATAAAAACATAGGAAAATAAATGAAATAGTCAAAATTTGGTGTCTACAGATTCAATGCATGAAGACAAGAGATTCATGAAGCCAATTTCTTTGACTTTTTAAGACCAAACTTTTCTTGTATTCACATGATAAAGTCTTGGAAGTTTATGGATGAATTCATCTATAAATAGGACCTCTTGTAGACATTTGAAAAGATGTAGAGAGGATGTAGAGATGTAGAGATGTAGAGAGGAGGCATGTAGTCTTCACTAGTTCATTAGTTTAGTAGTATAGTTAGTAGTAGTATGTTTAGTTAAACCTCTCAAATCCTAGAGTGAGGATGAACTTGTTGTAGTTGTGATTATGAAGTAGTTAAGTAATTTATGTCCTCCATGATTTTGTTAGTTTAAGACTTGTGCTTATGCTTTATGGTTGATTAGCTACCAACTACAATTGATTTGATGTTGATGAACAATGAAAAACTTGCCTTCAATAAGATCTAAATTCTTAAACACTAACTTATATTCTCACGAAAGTAGTGAATATAGTTGATTGGCTTTGGTTTTATACTATAACTTCATTGAGCTTATTTATCTTGTTTCTCTCTTTTCTCTATGAAAATAGGTCAAGAAAGATTCCAAGGAGTTAAGGAATTGGCAAAAGTGATTCCGAGTGACTTGCTCATCTTAAGTGAGAACTTGTGCTACACATGACCATTGACGAAAGTGATGGCATAAAAAAGGAAGTTATTCCTTAGCAAATCATTGGAGAAAGGACATAATTAACTTGACTAACTTCTAATCTAAATTAACAAGGGATTCTAAAACTCTAGGATCTTAACTCTTTACTTGCTTTCTTGTTATTTCCTTTCTACCGCCAATTGGATGTTTTCGACACCTAGCGGTCGGTTTTATTTGCTTAATCCTTCTTCCTAAGGACGGTTTACCGCCTTCTCCCTTTATATCGCTTCCTTTAGCACATGCCCACGAAAGAATGGGCAAGGCTAAATGGTTGACTCCTCTAAATAATAGAGGAGTTTGAAAATCACCGGTACTTGACACTTTTCCTCGTGGGATCGACACCTTATTTCCCTATACTCAATAAACGATCCGTATACTTACGGTAATATAGGGTTATCAAGGTTTCTAAAATTTGAGGAGTAAAGAAAATCCCTATCAAGTTTTTGGCGCCGTTGCCGGGGAAGAAGTTGTTAAATACCGGTGTTAAGAATAACTCTATTACTTTAGACATTTTTATTTGTTTGTTTATATATTATTAGCCATTCTTCTTAACTAATTTTGCTTTTGAAGTTTTTGAAAGCATTTTCAGGTTTTAAAGAAGGATAACAAGGAAGTGGATCAGAGCTTGAGAGAAGGAAGTTTGGGAATGGACCCCCACAATTTTCAAGGCTATATCTATGGGGGTAATCAAAGGATGTTCGAAGGTATGTCATTTGATGATTGCATAAGGAGTATTAAGGCTAATCTTGATTATATTGCATTAAATGTGCAAAAGGATACCATGATGAATTTGCTTGAACAAAAGAGGAATACTAATGCTTTTAATTCTAATTATGAGGTTTGTGACTTGTGTGGAAGAAACCATGCTACACATACGTGTATGCAAGCACAACATGTGGATTCTTATGATGAATTTGAGCATTACAATTCTTGTTTTGATCAATATGGTGCTAACTGTGATAATTCTTATACTTATGGTTGGAATAATCCATGTGATACTTCTTTACATTTTCATGATTACCAACCTAATGGTGTTCAATATGAATCCAAACCATCTTGGGAAGTGGCTATTGATAAATTAGCTACTACAACTTCCGATCGTTTTGAATGGGTTGAGAAAAGATTAGACGAAGGATATGAAAGATTACAACAACAATTGCAAACTTTGAATGAAGCTATGTCATGTGGTGAAATGCAAATTGACCCTAACATTAATGATGGGAGTGTTGCATGTGAAAGTGGATTACATTTGGATGACAATGATCAATCTTATTTGCATTTTAATGATGAAATGTCCATTTCACATGATGATAACTTTGGAATGGATTTTGAACCTCAAGAGGTAAGCATGCATGATGCGTATATAGCCCCTTTTGAGGAATGTGATGAATGTATGGATTCTAAGATCATCTTACCCCAAGAAGGCTGTTTGGACATTCCTTTGGTAAGTTCTCAAGTGGTGGAATTGCAAGGTAATATTTATGAAACATTTGAAATAGATAAACCTCTTCCTTCTTTCATATCATTTGATAAGACTCACATGATTGAGTCACCTTTTAATGATCCACCTCACCCTCAATTGGTGGATTATTCATTGACAAAACCTCCTTGATGAAAAGGGAAAATAGTCAAGCTAATGACTAAAAAAGAGCGCTTGTTGGGAGGCAACCCAATTTTGTTTAAGTTTGTGTTAGTTTGGTGTGATTTTATGTTTAAGTATGTGTGCTTTATGTTTTTAAGTGTGCTTGTTTTGTTTGTTTTGTAGGAAGTTATACCTTAGCAAATCATTGGAGAAGGGACATAATTAACTTGACTAACTTCTAATCTAACTTAACAAGGGATTCTAAAGCTCTAGGATCTTAACTCTTTACTTGCTTTCTTGTTATTTCCTTTCTACTGGATGTCTTTGACACCTAGCGGTCGGTTTTAATCGCTTAATCCTTCTTCCTTAGGACAGTTTACTGCCTTCTCCCTTTATATCTTTGTTGTGACAGTCTAAATAATAGAGGAGTTTGAAAATCACCGGTACTTGACACTCTTCCTCGTGGGATCTACACCTTATTTCCCTATACTCAATAAACGATCCATATACTTGCGGTAATATAGGGTTATAAAGGTTATTTAAAATTTGAGGAGTAAAGAAAATCACTATCACTATTGAAAAGTTAGCTAATGCAACTTTCGATTATTTTGTTAGGGTTGAGAAAAGATTAGATGAATTAGCTTCTCACTTTGAAGGATTACATGACCAATTGCATACTTTGTGTGAAGTTATTTCATGTAGTAATATGCAAAATGACCCTAAAATCAATGGTGGGAATGTTGAGTGTGAAAGTGGAGTACATTTTGATGACAATTACGAATCTTATTTGCATTTCAATAATGAAATGTCCATTTCACATGATGATGTCTTTGGAATGAATTTTGAAAACATGAATGATGTTTATATAACACCTCTTGAGGAATGTGGTGAATGTATAGATTCCAAGGTCATAATATCCCTAGAAGGCCATATGGATACTCCTTTGGTAAATTCTCAGGTGATGGTACTACAATGTAATATCTATGAGTGACTTGAAATTGATAAACCACTTCCTTCTTTCTTATTATTTGGTTATATGACTCACGTGATTGAGTCATCTTTTACTAATCCACCTCGTCTTCAAATGATGGAGTATTCATTAACTAATCCTCCTTGATGAAAAGGTTATATAGTCAAGCTAATGACTATAAAAAAAGCGCTAGTTGGGAGGCAACCCATCAATTTATGTTATTTTGCTTAGTTTTAATGTTTGAGTTGTTATGAAATAATTATTTATGTGGATGTCTATTACTCTATCTTATGTCCTAAATAAGGACGGAGTCTTCATGTCTTACGAGGTAATCACGACTTTTGAGAATCACGACTTTTGAGGAATACGACTTTTGAGAAGTACGACTTACGAGATGAAGTCAAGCTATTCTGTAAGCTGCTACTGTATTGTAAATTGCTCTGTAAGCTACTGTAAGCTGCTCTGTAAGCTGATACTATACTGTAAGTTACTCTGTAAGCTACTTTGTATTCCCCTATAAATAGGGGCCCCCTATAATAGAATAGATACAGTTCATAAGAAATTCATTTTTGAATGAATGAAACTTCAGTTTTCTCTCTAACTCTCTATTTCCTCGAGTTCTCTAGTTTTCTTACTTTCTATTAGTATAGTACCCACTATATAAATACCGCCCCACCACTACATTAGTATTAGTTTTACAACACGTTATCAGCACGAGACTCTGCCAAAATTCTGCCAGTGTTAGATCAATCATCGGGCGCTTCCCTGGACGATTTCTATCGAACGTTTAGAAATAATATTTCTCATCTTTAATCTATTTCACTTTTATTATGACTAATCACACGAAACAAGAGTTTGTACCTCTTGATATTTCTGGAAAGAACTATTTATCATGGGCAATGGATGATACGAACGTCGCCAACCTGTGACGAAACCCGTATAGACTACCACGGATCTAGAAGGTTAAATCTGCGTTTGACACGACGACACGGCGGAAGAATCAAGAACCGTTGATCCGCGGTCCGATCCCTTGATATGGTAGAGGCATACAACCTAGCGCGTTCCTAGATTGATAAGTCTAAATCGAATACCCTAGAAAGCTCTAAGATATTCAAGAAAGCTTCAAGAAGCAAGAGAGAGAAACTCTCAGAAGTGTTTTTCTTAATCTGATGATGATCTGAAGTCCTATGAAAAGTACAAAGAAATGGTTTAAATACTCACTACCAACTAACCAAACAACTCATTACTGAGCTCAGGGTTCGACCAAAGACTCTCTGGGGTGAACCATGGGCTGGACTATTTTAATTATGAAAAATATAAAAATAATCAAAATTACAAAATTTAACGACCGGATCCGGAGGTGGATCCGCGATCATGGATTGGTCCATGGATCTAACAACTTTAGGCCGATCAAGAAATGCGAGGCATGGATTCAATGTGAGGGATCACTTTCCGACGCTTCTTTGGCTGGCCCACTTGTTGCACTTCCCCACGGTCCAAAAGGCTGAAGGGCTTGGACCCCTCGTCATGCACTTGAAATAAGGAGGCCTAAGGGTTGTCTTGGGCAGCCATGGATCGTATCATGGATTTTGTTCTTGGTTTGCCTAGGAGTAAAAAAGGCCATGATAGCATTTATGTAGTGGTTGATCGATTTTCCAAAATGGCCCTTTTATCCCAGCACAAAAGCGGATGATCTTTGTGCATGTAGCTGATCTTTTCTTTAGGGAGATTGTTCGTTTGCATGGCATTCCTAGGACAATAGTGTCTGATAGAGATGTCAAATTTCTGTCCTATTTTTGGAAGACATTGTGGGGAAAGTTGGGAACTAAGTTGCTATTTTCTACATCCAGCCACCCACAAACTGATGGCCAAACTGAGGTTGTTAACCGCACACTATCTACATTATTTCGAGCCATCATTAAAAAGAATTTGAAAACTTGGGAGGAGTGTTTACCGTATGTAGAATTTGCATATAACCGTACTGTGCATAGTGCTACTCATTTTTCCCCTTTTGAGGTTGTCTACGGTTTTAATCCATTAACTCCTCTTGATCTAATGCCTTTGCCTATGTCGGAGCGTGCTAACCTAGATGGCAGGAAAAAGGCAGAGATTGTGAAGTCCCTTCATCAGCAAGTCCGTGCAAACATTGAGGCTAGGACTGCACAGTACCTCAAACATGCTAATAAGGGACGCCGTAAGATGATCTTTGAACCAGGTGACTGGGTTTGGTTACACTTACGAAAGGAACGTTTTCCTGTGCAACACCGTATTAAGCTACTTACCCGTGGAGACGGCCCTTTCCAAGTTGTAGAGCGTGTTAATGACAATGCCTACAAACTCGACCTACCTGGTGAGTATAATGTGTCAGCTACCTTCAATATTGCTGATTTGAGTCCCTTCCTTGTAGATGACAAAGGCGATTTGAGGACAAATCTTTTCCAAGAGGAGGGGAATGATGACGAAGGTGAGCCGGTCATGCACGTGGAGCAAGTGAAGGTGCCTTTGGGTCCAATGACGCGTGCTCGGGCCAAACAGATGAAAGGGGCATTACAAACCCTCGTATGTGCAATCCAAGTATAAGTATCGATCGGGAAGCCCAAGGATATTGAAGGCCTCAGTAGTTTAAAAGAAATTGTTCTACTGCAAGTCCAGGATGGAGCTCAAGTGGGAGGCCCAACTAGTGGCCCGATTAGTTATTAGTAGTATTTCAATTAGTTGGAAGATTGGCCTTAGGAATTTCGACCAAGGCTTTTATTTTGTTAGCTAGTTAGTTAGTTAATATTTAAGACATTCTCATGTACGTAAGTATTATTATTCATCATCAGATTAAGAAAAACACTTCTGAGAGTTTCTCTCTCTTGCTTCTTGAAGCTTTTTTGAATATCTTAGAGCTTTCTAGGGTATTCGATTTAGACTTATCAATCTAGGAACGCGCTAGGTTGTGGCGTCTCTACCATATCAAGGGATCGTTGACCGCGTGATCAACGGGTTCTTGATTCTTTCGCCGTGTCGTCGTGTCAAACGCAGATTTAACCTTATAGATCCGTGGTAGTCTATACGGGTTTCATCACAGGTTGGCGACGTTCGTATCAGCTGGAGCAAAAAAGTTGTTGGTCCGCGGATCTAACAACTTTGGCTTCTGATCAAGAAACGCGAGGCATGGATTCGCGATGTGAGGGATCGTGGCTCGGGTCGCGACTCGCGTTTTCTGCACGTTTCTTTGGTTGGCCCACTTGTTGCACTTCCCCATGGTCCAAAAAGCTGAAGGGCTTGGACCCCTCGTCATGCACTTGTAATAAGGAGGCCTAAGGGTTGTCTTGGGCAGCCATGGATTGTATCAATGGATGTTGAAATACATCTTCAATCCATGGATCTTGGCAAAACTATTATCAGAGATAATGATGCAACAAGCCAAGATAGAGCCAAAGTCATGATATTCCTCCATCATTATCTAGATGAAGGACTGAAAGTGGAATATCTTACGGTCAAAAATCCACTTGATCTTTGGCATAGTTGAAAAGAAAGATATGACCACCAGAAGCTGGTCATTTTTCCAAAATCCAGGTATTCTTGGCTTCACCTGTGAGTACAAGATTTTAAATCTGTTGGTGAATATAATTCAGCCATGTTCAGAATTACCTCTCAGTTAAAATTATGTGGGGAAAATGTGACTGATGAGGATATGTTGGAACAAATATTTTTCACTTTTCATGTCTCGAATGTGCTCCTGCAGCAGCAATATCGAGAGAAAGGTTTTAGAAAATATTCTGAACTGATTGCATGTCTTTTATTGGCTGAACAAAATAATGAATTATTATTAAAAAATCATGAGTCCCGATGATACGATCCATGGCTGCCCAAGACAACCCTTAGGCCTCCTTATTACAAGTGCATGATGAGGGGTCCAAGCCCTTCAGCCTTTTGGACCGTGGGGAAGTGCAACAAGTGGGCCAGCCAAAGAAACGTGCAGAAAATGCGAGTCGCGACCCGAGCTGCGATCCCTCACATCGCGAATCCATGCCTCGCGTTTCTTGATTAGAAGCAAAAGTTGTTAGATCCGCGGACCAATCCGTGAGCCACGCATCGAGGATCCCAGTCGTTAAATTTTGTAATTTTGATTATTTTTATATTTTTTATAATTAAAATAGTCCAGCCCATGGTTCACCCCAGAGAGTCTTTGGTCGAACCCTGAGCTCAGTAATGAGTTGTTTGGTTAGTTGGTAGTGAGTATTTAAACCATTTCTTTGTACTTTTCATAAGACTTCAGATCATTCAGAAATAAGAAAACCCTTTTTGAGAGTTTCTCTCTCTTGCTTCTTGAAGCTTTCTTGAATATCTTAGAGCTTTCTAGGGTATTCAACTTAGACTTATCAATCTAGGAACGCGCTAGGTTGTGGCGTCTCTACCATATCAAGGGACCGTTGACCGCGTGATCAACGGGTTCTTGATTCTTCCGCCGTGTCGTCGTGTCAAACGCAGATTTAACCTTCTAGATCCGTGGTAGTCTATACGGGTTTCGTCACAGGTTGGCGACGTTCGTATCACCCGACCAACTGGAACTAGTCCATTCTCTGAAGTAAATGTGACCCAATTTTCAAACTCTGTACGTGGTCGTGGCCGTGGTTGAGGAAGAAGCCATGGTGGTCGTGGCCGTGGTCATGGACACGGTCGTGCTAGATACATGCCATATTACATTGACTATCACCGTGGTAAGAAATAAAATGACCCCTAGAAGAGGGACAATAATAGGAAAGATGAAGAAAAGAAAATTCATGAAGATAAATGCTACCGATGTGGCATGGAAGGCCATTGGTCCCGCACCTGTCGTATGGCAGAGCACCTTGTTGAGTTTTATCAAGCATCATTGAAAAAAAAAGATAAAGGTGCTGAGACAAACTTTATTGATCAAGAGAATATCTCTGATGATGATTTTGCTAATATTGATATAGCAAATCTCGACGTGGTCGATTTCTTTGAACACCCTTAAAGTGCAAATGACCTAATGTCAAATACCCAATTTACTTAGCATTTTGTTCTTTTGTTATTTTCGCATCTTTTGTATAATTTCCTTTTGAGTTATGTATATTACGCACTTTCTTAATATTTAATTTTATTTATACTTTCCTTATCATTTCTTCCAAAAGAAGAAATAGATGCCAAATATTTGGGATTAAATAACGGTGGTGATAAAATTTGTCTCATTGATAGTGCAACTACACATACTATACTTAAGTGTGAAAGGTATTTTTTTTCCATCTGAAAGTGGGAGAAACGAATGTCAATACCATCAGTGGTAGTGCCAAATTGATTGATGGCTCTAGAAGAGCCACTGTATTTCTCCCTGAAGGAACTAAAATTGTGATTGATAATGTACTACTATCTGCTAAGTCTCGAAAAAATCTGCTGAGTTTTAAAGATATCCGCCGAAATGGATATCTTGTTGAGACAATGAATGAGACAAATGGTGAATATTTATTGATTACATATACCATTTCTGGCAAGAAATGCATATTAGAAAAGCTGCCTTCTCTCTCTTCTGGTCTATATTATACAAAAATAGATGCAGCTGAAACTAATCACCTAGAAGACTAGAAGTCTTCTAATCCCAATGATTTTATGATTTGGCATGATCGTCTTGGACATCCTGGTTGCATCATGATGCGGGGAATAATTGAAAATTCACATGGCCATTCATTGAAAGGTCAAAAGGTGTTAAATGCAAATGAATTCTCCTGTGTTGCTTGCTCTCAAGGGAAATTAATTGTTAGACCATCTCCACCTAAAGTAGGAACTGAATCTCCTACATTTCTAGAACGAATTCAAGGTGATATATATGGGCCTGTAGATCCACCATATGGACCATTCAGATATTTTATGGTGCTAATTGATGCATCAACAAGATGGTCACATGTATGCTTATTATCCACTCGCAACCTGGCGTTCACGAGATTGCTTGCTCAAATAATAAAATTATGAGCACAATTCCCTGATTATCCAATTAAGAAAATTCGTCTAGATAATGCTGATGAATATTCATCACATGCATTTGATGACTATTGCACGTCCGTTGGAATAACGGTTGAACATCCTGTAACTCATGTTCATACTCAAAATGGTCTGGCGGAATCATTTATTAAGAGATTGCAATTAATTTCCAGACCCTTATTAATGTGGTCTAAACTCCCCTTATCTGCTTGGGGACATGCTATCCTACATGTAACAGCACTAGTGAGAATCAGGCCGACAAGTTATCACATTTATTCTCCCCTATAATTAACCTTTGGTCATAAGCCCTGTATCTCTCATTTGAGAATTTTTGGGTGTGCGGTTTATGTTCCCATTGCACCACCCCAACGTACTAAAATGGGTCCTTAAAGAAGAATGGGAATCTATGTCGGTATGAATCACCTTCTATCATTAAATATCTTGAACCCTTGACAGGTGATCTATTTACTGCAAGATTTACAGATTGTCATTTTGATGAATCATATTTCTTGACATTAGGAGGAGCAAAGGATCAACCGAAAAAGGAAATCACTTGAAAAATATTACTGAATTTCCTTGATCCTCATACAAAACAATATGAACTGGAAGTTCAACGAATTATTCATTTGCAACAAATTGCAAATCAATTACCGGATACATTCAATGACTCCAGAAGAGTTACAAAATCATATATTCCTGCAAAAAATGCACCAATAAAAATTGATATCCCTGAAGGACAAATTTCAAGTGCTAATAAGTCTAGACCCCGCCTGAAGCGTGGTAGACCCCTAGGTTCCAAAGATAAAAATCCTCGAAAGAAAAAGGGATTGGATGATGAGAGTAAGATTGAGAACTCAAGAATTGATCTAGAATTTCAAAATCTTAATACTGACAAAATTCAACCTCGGAAGAGATTGCTTCTGGAAAGCCAACTCCTGAAGAGCTTACTCCTGAAGAGAATGAAACTATTGAAATTTCAATAAATTTTGTCACTACAAGAAAAAGTTGGAACCGAAAAGAAGTAATTATTGATAATGCTTTTGCATATAATGTAGCACTTGACATTATGGAAGAAGACGAGAATCATGAACCTAGATAGATTGATGAATGTCGGAAAAGAAATGATTGGCTGAAATGGAAAGATGTAATCCAATTTGAATTGGATTCACTGGTTAAAAGAAAGGTATTTGGACCTGTAGTCCGAACACTAGAAGGTGTTAAACTAGTTGGTTATAAATAGGTATATGTGAGAAAAAGAAATGAGCAAAATGAAATCATAAGATATAAAGCAAGGCTAGTAGCCCAAGACTTTTCACAAAGACTTGGAATTGATTATGATGAGACATATTCTCTAACGATGGATGAAATTACATTTAGATATCTTGTGAGTCTAGCAGTGCATGAAAAACTTGATATGCGTCTAATGGACGTAGTCACTGCTTATCTGTATGGAACATTGGATAATGATATATACATAAAAATTCCTGAAGGATTTAGCATGCCTGAAGCATGTAAATCAAGTTCTAGAGGAACTTATTCCATCAAATTACAAAGGTATTTGTATGGTCTCAAACAATCTGGATGTATGTGGTATAATCGCCTTAGTGAGTCTTTACTCAAGGAAAGTTATGCTAATGACCCAATATGTCCATGCATTTTCATAAAGAAAAATGGGTCCAACTTTGTAATCATTGTTGTTGATGATCTCAATTTGGTTGGAACTCCTGAAGAGATCCAAAGAGCAATTGAATATCTGAAACGAGAATTTGAGACCAAAGATTTTGGAAAAACCAAATTTTGTCTTGGTTTACAAATTGAACATCTGGAGAATGGTATTTTTGTTCACCAAACTGCTTATACCCAGAAGGTATTAAAACGATTTTATATGGATAAAGCATATCCGTTGAGTACCCCAATGGTCGTTCAATCACTTGACTTTGTCAAGGATCCTTTTAGACCAAAAGAGGAAGATGAAGAAATACTTGGTCCTGAAGTACTATATTTTAGTGCTATTGGTGCACTAATGTATCTTGCTAATTGTACAAGACCAAATATATCATTTGCTATGAGTCTATTAGCAAGATTTAGCTCATCTCCTACAAAGCGACATTGGAATGGTATTAAACATATTTTTCGCTATCTCCAAGGAACAGTTGATTTTGGTCTATTTTATTCTAATAAATCTCGACATGAATTGCTTGGCTATGCTGATGCTGGGTGTCTATTTGACCCACATAAGGCAAGATCTCAAACTGGATATATATTCACATATGGTGGTACAGCCATTTCATGAAGATCTACAAAACAGTCAATAACTGCCACTTTTTCGAACCACGCTGAAGTGGTAGCAATTCATGAGACTAGTCGAAAATGTGTTTGGCTAAAATCGATGATCCATTATATTCGGAAGCATTGTGGGTTGTCATCTGAAAAAGAAAATTCTCCAATTATATTGTATGAAAATAATGCAGCTTATATAGCTCAATTGAAAGGATATATTAAAGGAGATAGGACAAAAAATATTTCACCAAAATTCTTCTTTACTCATGATTTGCAGAAGAATGGTGAAATTGATATGCAATAAATCCGATTAGACAATAATTTGGCAGATCTATTTACCAAAGCATTGCCGACTGCAACATTTGAAAAGTTGGTGAAAAATATTAGAATGCGTCGGTTGAAGGATCTCAGATGATATTTTGGATCAGGGGGAGAAATAAATACACAAGAATAGTGTACTCTTTTTTCCTTCACTAGGGTTTTCTCCCATAGGGTTTTTTCCTAGTAAAGTTTTTAATGAGGCACATTCTTTGTGTAATAGACATCCAAGGAGGAGTGTTATGAAATAATTATTTATGTGGATGTCTATCACTTTATCTTATTTCCTAAATAAGGACGGAGTCTTCATGTCTTACGAGGTAATCTCAACTTTTGAGAATCAAGACTTTTGAGGAACACGACTTTTGAGAAGAACGACTTACCAGATGACGTCAAACTGCTCTGTAAGTTGCTATTGTATTGTAAACTGCTCTGTAAGCTACTGTAAGCTGCTCTGTAAGCTGCTACTATACTGTAAACTGCTCTGTAAGCTACTTTGTATTCCCCTATAAATAGGGGCCCCCCGTAATAGAATAGATACAGTTCATAAGAAGTTCATTTTTGAATGAATGAAACTTCAGTTTTCTCTCTAACTCTCTATTTCCTCGAGTTCTCTAGCTTTCTTACTTTCTATTCATATAGTACCCACTATATAAATACGACCCCACCACCACATTAGTATTAGTTTTACAACATAAGTATGTGTACTTTATGTTTTTAAGTGTGTTTATTTTGTTTGTTTTATAGGAAAAACAAGCAGGGCAAAAGTGATCTTTTGGTGCACCATAAATAGTAAAAAAATGCAACAACTTTGTATCTCAATTTGCATTTTAGTTGTTAATGATCCAAGAAAAGAGGTTAGTTATGTTATTTTGATCATTTTACATGAGTTAGAGAAGGTGCATTGCATAATTAACAAATAGGGTTTTTAATCTAGAAATAGCAGAAAATGATTGAACAATGAAACAGTTGCAGAAAAATTGTAGATTCAAAATTTCAGAAAGATCTGTGAGCTGATCCACAAGCCTTGCCTCGCGGATCCCTGAAACTCGTGGATCGAGTACAAAGAGTTTGCAGAAAGATTCGCGAGTTGATCCGCGAGCCTTGCCTCGTAGATCCCTGAAACTCGCGGATCGAGTTTAAAGAGTTTCCAGAAAGATCCGCGAACCATACCTTGTGGATCCCTGAAGCTCGCGAATCAACTTCTGAGAGTTTCATACTGAAAGCGCGAATCTTGAACTGTGAAGCATGCTTCGCTAATCCAGATCCACACCCGGATCCGTGATGTGTGCATCGTGTATTGATCTGCAGATCAATCCCCCATTTTCAAAAAAAAAAAAACATATCTGTACTTCTTCTTCTTCACGACTCACACACTCTAACACACACTTCACATATCTCTTATTTCTTACCATTTTGTGACTTCCAATCATCTCCTAAACAACATTTGACCTTTCTAGAGTCTCTTTAACTGATTGGATTGTTGGCAGGGAGTTTCTTCCATTTATAAGGGTAAATTTTGCCAAAATTTTTCCAAAATCTAGTCCAAAATTTCAAAATTGCCCCAAAATTTTGAAATTCCTTCAATTTCATCCAAGAGGGTAAAGTTCTATACCATTAGTAATTCAAATGGTTCCCACTTTTGAAAGTAAATATATGTGACTTGAAAAGTTCATTTCTCAATTAACTTGGAATTGACTATTATGTGACTAGAATTTTTACAATTTAAGAAAATTATATCTTTTAAAGTGGAGGAAATTATGCCTAAATTTTGTGTGTTTAATGAGAATTCTTCTCTTTATTTGATTTTACATAGTGGCGTGATAAATGTGGTCAATAAATGTAATACTTTTCCTATAATTATTCTTTTGATGGAATGTTTATTTATGTTTACTTTTGAAAAAAAAGGGGAAAACCAAAAAAAAAAGGAAGAAAAAAGAAAGAAAAAAAATAGAATAAAAGTTATAACTCTACTCCAATGATTCTTGTGCCTAGTAACTGGGAGTTTCCATCTAAAAATGTTGACTTTCATGTAAAACGGTACTTGAATAAAGAGTAGGCAAAGCAACTTTAGTATGTAAAGTGTTGAGTAACATGAGATCTTCATCTAAAAATGTCAATCTTCACGTCAAAAGGCACTTTCATAATTTGAATAGATGTTTGATATGTTATATGAATAAATCCCTCTCTTGAGTTGGGAAAAAGATGATCATGGGTTTTGGAAACATTTTATCGACTATATGATTCATTTTGCATAATTGGGTGAGGATGAGAAATTGAATTGAACTAGTTGAAGTTATGGTATAATTACCTCTCTTTTACTTGATATTATGAGTACTTGAGGTTAAATGAATGGTTGCAAAATAGCTATCTACCTTGTTTTGAGAAATTAAATTCAAAGGTGCACATATGTTTTATTTCAAGGTTTGAATCATTGTTGGTTTGTATTTCTTATTTCTTGAGGACAAGCAATGATTCAAGTGTGGGAGTTTGATAAGTGTCTATTTTGTATGCTTTAAGTATGTTTAACTATTTAGTTTTTGCATGTTTTAGTTATTTTGATGGCTAATTAACTAGGGTTTCTAGTGAAATTTTACATTTTATGGTTTAAGTTAGAAAAAATGCATTTCTATGGATTAAAGTAGTGAAAACTTCATGTTTTTGCAGGATTAATGGCTCAATCATCAAATGACGTGAAATCAGAAGATATTTACATGATTATTGATGATTTGAATTAATTTGAAGTAAAAATGAAGTGTAAATGAAATGCATTTAACTTGCAAAAGAAGAAAAGATGATAGCTTTGACACATTTTAATGACTCTTGAACCATTTTGAAGCTAAGAGATATAACTTATGAAGGCATCAAATTCCAATTATAAGGTTATCATTGTCAAAAAGCTGAAATACAGAAACAAAGTGTCGTGATCAGAAGTTGAAACAGGGCAACAGATAGTAGAGGGTATTTTGGCCATTTCTCAGTTTACACTAGTTCGATTGAGCTGATTCTTGATGCGTTGCAAAGCTAACTCAAAGGAGTAGAACTTTTGTGTTTCGAACAAAAAATGGTACGTCCTTTATCATAGAGAAATTTTCAGTTGGAGTTGCTAGAAAAACAGAAGAAATTCTGCCCTAATTTTCTACAACGCAACTTGCACTACAACTTGCACTTCAACTTGCAACTCTTTCCCACTACTTTTTGGACCATTTTCTAAACGAAATTCGGTTAGAAATTGCATGAAGTATCTTGGAAAGTTTGAGAAACAACTTTTGACAATTCCAAAACACAATTTGCATCAACTTTACAACTCATTTGAGGCTTGATTTCTTCTATGAATAAGGTGCATGAAGACATATTTGAAGCACTTTTTAGCATTTCAAGGATAGAAGATTCATAGAAGCCAGTTTTTTTGACTTTTGAAACTCAACTTTTCTTGTGCTCACATGGTGAAGATTTCAAAGCTTATGGAGAATATCTTCTATAAATAGGGACATTTAAAAAAAAAAACTTTGCAAGTATACGGATCGTGAATTGAGTATAGTGATAATTAAGGGTCGATCCCACAGAGACTCGGTTAAGTACTATGGCTTTTTGGCTTGCTTTACTATCTAAATAGAAAATGATAGATGAGTGTAAAATATAAAAAGTCGGCCGGTGCAACAGTCCCTATTGAAAGTAATTAAAACCAACCGGTTAAGGTGGTAGAACCAACCCTAATTGGTGGTAAATTAAAAGTAAATACAAAGCAAATTAAAAACGGAAGAAGGCGGACTAAGCCGACCTAAGGAGCGAGGATTAAGCAAATAGAACCGACCGCTAGGTGTCGATGACATCCACTTGGCGGTAAACAAGAAAATAAACAAAACCATCCAATGGGGTAATCCTCCAATTGGCGGTATAAAATAACAAGTTAGAGAAGTTAGAATAGAGAAAGAGTTTCCTAGGGATTTGAATCCCTTGTTAGGTTAAGGATGTGTTCACTTAGTTAAGCTAGATTTTAAACTTGTGACTTGTCAAGGAAGTAACCTCCAATTTCATTTGTAGATTGTTTTCACAATGAACAAACATACTCATATTAAACCATCACCTATTAACATGATGAATTAGCTTAACATAAGTTCATGAAACTCAATGAGTTATAAATATGATTCCTCCTAAATGCATCTCCTACTAACGTGAACATACAACCTAGGGTTCATATATTTTAAACTACATACGCAAGACATATTTCATGTACTAACACGTGCTTGAATAGTTCATAATTGATGATCAAACAACCATGAATATTGAGATCAAATAAATGAACTAACAATTACAAGTTAAACTTTCTTTACTTAAGTGAACAACATCCAATCCCTTACAAGTTCATCTTACCCCTAGGATAGTGACGTTTAGCTATTCATATTAATTAAGCACATAAAACTTGCATAAGAAGTCATGAATGAACTTTAAGAAATGAAATGCAAAGGATAAAGGAACTCCTCCAATTGATGAAATAAGCTCTTATTCTTCACTTTTGCAATCCTAAAATTCACTTACAAGCTCACAAAGGATTTCTCCGTGTTCAATAGACCTCTCACTTTGATTCTAAACTAATTCTTGTCAAGAACTAGCTAGTTTCTCTCTCTATTCTATTCTCTTCTTTTTCTTGCTATTTCCCTCTCCTCCTCTATATCCTTTTCTTGTTGGAATACATGGGGTATTTATTGAGGATTGAGGATGGAAAAGATTATAAATAAAAAGATCTAAAGTTGAATTTTGATGCCACAAGTCCACATTGTGCAGCCATCAGCCGAAATTCTATCAAAATTGAGTTGGAAATGAGTTGGAATTCGGCTGCAAGTTGCAGCTGTCATATTCTGAAGATCCGCGACGTGGATCCGTGAGGCAGAGTCTCGCAGATCCCATCGTGGATCACCTCCTCTGTTTCCACTGAGAGGGAATCGTGAGCTAATTCATTTTTCCACTTGTCACATCGCGTTTTGACTCGCGAATCTGGTTCAAAATGTGAAAAATCTGAATTTTCGTCGTGAAATTGGCGCGTTAACTCCTCTGACTTTTGACCCTTTGATTCCTCGATAACTGAATTGCATTTTGTTTATTCCAATTTGAAATTTCATTGACTTTTGATACTTCAATTCGTCAACTTTTCTTCCAAACTTCATTACTTTCAAATAATAATTCAATTGGGCATTAATTTGCTTAAAAAGCATTTTCTAATTGAATTTCACATTTGAATGCATATTAATAAATAAAGAGCTTAATTTCTCATTTTTCATAAAATAAGTACATAAAAATAGATAAATAAAACACACTAAAAGAAGAAAAATATTTACTTATCAAATTCCCCCACACTTGAATCATTGCTTGTCCTCAAGCAATTAGAAATACACACCTACAATGATTTAAGTGTTTGTGCACCTTTTAATTCAATTTCTGAAAACAAGGTAGAAAATCATTTTGCAATTATCCATTAAACCACAAGTACTCATAATATCAAGTAAAAGAGAGTAATCATACCATAATTTCAGCTTGCTCAATTTAATTTCTCATTCCTCACCCAATTTCACAAGCAAAATGAATCATATAGTCAATAAAATGCTTCCTAAACCCATGATCACCTTTAAGAGAGGGATTTATTCATATAACATATCAAACATATATTTAAACTGTGAAAATGTCTTTTAACGAGAAGATCGACATTTTTAGATGAAGAACCTCTGTTACTCAACATTTCACTTTATTTGCCTACTTTTTATTCAAGCACCGTTTGACGCGAAAGTCAACATTTTTAGATGAAGACTCCCGGTTACTAAGCACATTGAGCTTTTATTTTTCTTTTTATTTTTTTTTTGATGGGAAATATAAATAAATATACCCTCAAAAGAATAATCATGAGAAAATTACTACATTTATCAACCACATTTATTACTCTATTATGAAAAAATCAAACAAAGAGAAGAAATCTCCTTAAACATACTAAATTAGGCATAATTTCCTCCATTTTACAAGATATACTTTCCTTAAATCACAAAAAATTTTAATCACAAAATAGTCATCTCTATGTTATTTGAGAAATTGAAGCAAATTTGGTACAGGATTTTGGAAAAATTTTTAGCAAATTTTTACCAATTACAATCACATAATTCCTCCCCACTTAAAATGCACATTGTTCTCAATGTGTAAGAAGGAATAATAAGATAAGATAGATAAGAAAGTAATACTCCCCTTGTTAACGTGATTGAATTGGTCCACTTTGCCATTTGCCATTGAATAACCTTTAATGCCTGAAAAATTTGACAAAAAACTACAGGAAAAGGTTATATTCCTCGATCCACGAAGCACAGTTTGTGTTTCAGTTCGCGGATTTGACTGGGTAGCTCTCAGAAATTGATCCGCGACCCATAGATCTGCGATGCATACATCACGTTTTGGTCCGCGGATGCTCAGAAAACTTTTCTGATCCTGATCCGCGAGCCTCAGATCCGCGAGGCAGACCTCGCGTATAGACTCGCGGATCCTTTTGGAAATTCAGTTCTGTAATTTTTTCTGCAACCGTTTCATTGGTTTCTCATTTTCTACTATTTCCAGAATAAAAATCCTGTTTGTTAATTATGCAATGCACCCTCTCTAACACATGTAATATGATCAAAACAACATAATTAACCTCATTTCTTGAATCATAAACAACTAAAACACAAATTGAGGTATGAAGATGTTTGCATTTTCACTATTCATCGTGCACCAAAAAGGTAGATCTTGCCATTCTTGATTGTCCTACAAAACAAACAAAACAAACACACTTAAAAACATAAAACAAGCATGCCTAAACATAAAATCACACCAAACTAACACAAATCGATGGGTTGCCTCCCAACTAGCATCTTTGTTTAAAGTCGTTGACTCGACTCTTTGTTGTTCTTTTTGTCAATCATAACAAGGATCCTTTAAGGAGTAAGTTACTCCTTTAGGAACCCATTCACCACCAAGATAGGGCTTTAAACGCTGTCAATTGACTTTAAATGGTGGACCTTACTCGGTAGTCACCTCCACGGCACCATATGGATATACCTTTGTAACTGTAAATGGGCCGGACCACCTTGATCTTAATTTTCCTGGAAACAACTTGAGACGTGAGTTAAATAAAAGAACTTTTTGACCTATCTCAAATTGTTTTTTAACAATGTGCTTATCATGCCAAAATTTCACTTTTTCTTTATATATTTTTGTATTTTCATATGACATCAAGCGAAATTCCTCCAATTCACTCAGTTGAAGCAATCTTTTGTTACCTGCAAGAGAAAAATCCATGTTAAGTTCTTTAATTGCCCAATAAGCTCGATGTTCAATTTCAACAAGTAAATGGCATGTTTTTCCATACACAAGGCGGTAAGGTGACATTCCTAATGGAGTTTTAAATGCAGCCCTATATGACCAAAGTGTATCATCTAACTTTCTAGCCCAATCTTTCCTAGACTTATTCACCGTTTTTTCTAGAATTAATTTGAATTCTCTATTAGCTAACTCAACTTGGCCATTAGCTTGTGGATGATATGCAAGGGATGTCTTGTGCCTACAACCATATTTAAGCAAAAGTGAGTCAAACCATTTATTACAAAAATGTTTTCCTTCATCACTCACTATTGCTCTAGGGATACCAAACCTTGTGAAAATGTTCTTTTTAATGAATTTAAGTACTACTTTTGCATCATTAGTAGGAGTGGCAATTGCCTCTACCCATTTTGACACATAATCAACAGCAACAAGTATGTACTTATTATTAAATGAACTAGGAAATGGTCCCATGAAATCAATGCCCCATACATCAAATAATTCAACTTCAAGAAATACATTTAAAGGCATTTCATGTTTTCTAGAGATATTACAGGTTCGTTGGCATTTATTACAACTTTTAACATAATTTCTAGCATCTTTATACATAGTAGGCCAATAAAAACCGGATTGCCATACCTTTGCCGTTGTTTTAGTAGTACTAAAATGACCACCGGCTTCACGATTATAACAATCGAAAAGGATACTATGTACCTCATCTTTCAGCACACATCTTCTAATCATTCCACTGGCACAATGTTTATAAAGTAAAGACTCCTCCCAAAAGTAATTTTTCACATCATAAAGGAATTTTTTCCTTTGATAATAGTTCAGCTCTTGAGGGATTATACCACTTACAATATAATTAACATAATCGGCATACCATGGTGAATCTTTGATAGTTAGCAATTGTTCATCCGGAAAATTCTCATTGATAGGAACTTCTTCTTTTGAAGGGATATTTTCCAAGCGAGAAAGATGATCGGTGACCACATTCTCAGATCCCTTTTTATCTTTAATCTCAATATCAAATTCCTGCAAAAGAAGAATCCAACGAATTAGTCTAGGTTTTGCATCCTTTTTACTCAATAAATATGTAAGGGCTGCATGGTTCGTATAAACAATAACTTTAGAGCCAACTAGATAGGATCTAAATTTGTCAAGTGCAAATATCACTGCCAATAACTCTTTCTCGGTTGTGGCATAATTAACTTGAGCATCATTCAAAATCCTGCTAGCATAATAAATAACATGCAATCTCCCTTCTTTTCGTTGACCAAGGACAGCTCCAACCGCATAGTCACTTGCATCACACATTAACTCAAATGGCAATGACCAATCCGGTGATGTTATGATTGGAGTTGTTGTCAATGCTCTTTTCAACCTATTAAAAGCATTCAAACAATTATCATCAAAGTCAAAAGGAACATCTTTACTTAATAAATCACACAAGGGTTTAGCGATTTTAGAAAAATCTTTAATAAACCGTCGATAAAACCCTGCATGGCCAAGAAAACTTCTAATTCCTTTCACATTAGTTGGAGGTGGCATTTTCTCAATTAAGTCAATTTTGGCTTTATCCACCTCAATTCCTTGAGAAGAAATTTTGTGGCCTAACACAATGCCTTCTCTAACCATAAAATGACATTTTTCCCAATTCAAAACAAGGTTAGTTTCTTCACATCTTTGCAAAATTTTCTCAAGATTATTTAAGCAATTATCATAAGAAGATTGAAAAATCATCCATAAAAATCTCCATTATCTTCTCGGCATAATCGGAAAAAATTGCCATCATGTATCTTTGGAATGTCGCCGGTGCATTACACAAGCCAAATGGCATTCGCCTAAATGCGAAAGTACCATAAGGACAAGTGAATGTGGTCTTCTCTTGATCCTCTGGAGCTATGACAATTTGATTATACCCTGAATAACCATCAAGAAAACAATAAAATTCATAACCGGCAAGCCTTTCCAAAATTTGATCAAGGAAAGGTAATGGAAAGTGGTCTTTACATGTGGCAGCATTTAATTTTTTATAATCTATACACACTCTCCGTCCGGCTATAATTCTAGTGGGTATAATTTCATCTTTTTCATTCACAATTATAGTCATCCCACCTTTCTTTGGCACCACATGAATTGGACTAATCCAACTACTATCGGAGATAGGAAAGATAATACCTGAGTCGAGCCATTTTAAAATCCCCTTTCTTACCACTTCCTTCATATTAGGATTCAAATGCCTTTGAGTCTCAATCACAGGTTTGGCGTTTTCTTCCAAAAGAATCTTATGCATGCAAAGAGTTGGGCTTATTCCTTTGAGATCGGAAATGGTCCATCCAATTATCGGTTTGTGCCTCCTTAAAACGCGTAGTAATTTTTCCAACTGCACATCATCAAGAAACGCACTTATTATAACTGGTAATGTATCATCTTCTCCAAGAAATGCATACCTTAAGTGATCCGGCAATGGTTTAAGATCAAGAGTAGGAGCTTGTTCACTTGAAGGTGGTGGTAAACCTTGGCTTTTTCCTAAACTTTCATAATAATTTCCTCTTTTGTAAGGTACTTGAGAGTTCAAGAAATTAGCCATTTGTGAAATTTCCAAATCATCATCTTCATGAAAAATGCCATCAAATAAACATACTTCAAGGGGATCGGATTCTTGCTTCATCCTACTCACATTTTGAGTTAAATTCTCAATCACATCAATGGCATAAATATGATTAGTAAATGAAGGAAAATTTTCAAGTTCATGCAAATTAAACTCAATTTCATCTTCACCTACTTGAAACTTAAGCTTTCCTTTTTTTCACATCAATTATTGCACTGGCCGTAGCTAAGAAAGGTCTACCAAGTATAATTGGCATATGAACATCCTCTTCCATGTCAAGAACAACAAAGTCAACAGGAATTATGAAACTTTTGACTTTAATGAGCACATTTTCAAGCACACCAAGAGGATATTTAACTAACCTATCCGCTAATTGCAAGAAAATATTAGTTCATTTTAGTTCACTTAACCCTAATTTCCTAGCAACACATAAAGGAATTAATGAAACACTTGCACCTAAATCACACAATGCATTTGAAAAATTAAGATCACCGATAGTGCAAGGAATTGAAAAACTGCTCCTTCAATTTTGGAGGGAGTTTGTTTTGAATCAATGCACTACATTCCTCCGTTAAAGCTATGGTTTCGCAATCCTCCAATCGCCTCTTCTTGGACATGATTTCCTTTAGGAACCTGGCGTAGGATGGAATTTGAGTGATAGCATCTGCAAAAGGAATGTTAATATGCAATTGTTTAAACATTTTAACAAACTTTTCAAACTCCTTATCAATTTTACTTTGCTTGAGCCTTTGAGGAAATGGAATAGGAGGAATGGAAATTTTATTTTTAGAGGATATTTCATCATTTTCCACTACTTTTTCCTTTCCTTTTTCCCCCACACTTACCCTTTGTTCTTCTCTCAAAGTCTCATTTTCTTCACTCTTTTCTTTTCTTTCAAGCTCACTACTAGAAGGTTCTTCTAGTTGCCTACCACTTAGAGGGTAATTGCCTTGCAATGTTCCCTAGGATTGACTTCTGTTTTGCTAGGTAGCTCCCCTTGATTCCTAGGGTTTATAGCATTAGCAATTTGACCAAGTTGGACTTTAACATTCCTATACATGGTAGTTAATTGGTCCATTCTCCCCTCTAGCCGCTCAAACCTTTCCGAAGTTTCTTTAGCTAAATTTTCCACCGCAATCTCCCATCCCGGTTTAGTTTCCATGGGTTGTTGCCTTGGTTGAAATCCTGGATGTGGACTTTTGTTGATTATTTTGATCTTTCCACCCAAAATTAGGATGATTCCTCCACCCTTGGTTATAGGTATTGGAATAAGGGTTATTTTGGGTTGGTCGAGTGAAGTTGTTGACAAATTGTACCTGTTCAAAATTCACACAATTAGTATCATCATGATTTCCTCCACAATTTATACAACATGCAACATGAGCATTGGAATTTGAACTTGAGCAATTCTCACCTTGCTTATTTAGCATTTTGACCATGTTGTCCATTTTTGCATTTAACATGCTAATAGCATCTAGTTCATACATACCGGCATGTCATTGTGCGTTACCTCTTTCATTGGCCCATTGATAATTATTGGCCGCTATTTCTTCTATTAAGCGTTGAGCTTCTTCAACCGATTTTTCCATAAGTGCTCCACCTGCAGCTGCATCAATATGTGTTTTAACAGGATAGGTTAAACCATTATTGAAGGTTTGTACGATTAGCCAATCAGGAAGTCCATGATGAGGACATTTCCTTTGCAACTTTTGAATCTTTTCCATGCCTCATATAATGATTCAGCTTCATGTTGAGCAAAACTTGTTATATCCATTCGCAATTTGGCCGTTTTTCCAGGTGGAAAATACTTATTCAAGAAAGCTTTGGCTAAATCAGCCCAAGTTGTGAAGGTGTTTGGTGCATGTGAATTAAGCAATACCTTAGCCTTATCTCTTAAAGAGAAAGGAAACAATCGAAACTTTATAGCATCTTCACTTACTCCATTATGCTTGATTGTGTCGCTTATTTCCAAGAAATTGGCTAAGTGTGAATTTGAATCTTCCGTTGTATTTCCTCCGAATTGTTCTCTTTGGAGCATACTAATCAATGACGGTTGAATTTCAAAGTTGTTTGCTTGAATTGCCGGCCTAGCAATGCTAGTTTGTGATCCATACATTTTTGGCAATGCAAAATCTCTCAAGGCATATTGATTTGGTCGTTCTTCCGCCATGGTTTCTAAAGGAGGTAATTCAATGGAAATTCCACCAATATTTTCCTCAATTCCTTTGCCTTCTTGTTGTGCAAGTCGCCTTAATCTCCTCAAGGTTCTTTCAATCTCAGGGTCCAAAGGTGTAGTAACTTTCAAGAATCCGCGCATGCACTAGATTTAAAAAGAAAAACAAATGAAAATTAAAATAAACACAAGAAACCTTTATATAAATTTAGACTAATAAAGCTTGCTTTTGCCCTAATATTAACCGAAGTCCCCGACAACGGCGCCAAAAACTTGACGTGGTCTAGGCTTTCAAGTTAAATTCACTCAATTATCAATCAATTATGGCCTTTTTACCCCGATTTTCCGCAAGTATACGGATCGTGGATTGAGTATAGTGATAATTAAGGGTCAATCCCACAGAGACTTCTAAGTACTATGGCTTTTGGCTTGCTTTACTATCTAAATGAAAATGATAGATGAGTGCAAAATATACAAAGTCGGCTACAACCGTCCCTATTGAAAGCAATTAAAACCAACCGGTTAAGGTGGTAGAACCAACCCTAATTGGTGGTAAATTAAAAGTAAATACAAAGAAAATTAAAAACGGAAGAAGGCGGACTAAGCCGACCTAAGGAGCGAGGATTAAGCAATTAGAACCGACCGCTAGGTGTCGATGACATCCACTTGGCGGTAAACAAGAAAATAAACAAAACCATCCAATGGGGTAATCCTCCAATTGGCGGTATAAAATAACAAGTTAGAGAAGTTAGAACAGAGAAAGAGTTTCCTAGGGATTTGAATCCCTTGTTAGGTTAAGGATGTGTTCACTTAGTTAAGTTAGATTTTAAACTTGTGACTTGTCAAGGAAGTAACCTCCAATTTCATTTGTAGATTGTTTTCACAATGAACAAACATACTCATATTAAACCTTCACCTATTAACATGATGAATTAGCTTAACATAAGTTCATGAAACTCAATGAGTTATAAATATGATTCCTCCTAAATGCATCTCCTACTAACGTGAACATACAACCTAGGGTTCATATATTTTGAACTACATACGCAAGACATATTTCATGTACTAACATGCTTGAATAGTTCATAATTGATGATCAAACAACCATGAATATTGAGATCAAATAAATGAACTAACAATCACAAGTTAAACTTTCTTTACTTAAGTGAACAACATCCAATCCCTTACAAGTTCATCTTATCCCTAGGATAGTGACGTTTAGCTATTCATATTAATTAAGCACATAAAACTTGCATAAGAAGTCATGAATGAACTTTAAGAAATGAAATGCAAAGGATAAAGGAACTTCTCCAATTAATGAAATAAGCTCTTATTCTTCACTTTTGCAATCCTAAAATTCACTTACAAGCTCACAAAGGATTTCTCCTTGTTCAATAGACCTCTCACTTTGATTCTAAACTAATTCTTGTCAAGAACTAGCTAGTTTCTCTCTCTATTCTATTCTCTTTTTTTTCTTGCTATTTCCCTCTCCTCCTCTATATCCTTTTCTTGTTGGAATACATGGGGTATTTATAGAGGATTGAGGATGGAAAAGATTACAAATAAAAAGATCTAAAGTTGAATTTTGATGCCACAAGTCCACATTGTGCAGCCATCAGCCGAAATTCTATCAGAATTGAGTTGGAAATGAGCTGGAATTCGGCTGCAAGTTGCAGCTGTCGTATTCTGAAGATCCGCGACGTATCACCTCCCCTACTTCCACTGAGAGGGAATCGCGAGCTAATTCATTTTTCCACTTGTCACATCGCATTTTGACTCGCAAATCTGGTCCAAAATGTGAAAAATCTGAATTTTCGTCATGAAATTGGCACGTTAACTCCTCCAACTTTTGACCATTTGATTCCTCGATAACTGAATTGCATTTTGTTTATTCCAATTTGGAATTTCATCAACTTTTGATACTTCAATTCTTCAACTTTTCTTCCAAACTTCATTACCTTCAAATACTAATTCAATTGGGCATTAATTTGCTTAAAAAGCATTTTCTAATTGAATTTCACATTTGAATGCATATTAATAAATAAAGAGCTTAATTTCATCATTTTTCATAAAATAAGTACATAAAAATAGATAAATAAAACACACTAAAAGAGGAAAAATATTTACTTATCAATGAGGTGCTAAACTTAGGTAGTTCACTCACAAGAGTAGAGGGGCACCTTCGTGGCTTTAGTGATTTATTTCATGTAATTTCATAGAGTAATTGAGCTTGTAGTTAATTCCATAACCACAAGAGTAGGTATGGTTTAGCTATAAGTATAGTTGGTTCACTACGAGAGTAGGTTTCACATGCATTAGGAAATTATGCCATACTTTGCCAAAATAATAACATTAATTCAACCGCTATCTTCATTTGTAAGAATAGTAAGGAATTCCATAACTCTAGGACCTTTAATTGCTATTTTTACTTATTTTATTTCATGTTTGTAGTTTAGATTTACTTACTTACTTGTGATAGTGTAAATAATAGAGGAGTTAGAAAACCACCGGTACTTGACAATCTTCCTTGTGCAATTGACACCTTAGATATCCTGTGCTCAATAAACGATCTGTATACTTGCAGTAAATGGGGTGTTTAGGTTTTATAATTAAAATTTGGTGCATGGTAGAACCTCGTCAGCGATAACATTTTTTCTTTTACAAAGATGTCACAACTTTGAATTGGAGCTCCAGTTTAAAAGGAAATTTTTGCGCTTGCCGTCAATTATGAGTTGACTACCGAATACGAGGTCAAACATCATATTTCTTTCATAAACCATTGTTTGAATCTCCATAGCTGTATGACGAAATTGAGCTGGCTTTGATATAGTTCAAGTTCAATTCAGTCAATGGTGTTCTAGTCTTTAGTTTATATTTGGCAATATCTGTTTATCAATCAAATATGTCACGAGTTCTATACATAATTTTAGGAGCTTAAAGGCTTGGGCCATCAAAAACACTTTAGACAGAGAAATGCAAATATAGTTCTTTGTTTTTGTATTTTCAGTTTCAAGTTGGGGTTTTAGAAACCCAAATTTAACCCTTTTAAAGTACATTACAATCTCTTTTTAGTTCTATCAACCCATGAAAACCGAGGCCGATCATCAAATCCCGGGAAGTAACCTCTTAACCTTGTCTTGTAAAGACATGATGCATATATGGTGCTAATTCCTCTCTTTTACTGCAACTATACAAATCATTTATTGAGTATAGCGTATATTAGGTGTCGATCCCATAGAGAAGATTGTCAAGTACCGGTGGTTTTCGAACTCCTCTATTATTTGGACTATCACAAGTAAGTAAATCTAAACTACAAACATGAAATAAAATAAGTAAAAATAGCAATTAAAAGCTCTAGAGCTATGAAATTCCTTCCTACTCTTACAAATGAAACTATCGGTTGAATTAATGTAATTATTTTGGCTAAGCATGACGTAATTTCCTAATGCATGTGAAACCTACTCTCATAGTGAACCAACTATACTTATAGCTAAAGCATACCTACTCTTGTGATTATGGAATTAACTACAAGCTCAATTGCTCTATGAAATTACATGAAATAAAAAGGTGCCCCTCTACTCTTGTGAGTGAACTACCTAAGTTTAGCACCTCATGAACTAGTGTCAAATTCCAATTCTCATTTCAAACTTAACACCTTAAGATGATCACAATTAATGTGCGGTTAATCATGATTATAAAAGCCAAAGTACTAAATAACTTGCTCAAAATAATAGCATCAAATAACTAAGTAAACATCACAAATAAAATGTAGAAAGTTCATCCATAACGCATAGCATAAACTTTAGCTAAACATGAAAAAGAAAGAAAAGATCATACTTGTATTATAACTAAATATGAATTCAAATACAAAAGAGAAAGTGATAGGAGAGAAGTCACCCATGTCACTTGAGCTTCAACACTCCATCTTTACTCTTCAATTCTTCATCCAAATCTAATTACAAGTACACGATGAAAAACTACACTAACCTACACTTCTAACTATACTAAACTAATGAACTAAGAAAAACTAGTGAAGACTACATTTTTGGTAGTGTTTCTAGCCTTCCAAAGTTTTTTTTTTAAATGTCTACCAAAGGCCCTATTTATAGAAGATATCCTCCATAAGTTTTCAAATCTTCACCATGTGAGCACAAGAAAAGTTGAGTTTCAAAAGTCAAGAAAAATGGCTTCTATGAATCTTCTATCTTGAAATGCTAAAAAGTGCTTCAAATATGTCTTCATGCACCTTATTCATAGAAGAAATCAAGCCTCAAATGAGTTGTAAAGTTGATGCAAATTGTATTTTGGAATTGCCAAAAGTTGTTTCTCCAACTTTCCAAGATACTTCATGCAATTTACAGCTGAAATTCGTTCAAAAATGGTCCAAAAAGTAGTGGGAAAGAGTTGCAAGTTGAAGTGCAAGTTGCAGAGAATTAGGGCAGAATTTCTTCTATTTTTCCAGTAACTTCAACTGAAAATTTCTCTATGATAAAGGACGAACCATCTTTTGCTCAAAACACAAAATTTGTAGTCTTTTGAGTTAGATTTCCAACTTATCAAGAATGAGCTCAATCGGACCAGTATAAACTGAGAAATGACCAAAATCCACTCTACTATCCATTGCCCTGTTTCAGCTTCTGATCACGACACTTTGTTTCTGTATTTCAGCTTTTTGACAATGATAACCTTATAATTGGAATTCGATGCCTTCATAAGTTATATCTCTTAGCTTCAAAATGGTTCAAGAATCATTGCAATCCAATGCTTGTAACTCAAAATATACCTAAAATACCAAAATGTGTCAAAACTATCATCTTTTCTTCTTTTGCAAGTTAAATGCATTTCATTCTTTGCACTTCATTTTTACTTCAAATTAATTCAAATCATCAATAATCATGCAAATATCTTCTCATTTCACTTCATTTGATGATTGAGCCATTAATCATACAAAAACATGAAGTTTTCACTTCTTTATTCCATAGAAATGCACTTTTTTGTAACCTAAACCATAAAATGCAAAACTTCTCTAGAAACCCTAGTTAATTAGTCATCAAAATAACTAAAACACACAAAAACTAAATAGTTAAACATACTTAAAGCATACAAATTAGACACTTATCAAACTATAAAATATCTATTCTTCATCAATGGGGTCAAATCTACAGCCAAAATGTACTTCAATAGGGGCCTTTTTCCCTCCATTATCTTCATCTACCCCGGCTGAAACTGCTGATGGTTTCTCCATTTTTGAGGACAAGAAAATTGTGAAAATGAATGCTCACTGTGCTTTTCTGTTATAGAGGAAATAGGTTGTGGTTATCTATTTATACACGGCTTGAGAATTGAGGAAACGTTTTCGTACTATCCCATGAGCAAAAAGCCAAGCTGCACGCATTAAAGCTAGGTGGCTTTGTGAGACAAGTTTTTGATGTTTTCCACTTATGTTGTTCTGAATCTTCACTTTGTTGCTTTTAACATCATGATGAGTATCTAAGATAAGTTCAGAGTTTAGAGTTCACATAACTTTGTATATTGCCTTGATTTGTTCACCATTTTTTTTTAAGATGACAAATTTATGATTATTTTGTATATTATATTTGTACCGCTGTCCAACTGCTCAAGTGTATCTAGGTTGCGATACATAAACAACTTGCCACTCAACTAGGGCTTGACCGAACTCAAGTTAATTTCTGCCCTGCTCCACACTCAAGTTGATTTCTCAAGAAACAACCTTTGTTAGCTGTACTTGAAAAAAATCTTTTGGCTTATAAGCTTTTTTTTTTTCCTTATAATTCATTCATATTTGCAGCAAATAAAATCCTCTTGAAGAAGCAAAAGCTAGCATGAAACCAAGTTGAGAAAATTCTTCAACTAATATCAACGAAAGGCAGTATCCTGTCAGATGATTGTGCAATTTAACTTTGGGATGTGCAGAAGTCATGATGAAATTAATTGGAGGTTTAGCGAACTTCAGGTATTAATTTGAAGCTTCCTTCAGGTCCCGCGGTCAGATTACCCAATTTTGGTTTGCAATTGTACATTTATGTCTACGTGTGTGTGTGTTTTTTTTTTTAATAAGGATTCTAATTATGTCAAAAGCTGCAGATGGCTTCACATGTGTAGAAAACGAGGTGCATGTATGTAACGGGAAATAGATTAAGTAAATATGTTGCAATTTATGAGATTCAAGGAGCCATATAAACTATCTAAATTTAATGATGTTACGCATTCAGATTTGAAGATTCTTTATATATTAATTAAGTGATGGATTCTCACAGCACATTAACATCTAGTTTAACACCATAAGTGCCTAAATCGAATGTGAAATATTTGTGGTCAATACATCATAGTACTGAAAACACATTAAATATTTTTTAAATTGTTCTCTATGTTGTAATATATTTTTAATTTCTTTTTACGTTTCTTCCCTCATTTTACCTTTTTTTGGCTTTTTTCTTCTTCTTCTCTTTTTAGGTGGGTGGGGTCTATCTTTTTAGTTTATTTAAGAATTGGTAGCCATAATGAGTCGGCAAAGCTTGTACTTATTATTTTCATTTAAATGTTTAATATAACTTTTTCTGATAAAGATGACAGCAAAAGGGGAAAAAATGATACCGATGCAAAGTACAAGACGTTGAATTGGAACTCCTGGCTAAAAGCAAATTTGTTCGGTTTGCTATCAATTATGAATTGACTACTTGAGCACGTTGTCACACATCATTTTCTGTCATATATCGTGGTTTGAAGTTCCAAAAATGTATGATGAATCTGAGCTGGCTCTAATAAATTTCAAGCTCAATTTGGTCAATGAATTCTAGTTTTTAGTTTATATTTGGCTATAGCCTAAAAGTTTATATGTTTGAATTTTAGTGCCAATACAAGAGTCGTGTGATTTTGGGGTATGTCATGATCATGATAGTGACCGAAATCAAATTTGTCTGAACTTTTTATTATAAAAAACATGGCCTCAAAGGATCCTTTTATTATTGCAATTGTACTCAAATTTTATTAAGGCTATATATACGTCATACTCAAATAACTGAATGCACACGGTGTCGCATTTTGGCGAGTACATGAAGTTTTGGACTTGATTCCACTTCAAATGACTTTTTAAGCAGTTTCGTAACCTCCTTCTAGTGAGTAAGTGGAAATAAATATCAATTAATAGCTTTTCCTTTTTCTTTCTATATTTAATATTCGAGCAAAAAAATTTCTTTTTAGAATTAATCTTTACAGATTGTTAAAGTAATTTAGATGTATGATAATTAATTATAATTTGAATTTGAAATCTAAATATTGCATATATAACAAGTGTCGTTCCCTACCAATGAAAAATGGGTTCCTCGATTTCCCGAAGGTGTCTCTGGATGGCTATGTTTTTAGATTCGGACTGGAGATCGACTCAGTCAAACTCAGAGATCAGAGGTCAATGGGTCCAATCGGTTTGATCGGGGTAAAAAACTGGATGATGTCATATATATATATGTGTGTGTGTGTGTTGGAGTTAATTATTATATTTTCTGTTAAGTCCTTAATTATGCATATTATTTATGGATATTTTCCCCCTAATTATGGCCTAAATATTGTGTTAATTGCTTGATTCTACTTATATTTGGTTTTCAACCTTGATTTAGGTCATTGGAGTTAAATTAGGAATTAAAAGCTACAATTGAAGGGAAATTCCAGAAGACAATCCCAGATAAGGCGCGGGCACGCTGTGTGTTGATTTGAAAGTTGCCTTTTTGGAGAAGTGAACCATTTTTCCATGGACGACAATTGCTGAATATTTGGAAATAAGGATTTCATATATTTTTGGAATTGGTCAAAGATTCCTTTTAATTAGGAATATTTGTAATTAGTTTCCATGTTTATTTTGTTAGGATATTTTAGCAAGTTAGATTCCAATTAGGATTCAAACTCTTTGGAGTCCTAATTTGGAAGAGAGATTATTCTTTATTTTCACTAGCTTTAGGAATAAAAGGGGCCGGGCTCTCTTGGGAGGATTATTCACGTTTAGTTTTTGATTAGTCTTGCATGGTGGCCAAGCCTTGTGGCGGAGTTGTTTTCTCTTTGGCTTGATTGATCTCGCGGGACGGCTCACAACTCCACGCAATTGCGTTGGCTGCCAACCTTGGTCCTTCGCTGTTGATTTGGAAGCTTTGGTATTTTCGCTCTTTGTTTTCTTTCTTTTGTCAATCTCAATTGAAAATTCTACAAACATCTTTTGGTGGTTATTTTCAATGAAGAGTGGCTAATTTCTTCGTCTAGTTAAAGGCTAATCGAACCTTGGTTCATCAACTCTGTGAGACTTGTTTGGATTATTTTTATTTCATTTATTTACAAGTATTTGAATATTTTCTGTTGTTCACGTTTATGATTATTTCTTGCAATTCAATAACTCGCCATTATTTAATTGTGGGGTAATCATCGTCATCTAGAACGCCAAATAATGTAATCGCTTGGAAGGTTTTAGTATTTGTGACAATTGACGTAATTCAGAGTACAAGAAACTTTTGAATTATTGTCACGGGAATATTCAATCCGGCTTAAATGAACCGAAGCTTATGTGTTTGTTGGTTAGAATTGGTGGCTAATCTAATTGTTAATGCCATAATGCTAAATCCTAAGAGCTTGTTTAGGGTTGTCTACCGGCAAGAGAAGTAGTTACACCTTGTCGTGGCTATCGATTATTGGCAGTTGTCGAAGCTTGTTGATGACCATAACCAATTTATTTGTAAGTAATTGAATGCAATTTAGTGTCAGTGATCAAGTTGATGAAACCAAAGTGAGATTAGGCCTTTGACTAGATCTTGTTATTGATTGATTTATTTTCGTATTTGATTCCTGTGATACTGTTCATTTTAATTGAAATTTTGTGGTGTCGTTTATTTTCGTTTATTTTTATTGGTTTTTATTAATTAGGAATTATTCGAACTCCCTTCCCCCATTTATTTTATATCATAGAAAATAATTCTCCCAGTTCCCTGAGGAGACGACCCTACTTGCCACTTACACAAATTAATTAATTTCTCGGGGTAAATTCTGGTATATCGGATAAAGTAAACTCCTAGGAATCAGGGTGAAGTTAGTAACCCATTGCACATCCGGAGTCACTGCTCCAGTACTAGAATTAACTCGGGAATATCTCTGTAGGCAGTTAGGTTTTATTTATTTATTTTTATACAGGCTCGACACCTGTCATTTTCCTATTTAGTAGTTGATTTTTATTAGGAAACTAATTTGATATTTGTTATTAGGAAAGTAGGAGTTTGACTTCTTTTAGAAATTTCCTATTTTTGATTAGTACTTAGTAAGCTTTCCGTGGCGTATGAGAAAAGAAAAGAGGAGTTTCCCTAGTTGACTTTGATTAGGAATCTTCCTCTCATCAATAGATTAGTCAGCGGAAAATATAAAAAGATAGCAAGTACTTGTTTGGGAAGTCACATATTCGCTGGAGGCTACGGATGAGAACAACAGCCTTGTCTTCGTTTCTTTCCTTTTCTAGTTTTCAATTAAAAGGACAAGAGATGGGTTGGAGATTTTCTTTTGCAATCTTTGGTGGAATTCCCTACGTGATGCGTGGCTAATTTCATCTTTCTAGTCAAGGAACAACTGAAGATTTGGTTCATCTATTTCTATGAGATCTAATTTATTTTAACCGTTCCCTCTATTCATTGATATTTGTATGTTTTCTGCCTTATTGATTATAGTGATCGTGTGTGATTAAATAAGTGAGCAGTATTTAATTATTCACGTGATCTATTTGCTAATTAGAGTGGTTGAATCCGTAATTGTTTGGCTGTTCTAATCCTGATAGCAACTGGTATAATTGGGTTTGTGTTAGGGGAGCTTACAATCTAATTTAAATAAACCCTCGTAGCGTGTTTATTAATTAGAACAAGGTTTCTCTAATTTTAATGCAATTAGGAATTAAATCCTATGGTCGTACCTAGGATTATTTCTGCATTAGGGAAATAGTCAATGGTCGTACCTTGGCTATCGATACAATAAGGAGAAACTAATTGTCAGATCGTATCGGCAATTAAAAACCTATTTGTTAATGAATGTTGGAATTACATTTGCATCAATGATCAATTATTTGAACCATTTCTGAAGTATATCCTTGGCTAGAGTTTTTCCCATTGGTTATCTCTTTTGATTATTTTTCATAGTCGATTATTTAGTTTCTCTTTTGTTAGCATTTAATTCCTAAAATCCCCCCATTTCCTGTAACTGAAAAAGGAGTTAATTTTCCCCAGTCTATGTGGAGACAACCCTATTTGCCACTATATACAAGTTAACTAATTATGGTATATCGGATGAAGTATACTCCTTGGAATCAGGGTGAAACAAGTAACCCATTGCACATTCGGAGTCCCTGCTCCAGTACTTAGAATTGGATTTTGGTTATTTTACTGCAAGTTAGGTTTATTGATTTTTATTGCACAGGCTCGACACTTGTCAATTTTTGACGTTGTTGCAGGGGACTGGTGCCTGAATTATTTGCTTCTTTTTGAGTTCATTTATTTTATTTTATTTTATTTAGTTTTGCTTTGTTTCTATTTCTTTGGTGCCTTTTTGATTTATTTTTTTTTCAATTGTTTTATTTCTCCTCTATTTTTCTTACTATTTGATGGCTGCTAATTTTCATTATTTTGATGATAGACTGGACTTTGTTCCTAATTGGGTTAATGAGACCTCTTTTATTAGTGATCCTCATTTAGATGATTTGGCCTCTCTTGTACAAAAGTTGAGTGATGGACAAAAGCAACAAGTCGACACTTGTGGAATATGTCAGTTAAATCATTTAACTGACATGTGCCCGCTACTCCAAGATGACATGAATGCCCAAGTTTGTGATGTTGGAGTATTCCAAAACCCATCTCCACCAATGTTTAATCCTTATTTAAATATGTATAGTCAAGGATGGTGGGACTACTCTAACTATAGTTATGCAACGAGGCCACCACATTTTCGACGGCAATATCATCAACAACAACCATTATCAATGCCAGGTACATCTCTTGAAGAGATTGTTGAATCACTAGCTACTAACATACATCAATATCAACAGGAGACGAGCAAGAGAATTCGAAACCTGGAGGATCAAGTGTCTCTAATGGCATATACGATGGTACAAATGGCATCTCAAATATCTGAAAAATTGCCCTCTCAAGCCATTATTAATAGTGAAGAAAATAGGAGCGCAATTACCTCGAGAAGTGGCAAGGAACTGCAAGAGTCTCAGAAGAAAGGATCTATGGATGCAGTTGAAGAGGAAGTTGAAAATGAAGGATCTCAACCTCAAATCTCTCCAGTGGAAGAGTCCAGTGAGCAACCTCCAATTATGGCGATATCTTCTCCACCCTCTAACCAGCATATTGTTGACTCTTATTCTAAATCTCCTATTAATGAAATTAACTTTATTATACCAGAAGAATTTGAGTTTCATGGCGGGAATAATTTAGGATTCATGATTACTATTAAATTGTTAATTAGTCATGATGGAGGAGTGAGTGAAGAATTGAAATTGTTGTTTAATTGCTTAGCACCACCCATTAGTCAATGGAAGAAAAGAGCTCAGTGTGCATAAAGATTACTCTACTTATGAAGGGTATGAAGATTATATAGAGAAGAAAGCAATGAAACGAAGTTACGAGATTTTATCCTCCTTAAACAAATAAGACTTTATGTCTAGCCAAAGACATTAAAGAAAGGCACTGCTTGGGAGGCAACCCAAGAATTTATGATTTACTTTATTTTAGTATTTTAGTATTTTTGTGTCTTAACCAGTTAGGCGTGCCCACGCCAATTGGTCACGCTTAAGGAATCTAATAGGATTTTTCTTTACTCCTCAAATTTTAAAAAACCTTTATAACCCTATATCACCGCAAGTATACGGATCGTTTATTGAGTATAGGGAAATATATGTGTCGATCCTACGAGGAACTATGGTTTTACAAACACTAAAATTTAATCACTTGCTTCATTATCTAGATAGACAATTATATGAAGGCGAATAAAGTAAAGAAAGCTAGACAAAAGGGAGAAGGCGGTAGACCGCCCTAAGGAAGAGGGATAAAGCAATTAAAACCAACCATTAGGTGTCAAAGACATCCAATTGGTGGTAGACAAGAAATAAGAAAGCAAGTAAAGAAATTAGAGAATTAGGTTAGAGAGAGTTTTTAAGATCAAGTTGGAGGAATCCTAGAGCTTTAGAATCCCTTGTTAAGTTAAGATTAAAAGTTAGTCAAGTTTATTATGTCCTTTCTCCAATGATTCGCTAAGGTATAACTTCCTTTTGTATGCCACCACTTTCGTTAATGGTCATGTGTAGTGCAAGTTCTCGTTTAAGATGAACTAGTCACTCGGAATCGCTTTCGCCAATTCCTTAACTCCTTGGAATCTTCCTTGACCTATTTTCATAGAGAAAAGAGAGAAACAAGTTAAATAAGCTCAATGAAGTTATAGTATAAAACCAAAACCAACCAACTATATTCACTACTTTCGTGAGAATATAAGTTAGTACTTAAGAACTTAGATCTTGTTGAAGGCAAGTTTTTCATTACTCATCAACATCAAATCAATCATAGTTGGTAGCTAATCAACCATAAAGCATGAGCACAAGTCTTAAACTAACAAAATCATGGAGGACATAAATCACTTAACTACTTCATAATCACCACTAAAACAAGTTCATCCTAACTCTAGGATTAAAGAGACTTAGCTAGACATCATATTAAGAACATTTAAGCATAAACAAACTTGCACAAAGCCATGAAATTAAGGCACAAGAGATAAGTAAGGAAGAAGGAATCTTATTCAATATCTTGAAGTTGAATCCATAAACTTCTTCACAAGTTGATCTCCCAAATACAAAGTGCAAGATTCCTCACAACTTTCACTTTTACTCTATTTAGAAACTACAAACTAAGAACTAGAACTAATCTAATGAACTAGAGCTATTCTCTAGTCTGTTGGAATTTTTATGGAATTGAATGGTATGGAATGGGATACAAAAGGCCCTATTTATAGAAGATTACAACCATATGCATCCAAAATTATGTCATGTGAATACAAGACAAATTGGCCCTCAAAAGTCAAGGAAAATGGCTTCTTAAATTTCTTTGTCTTCATGCATTTGAATCCTTTGAATTTCAATCCCAAATGAGTTGTAATGTTGAAGCAAATTGTGTTTTGAATTAGTAATGAGTTGTTTCTTCAACTTCACACAATTCTTCACGCAGCCTTCATTGAAATTCTTCTGAAAATTGAGCTGGAAGTGAGCTGAAAAACTGGAATTCGGCTGCAACTTGCAGCAGTCATTTTCTGAGGATCCGCGAGGTAGATCCGTGATGCAGAGGATCGCGGATCACATCGCGGATCTGCTTCCCCTGTCTTCTGTGAGAGAGATTCGCGAGCTAATTAAAATTTTCGCTTGTTGGTTCGCGTTTTGCCTCGCGACTCCACTTGAAACTTGCAAATTCCGAGCTTTTTGTCGTGAGATTGGCGCGTTAATTGCTCCGAATTTTATCCCTTTGATTCCTCGTTAATTGAATTGCAATTTGCATTTTCCAATTTTTCTTCCAAGCTTCTTGGCAATTATCCACATTTTTCATCTCATTTGATAACTGAACAAGCAATCCTACAAAAACATGAAGATTTCACCACATTAATCCATAAAAATGCATTTTTCATCATTGAAGCCATCAAATGCAAAATTAACTAGAAACCCTAGTTCATTAGCTACAAAAATACCAAAAACACACAAAAACTACATAATTAATCTTACTAAAAACATGTAAAATACTGACTTATCAGAATCAAATTTTGTCGCTTGGTCAGAAGCGTTAGCACTAGTTAGGCGTGCCCATGCCTTGTGGTCACGTCTAAGGAACTCAATTGTACAAAGTTGGATAGAAGCATTGGTATTAGTTGGGTGTACCCATGCCTAACTTGGTGGATCACCAAAAGAAAAAAAATTTCCTTTCCCTTTTCCAATTATCAGTGGTGTTCTTATCTCAAAAAAAAGAAAAAGAAAAGCCCCGAACCCTAATTTCTTTCCTTTTCTTTCCTTTCTTTCTTTCTTTCTTTCTTTCTTCTTCTTTCTTCTTCCTTTCTTCCTTATTTCTTTTCCCCAAAGCCCCGCAACAAGATGGCTCAGAACTTGGCGCAATACTTCCACCTTGTGGGTTTCCGCCCATCTTTCCCCCTCGATCCATAGTTGGCTGATACCTCCTCTGTGATTCAGGGAAGTTTTGTTGTCTCATTTTGCTTCTTTTACATGTTCTTTATTTGCTACATTGGGGACAATGTAGGATTTAGGTGTGGGGGAGGGTTAGATATGCTTTAGTCCTTTGTTTTGCATTTTACTTAAAAAAAAAAAACAACAATGAATGCAATCGAGGTGTGGGTATAAGAAGAAAGTTCATGCCAATTAGGTTTTCTACTTTTCTTGATGATGGAATTAATTGATGAATATGTTGAATTTGGCATCAATCCTTTACCACTTGTGAGATTTTTGGGCTTGATTGTGAGCAATTTTTCTGAATTTTCTCTATGTTTCGTTTGTTGAGTGGTACTCCACATGGTTTGAGTATTTTAGAACTTGCTTTGTTATGCATGTCAAGATCACGTTTCAATGAATTTGGTGCATTAAAATGATAAGGGCATCTAGGATTGTGTTAATATTTTCTAATTATTTAGACTAAAAATTGCATTCTTCGGTGGATTCTACTAATTTTGTATAATTGGTGATTAAATGCAGAAATTGGTGAAATTGTGCTGAAAAGCTGTAATTCCAGAAGATTCCTGATAATAGGCGCGGGCACGCCTAAGTCAGATGTCCAAGGTTGAGCTGTCAAGATTTCAAGTCCGCATGGGCAGTTTCCAAAGAATTGAGAATTCCAAATCTGAAAATGTGTTGGAGTTAATTATTATATTTTCCTATTTAGCAGTTGATTTTTATTAGGAAACTAGTTTGATATTTGTTATTAGGAAAGTAGGAGTTTGACTTCTTTTAGAAATTTCTTATTTTTGATTAGTACTTAGTATGCTTTCCGTGGCATATAAGAAAAGGAAAGAGGAATTTCCCTAGTTGACTTTGATTAGGAATCTTCCTCTGATCAATAGATTAGTCAGCGGAAAATATAAAAAGATAGCAAGTACTAGTACTTTGGCATGTCAGATATTCGCTGGAGGCTACGGACGAGAACAACAGCCTTGTCTTCGTTTCTTTCCTTTGCTAGTTTTCAATTAAAAAGACAAGAGATGGCTTGGAGATTTTCTTTTGCAATCTTTGGTGGAATTCCTTACGTGATGCATGGCTAATTTCATCTTTCTAGTCAAGGAACTACTGAAGATTTGGTTCATCTATTTCTGTGAGATCTAATTTATTTTAACCATTCACTCTATTCATTGATATTTGTATGTTTTCTGTCTTTATTGATTATAGTGACCATGTGTGATTAAATAAGTGCGCAATATTTAGTTATTCACGTGATCTATTTGCTAATTAGAGTGGTTGAATCTGTAATTGTTTGGCTGTTCTAATCCTGGTAGCAACTGGCATAATTGGGTTTGTGTCAAGGGAATATACAATCTAATTTAAATAAACCCTCGTACCGTGTTTATTAATTAGAACAGGGTTTCTCTAATTTTAATGCAATCAGGAATTAAATCCTATGGTCATGCCTAGGGTTATTTCTGCATTAGGGAAATAGTCAATGGTCATACCTTGGCTGTCGATACAATAAGGAGAAACTAATTGTCAGATCGTATCGGCAATTAAAAACCTGTTTGTCAATGAATGTTGGAATTATATTTGCATCAATGATTAGTTATTTGAACCATTTCTGAAATGTATCCTTGGCTAGAGTTTTTCCCATTGGTTATCTCTTTTGATTATTTTTCATAGTGATTATTTAGTTTCTCTTTTGTTAGCATTTAATTCCTAAAATCCCCCCATTTCCTGTAACTGAAAAAGGAGTTAATTTTCCCCAATCTATGTGGAGACAACCCTATTTGCCACTATATACAAGTTAACTAATTATGGTATATCGGATGAAGTATACTCCTTGGAATCAGGATGAAGCAAGTAACCCATTGCACATCCGGAGTCCCTGCTCCAGTACCTAGAATTGGATTTTGGTTATTTTATTGGTAAGTTAGGTTTATTGATTTTTATTGCACAGGCTCGACACCTGTCAAACACTTCAACCAATGTAAACCAAGCCATAATCGTCAAATCCCCGGAAGTCACCACTTAAGCTTGGCTTATAAAGACGTGATGCATATGTGGTACTAATCCCTGCTTCGTGTATGTCTTCTGAAGGCATTGTTGAACTTTTACAATATGCAATAATCATTTCTCTAAGATTGACACTTCATTCAAATTAAGGGAACATTCGGAGTTGTTGATGGCCGGATTTGAAAATAGAACAACAACCAAAAGGGTAAGTGCTGATTTTGGTACCAAAAGAGTCAAAAAATCTACAACAACAACGAAGAAATATGTTTAAATCAACAAAAGGACGTATTAAAAATATGTTTTAATGAACAAGATAGGCAAGATAATCATAAAATTAATGCAAATAACTCAAAGTCTGTAAATTCTATGAATGTTTGCAGTGCAGGGAATTTGATTCTGCAAAGTTTGAATTCATCAATTCTTCCCACCAATCCGATGTTTTGATTGCAAATTCTGATCTTTTGGTTGCCTAAAATATCACTAGTTCTTTCTGTTTCTCTTTCTCTTTCGGTGATTCAATTGGACAACGGCTTCCTTGCAAAATACCATGCAGCCCACATAGGCAACTTTCTTATTGGAACTTTATTACAAGTTTAATTGATATAAGTTTGAGATAACAAAATGCTAATGTTCACTCGTGGCAATCTTAACATGTGAATGATTTTTCACGGAAGAAGAAAATTGATTACCTTAAATTCAACATCGTTGTCAACTGCATTTGCTACATAAGTGTCTGGATTTAGCCTGTATTGATGTATGCACAATTGGTTCTTTTCGCACGACATTCCCTTCCACGATAATATATGAATTCTTTCTTGTGACCATTTGCTTGACCACCATTGTAGATAGCTTCTTCAGATGTAGGAGACCAATAATCATTTCCAGTGGACAAACTGTCATTTGGCTCTATGGTGTAAAAGAACCATTTCTCTCGAATGCTATACACTTGCAGCTATCTACAAATTATCAAAAAAAAAACTTTTGGAAATAATTAATAGTTAACTATGTTAACTCAAAATGACAATTAATATAACTATGAGGAACATGATCTACTGGACATAAAACTAATAAATATGTAGATATAGAAAATCATTGAAACAATCAACAGATGGTGATGATAATTAGAAATTCAACAGAGATGTCAAACAGAGTCCTTAAAATGATAAAAGACAGAAGATTCCTGCCCTTTAGAGAAGAAGATAGAACTTACATAGGAAGTGCTCCCTAATACTTCAATTGAAGCTATACATTAAGGCTTTAGTCTAGCTTGTTATTTAAAGGGCTCTAAAAAGAGTTAATTCACAAGTATTATTGGAATAAGTAGAGGATGGTTATCAATCAGCAGGTGATTGATTGGAGAAAGAATGACATTTACAAATAATAAATATAATAATAATGAACTGTGATCTAGAATTGACCTTTAGACGTTGTACGAAAGAGATGATAACAGTTAAAAACCAAATCATGTTTGCCAAGTCCTACATAACTGTAATGTTAGGGGATTTCGCCACAAAACATGTGCAGCTCATATTCATGTATTTCACAACAAATTAGGTTTCTAAAGCTTCAAATTTGACTGATTTTTCAAGCCCAAGCCCTCACACTCTTTTAGTGCCGATAATCCCTCTACTACTATGCAGCCTTTCCTTGGGTTTGTAAAGTCAAGTTTCCTATTTACCCATGATGAAGGAGCCCCCATCAGGCAGGCGGCCGTAGATCATAAGGCACTCTTCACTGATCAAGCACTCTTGTGCTGAAGATGAATGGTAATGAGCAGCTCGGGCAGTTGAAGAATCAATCCTGAGTCATTCGTCCGGCAGATTGGGAAAAGGTAGAGAGTGGGACTAATTTAAGCACAAGCCAACTCAGTTCAATCATCGAGAAGTGCCTCGACCAAGAAAAGTCATTCTACAACCCCTATTCTAAAATTCATACTTGCAGAATCCAAAATCAAGTCTAATCCAATCACAAGGTAGAACCCAAAAAAAATTTAACAAATCGTTCTGATAACTTAAACCAACATGCAATTGATGAATCACAACCAAAATCCTAGATGAAAGGAAGAAGCCAAAAATTGAAGCTGCATATCTACCAATTAAAGTTAAGGATCGCATTACTCAATAGGAGTTGGTTAGGGCTTGTTCCAAAAACATTAGCAGTGGGAATATAGTTAGGCAAGTTATCACCACCACCCATAACTTTGTTCCTCAAATAAAACATCAATTATTCATCAGTGGGGTCAAATCTACAGCCAGAAGGCACTTCAATAGGGGTCATTTTCCTCCATTATCATCATTTCCACTGGCTGAAGCTGCGGATGGTTTCTCCATTTTTGAGGATGAGAAAATAGTGAAACTAAAAGCTTACCGGGCCTTTTAGTTACAGAGGAAATAGGTTGTGGTTATCTGTTTGTACATGACTCTGAGAATTGGGGAAACCTTTTCATATTATCCCATGAATAAAACCCAAGTTGCATGCATTAGAGTTAGGTGGCTTTATGAGACAAGTTCTTGGTGTTTTGTACTTATGTTGATCTCAATCTTCGTTTGTTGCTTTTAGCTTCTTGGTGAGTACCTGAGATAGGTTCAGATTTTATAGTTCACATAACTTTGAACCTTTCTTTAGTTTGCTCACCGTTTTTTTAAGGTTATAAATTTATGATTATTTTGTATGTTACATTAGTACTAGAATCCAAACTTTACAAGTGTAATTAGGTCACGACAAATGAACAACTTAACACTCGACTAGGGTTCGCCCGAACTCAAGTTAATTTCTGCCTTACTTTGAACTCAATTTCACTTCTCTCGTCACTCAACAAACATCCCTTGTTAGCTGTACTTGAAGAAAATCTTTTGGTTCATAAGTGTTCTTTTTTTTTTTTTTTTTTTGGTATGATTCATTCATATATGCAGCAAATGAAACCTTTTGAAGTACTATAAGCTTGCATGAAACTTAACTGAGAAAATTCTTCAACTATTGTTAATGAAAGGTAGGATCCTGTCAAATCATTGTGCAATTTAACCTTGGGATATACAGGAGTAACGATGAAATTAATTGGAGGATTAGCTGACGTCTAAGTTTTAATTTGATGTTTCCTTCAGGCCAAGTATTCAGATTACCCAATTCTATTTTGCAAGTGCGTCTATTTCTATGTGGGTTTTTCCTTAATTTTTTAAAATTTTTTGGGTTTAAGATTCTAAGTATGTCAAAAGCAGCAGATGGCCTCACATGTGTAGAAAACAAGGTGCACATATGTAATGAGGAAAGAGATTATTAAGTAGATAAGTTGCAATTACATGAGATTCAAGGAGCCGTATAAAGTATCTAAATTTAATGATATTAAGCCTTTAGATTTGGAGATTCTTGATTAGATTAATTAATTGATAGCTTCTCACAGCACATAAACTTCTAGTTAAACATGAAGAATGCCTCAATCGAATATGTAATATTTATGATCAATATATCATAGTACTTAAGAAATAGTAAATATTTCTTAAAATGTTCTCTATGTTGTACTATATTTTTAATTTATTTTTGCATTTCTTCCCACATTTTACCTTTATTGGCTTTTTTTTCTTCTTCCTCTATTTTTTGGTGGGGTGGGGTCTATCTTTTTGGTTTTATATAAGAATTAGTAGCCATAAAGAGTTGGCAAAGATTGTATTTATTATTTTTATGTAACCTTTTTTCCTATAAAGGCGACCCAAAGAAAGAAAAAGAAACGATATCGGTGCAAAGTACAAGATGTGACAAAATTTTTCTTTTTTCTTTTTTTTTTTTAAAAGACGTCCCAATTTTGAATTAGCTATCAGTTATGAGTTGACTACCAGAGTAAGAGGTCAAACATCATATTTCTTTCATAAACCGTGGTTTGAGCTGACTCTGATAAAGTTCAAGCTCAATTCGGTCAATGAGTTCTAGTTTTTAGTTTACGTTTGGCTATAGCCTCAAAGGTTAATTTTTTTCTTCGAGTTGCACTATTGTTTTTAATCTTCTTTTTTTTTTTTTTTTTGAGGTTTTGAATTCAACCCAACCCATCCCTCTCCTCTCCAATTGCATTTAGATTGTCGTAAGGTTGCATATCATACTCAATGAGTAAATGCACGTCTTTATTATTCGAGTACCATACTTATTGTGCTTGCTTATGATATCTTTTTTTTTTTTTTGGTGGTTTTTCTGTTCCCTTGGAAGGGTTCTAAAATTATAATATTTGGTGATATTTCAGAGAATCATTAAATTGTTGTGGAGCTGATAAATTTAAGAATCATTGTACTGTTGTATGTAGAAGTTTCTTCTAGTTTTTTTTTTTCTTATTCTATTTCTTTGCTACTTGCAAAGTGTAGTTGTTACTGCTTGTGAATCTGCTTCCTTGATTTTAACAAAAGTTTCCGTGTGGATTATAAAAACTGAAAAAAAAAAGAAATAAGAAATTTAAGAATGTTTCAGAGAAAAGCCACCATTCTCACAAACAATCTCCTCTTTGCATTTTACACAAGGATTCTTCGAATATGTATCAAATGAAAGTAGAGGATATAAACTTAAGGACCCAAGAAAAGCTTAGAAAATGGAAATGTTGCTTGCCCCAAGTTCACGTAGCCCCATGTGTCATAACTGCTAGAATTAATTTCCTTTCACACAGTCCATCATAAGTAATGTAACTTTACCACTAAATCAGAAAATTGTAACTTCTTCTGGGCAAAAATTTATTGCATTTCTCTTGTACCATATATAAGTATCAATTAAGTTTTACCCTATATGTCTTTCATGACATTGTGACAGTTAACAGCCTGAACAAGATTCGAATAAAAAAAAAATTGCTAAAATAGACCCCCGGAACTAGATACAATTCCAAGGCCTTGAAAAAATTTCATAACCTGCAGACGCATCAAATGTGTTCCAATTATCATCAGCTAAATTTGATGGAATTTTCATGGCATCAACTATGGAAAATGATCCAAAATCTTGGAATTGCAAAGACGATTGCCATTCAAAGTTTGGTAAACTTATCCCATCAGACAAGCTAGCATCCTCACCAATATCTTCACCAAGAATACCTTGCAACTCGAATGCATTGCAGTTTTGATCCAGCAGTTCTTCTACATTATCTACATCTATGCTTAGTGAAGGAAGCCCTTCTTGCATCTGATCCCCATCAATAAAATCAGATGGTTTTTGGCATTGGAAAACCATGTTTTCTATTTGATTTTCTGTATCCAAAAATCCAAAAGGTAAATCTAGGGAAGTGCAACTTACTCCACTTGAAGACGATTCTTGATCAGCGCTGACATTAATTTTGTCAATATCATTGCTTGAAGTATCTTGATTCAAGAATTTGGAGAAAACTGCTGCTAGATCAATGTCAACTCCATTGCTTGAATTATTTGACGCATCACCAGTGCTGCCAGGGCTAGGCATCTGATAACTTAAGCCTAGCCGGTCAGCCTGCCGGGCAGACTTGCTTCGACGAGTTTTCCGGCACCCGCCACCTACCGGCACATTTCGCAATGATCCACCTTTAGTCCAGTACCTCCTGCAGCCTTTACAGAAGTATCTGGGCTGTGACAAGCTGTAGTTGTTGTAATAGCAGAATTTTGTGTTAGAAGAGGCACACCTGGGACAATTTGGTGCTGATTCATTGTTGGACTTCCATCTCCTCTCCGTGAGCAGTGGCCGTGAAGGGCAGTCAAACATTGTGTGGTCACTAGTACTAGTGAACATGACGGAAATTTTTGAAGAAAGTAGAGTTGCTGCTAATAGTTTTTTTGGAGAATGTGGTGGCTTGGGGGGCAGGATTGATTAGGGAAATGAGCTTTTATAGAATTTGTTGGGTAGGGATGCCTTGGTTAATATGGCACAAATTACAGTTTTGGTCCCTTCTTTTTGAATAATATGTGTTTACTCCCTCATTTTATTGTGAAGACTTTTTCCTTTAATTTTTTTTCCCCTTTGGAAGAACAGGAAGGAGGATCCAGAAGACAATTGCGGGCAAGATTTGAACTCTTATTCAAGATGAAGAAGAAAAAGTTCCTAACCTGTAGTAGTTTAAAATTTCTTATATCTTTCATAACCTGTAGTAGTTTAGATGTGACACACTAAATTTCTTATACATGTAAAGATTAAAATTTTTTAAATTTAAGAGACAATATGTGCTGAATTTTGAAATTTTCAAAACTTAGGAGGCCAAATTTAAAAAGCATAAAACAAAATGCTGCAAACTGATAGTAGTTCAGTCAATAAATTATACGAGATTACACTAGATTGTACCTGCAATTGCTAACTGGAAGGAGGTTGTAGCAAAAATACTTTTGAGGTGGCTAAACATTACTTTCGTCTAAGTTCCCAAACTAAAAAAATCAAGAAAAGAAATACTTAAATACTTTACCAGTAAAAAAGTTAGTCTAATAAATTATAAGATCAATTTAAGCAGCGAATCAAGGATTAGATAGTACAATACTGAAACATGAGTTTGACATCACACCATTTCACATGCTTTTATATTAAGATTTTTTTTTTTCATATTGCTACACAATCATCACCACCGCTCACTTAATTTACACCTAATTTGCGATTTAATACCTCATTTTTCTTTAAAACACCCTTTCACCCTTAATCTGTTTTCTACCTCTTGTAAATCTAATATCAAAACTTTTCTTAACGAGTATCAATTGGACACCGTCCAACAAAATTCGGTGAATATACTTCGGCAAAGTGCTGAATCTTGAGCATGAACGTGTGAATCGTAAGTAGCCATTAGATGCGTGGGGGGTTAGCGAGCCGTTAGGACTAAGGAAGAAGTTTGCATGTGATGTCAAATCCGAGGCTGCACTTCTTTCTTTACGTACTCTACTGTTTCAAAGGCGGATTAGACGTGTTTACTTGGCCAATGTGTCACTTTCTGATCTTCTCTTACATGGGCTCTGTGTCTTTGGGCGTGATTGATGGCGGTTATTGGCCAAAACCTTCTTCCTTTGTCATTGCCATTTTCCATTTTATACCGTCAATGACCAAAGTATCCTTTTGTTATTCAACTTTTTCTTTTCAAGAATACTTTTCTTGTTTGCTTATTTCATCTTTGCAGGGGTATGAACTTTCTTCTAGCTCATTTAAACTAACTTTTTTGAAGGGTTCTATATTACTCGGACTTGGCTGCCATGTCCTACTGAAGCTTCTATTCTAATGTAAAATAAAGAGTTGAACACGAATACTGCAAGACAAAGTGATAGTCTGAATGCATAGGAAGGATATGCTAATTATTTAGTGTTTCAACTGTTTTCAGTTTCTAATAAATCTTTTTCTACCATGCCTTTTTCTAGATGTCCACCATACTGTTAAGAAATTTCTTTGTAAATAAATGGTGCTTTTTTATAGATAGTATCCAAATTAAGTCTGACATTCATCTTCCTTCAATAGCTAGTAAATAACAAGACAGCACTAACAGCTGCCAGCCTGAACATGCTATGCTGTTTAACAGCTTTAAACCTGTTAATAGTGCAATTAAATGCCAATGATGGTTCAACTCCTTAGTTTGTTTAGACATTTATTTTGACGCTACCAGATTGAGTTATTGGACATATAAATTTCAGCATACAACGAGATTCATTTGGCCATATTTACTTCTGAACTCTCCAAGTCCCCCAACTAAAATCTCCAACAAAATTTACTCAATTGGTGCTTTCGATGGGCATATTTGCCAACTAAATTTTCCTCGTATACAACGGTTAACTGGTCTCAGATTATCATCCGATCAAATTATGAACATGATTGCGTGAAACTCCCAAAAACTTTGAGATAGAGAATCTAATTAACAATTCTTGAATTTGTCATTTCCAAAAAAGCATTTTATTTGTCATTAACTAACTTTCTTAAATTTACGGGCAATATTGGAAATGAAGATGCAAAAGGAATACCATTTGTCGGCATATAATGCATTGGACCAAATACAACGTACGTCACTCTTATATTGGGATCACCAAAGAATATTGTTACTAAAAGCACAAAACGTTATCAAACCAGCCATATCGTCTAGAGCATGTTGCTGTCCACGTGCTTAATGGGTTACGTGTCGTGTTTTCTGTTTCATTTCTCGGATCCCATAAAATAGTTAAGTTAATTGGTCGATTATCATTAAACTAAGTAGATTATACATAATCAAGTCAGATTATTCAACCAATTCTTCTTCTCTGGACGACGATGGGGTGTTCTGAACGTCATTCTCGAAAAGTTGGTATATCAAATCCGTTTGCTTCAAAGTCAACCTCTAGGATTCGAGTTTCAACCATACAATGTTGCTCTATAAGTCAAACTTGAGATAATACATACATACGTACGTACATACATACATATATATATATATATATATATATATATATCTAGTGACAAAATCTGTATATTTTTTCGTGTGAATTGGCAATTAATTATGTCTTCCATGACTAGTTGCATGTACACAGTCCAATTGCTTTTGTAGCTTTAACTGAGCTTAATGTACCTACAGCGGAAAAGTTATTACAGCACAAAATTCATGATCCACTAGGAAAATGACCTAATAAATAAAGACTTCAATTTAACACACACACATAAACACACACACACACACACACACATATATAAAAGCAACTTGGATTGACATCTACACTTTATTTAGTTGTTAATGAATCGCAATTTCTTTTGAGCAACTTGGATTGACATCTACACTTTATTTAGTTGTTAATGAATCGCAATTTATTGGTTAAAAGAAATTGAAGTCTTTATATATTAGGTCATTTTGCTAGTGGATCATGAATTTTGTGCTGTAACAACTTCTCCGCTGTAGGTACATTAAGCTCAGTTAAAGCTACAAAAGCAATTGGACTGTGTACATACAAATAGTCATGGAAGACATAATTAATTGCCAATTTACACTAAAAAATATACAGATTTTGCCACTATGTAACGAGTAGAGTTACTATTGCAAATGGTGTTAAATTGGATTTTACACATGAAGAACAGAAAACTTAAATCACAAATTCACTATTTATTTCTCAAACTGTAGGAGCATTATCAATTACAGGAAATAAAAATTGAAGTTTTTATCATAGAGTGATTTTAGGTCTTCGGCCAGATTCTTAATACCCCACCAGCCCGAATGAATTATAATGGCTGGCCGATACAACGTTTAGTTCTAGACAAATAAGAGTTGCTTTTGGGGGTGTTTTTGTTTGATTTTTTTTTCATCTGATTTTAAATCATGATTTTGAAAAATCAATTTTTACCTTTTTATTTTTATGCTCTTTTTTGCTTTCGTGCCTAGATTTGTATTTTTTGGATAGGTAACATTTTTAGAAAATTTACAGCAACTGAAACCAACCTCTTTATCAATTTGGTTAATTCTTTTCGTATTGCAACGGGTCTCGTGCGGTAATTATCACCACGACCCCTCTGTAATATGCTACATTTGTTAGTAATACAAAGTTTTCCAAAACCAAGAATCTGTGCAAACCATATTAAGGATATCCATGATATTTTCCAACCGAAGAAGGAAATTGAAAGACCTTGAAACCATAAAATGGTGTACCTAACATTACTTAAATTTCAGACATCTTATACTCAAATTCAAATTGGCTAAAATGTTAATTGACATTATTAATGCCATGTTCACAGTTATTATTATTATTATTTTTGGTAAGCCCCATCTTGGTGATCAGTTACTAATTGTAATCTATCAAGTCCTAGAATTGAAATTGATGAGAACAACGCATATCATATTATCATGTGGGAGTTTTACGTCAATTTCTCAAGTGATGTTGAAACACAAGGACCAATGCCTTCCACGCCTCAAATACTTGTTGCTTTTTCTTGCAATTTATCTGTCATTGCATGGTGGCCTCCTCTCCACTCACCATTTTCTTCTAAGGTCAAGGCAACGGTTGATGATGATGATGACAACATAGGATTTAGGAGTTAGGTTCTTGGACTATTTTATCACGTTTTTATTTGTGGAAATTAGGAGGTTATAATCATGGCATCATTGATCGTGAAGTATTAGTTGCGTGAGTTCTAAGTGATGAGTTAGTGGAATGTGGGAACTCAACATCTTCATTTTTGGAACTTAGAAATTAGTGGTGGATACTGAAGAGTGCAATTTGTTTGTTTTATTTTTGTCCTCTTTAATGTTTCTTTCAGGTAGTGTATTCTTTTTATTGAGCTAATTTTTGGTCACAAGCGTAGATAACAACTGGGGAGGGGTGGGAGAGTGAGAGGTCTGAATTTGAACCTCCGACTTATATTAAAAAAAAGAAGTGTAGATAACCACGACTTTTTGCCATGTATTTTTGAATGTTACCAACAAAAAGATATTGAACCAAAATTGAGTGAGACAATTAATGACATACAAGAAAAACATTTAAAAAAATACATGAAAAGTGGGTAAAAACTATATAAATCGATAAATTTAGGTTAACAATTAGGTCTTTTCAGTCTAGAGCTAGCCGGTACACATTCAAAAAAAAAATTGATTTGATACTGTAGTTGCACAAAATGGAAAAAAAAAAAGGGTTAAATACCTAAAAACTCCCTGTGGTTTACGTAATGTTCAACTTAATTTCCTGACGTTTGGAAACCTACATTATGACTCCTTGAAGTTTTAACTAAAGTGAAAAGTTAACAGAAACCGTCCAAACTAACTGAGTTTGAGAGACACGCACTTCTTTGATGTTCAGTTAACTCCTTGTGATTTGAAAATTTACAATTTAACTCCCTGTAGTTCTAACTAAAATGTAATTTGACAGAAATCGTTCAAATTAGTTGACAAATTTACCCCAATGGATGAATGAAGACTCACTTTTAGAATTTCAAAACTCGATTCTTTGGCTCTTCTATAGTAGCAAAACGATGGATACATTCTTTAAGTCATTGCATTCTCCCAAGTGTCCTTTAGGTCCCTAAGTTTGGATTTTAGTGAAGTTACAGAAATTATACAAACCCAATTGCACTTCTAAATTACATAAGAAATCTAGGTAAAATTAAGGACAAAAAAAAAGTCAAGGTTTGAAAGGACAATTGAATGTCTTTTTCCTTCTTTTCTGAACTAGAGATGTTACCAAAGAGGTGGTTATTCATATTTGGAAAAATCATGTAATGATTCGCATCTTTAGTTCTATCTTTATGATTCATTATTTTTTATTTTTTATTTTAAAAAGAAGAAGAAGGGGATAGTGTTGATTGTAGTTGTGGTAATGGGATTGGAGTATAGAGACTGCCAAAATGGAATAATAGATCTTGAGAGTGGGGCGCTACAGAGAAGAAGAATGGAACAATTATGGCATTTTACATATAACTATTAATTTAGATGTTTTCTGTCAATTTTTTAATTTAGTTAAAATTTCAGAGAGTCATAATGTAGGTTTTCGAATCTCAGGGAGTTAAATTGAACATTAACTAAACCACAAGGAGTTTCTCAGTATTTTACCATAAGGGCAATTTTGACATTTTACGTCCTACCGTCAGTTTAGACGGTTTCCGTCAAATTTTCATTTTGGTTAGAAACACAGGGAGTTAAATTGTAGGTTTCCAAACGTCAGGGAGTTAAGTTGAACATTACGCAAACCACAGGGAGTTTTTAGGTATTTAACCCAAAAAAAAATGACACATTTCAATTTGAATGCCTAAGGTACAGAAGTCTTTTCTCCCATTTTTTCCCATTCTGTTGCTCAAGCTCCATAAATTAATTGGACCAAATGAATACATTGATTCGACAACTTAAAGTCTTCCTTTTTTTTTTTTCGTTAGAAATAAGAGAGTGTCAAATTGCTTACATAAACATAAATACGCTAACTCGAATTTCCCAGTGAACATCTAAATGTCGTCAATAAAAATGTCCTTAGTTCAATAAGCTCTGACCACAAAAAGTCATGCAGGTGTTCGATCGAGTGACAAGATTTACAGCACTTAAGTATGTATTGCCATTTTTTGGAAGAAACTTTTTTCATTTTTTGTGAATATTCTTTTTACATATTTTACAATCATCCTTTCATTTCAGATATATTATAGTTTTAAAAATGTTACTGTAATTTTTCCCCAAAAACTGTCAAAAAAATGCATTTCAAACGGAGTTCAAACTTCAAAGTTTTCAATTTGACAACCAATCTTTCCAATATTTTTGGATGCGGGTAGTTGTTGAATTTTCTTAAAGAATGTCAACGCGGTCTCATTTCGGGGTGGGGCCCAACTTTACTATTAAGCCTAAGAATTATTGGGCCTTCATAATGGTAAAGAATTTCTAGTAGGCTTTAATTGGACTGCATTCCTTGGGCAACCGTGGCTGTAGCCCTCGCCAATTTATCGCATTGTTGTCCATGTCTTCGAATCTGCCGCATCGCAATTACAATCCTTAAAACTCTACCAGGCTGAACTAATGAGAGTCCGAGTTCCCCTGCCGCAATTTTCACATGTTTATGCTTCCCCTTTATTCAAAAATGAAATGAAGTCTTTTTTTATAAAATAAAATGAAATAAAATAAAGTCTAATGCAAAGTTTGATGCAAATGGTATCTAGATGAGACTCCACAAATATCACTAATACAAAGTTTAGTGTACTTTTATGTGCAATATCATTGAAGGACAAAGAAGGAAGTATCAAATGCTACTTTTATGTTATCTAAGGTGTACCTATCCTAATGTCAAGTGCCCCTATCTGAATGTGTAAGTTTATTTTTTACACCACCAATGTGAATTAATTGTAATTATATTACAAAACAAAGGTTATTCATTTATCAGTTAATGTTATTCATAGATTAGGAGGCGCTTACCTCAAATCTCACACTCACTACTAATGTAAGTATGATAAACTAGGAAATAACGATGTATTTGATTAAAAAAGAAAAACTCATAGAGTGTTAGATTTTTTTTTTTTTTTTTTTGTTATAGGAATGGATTTTAGCAATAAAAAAATAAAGGACAAGTGAATGCTTAATCTTTTGTAACTAATCACTAAACTCACTCATGGAAGGGCCTATAAAACTCATTAACTAATTTCTATTAACTTATATATATATATATATATATACACATTGTGCATAGTTATGCATAGTTATGATTGAAATTGAAACCTAGTCCGTCTCTAGAAATTCACTTACCAAACGCCGCACTCGTTCAAACACGATGATCATACATTGGTTTGGTGTAGCCTTAAAAGGCTAACTAATCAATAACTTCAATGAACACGCATTCATGAAGTCTACGAAGCAGAAGTTAGTCATACTATTACCAAATCTGTTTTTTTGACAAGACATCAGACTGGAATCATCTTTTCAGAGATGTGGCCAATAGATAATTTGCAACCAAATTACGTTCTCATTAACTATAAGAAAACTACTGCGGGAAATTATAGGTTGTTAGTAACGACACCTTTGCATCTTTTCTGGTACAACAATGCTTACTTCCCATGATGAGAAATATTCCAAGATAGATATCCTTTCTTTTTCTTCGTGGGCTCTTCTTTCTAATTATTTCTTCAAAAGAATGAAACAAGAAGTGAGATCTTGCTGTCTTTTACGACATTAACAACCTAAAACCAAAACGAATCAGTCACCATGATTTTAGGACAACTACCACTTGACTGTCTAACAATATTGTGCTCTGCATTATCTTGGATCAGTATAAACAATACACCCATGTGTCATATTTTTAGTATTACATTATTCTCCAGATTTTTCTACATCAGTTATGGATGGTGATTAGTGACTACAAACCTGTTAAGCTTCTAACTAAACCAAAACCAATTTTATGGATACATGAAGGAAACGGCTAATAGAGTCTACCGTACCAAAATAGCACTGAACTCATTGAGCAATTCTATCAGAAAACCAAATAACTAATTTGTATTGGAGCTCTAAAAAGGATAAACATTATGCTTCTAAAATAACTAATTCTATCAGAAAAACCAAATAACTAATTTGAGCAATTCTATCAGAAAGTCATTGAGCAAATAACACTTTGGGAAAATAGATAATAATCAGTCGACAATCTTAAATACCTGTGTCTTTATTGCCTAATGCTGTGGGTTAGACCCTAAACTTTATCTACTAGGTTCTGGTGTTGATAAAAATATTAAGGATAATTACATAGCAATCAACAAAAAAAACTGTTAGTTTAAAAGATCTCCTACTAGATGGTTTAACAAACAATGATTGATGGGAGACGTTGTTGCATCATCACCATCATCAGATGTTCGAAAATGTCCAGAACTCTATAAAATGCCCTCCTGCAAAGGAAACTTCTCACTCCTGCAATAACATTCAGGTACACGTGCAGAGAGGTTGGATGGGAAAGCTGGGGTCTTCCCCTTTTTGTTGTTTTTCTCTTCTTCTTGTTACTAGCATTTTCAGCATGTCCCTATGGTTTGGGCCGAGAGCTAGTGTATTTCTGTTCTTGGATTTCACGCTGGACCCTTTAACACAGCTCCCAAGCTCAACAACATCAAGCTTGAGTAGCAACTCCAGCACTGTTCTTTACATCCATGATTTTGGAGCCACGGGGAATGGAATAAATGATGACACGGAGGTATCACTGTGTTATTTTTTTTTCTCCAGGTTACCTTTTCAGTTTAAGCAATGATATGGTTATCTTAAGCTGTGACAATTGCTAATTTTGATAATCTAAGGTGATAACAATTAAACGTCCCCGAGAATTATTTCGTCCTGTCATTCATAAATAGTTTTTATGCCGCTTGAGCATCTTTTTCTCTGCAGTACTTGATAAAGAATTTGGATGAGGTCAACCCAACTCGGCTGTTTTCTTGGTCGTTTGCACTATCTCAATAGTGGTTCATGCTCTATGAATTTATGCTTTGGAGGTGCATTTTCAGCTCTACAAGTTCTGAACTTCTTGGTCAAACTTTGAGCCCCGATTTTGAAAATGTAAGAGGAAAATTGTTACCGCTTATCGTTACTTTTAGGGTAAATTATGTATAACGCCCTTATGGTTTTGTGTTGTCTACTGCCACATGATCCCCTAACGTGTCAAAATATTTATTTCACCCCCTATAGTTTTATATAAAATGAAAATTTAGGTGAAAATAACCTATGTAAGGTTGTTAGCTAAAATACCCATAATGCCCTTACTTAAATACTAAATTAGATAACAGCTTAACTACCTTGTTTAAAAATATAAGGGATGATGTGGATGAATGTAAAAGTATAGAGGTTAAAATGAATATTTATATAAACCATAAGAGGGTTAATAGATGGTAACATTTTATCACACGTACTTTTAGAGTGGGTATATTATAAACACCATAACTAATTATGCATTCCGTTTATTTTTCATTTTATATAAAACTACAGGAGGGTTATGTGATTACTTCAAAATCTTAAGGAGTCATATGTGGCTATTTTAAAATTTTAAGGTTATCTAGCATTAAACAAAACCACAGTGGGATTATAAGTAATTTATCCTTATTTTTAAGTTATACAACTAGAAGGTAACACGCCTTGTCCAACGCCATCTTTTAAAACATTTCCTAGCATTTGAAATGGCAAAAGTTTTGGTAAAAGGACTAGGACTTATCTTTACTTCAATCTGTTAAAATCAGATCTTGTTCACTTCATCTGAATTTTCTAAATCAGGCATGTCAAATCTTTTATCCTCTCTTAATGACTTCTGAGATGTAAAATTTTGCCTGAACTGAAGAGTATCTAAGTCTACTAGGGTGTACCTCACACTGAGGTTAATTTATCTTCTGCATTTGTTCAACAAATACTCTTTTCTGGCTCAGGCTTTTCATGAGGCGTGGAGGGTAGCATGTTCTCAATCATCTGAAGCAAAAATTGTCGTCCCTGATGGAAAAACTTTTCTGGTACGACCCATTGATTTTCTTAGGCCTTGTAACTCGAGTTTGACCTTATGGGTAAGAACTGAGAACACTCTTTTAAAGAGTTTTAAACAACGCATTTTAGAGTTCGGGGTCTGCCGTAAAATGACATTGGTTTCCTAGTACTATATGCCTAGATTTCTGGTACTATAGTAGCACCGAAGGATCCTGATGTTTGGGTTGGCTTGAATCCTAAAAGGTGGCTTTATTTTCATCAAGTGAATCACCTCACCATACAAGGAGGAGGGACGATTGATGGAAGTGGCCGGGAATGGTGGGCTCGATCTTGCAAGACCAATCGAACGAATGTATTTTTTACCTTTAATATCTCAAATTTTTTTTCTTTCTTTTCCTTTTCTTTCCAAGTTTGCAAGTTTCCGATGTAAGATACGTTTGTACATGTAAATTCCTGCAATTGTGCTTCAAATTCTCTTCCGGCAGCCATGTCGACGTACTCCAAAGGTTAGCGGGCCTTCGCTCTCCATGCCTTCTGTACATTTATTATCTCTATAGAATTATTACCTAATATGGTAGTTTTTCTTTGGATAGACATTGTCTCTGTTGTTTTGTTTTTTTTTTTTTTTTTTTGGGGGGGGGAGGGAATTTAATTCTATGGCAGGCTATTCTCATGCACAGCATAATGTGAACTAAAATAACGTAGAAAAGGCATATATCTATGCATATTTCTTTGGAAAGTAGAATGCTTGATAAGGGCCTCTCAAGTTGTATCTGTCCATTTCGATTCAATTGACGTAATTCTTACAAGTTTTTGTATAAATTCATACAGCTTTAGTATAATCATGATTTTTTAATTCAAGTTAATTGTATAAGCCGAAAAACTCATATGCAATAATGCTGTTTTAGTTTACACCAAATGTTATACAAATTGGACACTACTAAACAATTATTCAACTTGAGAGGCCCGGTTCCTAGCGGAAGAAGATGTTGAAAGTAAAGGTGAACAAAATATATAAAAATAGTTTAGTCTAGAGGCATGAGGACAGCGTGGATAAGGTTTTTCCTTAATGAGTCATATAATTGACAATGCAGGCCATGACATTCCACAAATGCAAGAATTTGATAGTGAGGAACATTATGTCGATTAACAGTCAACACATGCACATGGCACTTAGGAGTTGTGAACAGATTGTGTTATCCTATCTCAGAATCTTTGCACCTGCTCATAGCCCTAACACAGATGGAATTCACATCAGTGCATCCAAGAATGTTGAAGTTAAGGATTGCACTATAAGAACAGGTTTGTTGGCTGTACAAGTGCTCTAATTACATGATAGGATATGTAAATTAACAAGAAAACTTCCCATCTCCAAAACGAAAACTAGAAGAAAGAAACAAATAAACAAAGGAAAACGAAAAAGTATTCTTGCTTGTTATATATCTATGCATTATACTTGTTTGAAATCTTGCAGATTACTTTGAGTACGTCACTGATTATTATCACTTGATGGTCGTAGTCGAGCTAGAGATCTCGATCTAGTAGTTAAGGTTGAAATCACCAGGAATTAGAGATCTCAAGTTCTAATTTCCATTCCTAACTTCTTAAATCCTAGCCTTGCAATAATAATGATGATGATGATGAATATATAAATAAATAAATATAAAGAATTAAAAATTATCATTTGACGACGTCTATTTCCCATTGCAAAAAATTCGAAGTTATTGGTGGTACTGAGATGGGCTAGATCAATTGGTTTTATCCCAGATATATGCAAATCCAATTATTTCCAGACTAGATTTGTTATTGCCATTTGTAAATGCAAAAGACTTTGAAGGCAAGGTAAAATCTTTTAGAACATGAAAACTTATGGTTTTTGGAGTTAATTTTTCCAGAAAATTCATGCAAGTTGAGGGAATTTTAGGGTAGATATACTTTAGCTTCATCATCAGATATTGGCAAAGGGGTTATTTATTACGAAATAACTTAACTGTTAAGAAAGTGATGCTAATGAACTCTATACTAAATTGCTAATTGTTGGATGTTATAGTTCCTTTGTAATTTTGTGCGCCTCTAAGATTGAAAATTTGAGGACCCCTCTTTGAAAAGATCGTGTCAAGATATCAGAGACCTTTTCTCCTTGTTTTGTTCTTTTCTCATGTGATGCTTTTTGAGGTGAAAGTGAAGCTTTCTGAATTAAATTCTGTAGCAGATACCATTCTTCTCAACAGTTTCCCTGCATTTCTCCGGGAGATGACTGCATATCCATTGTCAGCCGTTCTTCACAAATTCGTATTGGTGGGATTACCTGTGGACCAGGGCATGGTATAAGGTAATAAGCTTTTTATTTTTACTTTGAAGTGGGGACCACGCGACCAGCAGAACCACAAGAAATAATATCTGTTTGACAGTATTGGAAGCTTGGGAAAATCAAAAACTTCAAGGGATCTGTCTGATGTCAAAGTTAATGGAGCAATGCTGAGGAACACCAAGAATGGTTTAAGGATCAAAACATGGCAGGTAATCTTCCTTTCCACTTGCGTACGTATCTGGTTCATTCTCCATGCGATTAACCAAGAGGCATTAGTGTCATCTCTTTTAAAACCATTTTCCACCAAGAAACTACTTAAGCGTTCATACCAGGCTCTTGGTGCTTGTTTTAGTCCATATAAAGCTTTTGAAAGTTTAAAAACATAATTTAGAAATTTTTCATTCTCAAAACCGGAGGTTGATCAACATAAATTTCTTGGTCAATGAAACCATTTAGAAATGTACTTTTAACATCCATTTGAAATAGTTTGAAACCTTTAAAGCCATGCAAAATGCAAGAAACATTCGAATGGATTCTAATCTAACTACAGGAAGGAAGGTTTCACCAAAATCTATTCCTTCTTCTTGTGCATAATCTTTTGCTACAAGTCTAGCCTTATTTTTAATTATTTCTCCTTTATCATTTAACTTGTTCCTAAACACCCATTTTGTGCTAATCACGGGATGGTCTAATGGTCTTTCTACCAAAGTCCATACTTGATAAGTCAATATTTTGCATGCTTTTAATAGGATTAATTATGTAGTTTTTGTGTGTTTTTGTCAGTTTAATGGCTAATGAACTAGGGTTTCTATTGAAATTCTACATTTTGTGGTTTAAAATAGAAAAATGCATTTTTGTGGATTAATATGGTGAAATCCTCATGTTTTTGTAGGATTGCTTGTTCAATTATCAAATGAGATAAAAATGTGGATATTTGCCAATCAATTCAATTTTAGCTTCATTGACATTTTGGGCTCAATAATGAAGACAAGAGATTCAAGAAATTTTCAACTAATGCAAGTTTATGGATGAATTCATCTATAAATGATTATCTACTAGTTCATTAGTTTAGTAGTATAGTTAGTAGTAGTATGTTTAGTTAAAGCCTCTCAAATCCTAGAGTGAGGATGAACTTGTTGTAGTTGTGATTGTGAAGTGGTTGAATTATTTATGTTCTCATTGATTTTGCTAGTTTAAGATTGTGCTTATGCTTTATGGTTGATTAGCTACCAACTATAAATGATTTGATGTTGATGAGCAATGAAAAACTTGCCTTCAACAAGATCTAAGTTCTTAAACACTAACTTATATTCTCACGGAAGTGAGCTTATTTATCTTGTTTCTCTCTTTTCTCTATGAAAATAGGTCAAGGAAGATTCCAAGGAGTTAAGGAATTTGTGACATCTTAAGTGAGAGTTTGGACCATTGAAAAGTGATTTTATGAGGGATTCTAAAACTCTAGGATCTTCACTTTTGATGTCTTGTTCCTCTTCATCTTGAGGTGAATCTTCCTTTGTGTCATCCTTCACCTCCTTGTCTTACTCTTCATGAATGGTTAGTTCTTTGAGAGCTTCTTCTTGCACACCTATATCATCATCTTCACAAACATCTTTGGAAACAACATCATTAGCTTCATCAAAAATGACATGTATGGCTTCTTCAATGATTAGAGTCCTTCTATTATAGACTCTATAACCACGTTTATTTTCACAATATTTCAAGAAAATACCTTCATCCGTTTTCTTGTCAAACTTTCCAAGATGTTCTTTAATGTTTAAAATTAGCATTTACAACCAAATACTCTAAAATAGCCAACAATAGGCTTTTGGGAGTTCATATGATGTCTTATTTAAAATTGGTCATAAAAGAATTCTATTCATCACATAACATGCCGTGTTTACCGCCTAGGCCTAAAATATTTTGGCATGTCACATTCACTAAGCATGGTTCTTGCGGTTTCTTGAAGAGTCCTATTCTTTCTTTCAACAACACCATTTTGTTGTGGAACTCTTGCTATTGAAAACTCATTAGAAATTCCATTATGATCACAAAATTTTAAAAAATCACAATATTTAAACTCAATCCCGTTGTCACTTCTAATTTTCACAGTACTCAAGTTTAGTAAGTTTTGAACTTTTGCAAATAAGGAAATAAAATTTTTGAAAGTATCATCTTTATGAGCTAAAAACACAACCTAAGTATATCTAGAGAAATCCATCAACTATTACAAAGCAATAGCGTTTGCCACCCAAACTAACAATTTGAGTAGGGCCAAATAGATCAACATGTAAAAGCTCCAAGGGCTTTGTGTGGAAACACAATTTTTTGATTTAAAAGAAACTTTTGTTTATTTTCCAAATTGACATGCATCACAAATACGATCCTTTTTAAATTTGATTTTTGGTAACTCTCTAACAAGTTCCTTTTTAGAAATCTCATTGAGTAGATCTATGTTAAAGTGACAAAGTCTTCTATGCCATAACCAAGGGTCATCATTAGAAATCTCAAGGCATTGAAACTAGTTGAATAAATTTTCTCAAGAAAACAACATAGATGTCATTGTATCTTTTTCCTTTAAAGACAATATTAAAGTTTGTATCAAGGATCAAGCATTCATGCTTCTTAAAAACCACATAATGATTCCTATCACATAATTGACTAACACTCAACAAGTTGTAACCCAAATTGTCAACTAAAAGGACATTATGAATAAAAGTTTCACCATTCTTACCAACGTCTCCAATCCCAATTGTCTTAGCTTTTGTGTCATCTTCAAATGTGACTTTTTCACTACTTTTTGATTTAAGTTTGACAAAATGAGATGGATCACCGGTCATATGTCTTGAGCATCCACTATCAATGAATCATTTTGATGCTTTGCTTGATTTCTTCAATGGTACCTACACAAGAGATAGTGAAAGATAACCTTTGGTACCCTTTGTATTTTTAGGTCCTTAGGTGTTAGTTGCAATCTCTAACTATCGAAGTAGTTTTTAATCCATTTCTCATATTTTTCTTGACATAGCAATAACTTTTCATGTGTCCATATTGACAACAAAAACTGCACATTTTACTAGTGTCTTTGACACTAATGGGTTTTAGATATCTAATTCCCAATTTTCTAAGAATGGCAAATTTATTTTCACCAAAAGTAGCTCTTCTAACATTCATTTGAAGAATCTTTTATTTTTCATTTTGAAGAAACTCATTCAAGTCATCCAATCTTTTTCTTAAGCCACTTTGTTCCTCTTGAAGTATTTTGCAAAACTTTTCTTTCGCATCAAGTTTCTTTTGCAAATCCAAATCAATCTCAAACTTTCTCAATTCATCATTTTCATTTTTCAATCTCTTATTTTCTTGGAAGAGCTTTGAATTTTCACGAAGTAAGAAAGTGATTTTGACTTTCTTGGCATAAGAATCTTTTAGACTTTCATGTAATTTTTCAACAAAAGATTCAACATCATCATCATTCTCATCATCACAATTAAAAATAGAATTAATAGTAGATACCTCATTTTCACCTATGGCCATAAATGCCATTTGAGCGGACTCTTCTTCTTATTCTATTTCACCCTCGGAATTGCACTCATTCCAAATTATTTGGAAGTTGTTGTATTTTTGCCTTCTTTCTCCTCTTCCTTCCTTTTTCTTCTTCATTGGACATTCATTAGCATAGTGCCCAATTTGTCCACATTTGAAGCATTTATCTCCTTCTTGCTTCCCTTTACTTCTTTGATTGGGGTTGTAGTTGCAGGACCTCCCCTTCTAAACATCTGTCTATTGAAGATTCTTTTGAAACTCTTGGAGAGAAGTGCCAAATCATTATCATCAACTTCAACATCTTCATCTTCTAAGGAGAATGAATCATCCTCCTCTTGTGAAGCTTTGAGAGCTATACTCCTTTTCATCTTTGCATCCTCTTCCTCTTGTACTTTAGACTTGAGCTTCAATTCATAAGAGGTTAGAGAATTTATAAGAGTTTCAATAGGCATGGAGTTCAAATCCTTAGCTTCCTCTATAGCTGTTATTTTGCTTTCCCAATCTTTAGATAGAGCATTTAAGATCTTTCTATTTTTCTCACCCAATATATATTCTTTTCCCAACACTTCTAGATCTTTTATAATATCATTGAATCTACAATACATTTTGTCAATATTCTCATGAGGTTCCATTTTAAAGGATTCATATTTAGTGACAAGAAGTGATTTCTTTTGTTCTCTAACATTGTCACTATCCCTCATGTATTTCTCTAAACTTGTCCCATATTTCCTTTGCCGTCTGACAACCTTTTACCCTTGTAGATTCTGTAGCATCTAAGGTATTGTACAGCACATTCACAGCTTTTGCATTCAAGGTGAGATTTATCCTATCTTGGGGAGTTAATTCCATTTGAGTTTTTGGTCTTGGCTGATGAGTAATTTCATCTTCAACAATTGCTTCAAATGGACCTTCATTTACTATATATCATAACTCAATATCTATTGATTGCAAGAAGATTTACATTCTATCCTTCCAACTCACATAATTAACCCCATTAAATATAGGTGGCCTAGTGATAGATTGTCCCTCCAAGAATAATGCGTTGTTAGTTGCCATGATCACTCCAAAGTCGATTGAGCTTAATTCTAGGAGACGAAGTTCTGATACTCAATTGTAGGTCCCAAAATGCAACCTAAGAGGGGGGTGAATTAGTTTTGTAGAAAATTAAAACTTGGTGACTAATAATAATCACACAATTTGAATTGATCAAATTTTCTTGGTGACACAAACACTTGAGAATGGAATATAAAGATGACACCAAGTAGATGATCACAAGTAGGATTCGAACTAAAGAATAAATAGGAGAGATGAAATCAAATGGACTACCAAGTTGCACCCAACTTGAAGTCCAATACCTCAATTGCATTTGCTATTTCAATTTGATGAATTTACACCAAGTTGTACATGGAAGGATCACCCCTTGCTTGTCTCAATCTCTTCTTGATCAAGCCAAGAGGTTTTACAACAGCCTTGCTAACCCTCACTATGCTACACACTTGAGCCTTCTCTCACAATTGAAAAGCAATAATAGTTTACATACTCACTTACACTACAAGTACTAAGAAAGACACAAATTCTTACTAAATTTGCTCTTAAAGGCTTGTAAGTAATTGTTATCAAAAGTTCTTAACATATATAGCCTTTAAGGTATTTATAGGGTGCAAAAATAACTACCCCAACTTCTCCAACGGTCTTGAATTAAATGCAAAAAAAAATAGCTGTTGGGGGTGTCGGACGTCCGACATCCTATTCTGCGTCCGAAACCACCGTCGACAGTTTGCTGAATTTCTGTCATGTAAATTGTCGGACGTCCGAACCAAAAATCCACCATTTGATAGAACCAGTAGCTAATGTTAGCATCCTCTCAACCTGTCAGACGTCCGAAACTTGGATCTTCGTTCGAAAGCATTGTTCGAAACTTTGTCGTAAATTGTCGGACGTCTAAAAGCATCGTCCAACGAAACCAGTGGCCATCCCATCTTTCATTCCAACCTGTCGGACGTCCCAACCCCTGCCTTGCGTCCGACAGCATCGTCCAACACATTTAAGTGATGTGTTTAGGTGAATAAAAATAGCTGGGAGAGGACTTCCCTGAAAGAGGAGGCAATTTCCAATAAGCAGGCCATAAGTTTGAGTACACCAATAGTAATGGCGAATTCCAACAGCCACAATCCATCACGGAGCCTTCCAAAGCAATAAAACAAAAGAAACTAAAAATAAAGGTTAACTACATCACCAAAAGAGAAAACACCAACAACAAAAAAAAACAAAGCCGAATCTAGACAAGGAATAGCAAAAGAAGGCCAAGGAAATGAATAAATCATGGAGGGCCCTATCGGTAGGGACACCAAGCAGCCAAGTCCTCCTCGATATACATGAGCCGGCCCTCCATTGTAGTCACTCACCCCTCCAATAGCTCCACCTACTCGCGGGTGCCACGGACCTCCACTAGCATAGTCTGGAGCATCTCACGAAGGTCGGCATCGGGGTACCGCTGGGAAGGCCCCTCACCGGCTGCGTCAGAAGCGTTGGGATCATAGTCGGTGTCCTCCGCTGAATCCTCATCCCCGCCTGCTGCCTGGGCATCTTTGGAGTACTGGATGTGTCCAATGGTTCCGAAGCCCAAGTTCTTGCGGTGGTTATACAAAAAACTTGATAGGGATTTTCTTTACTCCTCAAATTTTAAAAACCTTTATAACCCTATATTACCGCAAGTATACGGATCGTTTATTGAGTATAGGGAAATAAGGTGTCAATCCCATGAGGAAGAGTGTCAAGTACCGGTGATTTTCAAACTCCTCTATTATTTAGACTATTACAAGTAAGATATAAAGGGAGAAGGCAGTGAACCGACCTAAGGAAGAAGGATTAAGCGATTAAAACCGACCGCTAGGTGTCGAAGACATCCAATTGGTGGTAGAAAGGAAATAACAAGAAAGCAAGTAAAGAGTTAAGATCCTAGAGCTTTAGAATCCCTTGTTAAGTTAGATTAGAAGTTAGTCAAGTTTATTATGTCCTTTCTCCAATGATTTGCTAAGGTATAACTTCCTTTTGTATGCCATCACTTTCGTCAATGGTCATGTGTAGTGCAAGCTCTCATTTAAGATAAGCTAGTCACTCGGAATTGCTTTCGCCAATTCCTTAACTCCTTGGAATCTTTCTTGACCTACTTTCATAGAGAAAAGAGAGAAATAAGATAAATAAGCTCAATGAAGTTATAGTTTAAAACCAAAACCAACCAACTATATTCACTACTTTCGTGAGAATATAAGTTAGTGTTTAAGAACTTAGATCTTATTGAAGGCAAGTTTTTCATTGCTTTTCAACATCAAATCATTTATAGTTGGTAGATAATCAACCATAAAGCATAAGCACAAGTCTTAAACTAGCAAAATCATGGAGGACATAAATAACTCAACTACTTCATAATCACAACTAAAACAAGTTCATCCAAACTCTAGGATTTAAACTTCACTAAACATAATAACTATACTACCAACTATACTACTAAACTAATGAACTAGTGAAGACTTCATTTCTGTAGTGAATCTAGCCTCCTCTCTACATGTTTTCAAATGTCTACAAGAGGTCCTATTTATAGAGGAATGAATTCATAAGCATCCAAAATTCTATCATGTGAACACATGACAAATTTGGCCTTCAAAAGTCAAGAAAAATGTCTTCATGAACCTTCATGCATTGAATCCATTGAATTTCAATCTCAAATGAGTTGTAAAGTTGAAGCAAATTACGTTTTGAATTTGCTATGAGTTGTTTCTTCAACTTCACAAGATTCTTCACGCAGTTTTCATTGAAATTCGTCTGAAAATTGAGCTGGAAGTGAGCTGGAAAAATTGGATTTCAGCTGCAACTTGCAGCAGTCATTGTCTGAGAATCCGCGAGGTAGATCCGCGAGTCAGAGGCTCGCGGATCGCCTCGCGGATCTACTTCCCCTGTCTCCTGTGAGAGGGATTCGCGAGCTATTTGAAATTTTCACTTGTTGGTTCGCATATTGACTCGCAAATCTCCTTCAAATTTGTGAAATCGGCATTTTTCGTCGTGAAATTGATGCGTTAATTGCTCTGACTTTTATCCCTTTGATTCCTCGTTGATTGAATTTCAATTTGCATTTTCCAATTTGGAACTTCATCCATTTTGTATTTCAATTTTCCAACTTTTCTTTCAAACTTCTTGACAAATATCCACATTTTCATCTCATTTGATAATTGAATAAGCAATCCTACAAAAACATGAAGATTTCACCACATTAATCCACAAAAATGCACTTTTCTACTTAAACCACAAAATGTAGAATTTCAATAGAAACCCTAGTTCATTAGCCATTAAACTGACAAAAACACACAAAAACTACATAATTAATCTTACTAACAACATGCAAAATATTGACTTATCACACGTCTCGAGTCTCACCCTGTAATCAACCCCAAAATGCTGAAAGAGATGTGTCAGTAAACGGGCATATGGAAAAGCCTTGTCCTTCAGCTGATATTTGGCCACCGAAGTCATGGTGCCAATGATCACAGTCACCAAGGGAATGCCACCAACATCACCTAATCCATGCTCGATCTTGTCTAAGAAATAGCAATCGACGACCGAAAAACATTCTTGCTACTCGACGCCGGCACCAGATTATGGTTAAATAGATACACAAGCAAAGCACGGCGTAAGGTCAAGAACTTAGTTGGTACAAATGCGCTACCCTTGACAACCCCACCATAGGTACCCACCGTCTCCCTAAACTTCTTACCATAACAAAACTGAAGCAAAGCCTTCTCAAAGACCTAGGCAGGATCATAAGTAATCTCTGTTTTACCATGTTCAAACGGTGGACCATCATTTTTGCAACCTAAGAACTCAGCTAGAAAATTGCGAGTAACAGTGATTTGCCTTCCTTTAACAAAAGTTCTAATCAAACTAGTACTAAACTTGTCCTTGACATCGAAATTAGCATAAAATTGCCGGACCAGTTCAGGGTAATACTCAAAAGACAAATCTAACATAGAATCCCAACTCAATTCGACAAATTGATCACGGAAGTGATACTTGGCATCAAAATCATCATCTATATTGACCTCAGCTAACACAGAGTTATGCACACGATCCAAATACCATTGATAACAACTAGTATTTGAAAATCGAGAAATATCAAATTGACTAGAACGAGCACCATCGGACGTCAGCCTCGACCTTTTGCGAGACGAGGACACGCCAGCACCAGCTATAGATTGGGAAGGCATAAGGAATTCAATACCACGCAAGAAATCAATCCCAAACACTTAACTAGCAAGTGAAATAGAATCCACCCGAACCAAAAGCTAGCAAGCACAGAGGGAACCAAAGTCAAGTCAACACAAACAAAGAAGGAGCCAAAGTCGAGGTTCTATCCAGGAAGAGTTCACAAAAATATCCAAAAATTTTCACCCACCACACCAAGAACACACACTAACAACTTTTACAAATTCAAGCCCCAAAACTTCGTTTAATGTGCAGGAGTTTTAGTAGAATTCACTCCAATGGGTTCAATAATCAATATTCCCACGAGAATCAACACAAATTCAGCCCAAGTTGAGAATTTTGACTTTCACACATAAACACCAAGAACACACACTAGCAACTTCCACAAATTCAAGCTATAAATCGATGTAAATGAAAGAGGAAGTACTAAGAGAAATCACCACTAACCACAACAAGGAGTAAAGCCATAGAAAAATGCAACAATTTCACCCGATTTGAGCCGTGCAAATTTCATACACCACATACCAAGAACACACACTAACTTCAACTGGAAAATTGGGCCAAAAAAATAGAAGTAAATTGAAGAATTCAACGGGGAACTTACTCCTAAAGCTAGCACAAGCAAAAGCCCTTTGGTTAATGGTGACAATTCGGACGAATTTCAACACCAAATCCTGCTAGGGTTCCTGGCAATCTTCCTTTTCAATCGCGTTGCTAGGTTGGTGAAGATACCCTTTCCACCAGAGAAACTGATGTAGTGTAGAAAGGGGTGAAACCAGATTAGCGGGAGAAGCCAAAGGAGTGGTAGGGGGTGAAGGAGAGAAAGAGGAGGAGAAAAAGAAGAAGAAAGAAAAGAGGAGAATGAAAGGAAGAAGGACCGGCTGCATTTTTTTTGGTAGTAAACGTCACTGTCACTACCGAGTTGCATCTCTGAGTTCACAATGACCATGGGACATCACGGTCATGGCTACGTCATTACTAGATATCAAGCATTTTTTTTTACCTGCAAAACCAATGAAAATTTCATTAAAACACATAAAACATGAAAATAAGAGATAAAAAGAATGAAACTAGTAGAATAAAGTAAAAATGTAGAAGAAAAGAAAATAAGAACCACGGGTTGCTTCCCGCAAGCGCTAAGTTTAGCATCTTCAGCCAGACTCAGCCAAACTGTTACTCAAGCAATTTAATCGTCTCCACCAGCCAACATAATCGCTTTCCCAATAGAATTTCAAACGCTGGCCATTGACAATGAACGGTTATTGTCTTTTTTTTTGAATCTCAATCACACCAAGAGGACCGACCTTGGTTGCCACAAACGGACCCGACAACCTTGACTTCAACTTTCCGAGGAACAGTTTAAGTCGTGAGTTGAACAATAACACTTTTGGCCCAACCTTAAACTCACGCCTTAAGATATGCCGATCATGCCAAACTTTGGCCCTTTCTTTGTAAATTCGAGCATTTTCATAAGACTCCCTTCGAATCTCGTCTAACTCATTCAAATGAAGCAAACGCTTCTCACCAGCACTTTTGAGATCGAAATTAAAAGTTCTCACTGCCCAATAGGCCCGATGCTCCAATTCCACTGGCAAGTGACAAGATTTTCCAAAAATCAGTTTGTAGGGAGACATACCTAGTGAAGTCTGATAAGCGGTCCGGTACGCCCATAATGCATCATCAAGTTTAAGTGACCAATCCTTCCTGGACGAACTTACCATTTTTTCAAGAATCTGTTTGATCTCTAGATTGGACACCTCGACCTGCCCACTGGTTTGTGGGTGATAGGTGGCACCAGTGCGGAACTTGACTCCATATTTAGCCAATAGTGTCTAGAATTGGCTATTATCAAAATGAACTCCATGATCGCTCAAAATAGCCCGAGGCACTACAAAGCGTGTAAAGATGTTCTTCTTCAAAAATTTGACCACACTTTGGCTCTTGTTATTCGGTAACGCCACTGCTTCCATCCACTTAGTAACATAGTCTACCGCAATAAAAATGTAGAGATTGCTAAACGATGGTGGAAAAGGCCCCATGAAATCTAACCCCCAAATATCAAATGGTTTGACTTCCAAAATTCCCGTTTGAGGCATCTCATGTCGGTGACTGATGTTACCGGTCCTTTGGCACTTGTCACATGTGAGCACAAATGTCCGAGCATCTTTAAAAAGCGTGGGCCAGAAGAAACCACATTGAAGCACCTTTGCTGCCGTTTTATCCGACCCATGATGACCACCATAGGGAGAGGCATGGCATTGGTCTAAAATTGCTTTCATCTTCTCCTTCGGCACACATCTTCTCATCACCCCATCCGCACAACACCGGAACAAAAGAGGATCCTCCCAGAAATAGTGCTTCACCTCAGCCAAGAATTTCTTCTTTTGCTGAAATGTCAATTCACTAGGCAATATGTTAGAAACAATATAATTGACAAGATCAGCATACCAAGGTACCTCAACCCTTTGGATCGCCCATAACTGTTCATCAGGGAACTTATCCTCAATGGGCGTGTCATCAAACACTTCCACCGGTTCTAATCTCGACAGGTGGTCTGCCACCAAGTTCTCCGATCCTTTTTTGTCCTTGATCTCTAGATCAAACTCTTGCAATAATAGGATCCATCGAATCAATCTGGGCTTAGCATCTTTCTTAGACAAGAGATACTTAATAGCAAAATGGTCAATGTAGACAATAACCTTAGAGCCAATAAGATAAGAGCGAAATTTCTCAAAAGCAAACACAACAGCTAGAAGTTCTTTCTCAGTAGTAGCATAATTAACTTGTGCATCATTAAGAACCTTACTAGCATAGTGTATCACATGTAATTTCTTATATTTCCTTTGACCTAAGACAGCCCCTACAGTATAATCACTAGCATCACACATCATTTCAAATGGTAAATTCTAATCAGGTGCAGTGATTATAGGTACAGATGTAAGCTCTTTCTTTATCCTATTGAATGCATCTAGGCAGGCATCATCCAAGACAAAAGCTACATCTTTAGATAGCAGGTTACATAGAGGTTTAGTTATTTTGGAGAAATCTTTTATAAACCGACGATAAAAACCAGCATGACCAAGAAAACTCCTAATAGCTCTAACAGAGCTAGGTGGAGGTAATCTTTCAATCACATAAACCTTTGCTTTGTCAACTTCTATCACCTTCTCAGAAATTTTATGACCCAAAACAATACCTTCACGGGCCATGAAGTGACACTTTTCCCAATTTAAGATCAAATTAGACTCTTCACATCTTTCTAAGACACGTTGTAAATTATTCAAACAAACATCAAAAGAGGACCCATAAACAGAAAAATTGTCCATAAAAACCTCTATGATGTCCTCCACCATATCCGAAAAGATGGCCATCATACACCTTTGAAAAGTCACAGGTGCACTGTAAAGTCTGAAAGGCATCCGTTGGTAAGCAAACGTTTCATAGGGACACGTGAATGTGATCTTCTCTTGATCCTCCGGTGCAGTTGGAATTTGGTTGTACCCAGAGTAACCATCCAAGAAGCAATAAAACTTCTGTCCCGCCAACCTTTCCAACATTTGGTCAATAAAAGGTAGTGGGAAGTGGTCCTTTCTTGTGGCCGCATTAAGCTTCCAGTAGTCTATGCACATACGCTACCCAGTAATGGTCCGTGTGGGGGTTAATTCATTTTTCTTATTCATCACCACAGTCATACCCCTCTTCTTTGGTACAACCTGCACAGGACTCACCCAAGAACTATCAGAAATAGGGTAGATAATCCCTGCATCAAGTAATTTAATTACTTCAGCACGGACCACCTCCTTCATGTTAGGGTTGAGTCTTCTTTGATTTTCTACGGAGGGCATTGCATTGTCCTCCATTAGAATTCTGTGCATGACCACAGATGGAGTAATGCCCTTAATATCAGAGATACTCCAGGCAATAGCCATTTTATGTTCTCGAAGTACCCTCAACAATTTGTCAGTTTCAAGAACAGATAAAGAAGATGAGATAATAACAGGGAATGATTCATTAGGACCAAGAAAAGCATATTGCAAATGTGCAGATAGAGGTTTCAATTCTAGTTTAGGAGAAGGTTTCTCATTCAAAGTAGCAAGCTTTTCAAATTGCAAACTTTTTGCACAAGTCAAATCCACTTGTCTTTCTAACCATTTCACAGAGTCTAACATATGCACATTCATCCAAGTTTAAAGATATAACATGTTCTAAAGAATCACTTGGATATTCATGCTCAACAATTTCTTGAAATACAGAATCAATAACATCCATTCGCAAGCATGATTCATCAGTAGAAGGACATTTCAAAGATTTAAACACATTAAACTCCTGTTTATCCTCTCCCACTCTTAAGGTGAACTTCCTTCTAACACATCTATTAAGGCCCCACCAGTAGCTAGAAATACTCTACCCAGCATAATAGGGATGTTCAAATCCGCTTCCATTTCAAGAACTAAAAAGTCAGCAGGGAAGTAGAATTTACTGACTTTCACAAGCATGTCTTCAACTATACCGACTAGATATCTTACAGACTGATCCGCTAGTTGAAGAACCAGAGTAGTAGGCGTCAGCTCAGCAAACTTTAATTTCCTGTAAAAAGACAAAGGCATTAGGTAATGCTAAACCCAATATCACATAGGCACTTTTCAACACAAACATCTTCAAAAGAACAAGGCATAATGAAACTCCCTGGATTCCGCATTTTGATGGGAAGACGGTTTTGAACTACTGCACTGCATTCCTCAGATAAAGGCACTGTAGCAAATTCCTCCAACTTTTGTTTGTTAGAAACTATCTTTTTGAGAAACTTTGCATAGGTAGGCATGTTTGCAATGGCTTCAGCAAACGGAATGTTAACTTGGAGCTTCTAGAACATCTCTAAGAATTTCTGATATCGACCCTCATTTGTCTTCTTTTTCAACCTTTGAGGGAATGGTATAAGGAGAACGTATGGTTTGACGACAGGCGATTTTGCCGAATTAGTCTCTTTGGTAGCACAATCGTCTACAGTATCAACTCCATCTCCTTTGTCCTCACTTGCTTTGTTGCCACTCTTCTCTTGTGGCTTTTGCACGGGCACATCCACCATCTTGCCTGATCGTAGTGTGATTGCCATAGTAGTCTCCTTAGGTCTCATTTCAGCGGTGCTGAACAGCTTGCCTTGCCCTCTCTCCATTAGAACTTTGGCCAATTGCCCCATTTGCTTTTCCAAGTTTTGGATAGATACCTGGTGAGATTGAACTTGTCAATTCGATTGATCCATCCTTTGCTCCAACTTTTGCATAAATTGGATCATTATCTCCTCAGCACTGGGCTTTTTCTCTTGAATAGGTTGAGCCGGATATTGAGGACGTTGTGGTCCTTGGAATCCTAGTAGTCCCATAGGCTTGTTCGCTTGCTCCCTCCATGAAAAGTTAGGATGATTACGCCATCCTGGGTTATATGTGTTGGAGAAGGGATCATTCCTTTGTTGCAACCGTTGTCCTCCATAAGCTCTGGTATAATTCACCTTTTCTAACGGAGTAGATGCATCTCTATTATAGCAAACTGCTGCAGTGTGTCCATACATATTGTAATAGGAACACAGTTCCTGAGATTGAGGTTTACCCTTTAGCATAATTTGCACTTGTTGCATTTGTCGGGTTAACTCAACCAGTTGAATGCCCATGTCCTTATTCGTTGTCACCTCATGCACACCTACTCTTTTACCCCGGCTTGCTTTTTGTTGTGAATTGCTAGATAGCATCTCGTAGATAGTGATCATCTCTTCCGGAGTTTTATCTCCAAAGTATCCTCCAGCTGCAAGGTCTACCATATTTTGGGTTGTAAAGGTCAACCCGTCATAGAAGAATTAGACCTGCAGTGCCAAGGAGTACTGATGATGTGGACACTGAGCTAGTAGCAATTTAAACCTCTCCCATGCTTCATGAATAGGCTCCCCTTCCATTTGAACAAATAAACAAATCTTGTTCCTCAAATCAACAGTCTTCTAAGGTGAATAATACTTGGTCATGAAGATGTTATAAACATCCTCCCAAGTTCTTAGAGTACCCTGAGGTAAATTCAAGAGCCATGATTTAACTTTATCCTTGAGACAATATGGGAGACACCTCATCCGCAGTTCATCTTCGGTAATCCCACCCAATGGAAAAGTTTGAACCATAGAGTAAAATTCCCGGATGAATAATAGGGGATCCTTATTGGTGAGACCGTGAAAAGCTGGAAGCATATTGAAGTGCATGGTCTTAGGCTCGTAATTTCATGCTCCATCACTGAGCACAATGCAATGGAGAGAAGTTGCGATGACGAGGCGTTGGACGTCCCTTAGACGAAGTCCCGGTGGAGAGATCACTTGGTGCTCATTATTATTAGTTGGATTCTCTGCAGCCATCGCTTCTTCATCTGAACTGTAAAACCTCGCTAGTTCAATTGCAATATTAATTCTTGGTGAAGATGGTTGAACTGCTTGTTTTTGCAAGCGAACTTGTCTCCACAGATATTTAGTAGTTTTCTCTACCTCCGGATCGTATACCAATTCACCTTTCCGAGAACGGGTCATACACCAAGCACCTACATAAAAGAAGTTAAACACGAAATGAAGAACAAAAGATAGGAGAAAATAAAACAAAACAATGATAACTAAGGTAGAAAAATTAAGCGTCGTCCCCGGCAACGGCGCCAAAAACTTGATCGGTATTTTCTGCAAGTGCACAGAGCCAATCGTAGTAATAAATCACCTGGAGTATTTTAGGGTCGAACCCAAGGGATGAGATAATTTCCTTTCTTAATTACCGTAAATAAAAGAAGTGAAAGTGTAGAAAATGTGAGTATTTGCTTTTGTTGCAATCTACCAAAACTAATCAAATTTACAAGAGTGAATGTCAATGAATGAGAGTCTAGGATGTTAGGTTTTAATCCAGATTATTGAGTTAATTCCTTTAATTATCTTCTTACCCTGCTATGAACGCATCACACAAATATATCTTAGACCACCTCTCAATGCATATAAGGTGTGTTTAATTACGTCTCACGCCTCTCTCAAGGTCGCAAGTATATAACCAAACCCTTTAATTTCTTAGGTGATTAAGTTGCATCAGACAAATCCAAATCTACTCTCGTGATTAAGTTAAGTATGTTTGACTATCTAGTGCCCGATTATATCTCCTTTCTTAATTCGATACTAACCCTAACTTCATGTCTATGGTGATCAAACACAAACATGCATTAAGAGCAAAATAGACAAATCATAGCATAAGATAATAATTTAATTGGAAAATTAGTCAACAATCCTTCATATGAACCCTAACCCAGGAATGCACCTAGTGGTAGTCGTGGCCCAATGGACATGAATGTTCCAACTCCTAAGTTTGGAAGAGGAATGGGTAGGACAATCCCCTCTGGATCGTCAAGGGGATCAAATTCGAGAGGGACATACTCAAGAAGAGGAGTGTCTAGAGGGAGTGTGAGAGGAAGAGGGCTGTCAAGGGGAGGTTCCCAAGGAAGTCAAATCTCTACGCCTAGCGTGTCTTGTGGCTTTTGTGGGAAGCCAAACCACACGGAGAATGAATGTTGGAGAAAGAGTGGAGCATGTCTTAAGTGTGGTAGTATGAGACATCGTTATCTGCGTGTCCGATGGCCCAAGGAGGAGGTATGACCCAACCCAAGCAAACCTTTGCACTCAAGCTAGTGCCGCAGGAATCGACCAAGAGTACCAGCTAGGGTCTACGCCATTGACCAACAGCAAGTTCCTGACCCTACTGAAGTGGTTGAAGGTACCATCCCCGTCTTTCATCGCTTAGTTAAGATTTTGATTGATCCTAGTGTATCACATTCTTTTGTGAATCTTTCCTTTTTAAATGGAGTAGACATAAAGCCTACTAGATTACCTTATGACTTGGAAGTTAAGGCACCCACGGGGGAACAAAGTTTAATTACTAGTTGGGTATACAAGAATTGTGATGTTTGGCTAGGAGAAAGGAAGCTAGTGGTGGACTTGATTAGTCTAGACATCAAGGGGTATGATGTTATCATAGGGATGGATTCTCTAGCTCGTTATCATGCTAAATTGGATTGTAGGGCAAAGGCCGTGGAATTTTCTATTCTGAGAGGCTACCTTGAGGTTAGACGTAAAAGAGATTAGCCATCCGCCTCATTTGGGATTAAAGCGAGAAAATTGTTAAGTAAAGGGGCTCAAGGGTATTTGGCCTTTTCGATAAATCCCCCTAGTGATAAAATGAAGTTGGAGGAAGTGCCGATTGTGAAGGATTTTCTCAATGTCTTCTCAGAGGAATTAGAAAGTCTACCTCCTGAGCGAATGGTGGAATTTAAGATTGATTTGTTGTCAGGGACAGCTCCAATTTCTAAGACTCCGTATCGAATGGCTCCAGCTGAACTTAAGGAATTGAAGGTCCAATTACAAGATCTATTGGAGCGAGGTTTTATCAGAGAGAGTGACTCACCTTGGGGAGCACCCTGCTCTTTGTTAAGAAAAGGATGGAAGTTTGAGGTTGTGCATTGACTATCGAGGGCTTAACGATGTGACAATAAAGAATAAGTATCCTCTACTGCTCATTGATGAACTATTTAACCAATTACAAGGTTCAGTGGTCTTTTCTAAATTAGACCTTAGGCAAGGGTACTACCAATTGAGGATTAGAAAGGAAGACGTACCGAGGACTGCTTTTAACTCGAGGTATGGACATTTTGAGTTTGTGGTAATGCCCTTTGGATTGACCAATGCTCCAGCGGCATTTATGGATTTGATGCAACGGGTCTTTAAACCCTATTTGGACCAATTTGTGGTTGTATTCATAGATGATATTTTGGTATACTCAAAGACCCGAGAGGATCATGCTCAACACTTGAAGATAGTGCTCCAAACTTTAAGAGAACATCAATTGTATGCTAAGTTCAACAAGTGTGAGTTTTGGTTAGAAGAAGTGTCCTTTTTAGGGCATAAAATTTCTAAAGATGGAATTGCTGTGGATCCCTCCAAAGTGGAGACAGTGACTCAATAGAGGCAACCTAGAAACCCTACTGAGATTAGAAGTTTCTTGGGCTTGGATACTACCGTCATTCATTCAGGATTTCAAAGATTGCGGCCACCGACGGATTTGACTAAAAGCATGTTAAGTTTGCTTGGAATCCAAAGTGTGAGGCTAGTTTTCAAGAGTTAAAGAAGCGTTTGACAACAGCCCCTGTGTTGACCTTGCCAAATGGAAAAGATGGGTTTGTAGTTTATTCAGATGCCTCGAAAGAAGGATTAGGGTGTGTCCTGATGTAAAATGGAAAAGTTATTGCCTATGCCTCTAGGAAATTAAAGCCTCATGAGCAAAACTATCCAACACATGATTTGGAGTTGGCCGCAGTCATCTTTGCACTGAAAAAGTGGAGACATTACTTATACGGGGTGACATTTGAGGTTTTTACCGATCACAAAAGTCTCAAGTATTTGTTCTCTCAAAAGGAATTGAATTTAAGACAAAAGCGATGGGTAGAATTTCTTGAGGACTATGATTGCACCATAAGTTATCACCTGACGGAAGGCCAACAAGGTAGCCTTAAGTCGAAAGGCTCAAATAGCAGGCTTGATGGTAAAGGAGTGGGAAATGTTAGAAAAGGTTGGTGAATGGAACCCTCATTTGAAGAAACAGAAAGTTATCTTTGGGAATATAGTGGTGAGATCTTCCATCCTAGAACGTATTAAAGAGGCACAAAAAGGAGATTCCATGGTGCAAAAGTGGATTGGAAAAGTGAATAAAGGAGAAACCCTAGACTTTAAGTTAGGGCCTGAGGGGATTTTGAGGTTTCGAAATCGTGTTGTTGTTCCAGACAATGAAGAGTTGAGGAAAGAAATTTTAGAAGAAGCACATCGTTCTAAGTATACAATTCACCCTGGGAACAATAAAATGTACCAAGACTTGAAAAGGATGTATTGGTGGGATGGAATGAAGAGAGATATGGCTGATTTGTTCGACTGTCTGTGCCAACAAGTTAAAGCACCAAAAACCTTCAGGACTTTTGCAACCCTTAGAGATACCTGAATGGAAATGGGATCATATCACTATGGATTTTGTGACTGGGTTGCCTAGGAGTCAAAAAGGAGATGATGCAATTTGGGTGATAGTGGATCGACTTACTAAAACTGCTCATGTTCTACCGGTAAGTATGAAATGTTCTTTGGAGAAGTTGGCTCGATTGTACTTGGATGAAATTGTTAGACTACATGGGGTACCTGTGAGCATCGTCTTTGATAGAGACCCAAGGTTTGTTTCTCGGTTCTGGCAAAAGTTATAAGAGAATTTGGGGACTAAGGTTAGTTTGAGCACTGCTTATCATCCCCAAACGGATGGACAATCTGAAAGGACAATTCAAACTTTGAAAGACATGTTGAGGTTATGTATATTGGATTTTGGAGGAAATTGGAGTCAACACATGCCTCTAGTTGAATTTGCCTACAACAATAGTTACCATGCTTCAATTCGATGGCTCCCATGAAGCACTTTATGGGAGAAGGTGTAGATCACCTATTCATTGGGATGAAGTAGGGGAAAAGAAAATTTTAGATCCAACCACTATTCCTTGGGTTGAGGAGGCTTTTGAGAAAGTAAAACTAGTTTGAGAAAGACTTCAAACGGTTCAAAGTCGACAAAAGAGCTATGCCGATAACCGAAGAAAGGATTTGGAGTTCGATGTAGGGGACAAAGTATTTCTCAGGGTTAAGCCTATGAAAGGAGGAGTAGTATCCAAAAAGGGGAAGAAATTGAAACTACGATATGTAGGACCATTTGAGATTCTCAAGCAAGTAGGCAAAGTGGCATACCAGTTGGATTTACCCTCGAGCATGTCAAAGATCCACAATGTTTTCCACGTGTCCATGCCTAAGAAGTATCATCCAGACCCAAGCCATGTGTTGCCCTTAGAAGAGATTGAAGTGGATGAATCCTTGTCCTATGAAGAGCGACCTGTAAAAATCCTCGACAGAGAAGTGAAAGACTTGAGGAACAAGAAGATCCCATTGGTCAAAGTTCTTTGGAGGAATCATGCTATTGAGGAAGCAACGTGGGAATTGGAGGAGGAGATGAAGAAGAGTCATCTAGAGTTATTTACCTAGAAAGGTAAGGAATTTTGAGGACAAAATTCTCTTAAAGGGGGAAGGATGTGAGGGCCTCAAAAATTTGAATTTATTTCTAAAATACATAATAATATTTATATTGAGTTTATTTATTGAAATATTAGTGAAAATATGTTTAAAGTGATTATTTCTTAATTTAGAGAATTTTATACGAATTGTTTGCCGATGTGTGGTTTTGGCCAAAATTTAGCGTTAAAAATTGTTCCGACGCATGAATAGTGACTTGGACTTGAAATCGAGCATATGTAGCACTATTTTGGAAATAATATTATGGAGAGACAATGTCGGGATGAAAGAAACCAGTGTAAGTTAGACAGCCGCGCGCGACACAACATAAAGTGCCAAAAAACACTTTTTCCCTTAAAATGAGGAAAAGCACTTTTTAGGCCATAAAAGGGCTTGACTTCTTGCAACCTTCTCATTTCATTTTCAGCTGCACTTTGAGGAGTTAGAGAGAGAAGGGAGCTGAGAGAGAGAGCAAGGAAGAGAGAGAGGTTTTTCTTCCAAGTTCTTCCATTCTTGATTCAATCTTCTTGGAGATTAAAAACACCATCAACCACCATCATCTTCTTCCTTCCTAGCAGCCGAGAAAGAGGAGAGAGAGAAGAAGCTTTGGGCCAAAATTCTTGGAAGAAAACTAGAGGTAAGTTGAGGTTGATCTTCCATTTTCTTTTCTTCCCACAAGAACTTGACTCTATGAAACTTGAATGATGGATTGTGGGCTTGATTTCTTCCTTCCCATTTCAGCCGAACCAAGGAGAGAGGAGAGAGGAGAGAGAGTGAGGGCCGAATTTTTGAAGGAAAGGAAAGGAAAAGAAAAGCTACATTGATTGTTTAAAAACTTGAGATCAAGTTTGGGCTTGCATTTGGAGGCGAATTTATCAACAAATCTTGAAGATCTTGGGCTAGGATCGAGGGTTTTGGAAGTCATCAAGCTTGGAGGCTACTTTCTTGAAGGAAAGCTCGAGGGATTTCATTGGATCTTGCCGGATCTCGTTGGATCTTGATAGATCCGGAGGTATAAATCTCGAATCTTGTAGATCTAGCTTTATTAGCGTTGATTAGTGTAGATCTGTGGTTTATATTGATAAAAATGATCTCATCTGAAAAGATGAAGTTGGGCTCTTGAAATCCCAACCTAGGTAGCGGATTTGAGGTGGCCTTTAGGTAGCGGACTTGAGGACCTGATTGGGAATTTGATTGTTATTTGTGAACTTGCCTTGATATGGTTAGAAATTAGGGTTTTCAGTTGTTGAAAAGTTGAAGGAAAATGCATGTTATGGCCAAACCCATGCCTGGTGATTTCAATTTTGATTTTGGAATGTCGTGAATGTTCTCGAAGGGTTTTACTTTTTGAGAAAAATGTGTATATTGTTCAAATTGTGAGTGTATGTGTGTGTGAGTGAGTGTTTGGATTTTAAAAGGGTAAAAAGTGTAGTTTTCATGAAATTTGAGTGAAAAGTGTTATTTGATTGAATTTGAAGGTTTTACGGTATTTTGGCTAAATTCTAGGGATTTTGAAAATAATGGCTTGATATGAAGCATTTTATGTCAAAATGGAAGTTTCAGCCAAAAATGAATGTCGAACGTGTTGTGTAAAAAGTGATTTTGAGGTGTGAGTCCTCACTTAAATGTTTTGTGAAAAAGAACGTGCTTGTAGTGCCAATGAGTATATCGGTGAGATGTTTCCTTTTGAAGTGATAAAGTGATTTTCCCAAGGGGATTTATTTAGAACTTTGAGCTATGTGAAATGAAGGCTTTTCCTCGAGAGAGTTTTAGAAAATTATAGTTTGAAACTAAAAGTGGAAGTGAACTGTGATTAGTGAATGAAAAAGAATGAATTGAATCTCATTGATTGTTTTAAATTATTTTAGGGAGTGTGCAATGCGGTGATTTTGAACCCTACGTGGAAGCTGAACCTTACTTCGGTGAGTTTCCATGCTTGTTTCGTGTTTACGTGCAAATGTTTGTAAATGAATGCAATAAAGTGATTGTTATGTGAAAATTGATCTTTGAACCCTCTGATGGGGATGTTGTGTACTTTACCGCACCTACTCCATTTGAGTAAAAGTGATTGTGAAAGTGACTTGAAGTGATTGATTGTAAAGGGCTTTAAAGTGTATTATAGTGATTGCATGTGTTTGGAAAGGTTAGGAAATCCTCGAGACCTATAGGTGAACCCGTCAAACCGGAGGCTAGGCCTAGGTCGAGGAGAAAGGGAAGAGCCATAGGTCACCTAAATGTCACAAAGCATGACTCGCACTGATATATGCTGAACTTGATTTTGAACCAGGTCTCCAAAAGAGCAACAACCCGCTGAAGTGAATTGACATGTACTCTGGACTTGGCGTATGGACTTGTCCCTAATGGAAGTACTCAAATAAAGTGAAGTGTTTCAAAGTGAAGTGTACTGAGACTTGTCTCGAAAAGTGAAAGATGCACACTATCAAAGTGAAGTGAAAAGTGTTTGGCGTCGGGCCGGTGGGGTTTGGAGGAGTAAAGGGAAAGAGGAGTTCTACATGGTAATAGTGACAGTTGACAGAGTGTCAACTACCTGGTTCGTGGTTCGGGGGCAAGTTTCGTGGAATTTGGCCCTGAGGCCCCCGTATCCTACATTGTATTGTTAATTGCTTTTCCATCTGTTTATATTCCAAGTGTTCTTGTGAAGTGAAATTGTTTATGTGTTAAGTGACTTGCATGTTTTTAGGAACTCACGGGCTTTTTAGCTCACCCTTTCCATTTGCTTTCCTTAGCAGGAAATGAGCAACGAAGTGGTGGTGCCAACCCTTGAGATTAGGGCTTTCATATGTTTTGATATGTATTTTGGAGAATTTTGAATATTGCCCCTTTTGTGGACTCTTGTATAATGGAGCTATGTATTATTGAATTGTAACTTGGATGTTGTGTAATCGTAAGATGTTGTATCCTTCATTATTGTATCCAGGGTTTTAGTTCGTTAAGTTATATTGAACAAGTGAGTGAGTGAGTCCTCGCGAGAGTTGGGCAGGCGGTCCGCCGACCCCTTTGGTCCGCCTTAGGGGAAGGTGGGGTCGTCATAGTAGCTTCATAAGGTCCTTCACTAACAATAAAGCACAACTCTATATCTATAGATTGCAAAAATATTTCCATTCTATCCCTCCAACAAACATAATTTATACCATTGAACATGGGAGGTCTAACGATGGATTGCCCTTCTAAAAACAATACATTATTGGTTGCCATCTTTACTCCTAAGCCGATTGAGCTTAATCTCAAGGAGACCAAACTCTGATACCAATTGTTGGTCCCGAATGGAACCAAAGGGGAGTAAATTTGGTAGTTTAACAAAACAAGTAAATATGCAAGAATTTACCCAATAAACCAAGCACAAATAATTTCTCAAGTGTGCACAAAGATATGTCAAATTACTAACAATAAAGATGTCACAATTGAGCAATAAAGGAAAGAGATGGAAAAAGAAATGGAAACCAAATTTCCAATTTGCACCGAACTTGGATACACTCCACTAGTAGTTTCTTCAATTGAAGGTGAAGTTAACCAACTTGTATAAGTGAAGGTTCACTCCTTCCTCACCCTAAAGGCCTTTAGTTGAGCCAAGGAGTTTTACAACTATCCTCGTTAACCCTCAACAAGTTACAATTGAAAGCTCACTCAACCAATTAAGAACTATTATTACAAGTGAGGCAACCTTCACCAAGGTTTTACTCCTCCTAATGAGTAACCTCACAAACCCCACTTTGCCCTATCTTCTTGAACTTGTGGGTATTTATAGAGTGAGAAATGGCCTCAAAAAATTCTCCAACGGTAAAAAATATGGCTGTTAAAAAATAGCCGTTGGAGCTATCGGATGTCCGACACAATGTCGTGTGTCCGATGCAAGCGTTCGATAGGTTGTTTCGATCTTTATCGGACGGCCGATGCACATTTTTGCATCCGATGAAGCTTTCGTCCGATACTGGTCAGAGAGTTTGGATTTCATCTTTAATTCTATTGGACGTCCGATGATGATAATATGCATCCGATAGGAGTGTCCGATATTTCCCTTATCTATCGGACGCCCGGTACTTCAAGTTGAGTATCCAATAGAGTGTTCTCAACTTTTATCAGACGTCCGATACAAGCTATCGAGCGTCCGACAAAGTTTAATGTTCTTTGCTCCTTTTGCTTGAGTTTTTCAATTGCACCATTTGCATTAACAACCTAAGCTACCAATATACTCAATGAAAAACATCAAATTGATTTCTTCAATTGTTTTGTAATTGTCAAAATCCGGGATCATGATTTACAGCATCATAATTTGATTAATTTTTAATCAACCTAATTCACTCCCCCTCTTAGGTTGTCTTTTGGGCCTTACAATTGGTATCAGAGTTTGGTCTCTAGGATCAAGTTTGACTGCTTAGAGAAAAGATAACAACCAACAATGCTATGTTTGTAGAAGAACAATTGGTTACTAGACTATCCATGTTCAATGGTTCAAACTATGTTAGTTGGAAGGAACGAATGATCATTTTCTTACAATCTATTGATATTGATTTGTGATTTATTGTTAATGAAGGTCCATACACTGCCACCATTGATGATCCCATTACTCATGTTCATAGATTAAAAATAAGGAATGAATTGACTCGTGAGGATAGGACTAATCTTACTTCAAATGCTAAAGGCATGAATGTTCTATATAGTGCTTTAGACACAAATGAATCTATTAGAGTTAAAAGATGTAAATCAGCTAATGAAATTTGGGATAAGTTGAGGGAAATTCATGAAGGTAGTAAAGATGTAAGAGAACAAAAGAAATCTATCTTGGTCACCAAATATGAATCATTCAAAATGGAGCCTCATGAAAATGTAGATAAAATGTATTCTAGATTTAATGATCTCATCAAAGATTTAGAAGTGTTAGATAAGGAATATACACCAGGTGAGAAAAATAGAAAAATCTTAAATGCTTTACCTAAGGAATGGGAAAGTAAGGTGACTGTAATTGAAGAAGCAAAGGACTTAAACTCAATGTCCATTGAATCTCTCATAAACTCTCTAACATCTTATGAGTTAAAACTCAAGAGCAAAGTGCAGGATGAAGAAGATGTAAGGGCAAAAAGAAGCATTGCTCTAAAGGCATCCCAAGATGAGAATGATTCGGCCTCATTGGATGATGAAGATATGGATGGTGATGATAGTGATCTCGCCCTCAACAAAAGGAGATTTAAAAAGGGAAGACCTAGCAATCAAAACCCCAATCAATTCAACACAAGATAAAAGGGAAGACAAGATGCAAACAAAAAGCAAGGAAATAAATGCTTTGAATGTGGACAGCTTGGACACTATGCAATTGACTATCCAATGAAGAAGAAGAACGAAATAAAGAATGAAAGGAAGCCAAGATTCAACAATTTTCAAATCATTTGGAATGAGTGCAACTCGGAAGGTGAAATTGAAGAGGAAGAAGAATCTGCTCAAATAGCTTTCATGGCAATTGAAGACAATGAGGTAACATCTTGTAATCCTCAATCTGAAAGTGATGATGATGATGATGATCTTGAGTCATTTGTTGGAAGATTACATGATAGCTTGAAAGAATCTTATATTAGGAATAAAGAGTTAAAACAGAAAATTACTTTTCTCTTGCAAGATAATGCAAATCTATTTCAAGAAAACAAAAAGCTGAAATATAACAATAATTGCTTGATAAGAGCTGAAATTGAGTTACACTATGAACTTGATTAAAAAACAAGTCTTTGTGAAATGTTTAAGGAAAAACAAAGTGACTTGAAAAGTAGAATGGATAGTCTAGACATGATTCTCCAACATAAGAAACAAAACTGTTTTGCAAAAAATGAATTGAAACCTCACTTTAATGCTTATGAAAGAAAGCTAACCTTTAGTGCAAATGAATTCACAATTTACAGAAAAAGAGGAGTAAGATTTATTAAACCAATTCATGTGAACAATCCCACCATTATGTATAGCTTTTGTTGTCAAGAAGGTCATTTGAAACATGATTGTTATGTAAAGAAAAATATGAAAAGAGGCATGAAATGTATGTGGTTAGTTAAACATGTTCCTAACCATCAAGGACCCAAAGATTAAAGGGTACAAATTCTTTATCTCTTGTGTAGGTGAAGATTGAAAAAGTCATAAAGGAATCAAAGTGGTTTATAGATAGTGGATGTTCAAGGCACATGACCGGTGATCCATCACAATTCATTAAGCTCAAGTCAAAATCAAGTGGAAAAGTGACGTTTGGAGATGACATGAAAGCCAAAACAATTGGAGTAGGAGATATTGGTAAGAATGGTGAAACATTTGTTCATAATGTTCTCTTAGTTGATAATCTAGACTATAATTTGCTAAGTGTTAGTCAACTATGTGATAGATATTTATTTGTTTTATTCAAAGAGCATGAATGCTTAGTTCTTGGTTCAAAGTTTAATATCATTTTCAAAGGAAAAAGATTCAATGACATTTATGTTGTGATTCTTGAGAAAATCGATTCTTCTAGCTTTAAATGTCTTAAAATTTCAAATGATGATACTTGGTTGTGGCATAGAAGACTTTGTTATTTCAATATGGATGTATTAAATGAAATTTTCAGAAAGGAACTTGTTAAAGGTTTGCATAAAATCAAATTTGAGAAAGATAAAATTTGTGATGCTTGTCAATTAGATAAACAAATCAAAATCTCTTTTAAACTTAAAAAATGTGTTTCTACATTTAGACCATTGGAGCTTTTACATCTTGATTTGTTTAGTCCTATACAAATTGCTAGCTTGGGTGGTAAAAGATATTGTTTTGTAATTTTTGATGATTTTTCTAGATACACTTGGATTGTTTTTCTTGCTCATAAAGATGATGCTTTCAAAGGTTTTGTTTCATTGTTTGCAAAAGTTCAAAATTTGCTTGGCTTAAACATTGTCAAAATTAGAAGTGATAATGGCTCGGAATTTAAGTATTATGGCTTTCTAGAATTTTGTGATCACAATGGAATAACTCATGAGTTTTCAATAGTGAAAACCCCCCAACAGAATGGTGTTGTTGAAAGAAAGAGTAGAACACTTTGTGAAGCCGCAAGAACTATGTTAAGTGAAAATGATTTGCCAAAATATTTTTGGGTCGAGGCCGTGAATACGGCATGTTATGTAATGAATAGAGTTCTCTTAAGACCAATTTTGAACAAAACTTCTTATTAATTAATGTTTGGTAAAAAGCCAATTGTTGGCTACTTCAAAGTTTTTGGGTGCAAATGCTTTATTTTAAAAATCAAGGAACATCTTGAAAAATTTGATAAGAAAGCCAATGAAGGTATTTTCTTGGGCTATTGTGAAAACAAAAGAGGATATAGAGTTTATAATAGAAGAACTCTTGTGATTGAAAAAACTATACATATTACATTTGATGAGTCTAACGGTGATTCTTCCAAAAGCACTTGTATAGATGATAATGTAGGTATTCAAAATGGACTTGAGAATCTCACACTCCAAGAAGAAAACAATGCTGAAATGGAGGAAAACTCAAAGGAAAATGGCTTACAAGAAAATCATGTGCTAGAAGAAGAAGAAGACAAGAATGATGATCTACCAAAGGATCTTCCTAAAGCTTGGAAGTTCATTCAAAATTATTCCAAGGAGTTAATTATTGGTGATCCATCTGAAAAGGTAAGAAATCGTTCCTCATCAAAACCACTACTTGACAATTTTGCTTTAGTGTCGCATTTTGAACCTAAAAATGTTAATGATGCCTTGAACGATGAAAATTGGACTCTAGCTATGCAAGAGGAATTGAATCAATTTGAAAGGAATAATGTTTGGACTTTAGTTGAGAGGCCTCAAAATCACCCTATTATAGGCACAAAATGGTTTTTTAGAAACAAACTAAATGATCAATATGAGATTGTAAGAAATAAGGCTAGATCAGTAGCTAAGGGATTTGCTCAAGAAGAAGGCATAGATTTTGATGAAACATTTGCTCCTGTAACTAGATTAGAGTCTATTAGAATGTTTCTTGCATTTGCTTGTTTCAACGGTTTTAAATTATATTAAATGGATGTTAAAAGTGCTTTTCTAAATGGTTTTATTGATCAAGAGGTTTATGTGGATCAACCTCCCAATTTTGAAAGTGAAAAATTTCCAAATCATGTGTTTAACTTTTCAAAAGCTTTGTATGGTTTAAAACAAACTCCTAGAGCTTGGTATGAGTGTTTAAATGGATTTTTGATTGAAAATAATTTTAAAAGAGGTATTGTAGACACTACTCTTTTACAAAACAAAAATTGAATGATCTTCTTGTTGTGCAAATATATGTTAATGATATTATTTTTGGTGCTACTAATGAACGTTTGTGCAAGAATTTTTCCACCATTATGCAAAATGAATTTGAGATGAGTTTGATGGGAGAATTAAATTTCTTCCTCGGACTTCAAGTCCTTCAAACTCAAGAAGGAACCTTCATTAATCAAATAAAGTACACAAAAGAACTTCTCAAAAGATTCGGAATGGAGGATTCAAAGCAAGTTGGCATACCAATGTGGACATCTACCGAACTTGACAAAGATGAAGAAGGTACAAGTGTTGATGAAAAGAAATATAGAGGTATGATCGGAAGCCAACTTTATTTAACCGCAAGTAGACCGGATATTATGTTTACCATTTGCTTGTGTGCTCGTTCTCAATCTTGTCCTAAGGAATCTCATTTAAATGCCGTTAAGAGAATTTTTCGATACTTGAAAGGAACTTTAAATTTTGGTCTTTGGTATCCTAAATGTCATGAATTTGTTTTATGTGGATATACGGATGCTTATTTTGGTGGATGTAGAATAGATAGATACAGCAGCAGTGGTTCATGTCATTTTCTTGGTAATTGCTTCGTATCTTGGTTTAGTAAGAAACAAAATATTATTTCCTTATTTACAACCGAAGTGAAATATGTTGTCGCTAGTGCATGTTGTGCTTAATTATTATGGATGAAGCATACCTTGAATGATTTTGGTTTGTTGTATGATAATATGCCTATTTACTGTGATAACACAAGTGCCATAAATTTAGCAAAAAATCCTATTCAATATTCTAGGACAAAGCACATAGACATAAAGCATCATTTCATTCATGATCTTGTTCAAAAGGGTGAGATTTGTGTAAATTATGCTTGTTCAAAATATCAAATTACTAACATTTTCACAAAAGCTTTGTCCTTAGATCAATTTATATATTTGCGATCGAAATTGGGAATTTTAGAAAAGAACTCTTGAAAATTTTTGTCAAATTCTATCGGACGTCCAATGCCAGATGAACGGACGTTCGACGGTGTTCCAAACGGTTTTCCAAAAAATATATCGGACGGATGTGTCGGATGCTTCACTTCGTTTGGACGTCTGACACACCAACAGTCACAACTTATAAGGTTGTTTCCTCTCATTTCTATCGGTCAAACCTCATTTATTCAGATGCACCTTCCCAACCACTCAAATTACAAAAATCCAAATTCACACTTTGTCCTGAAACAAAATCCAAATTGACTTCACAAACTGGTTTATGAGCCTTTTGCAAACCTTACTATGTCAATATTTTACATTAACAATCACAATCCTCTCTGATCCCAAATTTCTTCAAAAACCCTAAAACTTATTTTCCTCATCTTCTAAGCAGTTTGATCACGACTTTTTCATCCATAAAGTAGCTTTAGTTCTCAGCATCTCACTTCTCATCTCACTTATCACTTAAAACACATACACACATCACAATGGTGCGAATTCGGGGAGGGTCTTCAGCTACCGGACGCAAGCGTACTCTCAGGGTTGAAGAAGTGCAAACTCCTACTGTTAAGCGGACTTCAAATAGGAAGAAAAAAGGTTCTGCAAGTACCCAAGAACCTCGTACTACTCAGACTGATTCTCAGGTTTTTTCCCAACCCCCTCCATTGCCTCAGTTTATTGATGATGAAGATAAGGAAAAGTTTGCTTTGTTTTCACAAGAAAGCTTCATCATTCAGAGATCAATCAATCCTTTTGAGTTGCATAAAATTGATCTCAATTCTGTTCTCAAGCTTTTTGAATTTTAGAAATGGTTACACATTATCACAATGCCCAATATCTACTACCCTGAAATGCTTTATCAGTTTTTTGCTAACCTTAGGAAAGGGAGTGAACGTAATGAATTAAGATCGCATGTGTAATGGAGTTGGTCTTTTGTTTGATCCTGATATTGTGAATGAGATTTTGAAAACCTCTATTGAATATGGTTGTAAAAGTAAAATTGCCAATTTTTTCTCCTATGAAGAAAATCCGACAAGCATCAACCATTTTAATGCTGAAAAATTGATGTCATATTTTCAATCTCCATTTCAAACTCCTGTTGATGCTAAATTAGAGGACCTTTCTCCCAAAAATTTGATCATTTTCTCAATCATTTCAAACCTTCTTGTTCCTACTGATGGGCATCGTACTGATGCAAATAAGATGGAATTATATCTGTTTTACTATTTTGTTGAAAAAATTCGCATTGATTTTGGTTGTGTCATGTGCAACTTCTTGTTGAAATTAAGTACTGATACTCGGAGAAAATTGTCTTATCAGAAGTTTTTAACTCCAATCTTTGAGCATTTTAAAGTTCCTATCATAGGAGTATGTCCTAAGGACTCTTCTACTTCTATTTTCACAAGATTTTGTTTTGAAAGGAAAAATCTAAGATTTTTTGTTGGTCATTGGTGTATGAAAGAGGCAACTTCTGAATCTCGTTCTAAACATGGTCATGACACTTCTATCACTCCTGGCACTACCCAATCACTTCGTTTCACTTCTAACCCCTCCATTCATCCTAGAAAATCTTCTTCTAAAACCAATCCTTCTCAGTCTGAAGTAGTTGAGTTGCTCAAAGAGCTTAAGAATCATGTTACTCTTCTTAAACATGGGCTCATGCTCACCATGACTCCTGAGCAGCAATCTGAGTTCTTGGATAAGAAAAATCTATTGTTTCCTACTGCTATGGATGAGAATGCTTCACATGCAAAAGAACCTCGTCCTGATCCCACTCTTGGCGCTCAAGAGTGGCGGACTCTCAGACCCCTCATCGTGATCCCTCCACATTTGAGAAGGGCAAGGAACAAGCTACTGTTGAACTGAAGAAGAAGATGATGAAGACATCGAGGAGGAAGACCACTCTGCATATCACATTACCAGAAGAAGGCCTGGACCTAAGGTTACATTCATTCTTTAGCCACTTTAGGATCATTTGCACTTCACCATTAGGATACATCTTTTCCATTTTGTTCCCCTTTGTCAATGGTTGAAGTGTATAATGTATTAAATACTTTGTTACTTTCCTTATTGCTACTTTGTATTAAGTATTTCTGTTAGATATTTTGGATGTTCAGTATTGTGCTAATTCAGTATTCTATTCTTGCTATATGGTAATTATGGCATTGTATTGAAGTTGATATGGTGCTGATATTGTTTTGGTACTGATCTTGGTTTGTGGATATGTGATGGCCTTGTATTGCATTATGGTCTTATATTGAATTATTGAAATTCTCATTGTGAATTGAATGGCACAGTAGATGGTATTTGATCTTAGATTTCTGCTATTCGGATTTATGACACATTTGGTATTGAGGATTTCAGCTATTTGAATTGTGACATATTTGGCATTGAAGATTTCAACTATTTGGCATTGAACATTTCAGCTATTCTTTTGATTCTTTTTGGTATTAAATATTACAACTTGATTGATTCTTTTTGAGATGACAAAAAGGGGGAGTTATGGCTTGGATATGGCCGAATGATTTGAATGCTCAAGGTATATAGATTATGGTCAAAACATAAGTTGTGTACGATTCACAAAATAAGAGGGAGTTATATACGTTTCTCTTTATCAAAAGTTTTCGTTTTTAGCAAATGAATTCAATTGTTTTGTCGTCATAAAAAAGGGGGAGAATGTAAATCGTAATCCCGAATTTTGACAATTACAAAACAATTGAAGAAATCAATTTAATGTTTTCCATTGAGAACATTGGCAGCTCAGGTCATTCTACAAATGGTGGCAAATTGAAGAACTCAATCAAAAAGGAGTAAAGGACATTAAAATCTGTCAGACGCTTAATAGCATGTATTGGATGTCCAATAAAAGTCAAGAACTCTCTATCGGACACTCAACTTAATGCACTGGATGTCCGATAGATAGGGGGAGTATCGAACACTCGTATCGGACACATATCAGCATCATCGGACGTCCGATCGAGTTCAAGAAAAATTTTGAACTCTCTGACCTGTGTGGGACACAGGATACATCAGACGCAAAAAAATACATCGGCCATCCGATAAAGATCAAAATAGCCTTTTGGACGATAGAACCGGACAAACAATATTGTATTGGACGTCCAACAGCTCTAACGGTTAGTTGACTCTTCAGCTGCCTTCTATCCGTTGACAACCATTATCAAGACACTTTTTGGTCTCCTTTAAATAGAGCCTTGTCTGAAATTCAAAGTAACTTTTGTACACTTAGAACACAAGTTCTTAAGAGTGATTTTAGCAAGAAAATACTCTTTGAGTAAGAATTGTAGTTCTTGATAGTGTGAACTAGTGAGCAAGCTTTTCAATTGTGAGTGAATTCTTCAATAGTGTAGTTTTGAGAGGGTTATTCGAGAAATTGTAAAACTTCCTAACTTGACTGAGTGCTGCTTGGGGCAAGGAGAAGTGAGTCTTCCATTGTACACAAGATTGGTTGAATTTCATCAAATTGAAGTTGCCTGTATTGAGAATTGTTCTTCATGGTCAAGAGGAGTTTGGAAGAAAATTGGTTTGATTACTCTCATTCTTATTTACAACTTATTTTACGATTCTTCTATTGCTATATCTTCTGTCTTTCTTGAATTCTATTGTTCCTTCCTTGATAATTTGATTGTGTAAGAGGTTACATTTCTTATTGTGAAAAAGAGGCATCATAATTTGATTAATTTTTAATCAACCTAATTCAGCCTTACATTTTTCATATATAATGTGTTGCTGATTTTGACCAAACACATTTTCGACTAGTCTCACAAATTGCTAGTATTTCAACACGATACGAGGAAGTGGAAACTATTGATTGTTCTGTAAACCTCCAAGAAATAGCTATGCCACCACATATAAATATATAGCCAATTTGAGATCTTGCTTTATGTAGATCAGATAAATATCCAACACCAGTATAACCAAGCAATTCATGTTAAGATTTATTCGAATAAAGCAGGACAAGATCAGCTGTTTCTTAGAAATGGCAGAAAATATGGTAAATACAATTCCAATATCGTCTTATTGGAGAGGAAATAAATCCTTCTCACAGTTTCATAGCAAATGATATATTTGGTCGTAAACAATTAGTAAGATAATTAATGCATTAAGAGCATTACGATATAGTACTTTAGGTTTAAGTATCTCTTCATCGTTCTCTCTTAGTCTAGAAGGATCCTTAACAAGATCAAGTAATTAAACGACCACTGGAGTACTTAATTGATGTGCTTTATCCATATAAAACCATTTTAACACCTTTTAGGTATAAGCAATTTAGTGAACAAAAATTCCATTTTTCAAATGTTTAACTTGTAAACCAAGATAAAATTTGGTTTTTTCCAGAAATCTTTGATCTTAGATTCTTTTTCCAAATATTCAACTGCCTTTTGGAGCTCTTTAAGACTTCTGATCAAATTAAAATCATCAACATATACATCAATAATTACAAAATATGACCATCTCTTTTTATGAAAATAAATGGACATATTGGGGGACTTGCATAGCCTTGTTTAAGTTAACACTCGCTAAAGTGATTATACCATGTATGTACAGATTGTTTAAACCCATATAAATACCTTTTGCAATTTGACAAAATAACTTTCTCTAGGATTTGGTTACACGCATCAAGCATGCTGAACCCTTTAGGAATTTTTATGTAGATATCATTATCTAATACTCCATACAAATAAGTAGTGACTACATCCATTAGATGCACATCAAATTTTTCATGCACTATTAGACTCACAAGATATCTAAATTTAATTCCATCTATGACTAAAAAATATATCTCATCATAATCAATTTCAGTTTTTGTGAAAAATCCTTAAGTTACAAGTCTTGTTTTATATCTTACAATTTTATTTTTTTCATTTCTTTTTCTTTCAAATACTCATTTATATCTCACTGGGATTACACCTTATGGTGTTTGAATTATAAGTCCAAAAACTTTTCTTTTATCTAATGAATCTAATTTAGATTAAATTGCATCTCTCCATTTTAGCCACTGATTTCTTTGTCGACATTCATCAACTGATCTAGATTCATGATTCTCATCCTCCATAATATTAAGTGCTATGTTATATGCAAAAACACTATCAATAATTATTTTTTTTCTATTCTAGCTTTTTCTCTAGTGACAAAATTTATTAAATTTTCAACAATTTCATTCTCTTTAGGAGTAAATTCTTCAAGAGCAAACTCTTCAGGAGGTTGAATTTTGCACTATTAGTATTTTGAAATTCTTGACCAAATTTTAAGTTCTCAATTTATCATTATTTAATTTTCTTTTCTTTCGAGGATTTTTGTCCTTGGAATCAAGGGGAGTACCACACTTCGAGCATGTTTTAGACTCATTAGCATTTGTAATTTGTCTTTCTGAGATATTAATTTTAATTGGAACATTTTCTCCAAGAATATGTGATTTAGAAACACTTCTAGAATAACTAAATGCATTCGATGATTAATTTCCAATTTATTGCAAATGAATAATCCTTTAAACTTCTATTTTGCAGTATTTTGTACAATTGTCAAGGAAATCAAATAATATTTTTCAAGTGATTTTCTTTTAGTTGATCTTTTCTCTCTCTAACATTGGAAAATGTGATTTATCAAAATAACAATCTGTAAATATTGCAGTAAATAAATCACCAGTTATTGGTTCAACATATTTAATTATAAAAAATGATTCATACGCGACATATAACCCCAACTTTTTTTGAGGGCCTATTCTAGTATGTTGGGGTGATACAATCATATATATACATATATATATCTATATAAAATAAAGTCATATTCACATCTTTATCTCATTACGTTTTCTCTTTCCTACGTGATTACTTATTAGAGTGAGTTATATACACTTGCTCTTTCATCATCTATGCGCTCTTAAAATTTCACAAATCTCTCTAATGATATTTTTTTTATCCTTTTTCCTGTCAAACAATCTCTGCGAGTTTTTCTCAACCATTCTTCTCTCTTTTTGCTTTTTTATTTCTTCCAAATTTCCCAATCTTTACTTTTAAAAATATAATTTCAAAAACAATCCTTATAGTATGAATCTCATCTATCTTTTTAGATGATTTCAAATATATAACCTATTATCATTGTTGTTCGTCCCTCACTTCCCTCATGCCCAACTCTCTTTTGTCTTGTTTCATGGCTCAATTGATTTGCCCGGGTGTTAAACTTTTATACATAACTTTCTTGGTTATGTGAAAAACAATTTCTTTTAGGTTTCAATTTTATTAGTTCTGCTTACTTACCATTCGTGTCACTAAATTTTAGGGTTTTTTTCATGCATGCCAAACAAGGACTAAAGTACAGATGTACATGTCAACTTTGAATTTTGGTATATAAATCATGTTTCTACATTGGATTTTTTTTTATAAGCATTACACTTGGGTTTCTAATTCATATTTGAATATGTCGGATTGATGCAGATTCATTGTTCTCTCAACATTATTCTGTATTGGAGGTTTTGTCTATAAGACACGAGTGGAAAACCAGGTATCTTTGGGAAGAAGATCTTTTTCTTTGGGATCTGTGCTTGTGGATTTGATACATTCTTTACACTTTATATGCGTTATGTATAGCATGGACTTGATGCTTTTCTCGGAATGACAACTTTAGTTGCATGTTTGGAAACCATAAGTCTTAATATCTTTAACACTTAACAACTCTTGGATTGGTTTGTTTAATCAAGCTATCCTGGCCAAAGTCCAAAATTTCATACTTCTTTTCCCCCAGTATTCAAATTGAAGACGTCAATACCAGTACACCCATGGGCAACTCTACCTTTTATAAAAATCACAGGTCAATGGAGGAGGGCATTCCAATAGACGGCCAAAATATGTTAATGATCCTTACCTAAGTCAGGCTTCATGGGGAAGCCATCCTGCTCATCCTCAAGGAACAACGAGATATAGGGACAATAGATATATATGGGACAATTTAAACTTGTACGTTTCAGCTTTGTGGTTAAAGTAAACAATTTTGCATATTGCTTTACAAGGAAATTTTTTCTTGCTCAGAGAAATTCATGCTGTCATTTGGTCCTCCACTTTGCATATGATACATTTCTAATTTTGTTGAAATCTCCTTAGTAAATTATTATTATTATTTTTTTGTTGGCTTTCCAGAGCTCTGTCGTACATCCAGGATTGTTTCTTGGTAACATGGTATAGGAGCAATGATGATAATGGAGAGCAATTGCAGTGTAGACACGTTGTTGCTGACAGGGTGTAAGTCAAAAATTGTTGAGATCAATAATTATTGGACAATATTTAGCCAAGTTTGTTAAATTTTCTTATTAAGTGATTGATATTGAAGCTTTCAACTAATGGTATAGCTAATTATTCAATATAAAATGTGATTCTAGAGATGAATTAAAACATTGGATGGTTGTTAAAATGTGGAAATAGAATCTTCTTCAAGTTTTTTCATTTTTTTTAATGGGTACACATGGTGTCTACGTAATCACTCTTTAGTTTTTTTCAACTTTTTATTATTGCATTTTTCGAATCAAAGACTGCATTAAGAAGTGATTGGATTATCACATTCAACTTCCTGTGGATGAAATTACTTAGTGCTCTCTGATGATGCTTAAGCCGTGAGGAATGAGGAGCTAGATATGAGAATTTCAAGTGCATTGTCCGAAGAAAAGTTGTATACCTAATAAGTTTTGGATCATAGTGAACAAAGCTCTGCACACATTAAAAGGAGCTTTGGAGAGGCTAATGGCCAATATTAGGCTGAATTTGATCTTAAAATTGTATTTTTCTGATTATCAGTTACAAATTAATTGTAATGCACAAAATCAACTCCACCAAATAGTGCTCAAAATCGAAACTTTGTGTATTTTAAGATGTATTTTGTTTATGAGAGTGTACATATGGTGTGACAAAGCTCTTTTTTTTTTTAAGATGTAAAACTCCTAAATGTTTGCTGATTGTACTGGGTCTTGATTAATTTAGAGTCGAGTATGATTAAATTTTTCCAGGTGACTCTTACAAGTTATTTTTTTCTATCCGCATGACTATCCCTTAATCGAACACTAAGTAACGTATGTAAGTCTTAGATAATAACCATGCTGCAAGCTTGCCAGCTTAAAACCAGAAGTAAGCATTTGCCAGCTTGAAACTAGAAGCAAGCATTCCAGTACATAAATAACCACGTCGATAGCTAACCAATGACTTCACCATGTTAATAAAGAATGCCAACTTCAATTCCAATGCAATTGGTCCTGTGGAATGCACTAAGGAAAATATGTAGAACATATGTATTTGAATCCATTCATTATCAGGAAAGCTAATACTTATGAAATAATTGAGAACATAAATGCGTCAGTATGGGAACGGGGACATATATTGTTCTTTGATACCATGCTCTAAAAAGAGATACTATTCACATTTTTTTTAAAAAATGAATGGTAAATATCATTTTTACTATTCCCATGCAATGAGCGAGAATAAAACTAGAATAGATGTATTTTTTTATAATATATGTATTTTTTTCAAAAAGGTTTATCAAACACATTTTTTCAAACTGATAAATGTGATATCATTTTAATCTAAGAAAACTGATAAGTATTATTTTTTGGATTAGTCTATACTTATCTTTTACTATCAAATAAAGAAAACATGTTAAGAGAGATAAGTATTATTTCTTATTCTAGAAAAGTGTAGCACAACGTTGCTTCAGTATGTACAACTATGAAAAGTCGTGCTCTCACACTTACAACTTTTCAAAGTACAATCCAGTTACCATATTCTCTATTAGTGCCATTTATTTTGAAGACTAATTAGTACAAAAATTGCTTACAAGAACAGTCAGAAATTTAGACAATAAATAATTTTCATGTATCCGTCCCAAAATATCACACTTTCACAATTTATTTTATATGAAACTGCATAATAATGATGCCTCCGTTTGGATTGTGGTGTTTTTGCCTTGTTTTTGAAAAACTATTTTTCACACCGCAAATACTACAGTAAAATACAACCCCAAAAACAACCCCAAAAACACATTTGTAATTCACAAATATTCTTATGTTTTTTTTTCCATTTCTTTTTTCTTTTCCATTTCTTCATCGATCGTTGATCCTTTCCTTTTCCCTTCTCCTCTCCTTCCTTCTCCCTCCCTCCCCTCTTCCTCCTCCTTCCTCTCCCTCCCTCCCCCACCACTGAGAGGAGGAGGGAGGGGGGAGGGAGGAGGGAAGAGGAGGAGGGAGGGAGAGGGGAGGAGGAGGAGGAGGAGGAGAGGGGAGGAGAGGGGAGGGAGGGAGGCTGGGAGAGGAGGGTGGGGGGGAGGGGGGAGGAGGGGAGAGAGGAGAGGAAGAGGGAAAGGAAAAAAAAAGAAAAGAAAAGAAAAAAAAAAGGAAAAGAAAAAAGAAAAGGAAAAAAAAGGATAAGAAAAAAGAAATAGAAATTTCAAAAACATCTCTAAATACATCTATAGTAATTGTTTTTCGCTACAATAATGCTACAGTACTGTTTTTGAAATACAACTCTAAAAACAGCTAATCCAAACGGACCCGATGATGTTGAATAATTTATTTTAAAAATTTAACTATTTTTCATAGATATGAAAGTCCCGTGCATAACTCGAGCACGAGAATAAAACTAGTTGGAAAAATAAATTGTATAATCGAATATTCTTAAATGATAAATATCGGGCTCATAACCAAAAACTAATTGCAGGGGAGAATAAGAATGATAACTTATCGGCCAAATTTTACAAATGTTGTTGCATGTAATACAACATATCTCCAAGCAAATAAAGGAAGTGTAGACTTCACCAGCAATGGTCTAGCTATTAATTATGACCATTTGATAAACTATTCAACTAAACTATTTTGTGTGTGAACATAAGTTATAAGATGCTCAATCGTTATTCCAATGGACATGCAATAATCATAAAAAATATATGATGAGTATTCACTAAATTTATCTGGATGAATTTTCTTAATGGGATAATCAAGAAATTGTGCTCGTGATTTAATTATCTGAGCAAGTAATCTCTCAGACTCTAAGTTGCGAGTAGATAATAAATATACATGTGACTATCTTGTTGATACATCAATTAGCACTATAAAGTATCTAAATGGTCTATATAGTGGACTTACAAGGCCACGTATATCACCATGAACTTGTTCTAAAAATGAAGGTGATTAAGTCTCCATTTTAGCTGGTGATGGTTTAAGAATTAGCTTCCCTTATGAGCTCACAACACATGAAAACTTATTAGAGTTTAATAATTTTTTATTTTTTTAATGAATGGCTGTGTGAGCTTTTACTGATTCACCTCATCATTATAGAATCAAGACGTCCAAGGCAACCATGCCAAATCACAAAATTATTGGAATTAGTTGACTTTTGATCTATAAGGTGATAAATTTCAATTGCACTCATTTTTGGATCATATAAATGAGAAAGAAAGAGAAGGCAGCTTTTTCAATACACATTTCTTTTCATGGATGGTATTCATAATTAATAAGTATTTACCATTTATCTCATTCCTTGTCTAGATATAATACCCATTTCGGCAAATATCTTTGAACTGAAGAAATTTTTTAAGACTTTGTAAAGAGTAGTGTACTAGTTATCATACTTTTAGTTCTTTCCAGGAGAAATATAATTGCTCTTCAAGAGGCTTCCATCAATTAAGCACTACCACTTATAGTATTGACATTTGCTTCCCCTATATTCAAATGGAAAAGATACCTTTTATGTTTAAGTATCATATGTGTAGTTGCACTATCAATAAGACATATATCATTATTACCATTATTTAATCCCAAGTATTTTACATATGTTTCTTCATCATGTAGGGACAAGCACGGAGTATGCATACAATTAAAGTTCAATCCACAATCAAGCTTATATTTATAAATTACTAAATACCTATTGCAAAATTTTCTACAAGTATACAGGTCGTGATTGAGTATAAAGTATTAAAAGCTGAATCGCAGGAAAGAATAAACAACTATTGGTTCACTAAACCTACCCTATTATTTAGACATCAATAAATTGAAAAAAATAAAATTATGCTAGATTATGCAAGAAAAGAACAATGGAAACTCCTTAGGTTATAATATCCCTCACTACTCATGCAATTACAACCCTCAGATCCTTGAGTACTACTACCTTGACTAGTTATGACGTAATTTCGAACATATGTGAAATCTCATACTGAATCAACTAATCTATAACCAATCTATACATACTCTCATGATTATGAAACTAGCTATAAATTCATTTCCTCCAATGAAACTACAAGAACAGAGCCACAACAGTCACAAGGATGCACCTCTACTCTCGTAAGTGTACATAGGTTTAGTACTTCCATGAACTAGTGTCAAATTCCAATTCTCATTATAAACTAACACCTTAAGATGAATCACAATCATTGGCTGCTTGAGCATGATTAGATAAAAAAAGTACCAAATAACTTGCCCAAGATAATAGCTTCAATTAACCAAGAAATCAACACAAGACAATTATAGAAAATTTCAACCAAAACCCAAGCCATAAACTTTAGGATGACATTACAAACATAAAATCCAAAAATTTGCATTAACAAAAATTAGAATTTAATACAAAGATAAAGGGTGTAAATAAGAAAATCTTTATCACTAAAGCCTCTTGAGCCTTTCCATTTTCATTTCCCATGCCCTCCTTGTTGAGCCAACACAAGATTGGAGCAACAAACAACACTATACTAATCTAAAACTACACTATAATAATCTAAAACTAAGAAAATATGAAAGCTGCATTTTTGAAATAAGACTCTTGCTCCTCTCTCCAAACTTTTTAGAAATGTCTTGAAGGCCTCTATATATAGAAAAATCAAGTTCCAAAGCAATGATGTTAAAATTATCCTTGAGATTCCAAAAGGTTGCTTAGTTTCCATGCTTTTTGTTGCAGAAATCAAGCAAAATCTTTCACCAAAATTAATCAAAAAGCTTGTATAAAAAGGTCACAACTCGCTATGCAAATTGTAGAGCTGATTATGGATCTGAGGATAGATCCATACTGGTTCTGTTTCCTATCGTTATCCGGAACTTAGATCCGTGGTCTCCATTTTGCATCCAAGGGCGGATCCTTTGCTTCCAGTTTTCAGTACTTTACACACAAATTTGACATTTCACTTCTTTATTTCAAATCATCTTTGCATCTACTTCAAATAAGTCAATTGTAGCTCACTTGATCCACGTTGATGTTTAATGAGTCGAAACCTACCAAAAATACAAGAAATTAAGCATTAGAGTACTCAATTACATGTTTTGGCAATAAAACAACACTTGAAGAAATAATCACTAAAAAGGAGGCAAAAATCCTCTCTAAACACATCAAAACTAAGAAATGACGCACACCAAAAACATGCACAATAAACCCTTATCAGGAAGAAATAACAAAGAGAACTACATATAAAAGTAAACATTAAACAAGTCCATAGATTACATAACTTACAAAGAAAATTACATAAAAGATGCGAAAGTAACAAATAATAAAATTCCAAGCAAATATTAGGCATTTGGCATATAATCATTTTGCACCTTTAGAATGTTCAAAGAAATTGGCTATTTTGAGATGTGTTACACCGGTATTGGCATCATCATCATCATAAACATTCTTTTGATCAATAAAATTTGTCTCAACACTTATATATTACTTTTTCAACGATGGTTGATAGAGTTCAACAAGCTGTTCTGCCGCATGATGTGTACAAGGTTAGTTGTCTTCCATACCACTTGGGTAGCACTTATCTTCATAATTTTCTATTCTTGATCTCTATTATCATTATTTTTCCACTTTTAGGGGTTATGATCATTATGATTATAAGGTACAAATCTACCACAACCACGCCCACAACCATGTTTTGATCATAACTAGAGCTACACTCATCGTATTGAGATGAATCTTAAATTGTTTCGAAGCTAAGACATAAATCTACAATCCATATGAAGACTTTGAAATTCAGTTCATGAATTTTCAGGGTCAAAAATCACAATTATAAAAGTAAAATGAATTTGTTGAAAACAGCATTTTTGGACAGCTTTGGAAGAAAGACTATAACTCAATGTACGAAAATCAAAATTGAGTGTTGTTAGTGGTGTTTAAAACTAGACTCATAAAGCTTTCAATGGTATAAAATTCAAGTTTTAATTCATCTCCTACAAGTGCCAGAAAGTTCAGGAAGTTGGCTGCAAATGAAGACTATTAGTTGAAACAGGGTAATGGAGCAGTCAGGGGTATTTTGGTCATTTCACAAGCTACATTACTCTGATTGCTCTGAAATTTTGTGAGTAGAAAGCTAACTCAATCCTATACAACTTTTATGCTTTGCACAAGAACTGTTTTCGCCATTATCACAGAGAAATTTGTAGCTCAATTTAACACAATATGGGGCAATTTATCAAACACTTGGTATGTAATAAGAATTTTTTAAAAAATCAGTGAAAAACTCAACTTTTAAGAACAAAAAATTCCAGATTTTGACTCCAAATCAACATACACTCATAGTACAAAATTTTTTGAGTGAAATCAAGCCAAGAAACATCAAGAAAATTCAAAATGCAAAGCTGAAAATTCTATTTTTCATTCGGCTAGCAAACAGTCCATTTTCTCAAGTTTTTCATCAAATTTTCTCCAAGATTCAACCATAAAACAACAAAATCATACTCAAATCCCTATGGGTTTCATCAATCATTAGCCCTTGGGTATCATTAAACAATTTCCAACCGAATCTATTCAAGAAATCAAGATCTATGCTAATAGTTTAGCCACAAACACATCTAGTGCTATATCTTCAAATAATTTACTATACCCACCATAGATCATTCTCAAATCAAGAAGATCTACTATTTTCATAGGTAAATTTAAAAGATCTAAGTGAGTTTCAGATTTTACCTCAAGATCAAGTAAGATCGAGTGATATTCCCTCTAAAGTTTCCTCCCAAGCTTTCTCCTTCGAATTTCCTCAAGGATGATTGAAGATCTCCTCGTCTACATGGTGATTTTTTCAAAATCTTCAAGAGCACAAAGGTAGCAGCTCCCTCTCTCTCTTCTCTCTCTCTCTCTCTCAATTTTCTCCCTCTCTCCCTCGACTGTCAAGAAGAAGAGAAAGAACAAGATGAAGACTTTGATGAATCTCAAGTATTTTGCTGCAAGATTGGAAGATGAAGAAGGAATGAAGCCTCTCTCTCTACTCTCTCTCTCTTGTCGGCTGGAATGAAGGGAAGAAGAGAAAATGAAGTCCAAGCCTTGTTTTTTGGCTTATAAGAGAGTTGTCCAACACTACGCCACATGTCTCATTCTTATTGGTTCGAAATCTAATGAAATCCTATCTTATCTAATTCACAACTTTCTCTTTTTGCACTAAAACTCCCTCTAGTCTATTTAAAGTTCATCCCACACATCATTAATTATCTCTTACTAGATTTTCCTCCAACCAACATTATTTTATCATAATTCTGTTTCTTTAAAGTCTCCACATATACTAGTTTTCATCCTAACTAGGATCCATGTCACATCTTAAAAATTAACACTTAGCACTAGCCATAGAAAACTGGGCAAATATTTCAAAGAAAACTTATTAATAAAATCATCAAGACTAAAGAAAAATCATTTGTCACCAAACTTTAAATCAATAAATAAGTCAATGCAAATAGGGTACACAAATCATTCATCGGGAAATCAGTAAATGTAGATAAGCCAAAGTGAAAAATTGGAAAATAAATTTCACAAATTTTCGGGTCCTCACAAAAGTAAAATGAGTTGAAAGAAGACATATTACTCAAAAGTTCATGAAAATGTATAAACACGTGCCTGCGAATTGATCCAAGATCTGAACCACTACTTGATTGCTCCACAATTGAGTTTCATGCCAGTAACACATTGTAAAACTAATACTAATGAATAACAAAATGTAGAATTGATTGAAGTAGAGAGGTGTAAACAAGAGTAAAAGTATATAGTAGAGAATTATTCTTTCATTAACCTAAATGATCGAAGGTTACAAAAGGTGTTGGATAATCTCTATTTATAGAGGAATTAAATATAAGAAAACTCAAAGGTTAATATCTAATTATGAGAAAGGTTACAAAACTAATTGTATATAATTATAAGAGAATTAAATAGTCATCCACATCAATCCTTTTGTCCTTTCATGTTTGGGGAAAACTCAATATACATAGGGGAGTTAAATGGACATCCACCTCATTTAATTGTTTCACAACAAACATTGCATATTTGAGATGACACACTAATAAGAAGTATTCTAGTGGGTGGAAAGATAATAAAGATAAAATAGATATTGCTAGAAAATGCACTCAACAAAATAATCACAGGAGTAGAAGCACTTTTCTTCTTTTTTTTTGTGTGTTTTTATAAATTTACAAAATCAAAAGGATAAGCATCTTAACTACCGACCACCAGAGAGAAGAGAGTCTGGTACAGAATGTGAGAAACATTTGTCTTTGGAAGTTGCAAATGACAATTTAATATCTTCAAAGCCAGGATGGGTGAAGCCAAGACCAATAGCAGAAATGCCCATGGGTAGTGATGATAAATCTGGCATGGCAACTGTTTTCTCCAAGTACAACAGAACTTGCCTCATACTTGGCCTAATCTTTAGTTCTGAATGAGAGCATAACAAGCCCAATTTTAACACCAATTCTGCCTCCTCTTTCACATACTCATTACCCAAATTATGATCAATTGCCTGGAGTATACAACCTACTGTCCAGCATGAAAATACCCAATCGACCAAAATGATATTCTCTGCTGGTTCTGCTCGAGGTTCTATTGGCCTTCTTCCACAGGCAACCTCTAGTAAAAAGGCCCCAAAAGCATATACATCAGTGCTTGTTGTGGCCACCCCAGTCCTATTATGTTCAGGGGCAAGGTAGCCAAAAGACCCTGCTACATGGGTGCTTTGAGGGAGGGTTCCATGATCATATAGCCTTGCCAGGCCGAAGTCTCCTAATCTTCCATTCATTTCACCATCTAGCAATACATTACTGGCTTTTACATCTCGGTGGATCACTACTTGCTCCCATTCTTCATGTAGATAGAGCAATCCTGATGCTACATCTTTGATAACTTGAAATCTTAGGCTCCAATTGAGGGCGCAGTATGGTTGTTCAAACAGAAATTTGTCTAGACTACCATTGGACATGAACTCATATACCAAAAGTAACTCTCCTTTACGCCGACAATAACCCAAGAGTGGTACTAAATTTCTATGGCGTAAGCGCCCAATGCTGACGATTTCTGCGACAAATTCTCTCATTCCCTGTCTTGCTTGATGAGAGACCTTCTTGACAGCGACCTCAACCATGTTTGTTGGCAGAATGCCTTTGTAGACCTGTCCAAATCCGCCTTCCCCTAACAGCTGTTTTTCTGTAAACCCATTGGTGGCAATGTATAAATCTTTGTACTTGAACCTATGAGGCCCATAGGCAAGCTCCCATTCTTCCAGCACTTCTGCAAACTTCCACTTCCTCCTTAAATAATAAGCTACACCAAAAGCTAAAATCAACGGCAAAAGTATGGAAAGCCGGGGCAACCCCTCAGTGAAAACTTTAGGAACTTTCTTAGGTACCAACCGAGGTAGCTTGGGGAGCCGAGAGAGATCAAGAGCTTGCGCATCACCATTCATCTTGAAGCTCCATCCCTGCACAAAGTAAGCTATTCCAGTGTCTAGTGGACTTGAGGCTGCAGAAAAGCCAACATACATGGTTTGCTGTAAAATTGTCGAAAGATCATATCTCAAAGACAAAAGAGGAATATGTGGCTTATCAACCGCTATTGGAGCTAATGTAACATTGATTCTCCTATCCACCCCGTCGTATTCCACCCAAAGTTGCATCTGTTGACCGCTGATCAGAGTTAAGTTGTCAAATGAATTCTTCTTATTCGCCTGGTAACTTGCTGGCTGGGATACGTTGGACCTCAGAGAGTTAATATCAATACCAACGTGGTTGTCATCGATATCTTCAAAATCTGGGTTTTGGACAGTGTCAAGCTCCACTGCAAAAACGTGATTTGTTCGATTTCCATCGGAGCTTGTGTCGATGAGGCCGAGGAAACGTGTGGAAGGCCCTCCTGGAAGGCCTCTTGTAGGTGCAATCACGAAAGCCATTCCCTCACCTGGCCCACCTAAGCCGCCATCAGGTACCATAGCAAACACAAAGTGGGTGGAAAAGGAGAAAGCTGAACTGCTAGATGTGCTCTTGAAATTAATGGGAGTAGGATAGAAGGCATGCCCCGTTTGTAATTTGGTTCTGTTGGTTAGCCATAGAAGGCCATTGCTGGTGATTTTGGCTACTCCATCCAGACTTAGATTTGATGATTGAAATCCTTGAAAGATGAACCCAACATTGTTAGAAGCTGCCTCATCGGCTGCGGTGTGAACTAGAAAATAGGCTAAGATTGCTGTTACAAGTCTGAATGGCATGGCTATGAATTGGATGCCAATTGCTAAATCCTTCTTAATTTTGTAGCCTAATATCTTACTTTAGGCGAACGTCATATTGAACATTGGGTATGAGTAGCATTGCCCGATAAATACCTAGATTTGCAAGAAAGTGAAGTTCGGAACACTCAAAAAAAAAAAAACTTTGATTCCTTTTTCCACAATTCTCCTTGTCTCTTCCCATTTTGTCCTTGCTATGATACAAGTCCCTTCAATTCAATGTTTGTCAAGTCGTGAGTATTATTATTTTTTGCCTTTGTAGAAAATAGGAAGCAGATAATCATTAAGAAAGTCAGACCAATAAACGATGCATGAACACTGATCATCCAAGTCGGTCTTGTACTGATGATTAAATTGTTGTCCATATCCACAACCAAAGGTTCATAAATTTGTGTGAACACTCTTTTATCGTCACAATTTTTTAATGAATATGATATTTAATCTCCATCATACTCCGAATCTTTTATCCATGTTAAGTGTGATTTTGTAGACAATCTAAGAAACTCCTTATAAATATCAAATAACTAAATTTAAAATCTATGGGGAAAAATTTTTGAGGATGCATTAAACAGAAAACTAAAAATGGAATACTGCTATATATCTATGGTTTTCGCATCACTAAAGCATTACTTTCTATGCCGATATCAAACCTTAATTGACGTTGCGTAGAAATATCAAATCTTAATTGAGGTTGATAGGAAGTATTTAAGGAAAGATTGGAAAAAATAATTAAGAATTATAAATTTTGTTAAAATAATACTTATTTAACATGATAATGTTACACCTTTACTCCATCAAAATGAGAAAAAAGGTCTATAATCCATTATGGCAGCGGGCAAGTGGAAGACTTATGAGAAGACCTGTTGACTTGTGAGGACAGGAGCACTTGGTATTAGGGTGGACAAACATCATGGATTCTAGAAGGATGGTGATGCTTGCAGTGACAAATGCACAATTTTGATTTAGGGAGTGAACAAAAATTCAAGAAATAATAGAAGAATCTTAACAAATAAATCAGACAAACTTAAATTTAAAGTTTAACCGACAATAACTAACAATTGAATATTTTTAATAATAAAGATATTGTGTTAAGTAAAATATAAAATTAAACTCTCCATTGCTTTATTTCCTATTGATACGAGGCATATGAAACTAGACAGTACAATTGGCGGACCTTCTTTAGAATTACACCTTTTCTCTATTAGTGTACAATTGTCACTTCAAAAAATTCAATTGTTTTTAGAATCATTCTTATTTTGTCATCTTATAACTCACAGCATTATATAATTTGATCTCATAAGTTTGACTGTAAAAGATAAAATTAACTAACGGGGAAAAATTATACAAAAAATAACTAAATTCTATAAATCATATGAAAATTATTCAAATTAACACTAAAATTCTAAGATATGAATTAGAATAAGAATGACTAACAAATTAATGATCTTAAAAAAAATTAAATGACAAACTTAAAATAAGTATAAGTGTCCAAAAAATTAATAATTTTGAATTAAAACATAGTTCAAGGAATTGGAGGGGGAAAAAAAAGAGGCTTACCTGTAAGATCAAGATGAGTTGAATGAAATCGGGAAAGATCAAAGATTGATATGTGGTTGATTAAAAAATTCCTTAGCTTTAGGAGTTGGTTTCTGACATTTACATAATACACAATCTGCCTCAATAATCATTAAAAAAGCGTTCAACTTTGAGAAGCTATTGTAATTGTTCAATGTTATGGTGTGGGTATTATAGGAAAAATATGTAGTGTACTAATCCACCAATTCAAACTCGTATTTTTAATACATTATAGATGTAGAGATTTAAATGCTTTGAATTTTAGATTGAGCTTTAATTATTGTTTTCTTAATATTTAATGTTGTAATTAAGTATTTGGATTTTTTTTTTTTGTAATATGAGTATGATATAAGCCTAGTTATTATTATTTTTTTAAAATTCGAATAAAAATCAACACGTGCAAAGAACCGTTCAAAAAACTAGACTAAGGTGGGACCAGTAAGGGGCTTTATTCAAGATTGGGCAGTGGATGTGGAATGGGACCCGTCACGTTGAACTTTTTGTCATATGTGGTGGCAACTTTGTACTCCGAAGACTGACTTTTTTTTTTTCCGGTAAGGAAAAGTTTGGGTGGGGCCAGGTCTCAGGGCTATAGATCGCTTACAAAGATATTTACATATCACCTACCAACAGAGTTCTCAAATCAGCAGCAGGATTCGAAGGTCGCTTACAGAGGTATTTATAGATCACCCACCGATAGAGTTCTCAAATCAACGAGATTCGAACACACAACCCTTTATGAAAAAGTGGTCCGTTCTTACTAATTAAGCAAACTTATGTTGGGACCAAGACTAGCTAAGTAAACTAATTATTAAATAATTGTCCACAGTCTTTCGTCAAGGTGCTGTAAAATGACAAATATGTTCAAAGTAAGCCCGTGCACGTCAAGGCTTAAGGGTTTTCGTAATTGTCCGTGAATTGCGTGCTTGATCAGGCATGTAGAAATGCATTAAAATCCAGATTATGTGTGTCCAAAGACTCTGGGTAGTAAACGAGTCAATGAATTGTATAGTACTTTTCGATGATTCTTGGATTACATTATTATGAAGTTCATTCTTAATTAGTAAACAATTGTCCAGAGTCTTTCGTCAAGGTGCCGTAAAATGACAAGTGCTTTGTACCAGGGAATATGTTCAAATTAAGCCCGTGCACGTTAAGGCTTAATGGTTTTCATAATTGTCCGTCAATTGCGTGCTTGATTAGGCATGCAGAAATGCATTAAAATCCAGATTATGTGTGTCCAAAGACATTGGGTAGTAAACGAGTCAATGAATTGTATAGCACTTTTCCGTTGTTCTTTGATTACATTATTATGAAGTTCATTCTTCTTTTTTTAAGCTCCTTGTACATATATATAATGAGCTCACAGAAAATTGTTACCAATCTAATTTTGCAATTTGTTGGAAGATTTAAATGAAATTAACAATTAATTTGTAGCAATCAAGAAGCATGAGTAATGGATGAAAAGTTTAATGAAGAGTCGAAGAATTTTAAGATCCGTTTGAGTTCCTCAATACGTGACAAAAATGTGAGTTGTTTTGGAGTAAAGGGCCAAACAGTTTGAATCATTGGGCATTCAATAGTTGAAGCCTCTATGCTCTAGGCTATTTTCACTCTTATTCATTGGTATGGTGGAATGATTTCCAGAATGTTTCAGTGCAACAATTTCATCTTGCTCTCAAAAAATATGTTAATGAATATCTACGATTAATTGTTGGCAAAGTAAACAAAATTTAGAAGTTTCAGTTTATTTATTTACCAGTTTTATTAGAGTTAGGTTTTTAGTAGTCTTGTTATTTAGGAGTTTGTATTTATTGATAATTTCTTATGCAAGTGATTTCTTATTTTAGAAGTCTTGGAGATTTTATTGTAATATCACTTTCTGCTTGTTTAAAATTTCAATAATATTGTGAGTTGAGTTTATTCGTTTCTTTCTCTTCCACATAAATATATAGAGTGATTATATTCTCTGTTCAATTCTATAACCCTGCATATATTCATTATTATTAGAATCTTAAATTTGAGTTCTACATTAACGAATCTTTTTACAAGGTATATAGAAACTAGAAAATAGATAATACAAAAAAGGAGACAAGAAAAATCTTACAATACTAAAACATTATCGTAAAACTAATACTAATGAAGTAACAAAATATAAAATAGATTGAAGTAGAGAGGTGTAAGGAAGAGTGAAATATATAGTAGAGAATTATTCTCTCATTAACTCAAAATGATCAAAGTTTACAAAAAGGTGTTGGATGATCTCTATTTATAGAGGAACTAAATATAAGAAAACCCAAAGGTTAACCTCTTTTTTATTGATTTTTTTGGGTTAAACAGTAGCATTCAACATACTCCTATACTATTTATATAGGACTTGATCTGCATGATTAGGTTATAGTATGGTTACATCTGGTTTTCCTCTTATATAATCTCCAGGCTAGTTTTAGAATCTGTCTCGAGTATCAACTTTCTCTCCCCCAGCTCCCAAGCTAGTTCCAACTGAGATTGTATAGGGGTTGGGTACTAAATCACCAGACCAAACAAGTACATTACTGCACCTTTTGGATTTTTTGAAGAAAGAAAACCAATGTTTCCTTGTAATGCATTTTGTGAAAATATGTTTTGTCTTGTCTCTTTTAATATATCCTCCTTCCAATTGAACTATACAAACTACATTATTTTCATAAAATATAATCAGAAGATTTTCTTTTTTAGTTGATAATCCAAAATTTTTTCAAATATAATATGTTATTGATTTTAACCAAACACATTCTCGACTAGTCTCACGGATTACTAATATTTTAGCATGATTCGAAGAAGTGGTAGTTATTGATTGTTTTGTAGACCTCTAAGAAATAGCTATGCTACAACATGTAAATATATAGTTGCCTTGAGATCTTGTTTTAGATGTGTCAAATAAATATCCAATAGCAGTAAAAGCAATCAATTCATGTTGAGATTTATTCGAATAGAATAGGCTAGGATAAATAGTTCCTTGGATGTAGCAAATAATATGTTTAATACCATTTCAATGTTGCCTTGTTGGAGAAAAACTAAATTTTACTAATAGATTCACATCAAATGATATATCTAGTCTTCTACAATTAACGATGTATATTAGTGCACTAAAGCATTAAGATATGGTACTTCAGAATCAAGTATTTCTTTATCTTTCTTTCTTGAACTAAAAGGATCATTAACAGAATCAAGTAACCAAACAACCAATGAAGTACTTAATGGATGTGCTTTATCGATATAAAATCATTTTAATACCTTTTAGGTATAAGCAGTTTGGTGAACAAAAATCCCATGTCTTTCCAATATCTTTGATCTAAATTTTTTTTCTTCAAACATTCAACTGTCTTTTAGAGCTCTTCAAGAGTTGCAATCAAATTAAGATCATCAACATATATAAGAATAATTATAAAATTTGACCTATCTCTCTTTATGAAAACACATGGACATATTGGGCCATTTTCATAACCTTCATTAAGCAAACATTCATTAAGGCAATTATAACACATACGTTGAGATTGTTTGAACCCATACAAAGACCTTTGCAATTCCATAAAATCAATTTCTTTAGAATTTGATTTATATGCTTCAGGAATGCTAAACCTTTTTAGAATTTTCATGTAGATATCATTATCTAATATTCCATACAATTAAGTAGTGACTACATCTATTAGACGCATATCAAGTTTTTCATGCACTGCCTAACTCACAAGATATTTAGATGTTATTCCGTCTATTGTCAAAGAATATGTCTTATCATAATTAATTTCAATTTTTTATGAAAATTCTTGAACTACAAGTCTTACTTTATATCTTACAATTTTATTTTTCTCATTCATTTTCCTTACAAATACACATTTATATCTCACTAGCTTTACATCTTTGATGTTTGAACTATAAGTCCAAAAACTTTCTTTTAGTCAATGAATGTAATTTAGATTGGATCGCATCTCTCTATTTTAGTCAATCATTTCTTCTCTTACATTCATCGAATGATCTCGATTTATGATTCCTGTCCTCTTTCATAATGTCAAGTGCTACATTTTATGCAAAAGTACTATCAATAATTATTCCATTTTAGTTCCATTTTTTTTTTTGTTGTGACAAAACTTTTTGAATTGTCATTAATTTCATTCTGTTCAGAAGTAAGTTATTCAGTAGCAACCTCTTTAGAAGTTTGAATTTTACCAAGATCAGCATTTTGAAATTCTTGACCAATTTTAAGTCCTTAATATTATTATTATTATTTAATCCTTTTTCCTATCAATGACTTTTCTATTTGGAACAAAGGGGTTTACCATGGTTCAGGCGTGCTTTGGACACATTAGCACTTGTAATTTGTCTTTCTGGGATATCACTTTTAACTAAAAGATTTTTGTGGAACATTGATTTAGTAATTCTTCTAGAATCATTAAACGCATCTGGTTATTGACTTTCAATTTTTGCAAATGAATAATCATTTAACTTCCAATTCACATTGTTCTGTAAGAAAATTCAATGACATTTTTCAAGTGATTTCACTCTTCGGTTGATCTTTTACTCCCTCTAATGTCAGAAAATGTGATTCATCAAAGTGACAATCTATAAATCTTGCAAGAAATAAATCACAAATTAATGATTCAACATATTTAATTATAGAAAGTGATTCATACCTGACATACACCCCTAATGATCTTTGGGGTCCTATTTTAGTATGTTGGGGTAGTGCAATTGGAATATAAACCGCACAACCAAATATTTTTAAATGAGAAATATTGGTCTCATAACCAAAAGCTAATCATAGAGAAAATGTGTACGATAACTTGTTAGTCTAATTCTAACAAATACTATTGCATATAATATAGTATATTCGAAAGATAAAGGAAGTTTAGACTCATCAGTAATGGTCAAAATATTAATTGTAACCATAGGATAAATGATTCACCTAAACCATTTTGTACCGAACATAACCTACAGGATGTTCAACAGTTATTCCAATGGATATGTAATAATCATCAAAAGCATGTGATAGGTATTCACTAGTATTATCCAGATGAATTTTCTTAGTGGATAATCCGGAAATTGTGCTCATAATTTAATTATTTCTGCAAGTAATCTCGCAAACACCAGGTTTGTTGTTAATTATCATAAAATTATCTATTAAATTAGTTTGAAATATTTGATTTTCATATATCAATTGTATCGGTACGAAAAGTTTTAAAATGCATTTCGCACGTTTAAATTATGTTGTTAATTGCATTATTTGAATGTTTAAATTTTGCATACGAGCCTAGGGTTGACTGTTAGGTGTAAGTTTTGAGAGTTAGAATATATATTTGAGGTATATAAATGAGAGAAATCGGGATTGGAGTGTCGCGTCGCGCAAATTAAACATTGTGAGGACCCAAAAGAAAAATATTTTATCAAAAAAATAAATAAATAAATAAATAATATTTATAATATATTTATTCACTAAAATAATAGTTAATTTATGCTTCAAGTTATTATTTTCTAATTTAGAGAATTTTTTGGTGAATCAATTGTTGGTGTTTGGCTTTGGCTAGTTTAAGCGTCGATTTTTGATCCGTGACGTGAATAGTAGCTTTAAGATGAAATCAAGCATATGTAGAGACTTACTCAAGATATATTTATGGTAGGGCAGTGCCAAAAGGAGAGAAATTAGTAAAAGTTAGAGTGTCGCACGTCGACATGACAAAAAGTGAAAGTTAACCACTTTTTCCTTGAATTAAGGATGGCCAAGTATCTTGTCTCCATAAAGTCTCAATTCTTGCTCCTTACTTCTCCATTTTTCAGCAGCCAAGGGAAGCTTGAGAGAGAGGGAGAACCGAGATTAAAGAGAGAGAAATAGAGAGAGAAAACTTCTTCATCTTCATCTTCAACTTCAACTTCTTGAATCTTGAAGACATCATTGGAGAGCATTCATCTTGCTTCTTCTTCTCCTTGTTGCAGCCATGTGAGAGAGAGAGAGGAAGGGAGAGAGATCCGAGAGTGAGAGAGAGAAAGAAAGAGGAAAGAAAGCTTCATCTTGTCTTCATCTTCTTGTTCTTGAGATTTGAGGAGGAAATCATCATCAAGCAAGCAGATCTTTGGTTAAGATTGGAGATTCTTGAAGTTGCTAAGCCGGGAAAGTCATCCTTGAGTAGATCTTCATTAGATCTTACTTGATCTTGTTAGATCTAACTAGATCTTGAGGTATAACACTTAAACCTCTGCGTTCTAACTTTATTAGTCTTAAATCTTATAGATCTATGGTTTATTTTGCTAGAAATGATTATGTTCGAAACATTTCAGTTGGGCTCTTGAATTCCCAACTTAGGTAGCTGACTTGAGGTGACTGTTAGGTAGCAAACTTGAGGACCTGATTGTGGTTGTGGTTGTTGTTTGTGAGATGAGTTCATTTTATGGTTAGAATGTGGGAATGTTGTTGAAAATTTTGAAGAAAAAGTATGAAGGCTGGCCGAACTTCACTTGGAAAGTTTTGATTCTTGATTTAGAAATTTTATGATGTTTCTTGATTTGATTTTGCTCAAACAAATTTGTACTGTGAGTGTATGTTGATTTGGAGTAAAAATATGGAATTTTTCATGGTTGTAAGTTGAGTTTTTCAGTGATTTTTGGAAGACTTCTTATTGCATACCAAGTGTTTGATAAATTGCCCCATTTTTGTGTCAAATTGAGTTACATATTTGTCTATGAAAATGGTCAAACCAATTCTGGTGCAAAACATGGAAGTTGTAGACATTTGAGTTAAGTTTTGGCCTGAAAAATTTCAAATCAATCGAGTACTGTATGTTGTGAAATGACCAAAATACCCCTAACTGCCCATTACCCTGTTTCTGCTAATAGTCTTCACTTTCAGCCAACTTTCTGAACTTTCTGGCCCTTGTAGGAGATGAACCAAAATTTGAATTTTATACCATTGAAATCTTTATGAGTCTAGTTTTGAACGCCACTGACGGCACTCAATTTTGATTTTTCTACATTGAGTTATAGTCTTTCTTCCAAAACTGCCCAGAAATGCTATTTTCAACCCGACAGTTTTATTTTACTTCTGTAATCATTATTTTTGACCCTGAAAATGCATGGACTGAATTTTGGGGTCTTCATATGAATTGTAGGTTTATGTCTTAGCTTCGAAATGGCATAAAATTCATCTCAATCCAATGAGTGTAGCTCTAGTTATGATCAAAATACCAAAAGATGATAGAAACTTGATAGCTTGATGCCTACCAAGTGTTTGATAAAATGTTTGTATGAAACTAGTGGTTATGCACATTAAGAGTTTGATGAAACGCTTTATATGAAACTTGTGATTCTAGAACTTGGCTTGAAATGGGGGATATCTATTATGGACTAGTGGAATAACCTTGAACCCCTCTTAAGTGTCGTTTTAGTTGATCAATTGAGTAGTTTTCCCTCCTCGTTTGATAAGCAACCTAGTGTATACATGAGCGATGGTTTAAAGGGGGGGATTGGCTAGAGATGGTTTGCTATAAGTGATCATTGGTTGTAATTGTTCCAGGTACTCAAAAGGATTACGAGGGGAATCCCGAGATGGACGGGTGAAGGACTTGCTTGTTTGATTGCACTTTTGGTGAGTGTTCCAACTTCCTTTTCAAATGAAAACTCTTGCTAGTGTTTGCAAAGGAATAATGTGTTGAAATGATTCGCTAGTATTTATAAGGAACGATTTACTGTTATTTCCAAGTAAAATTGCTTTCACGAGTGAAATGATTTATGACTAATTTGTGGGCACTTCAACTTGTTTTCCATATGAAATGTTTTTACTGTTGCCAATGATCTATGAAATGATTTATTTGTGTTTACCTTGAGTTTTGTGGCCTGAGTGGAGCTATGTGCTACGTCCATGTGGGACAGGAGCCACCTCTAGAGATCCGTCTCAGCGCTTGAAATGTTTGTTAGTGTTAGAGCGGAGTTATGTGCTACGTCTGTGTGGGACAGGAGCCACCTCTAGAGATCCGTCTCAACACTTGAAATATTTACTTGAGCGGAGCTATGTGCTACGTCCATTTGGGGCGGGAGCCACCTCTAGAGATCTGACTCACTCTTTGAAATATTTATCTAAGCGGAGCTATGTGCTACGTCCTTGGAGATGGGAGCCACCTCTAGAGATCCATTCAACAATGATATTTGTGGCACTATTTCTTTTGAGTTAATTATGTTACATGCTCATCTTGCTTTATATATATATAGAAATGCCTATGTGTTGTGCATAACTGAAATGAGTTTCTCCGAAAAGATTTACTCTTGTTTTAAGCTAAATGAGACATGATTTATTATCATTCTACATGAAATGCTTTGCTCATGATTTGAGATGAATGGTGAGTATTTTGGAAAAATATTTATTATTGCTTGTTTTTATACTTGACCCACAATGTGAATTTGCTTATTTTTTGAAATCTCACTGAGCTTTTAACTCACCCAAAAATATTTATTTCCCCTCCACAAGGTTCGAGGCAAAGGAAGCTTGTAGGGACTTACTAGAGTAACTGGCTGGATTAGCTCTTGTTCCATTTGGGCATATTATTTTGATGTCTTGTGAAATGTATTTATGGTATTGAAGTAATTGGGGAATAACATCTCATGGTTGTAATATTATTTTGGAAATATTTGGAATTGTAAGTATTGGAGATTAACTTATGAGATTTAGGGTTACGTTATTATTTGGAAGTACATGGATGTAATGGTTGGAGTTTTATTGTAATTATTAAAGGCTGGCACTGAGATTTGTTTGAGGATTGTAGTGAGTCCCGGTGAGAGTCGGGCAGGTGTTCCCTTGATACCTTAAGGTACGCCCTAGGGAGAGGTAGGGCTGTCACAATTGGTATCAAAGCATGGCTTTAGATCATTTGGGAAAAATTGTGGAGTGGGCCTAGGTTTTAATTAATCTTGGCGAATGTTTGGTGATTATTTGACTGCAGCTATTAGAATGCCTTAAAAAAAAAGAAATGGTTAAGTGTATGACCGGCTACGTGAAAGTCCAATAAGAATCCAATAAAACTTGTTCATGCGGAAAAGAAAAAGAAAGGATTGGTTTGAGATGGTTCTGATATTATGTAAGATTGCCATGTTTAAGAGGAAAGTTAAGAGGATAAGTGTTAGACTTCAAGAAGTGAAAAATGATGTGATATACAAAAAGATAGGATGATGATCTTTGTGAACCCTTATACAAGATTAGTGATTATATGAAAAAGTACGAAAGGTAAGTTTCTAGGAGTAATTTTCACCCTTTTCCTTATGTTTTAGCTATGTTGATGTTATGGACTTGTAACCATTGATTTGCACTGGAATTAGAAGCTTTCCTTGTGAAAAGTTCCTGAATTAAAATATATGATTGCAATTAGAGTTTAAGGTTCATGTAGATTTATGGGCGATTTAGTTTGTGAGCGTGGGATTATATAAATGGTGATTTGTTGATAATGTTGAATTTACAATGTGATGGATAAGTTGTTAAGGAACTTTGGACTAAGTATTAATGATATTGTATAGTGGAATTTAACTTGAACTCGAGGAATGTAAATTATTTTTGGACTTGTGATATAAGGTTAAGGTGAAAGCTAAACCAATGCTTGCCTACTTTGTACATGACCCTTGATTTTGTTAAGACATGATGAAAAATTTTGTATAGAACTTGATGAAATGATGTGTGAAATCATGCCAAATTGTCTTTGGTTTTCAAACTTGCAATTTATCGTGCTTTATTTTATGACTATTATGCTTATTTAGACTTGTACTCCGCATATGTGAATTATGTCAAATTCTACTTTATCCTATGGGCCTTCAAATTCTCATATTCATTTTCAAGTTGATAGTATGTATGATTCCGTATATATATATATATGTATGTATGTATCTAGGTTTGTGAGTGAATGGAGGGTGGAAGACATGTTAGAGGTCGAGGACGTGGTCGAGGACGAGACCCTAGGCAACTCCGAGGGTTAGGGGGTGACCAAGAGGCTGAGAGTAATCATAACCAAGTGCCGAGGGATAATGTTGGTGACCAAGTGGTTGTGGCCATTCAACTTATGACGAGATTATTAGCACGACTAGTGGACCAACAAGGCCAAAACCCCAATAATTCCCCGAGAAATCCTGTGAACCCTGAGGAGGGTAAGGATAGAGCTTTGGAAAGGTTCTAGAGATTCTCCCCTCCTAAGTTCCTTGGAGAGCCCAACCCTTAAACAGGAGGGTTGGCTTGAGAGAATGGAGGATATATTTGTAGTTCTGAGATATACTGAGGAAAAGCAAGTGGCATTCGCCATCTTCTAATTTGAGGAAGCGGCCAGGTCATGGTGGAACATTATAAGAGCTAAATGGGAGAGAGAACAAACTCCTAGAACTTGGGTGAATTTTGTGAGGAAGTTCAATGAGAAATATTTCCCGCCTTTGATTCAAGAGAAGAGGGAGGATGATTTTATAAGGCTTCGACAAGGTGTTCTTAGAGTGGCGGATTACGAAACTCAATTTACTAGGTTGTCTAGGTTTGCCCCGGAATCGGTAGCAATGGAGCCAAGAAAGATTAGACGATTTATTCAGAGATTGAACGTGGAGATTCAAGAGCCTTAGTGGCAGCCCAAGTCAATACCTTCACCGAGGTCCTTAGAGAAAGCTCAAACGGTTGAGAGTGCAAAGTCCCAAGTGAAAGTCTTCCAAACTCGAAAGAGAGGTGCACCAAGTGCTAGTATGGAGTATAGTGACAATGACTCACCTTTGTTTAAAGTGGGACGAGAGGCGGGAGGAGTTAGACTTTCTGGATCATACGGGAGTGTCTCACCGAGAGAAATTCACTCGAGGGGAGGTCAGTCAAGAGAAGCCCAGGATAGGCGAGAGTCACAAAGAAATACCCCACAAGGGGCCCAACCGCCCAGTTCCCGTGTGGGTTGTAGATTCTGTAGGAAGTTAAGCCACACTGAGAATGATTGCTGGAGGAAGAAAGGGAAGTGCTTTCGGTATGGGAGTTCGGAGCATCAGAGGTCTACCTGCCCACTTGTGGTCGAGAAAAGGAATGAAACCCAGCAGCCGGCCAAACCCAACACTAGGCCAACTAGTATGGGGAGTAATAGACCAAGAGCATCGGCAAGAGCATACGCAATAGTTCAGTATCAAATGCATGGTCCGTTGAATGATGTGGAAGGTACGATTCCTATTTTTCCCCATCGCTTAGCTAAGATTTTAAAAAGATTCTGGTGTTAGCCTTACATTCATGAGAAATATTGAGGTTGAACTTGAGGAGTTATCTTTATAAATTGGAAGTGAAACCCACTGAGGACTAATGTTTAGTTGCTAATATGATCTTTAGGGATTGTTAGATTTAGGTTGATGAGCGAGAGGTATTGGTGGAATTTGTCATGTTTGGTGGCTAAGAGTTATGGTGACATAATGGAGATAGACCCTAAGACGTGAGGATGGCAAGAGAGAATTTCGAGGACGAAATTTTTTTAAGAGGGAAGGATGTGAAGACCCAAAAAAAAAAGTATTTTATTGAAAAAATAAATAAATAAATAAATAATATTTATAATATATTTATTCACTAAAATATTAGTTAATTTATGCTTCAAGTTATTATTTTCTAATTTAGAGAATTTTTTTGTGAATCAATTGCCGGTGTTTGGTTTCAGCCAGTTTAAGCGTCGATTTTTGAGCCGTGACTTGAATAGTAGCTCTAAGATGAAATCGAGCGTATGTAGAGACTTACTCAAGATATATTTATGGTAGGGAAGTGCCAAAACGAGAGAAACCAGTAAAAGTTAAAGTGTCGCATGTCGACACGACAAAAAGTGAAAGTTGACCACTTTTTCCTTGAATTAAGGATGGCCAAGTATCTTGTCACCATAAAGTCTCAATTCTTGCTCCTTACTTCTCCATTTTTCAGCAGCCAAGAGAAGCTTGAGAGATAGGGAGAACCGAGATTAGAGAGAGAGAAATAGAGAGAGAGAAATAGAGAGAGAAAACTTCTTCATCTTTATCTTCATCTTCAACTTCTTGAATCTTGAAGACATCATTGGAGAGCATTCATCTTGCTTCTTCTTCTCCTTGTTGCAGCCGTGTGAGAGAGAGAGGAAGGAAGAGAGAGAGAGAAAGAAAGAGGGAAGAAAGCTTCATCTTGTCTTCATCTTCTTGTTCTTGAGATTTGAGGAGGAAATCATCATCAAGCAAGCAGATCTTTGGTTAAGATTGGAGATTCTTGAAGTTGCTAAGCCGAGAAAATCATCCTTGAGTAGATCTTCACTAGATCTTACTTGATCTTGTTAGATCTAGCTAGATCTTGAGGTATAACACTTAAACCCCTGCGTTCTAACTTTATTAGTGTTAAATCTTATAGATCTATGGTTTTTTTTGCTAGAAATGATTATGTTCGAAACATTTCAGTTGGGCTCTTGAATTCCCAACTTAGGTAGCTGACTTGAGGTGACTGTTAGGTAGTAGACTTGAGGACCTGATTGTGGTTGTGGTTGTTGTTTGTGAGATGAGTTCATTTTATGGTTAGAATGTGAGAATGTTGTTGAAAATTTTGAAGAAAAAGTATGAAGGCTGGCCGAACTTCACTTGGAAAGTTTTGATTCTTGATTTAGAAATTTTATGATGTTTCTTGATTTGATTTTGCTCAAACAAAGTTGTACTGTGAGTGTATGTTGATTTGGAGTAAAAATCTGGAATTTTTCATGGTTGTAAGTTGAGTTTTTCAGTGATTTTTGGAAGACTTCTTATTGCATACCAAGTGTTTGATAAATTACCCCATTTTTATGTCAACTTGAGCTGCATATTTGCCTATGAAAATGGTCAAACCAATTCTGGTGCAAAACATGAAAGTTGTAGACATTTGAGTTAAATTTTCACCTGTAAAATTTCAAAGTAATTCGAGTACTGTAGCTTTTGAAATGACCAAAATACCCCTGATTGCCCGTTACCCTGTTTCCGCTAATAGTCTTCATTTTCAGCCAACTTTCCGAACTTTATGGCACTTGTAGGAGATGAACCAAAACTTGAATTTTATACCATTGAAAGCTTTGTGAGCCCAGTTTTAAATGTCACTAACGGCACTCAATTTTGATTTTTCAACATTGAGTTATAGTCTTTCTTCCAAAACTGCCCAGAAATGCTGTTTTCAACCCGACAGTTTTATTTTACTTCTGTAATCATGATTTTTGACCCTGAAAATGCATGGACTGAATTTTGAGGTCTTTATATGAATTGTAGGTTTATGTCTTAGCATCGAAACGGCATAAAATTTGTCTCAATCTAATGAGTGTAGCTCTAGTTATGATCAAAATACCAAAAGATGATAGAAACTTGATAGCTTGATGCCTACCAAGTGTTTGATAAAATGTTTGTATGAAATTAGTGGTTATGCACATTAAGTGTTTGATGAAACGCTTTATATGAAACTTGTGATTCTAGAACTTGGCTTGAAATGGGGGATATCTGTTATGGACTAGTGGAATAACCTTGAACCCCTCTTAAGTGTCGCTTTAGTTGATCAAGTGAGTAGTTTTCCATCCTCGTTTGATAAGTAACCTAGTGTATACATGAGCGATGGTTTAAAGGGGGGGGATTCGCTAGAGATGGTTTGCTATAAGTGATCATTGGTTGTAATTGTTCCAGGCACTCAAAAGGATTACGAGGGGAATCCCGATATGGACGGGTGAAGGACTTGCTTGTTTGATTGCACTTTTGGTGAGTGTTCCAACTTCCTTTTCAAATGAAAACTCTTGCTAGTGTTTGCAAAGGAATAATGTGTTGAAATGATTCGCTAGTATTTATAAGGAATGATTTACTGTTATTTCCAAGTAAAATTGCTTTCACGAGTGAAATGATTTATGACTAATTTGTGGACACTTCAACTTGTTTTCCATATGAAATATTTTTACTGTTGCCAATGATCTATGAAATAATTTATTTGTGTTTGCCTTGAGTTTTGTGGCCTGAGCGGAGCTATGTGCTACGTCCATGTGGGACGGGAACCACCTCTAGAGATCCGTCTCAGTGCTTGAAATGTTTGTTAGTGTTAGAGCGGAGCTATGTGCTACGTCTATGTGGGACGGGAGCCACCTCTAGAGATCCATCTCAACACTTGAAATATTTACTTGAGCGGAGCTATGTGCTACGTCCATTTGGGGTGGGAGCCACCTCTAGAGATCCGATTCACTCTTTGAAATATTTATCTGAGCGGAGCTATGTGCTACGTCCTTGAAGACGGGAGCCACCTCTAGAGATCCGTTCAGCAATGATATTTGTGGCACTATTTCTTTTGAGTTAATTATGGTACATGCTCATCTTGCTTTATATATATATATATAGAAATGCCTATGTGTTGTGCATAAGTGAAATGAGTACCTCTGAAAAGATTTACTCTTGTTTTAAGCTAAATGAGACATGATTTATTATCATTCTACATGAAATGCTTTGCTCATGATTTGAGATGAATGGTGAGTATTTTGGAAAAATATTTATTATTGCTTGTTTTTATACTTGACCTACAATGTGAATTTGCTTATTTTTCGAAATCTCACTGAGCTTTTAACTCACCCCAAAAATATTTATTTCCCCTCCACAGGGTTCTAGGCAAAGGAAACTTGTAGGGACTTACTAGAGTAACTGGTTGGATTATCTCTTGTTCCATTTGGGTATATTATTTTGATGTCTTGTGCAATGTATTTATGGTATTGAAGTAATTGGGGAATAACATCTCATGGTTGTAATAGTATTTTTGAAATATTTGGAATTGTAAGTATTGGAGATTAACTTATGAGATTTAGGGTTATGTTATTATTTGGAAGTACGTGGATGTAATGGTTGGAGTTTTATATTATTAAAGGCTGGCACTGAGATTTGTTTGAGGATTGTAGTGAGTCCCGGTGAGAGTCGGGCAAGCGTTCCCCTGATACCTTAGGGTACGCCCTAGGGAGAGGTGGGGCTGTCACAGACATCGACGCGACAAAAAGCTACCAAAGTTGACTTTTGAGGCTTATCTCATTTCCACCACTCATTTGTCTTGAAACTTAAAGAAACCCACCACTCTCTCTCCAAACAGCCCCCTCTCCATCTTCTTCCCCTTCATTTTGTCTTCAAAAACTCCATTTCCAAGCTTCATCAATCAACCAAGAAAACTTGCTTGATCTTCCATTTATTGTCTTGCGATTTGAAGGCCATGGAAGCTTGAAGAACCCGAGCTCTAGGAGAAGGAAGAACCGAGGAGGCTAGCTAATTTTCTGTGGTATTTTCAGCCAAGAAAAAGAAAGGTAAAAGGCTAGGCAATCTCTCTTCTTTCCACTAAGTAAAGATCATGCTAGACTACAGCTTGTTTATGGTTGTTTTTACAACCTATTAGGTAGTGGTCTTGAAGAGGATTTTCTAGGTAGATGATTTGAGGAATTAGTGTATTTCATGGCTGATATTTTGTGTATATGCATCCCTAATGATCTATGTGTAAGTTGGTTGGAATTTGGTTGATTATTGAAGAAGGAATTTCTGGAAAATTTTGCCCTATCCGAAAATTAAGCTGCAGATTTCTCTATGTTAATGACCAAACTAGCTCTTGTACTAAACATGAAAGTTGTATAGAATTGAGTGAGGATTCTACCTGTAAATTTTCAGATGAATCGGAGCACTGTATCATGTGAAATGACTAAAATACCCCGATGCCCTGTTTCTATCCGAAATGTTATTTTGCTACTGTAATGGGTCATTTTGACCGGGAAGATGAATGTTTTTGCTTTTGATGTCTTCTTAAGCATTGTATCCTTGTATGTTATCTTTCTAACGGCCTTAGAATCACTTGATTTGGAGCTGTGAGTGTCGAGTTATGGCCAACTGAATCTATCATACTCATATCTCTGCGATAGAGTAAAAAGCCATAGTTTTGGTCAATTTTGACCTAGTTCAACATGGAATTGGGTTTCAACTTCTTCATGAAAGTTGTAGAGGGTTGAGTGTTCTTTCTAACTGTTAAATTTCAGACCATTTGGATCTTTGTGTGCTGAGATATGGTCATTTGAATCTGGCCTGTTAGTGAACCTGAGATTGAAACTTCTGGGACTGTTTTCGTGTTTTTTGACCTAGAAGGAGTAAATTTGGGCAGAAATGGTCTTCATGAAATTTATAACTTGTTCTCTTAACTTTGAAATGGCACCTCGTGCACTTCAATCCAACACTCGTACCATGAGTTATGATCAAAATTGCAAAAGGTGTCAAATCTGCCTTTCACACCTTCTAGTGTGTGTTTTCCGTTTTGAATCTAATGTCATCCGTTTTGGTTCGAGCACCCATGCATGTACTCTCTTTGCTGTTTTAAGTGTTTTTAAGTGTTATTTTGTATCTTAGTGATTGTTTAGGTAATTTTGTGGCTCGGTTTAAACCATATTCAAACCTAAATATCTCATATCTTGTGTGTTATTAGACTTGGAAGGCGGATACAAAGGGGATCCAAGAACGGACGCATAGGGTTTGCTTTGCTTGAAGGTGAGTGATCTTTGCATGTGTGTGACTTGAATGATCTTGTTTTGTGCTCCTTGAATGTTCACTACTTGTTTAAGTGTTAAGTGTTTCTAAAACTGCTCAAATGTGAAACTTTTCTCCGTTATACCATTTGTTAGACAGCCCCACTTCCCCCTAAGGCTAACCAAAGGGTTGGCGGGCTGCCTGCCCAACTCTCGCCGGAACTCAAGCATTCAAAAGTACTAACTCTAAAGGATAAATTCTAAAGTCCACATTAGCACAGAACATGAAAATCGTAAAATGACTTTCAAGTTTTAGAATAAAAATCTCAACTCAAAAGTGCTTAAAACCTCGAACCATAGTTTAATACATTCCCATGAATTCGAAATATTCAAAACCAAAAGAATATACAATTCATTTCTCCATACTCGGGACAAAAGACCAAAGTCAAGTGCTAGACCTAACTAGGTCTCTGGATTCTCGTCACCTGTTAAGGAAAAACAAAGGGGAACGGGGGTGAGCTAAAAACTCATGAATTTCCAAAATATCATGCATAAGTATAAAGCGGAGTAAATAACATAATTAAAACAAGTAAAATGAAACACAAAATCACACAAGTAGGATACGGGAGCTCTCAGGAGCTCAAGTCCACTTCGCTCGTTCAATTCACGTAGCCGACACTCCGTCGACTTTTCAATCCATGTAGACGACTCTTTACTACCATTTCCTTCCACCGAACATCCCCCTTTACCGGGCCCGCAATCCTAACACTTAAACACTTACTACTCAAGGGACGCGGCCAAGAGTAGTTTATAAACACTTTTATACACACTTTCCCCGCTAGTGTGTATATATTCATGCAAAACAATTAATTCACCTACTCTACTTAAAAGAAGGCAATAAAGTATACCCTACTAAGCGAGTGGTCTAACACTTTCAAAATTCAAGTATTTCACACAATCACGTCACCCAAGAAACACGTTCACACAAAACATTCATTTAAAGCGAATAACATGCATTGGAAACTCATCGACAAAGTAGGTCTCGGAGTTCAAGTTTGAATCACTTTGTAATTCAGTACCACTTCCTAAAATATTTGAAGAATAATAAAAATAAGTTTCTAGTTCACCAATCAAATCTCGTTCAAGAAAAATCAAGTTCAAAAACTTCCTACTTGAGCAGAAATCTTTGAAAAATCGTAATTTGAGTTCTATAAGTCCAAGTTTCACAAGCTTGGTACCGTTGGAAACCTCATTTAAAGTTATAAAACTTTGTACAAGGCACCAAGATAAAATTTTGGATAGAAACTGCCCAGATTTTTGATTAAGAAATAGCTACAGTACAGAACAGAACAGAACAGGTTGGTTGTCCAGCCAACTTTGAAATTTCACCAAATATTGTAGGAAATGAATTGGCCTTTTAAATTTTTACAGTTTAAATTCCAATGTATGAAGTTTCAAACGCCACCAACGGCACTCAATTCTGATACTCAAGCAAGAAATTATAGCAGTTCAAACAGGGCTAGTTTGAAATTCTGAATTTTCTGATTTCTAGATTTACAGGGCATGATTCAGGGCCTCATTTGAATGTCGATTTCTTACCCAAAAATTACCAAATTTGGTACAACAATTCTACCATATATAGCATAGGTTCATACCAAAATTTAACCAAAAAATCTAACGGGAAGTCAGCTTTCTAATCGCCCAAAGTTCACTCAGTAAATTGTCTCAAACCAGTAAAGTTTTACTCTTCTTCTTCCTATCACTCCTAACCTACCTAAACTACCATCAATTGACCTCATTTTCGAACCTAAGATAGTATTGATCTTCCTTAACCTAATAATGGTCAAAATTGATACAAGTTTAGCTCAAAACTTAGCACTAAAACAGCCTCAAAAATCGGACAGCAAGCTTGCTCAATTTTCCAGTTTTCCTTGTTCCAACTAAACCACCAATTTTGGCTTAACCTTTGGAGGGATTTGTGTGGGGTAAATTAACAACTTAACCCTCACATTTAAGCCTCACAATTAACCTTTAAGCTTGCCAAAATCACAGCCAAAACATTAAAAGAAAAACAGCAATTTTCTTCCTCATTTTCTTCCTTTCCTAACCGGTTTTCTCCTTGAGATTTTCCTTCATTTTCAACCACAAATTCCAACTTATACACATACATTGTATCATTAATCATGCTAGAAATCAAATTATCACAATTGTAGGAGTCCAAGAGCCCACTCAATCAACCAACATCAAGAAAGGCAATTTAAAGAAATTTAACATCTTCAAATGGCAAATCAACACAAAACTCATTTTCATCAACAATCATCAAGGTTCTAGCAACCTCTCAAGCTTCCAAACCTAATGTCATGCTTGAAAATGAAATCAATAAACAAAGATGCAAGCTTTAGGTCCTTACCTCTTCCAAGAAGTGAGCAAAACTCACCCAAGAAATGGTAGACTAAATCCCCCAAGAGCTCCTCCTCAATGTTCCTCACCCAATGTCCAAGCTTAAGCGAAGATCAAAGCAAGTTTGTGGAAGATTTTTAGGGAAGATTGGAAGAAGAATTTGTTGAAACTCCAAGGGAAAAAGGGGAGGGGGAGTTCGGCCAAGAGAGGAAGAGAGCGTGAGATGGGTTTTGTGTTAATTTTGAATGAATTAATGGAAGAAAAAGAAGACAAGACATAAACCTTGTCTTGTGACAAAAAGTCAACTAATGAATAGTGATCTCTTGCTAACAATTTTGGAGGGAAATTAATTATCTCACTTTGCTAAAGATTAAAGGGTTAATCTTGGTTAGGAGGGAGAAAGGAAAAGGAATAAAATGGGAGTGAATTAGGGTGAATTAAGTGGAAGAAACAATGTCTAAATAAAATTCTAATTTCAAGAAGGTTAGTCCCACTTAAACTAAGATTTCAAATCCCTAATTATAATCACTCTTTTTAATTCACCTCTAGTCACTGGATTACATTTCTAACCTACGGGTGATCATCCTTACACTCCAGTGCTACTTCACTCACTGCCCGAATTTTTACCTCGTAAAACGTATTTTTCTCATTTTCTGTCTGATTGATACGAAAAGAACGAATTTTAAAAGATAAAAAATTATTGATAATCTACAAGGAATTTAAAGGTGAAATAAAATCGAGTCACCTCAAGATAAAATTAATTAATTAATTAATTAATTAAATTTTCATTTAAATTTTCTGAAAAATTTGTTTAAGTACGATTTTAAAATAATTAAAAAAATTAATAGCAATAATAACATTATTTAAAATAATAAAATAATAAATTTTAATAATATTAAAATAAATTTTTGATGCCCTCACATCCTTCCCCCCTTAAAAGAATTTTGTTCTCAAAATTCTCACCTTGCTAATCAAATAATTCTGGATACCTTTTCTGCATTTCTTCCTCTACTTCCCAAGTTGCCTCCTCGATATCATGATTTTTCCATAAAATTTTATTTAAAGGGATTTTTTAGTTCTCAAGTCCTTTACTTTTCTGCTTCGGAAGTTTCCTAGAAGTTACCTTAAGCACCTAAGGCAATTACACCCAGTGACCACCAAAAGTGAATCATCTCCAATTAATTCCCTTAAACCATCACGGTACTCCACTGAAACGAGAGAATCACACGCTTAAACAACTACTGTAACACCTAAAGAGGAAATCAAAACTTTCAAAAACCATCGTTTAAAAGAGGAATTAAAACTACAAGAGACCTCGTTTTTCATCCATGGAATCAAACTCGGATCAAATCAGCTTTTCCAAAGTAAAGTCATAAGTTTTAAAAGAACACTTTTCCTTCAAATCAGAAAATTCCAAATTAACGCGACGTTGCTTGAAAAAAAAATCGTGTCCTAAGTTACATATCCATAAATCGAAAATTTACCAGCTGTATACCATTGGGAAAATAGACTCAAAGTACTACAACTGTTCAAAAGACATCTTCTTAAGATTCAATTCGTAAATAAGACAAATTTGGCCTCAAGTTATAGCTTTAACAAGTAGAAAAACAGAACAGGTTTGACATTTTAGTGAACTTTGAAAGACTATTGGTGCTTATAGAGATTGAGCAAAAAAATTCTAAAATTTACAAGGTTGAAAAAGCTCTTGTCTAATTTCAAATCTAATAAACAAAACCCAAATTGAAATTTTGTTTTACGCTACGATATCAAAATTTTCTAAAATTGTGCAATGCTCCCTGAGGAGATGTCTAGCAAAACAAAGTTCAAGAAATTATCCCTTTTTAACTTCTAAATTCTCATTTAAAAATCAACAAAGATTATTGAGCAACATTTACTAAGAATTTGTAAGAAAATAGGGCTAAAGGTAGCTGAACGGATTCGGCCAGCAGGGGGGGTATTTTTAGAGATTCCACCAAGATTCTCTCATCAATCTCACAACTATAGTTCATCAATCTCATGAAATAACCATAATGCATAACAATCAACATATATCAAGTTATAAACCATCAAGATTCACCGACAAGTTTACACTACAACACATGGAAAATCTTCAAGTGATCTAATCTGGTACTCGGGTTTTCAAGAGATTCTTTCAATAACCTAACCTCATCTAACCATAAATTATTAGATTTAAGCCGTAAAACTTATAGGTCTACAGAGTTCAAACTCTTCCCATTAGCATAGTCTCAACCCTAGTCAAGATAAGTCTTAGACCTCCAAGATTCGCCACAGGATTTACCTTTCTCTCGAACTTAATTTAGGGCAAGTGAAGTTGGATGGGGTTTTGGTCTTGGAGCAAAATTTATGAAAGAATAGATGAAATCTTCCTCCTCTATTTGGAACTTGATGAACTGGCTAGAAAAGAATACAAGGTGAAGAAAATTGTTGAAAAATCTCGTCTCTCTCATCTCTATAGGACCGGCTACAAGGAAGGAAGAGAATGGAAATTCGGGTGGTGATTTTCTGGAAAGATGAAGGCAAGAATGAAAATAAAATATGAAGCAAGACTCTCTTTCTCTCTCTAGTTGTTTCTTGCAAAGTCAAAATAAAATGGTAGAATGAAAATTAATTGAAGTCTTGTAAGGAATGAGTGGCGGAGGTGATGCCAATTGTCACCCTCCTATTGCTTGAAATTCTAGTGAAATCTTTTCTTATTCATTAGTTCACCTTTTCCGCACTTAATTTCCTTTAATTTCAATAAAGTGCAACATACACCACACAAATTATCTCTTTACCCTTATTCACTAACCCTCAACTTCGACTCTTGATTATCTCCCATGTTTTGGGGTTACCGGCCCCTCGCCCTCGTCCTCGACCTCTATCTTGGCTCAGCCTCATCTACCGTCCATAATCTTTATAGAAGGTAGACATAAAATAGAATACAACAAAATAAGGTAAAATAGAATAGAAGGGAATATAACGAAATAGCATAAAATAAAATAAACAAATTAACAAATTAAATTTTGGAACGAACGAGAGAATTTCCTAGAACTATCCAAATTTCCATACATATATATTCCGAGGGAGTCAAGTACATCATGGTGGCATGTTTATTACAAAAGAACTCATAAAAATCGCTTTCACGGCCATTTCACCACACCAAATATAATAGTGAAAGCAGTAAATAAATATGCATCCACAGAGAGGAGAATCATTCTAGTGGTTTCTTTTTACAAAAGGGTTAAAACATGTCCATATGACCAATCACAAGATATATATAAAGCAATCATTAAGTTCACAAGGGAGAACCTTACTAGGTACGCAACTAGGTCAATCAATCGTAACACTTGTAGATCTAATCTCCTAGTTCAGTTTCGGCTCAGATGAAGTATTAGGATCCCATTGGATTACACAAGACTATCTATCAATCTTTCCTTCCATAATCCCTCAGTCATAGATTGACTTCAGTGTTCCAAGAGGTTTCAACTCTAAAAGTCAACCTTGATTTCGCAAAATATTCATGCTTAGATACGAGTTCCAACTTACGAGTTCGCACTCTCATTCTCAAACTAAGACCCTTGCTGAGCCAAAACATACGTAATGCAACAATGTATATAAAGGTTTTATGAAAATTAGTGTAGTTACAAGTGGTGAAAACTTTCAAGGTTAAAATTTTCAATGGCATTCAAACTCATTAAGTTTTCTTCAAGTAAATCGAGTCATATGCCTCGTGCATATTCAGATTGTTTTATTACAAGAATAAGGTGTAAGATGTTTTGTGATTCTATCAAATGTTGAGTTTAAAAGTTAATAAATATCTCTTCACACCTCAGGTGTAAAGTTGCCAAAATTTTCAAAATTAAAACACTTCTTGTCTTCCAAAACCGCCCCAATTTCTTGTCCAAATCATGATAACTCAACATGCGTGATGAGGTTAAATGAAAGAATTTTTAAAATAGACCAAAGATATAAAATTTAAAACTTCATGGAAAACAAACAAGGAAACCTCGATCAGAACACTTCCTTGCTAACTCTCATTAGATCTCAAAATCGCGCATCACATAAAAGCAAATAGAGCTTAGGAAGGGTATCTCTTAATCATCCACCAATTGGATCACTAGAAATTTAATCTCCTCGGTCAAATATTCCTCAAGTACTAGCCACAACAGAGAGCTCTCGATTCAACACCAATCACAACTAGGAAGGGGTTATAGTTATTCACACTCTTAAGAAGATCTCTCACTAGCACACATCCAGAATTAAAGTCTTAGTCCCTCCATGTCAATTCCTATCAGTTTTTCCATTTCTCTCATCTAGTCATCGAGTACCAAGCTCATCTTTTCAATCAAGAAACACTCTAGCACCACAGGCCGGTATCCTAAACAATTTTAAGCCTAGGATACACTACAGAGATCTGAATCTGAAACTCTGATACCACTTGTGACAGCCCCACTTCCCCTTAAGGCTAACCAAAGGGTTGGCGGGCTGCCTGCCCAACTCTCGCCGGGACTCAAGCATTCAAAAGTACTAACTCTAAAGGATAAATTCTAAAGTCCACAATAGCACAGAACATGCAAATCATAAAATGACTTTGAAGTTTTAGAATACAAATCTCAACTCAAAAGTACTTAAAATCTCGAACCATAGTTTAATACATTCCCGTGAATTTGAAATATTCAAAACCAAAAGAATATACAATTCGTTTCCCCATACTCGGGACAAAAGACCAAAGTCAAGTGCTAGACCTAACTAGGTCTCTGGATTCTCGTCACCTGTTAAGGAAAAACAAAGGGGAACAAGGGTGAGCTAAAAACTCATGAATTTCCAAAATATCATGCACAAGCATAAAGCGGAGTAAATAACATAATTAAAACAAGTAAAATAAAACACAAAATCACACAAGTAGGATATGGGAGTTCTCAGAAGCTCAAGTCCACTTCGCTCGTTCAATTCACGTAGCCGACACTCCGTCAACTTTCCAATCCATGTAGACAACTCTTTACTACCATTTCCTTCCACCAAACATCCCCCTTTACCGGGCCCGCAATCCTAACACTTAAACACTTACTACTCAAGGGATGCGGCCAAGAGTAGTTTATAAACACTTTTATACACACTTTCCCCGCTAGTGTGTATATATTCATGCAAAACAATTAATTCACCTACTCTACTTAAAAGAGGGCAATAAAGTATACCCTCCTATTCGAGTGGTCTAACACTTTCAAAATTCAAGTATTTCACACAATCACGTCATGCAAGAAACAAGTTCACACAAAACATTCATTTAAAGCGAATAACATGCATTGGAAACTCATCGACAAAGTAGGTCTCGGAGTTCAAGTTTGGATCACTTTGTAATTCAGCACCACTTCCTAAAATATTTGAAGAACAACGAAAATAAGTTTCTAGTTCACCAATCAAATCTCGTTCAAGAAAAATCAAGTTCAAAAACTTCCTACTTGAGCAGAAATCTTTGAAAAATCGTAACTTAGTTCTATAAGTCCAAATTTTTCAAGCTTGGTACCATTGGAAACCTCATTTAAAGTTCTAAAACTTTGTAGAAGGCAGCTAGATAAAATTCTGGACAGAAACTGCCCAGATTTTCGATTAAGAAATAGCTACAGTACAAAACAGAACATAACAGGTTGGTTGTCCAGCCAACTTTGAAATTTCACCAAAAATTGTAGGAAATGAATTGGCCTTTTAAATTTATACAGTTTAAATTCCTATGTATGAAGTTTCAAACGCCACCGACGGCACTCAATTCCGATACTCGAGCACGAAATTATAGCAGTTCAAACAGGGCTGGTTCAAAATTCTGAATTTTCTGATTTCCAGATTTACAGGGCATGATTCAGGGCCTCCTTTATTTCTTACCCAAAAATAACCAAATTTGGTACAACAATTCTACCATATATAGTCTAGGTTCATGCCAAAATTTAACCAAAAACTCTAACGGGAAGTCAGCTTTCTAATCGCCCAAAGTTCACTCAGCAAATTGTCTCAAACCAGTGAAGTTTTACTCTTCTTCTTCCTATCACTCCTAACCTACCTAAACTACCATCAATTGACCTCATTTTCGAACCTAAGATAGTATTGATCTTCCTTAACCTAATAATGGTCAAAATTCATACAAGTTTGGCTCAAAACTTAGCACTAAAACAGCCTCAAAAATCGGACAGCAAGCTTGCTCAATTTTCCAGTTTTCCTTGTTCCAACTAAACCACCAATTTTGGCTTAACCTTTGGAGGGATTTGTGTGGGGTAAATTAACAAATTAACCCTCACATTTAAGCCTCACAATTAACCTTTAAACTTGCCAAAATCACAGCCAAAACATTAAAAGAAAAACAGCAATTTTCTTCCTCATTTTCTTCCTTTCCTAACCGGTTTTCTCCTTGAGATTTTCCTTCATTTTCAACCACAAATTCCAACTTATACACATACATTGTATCATTAATCATGCTAGAAATCAAATTATCACAATTGTAGGAGTCCAAGAGCCCACTCAATCAACCAACATCAAGAAAGGCAATTTAAAGAAATTTAACATCTTCAAATGGCAAATCAACACAAAACTCATTTTCATCAACAATCATCAAGGTTCTAGCAACCTCTCAAGCTTCCAAACCTAATGTCATGATTGAAAATGAAATCAATAAACAAAGATGCAAGCTTTAGGTCCTTACCTCTTCCAAGAAGTGAGCAAAATTCACCCAAGAAATGCTAGACTAAATCCCCCAAGAGCTCTTCCTCAATGCTCCTCACCCAATGTCCAAGCTTAAGTGAAGATCAAAGCAAGTTGGTGGAAGATTTTTAGGGAAGATTGGAAGAAGAATTTGTTGAAACTCCAAGGGAAAAAGGGGAGGGGGAGTTCCGCCAAGAGAGGAAGAGAGTGAGATGGGTTTTTTGTTAATTTTGAATGAATTAATGGATGAAAAAGAAGACAAGACATAAACCTTGTCTTGTGACAAAAAGTCAACTAATGAATAGTGATCTCTTGCTAACAATTTTGGAGGGAAAATAATTATCCCACTTAGCTAAAGATTAAAGGGTTAATCTCGGTTAGGAGGGAGAAAGGAAAAGGAATAAATGAGAGTGAATTAGGGTGAATTAAGTGGAAGAAACAATGGCTAAATAAAATTCTAATTTCAAGAAGGTTAATCCCACTTAAACTAAGATTTCAAATCCCTAATTATAATCACTCTTTTTAATTCACCTCTAGTCAGTGGATTACATTTCTAACCTACGGGTGATCATCCTTACACTCCAGTGCTACTTCACTCACTGCCCGAATTTTTACCTCGTAAAACGTATTTTTCTCATTTTTTGTCTGATTGATACGAAAAGAGCGAATTTTAAAAGATAACAAATCATTGATAATCTACAAGGAATTTAAAGGTGAAATAAAATCGAGTCACCTCAAGATAAAATAAATAAATAAATAAATAAATTGAATTTTCATTTAAATTTTTTGAAAAATTCGTTTAAGTACGATTTTAAAATAATTAAACGAATTGATAGCGATAATAACATTATTTAAAATAATAAAATAATAAATTTTAATAATATTAAAATAAATTTTTGAGGCCCTCACAAGTGTGTACTTTATCGCACTCGGCCTAGTCAAATGTGACATTTTATTGTTTAAAGTGATTAATTGACTGTTATTTGACTGTTTGTGCATGAGTGTAAGCCTTTGGCTAAACTGGCCCCTTGCCCATCGTTACTAGCCTATTCGAGCCAGAAGCAGACTCGGTCGGGTAGGTTAGGAACCCTAGGCCACTGTTACGGTATACTCGAGTATTACCACTAGGTATTATAAGAAGGAGTAGGAGGTTGATTGACTGATGAGATGGATTGCAACTGCCCCTAGTGGACACCATATCTTTTAACTGATTGTTTCCTTATTTTACGTGTTTTATTGGTGATAAACTCCCTAACTGATTATTATTGAATTCTTCGCTGCTACTATATGAGATTGCATGTTTTAAGATTGCTCACTGGGCTTTTAGCTCATTCCTTCCCAATTTGTTTTCCTTAGCAGGGTTTGAAATCGAGAGCCTCCAAAGACTGCTCTAGGTTGGTTTTCTGGAGACTTTAAGTTTGTATTTTGATGTAATCTGTCACGCCCCAAATCCGTGTCCCTGGACCGGATTTGCAACATGGCACACCGTACCTGTGAGACCTTACTCCCGTAAATATAAGGCAACATGATCATAACTTACAAAAATTCACTAAAATATAAAATTTACAAATGCTAGAGAAATACATACTACAAATAAACTAATATAGCTACTAAAAACTTATACTACGTTATCAACATAAGTTTCTAACTATCTACCTTGCTCTTATCGTCTACTCGAATCCGAACTTGCTTTTTGAGATCTGCAAGAAAAGATTATGAAAGTATGGGTTGAGCGACACATGTTCAGTAGATAGTGCTTACTCCCCTGTCGGATCATATAGCTACATACATAATATATTTTTACCAAATCCTTTTACACAGTCCACATGCACATAGTAGGCTGAAAAGAAATATCTTGCAACTTTTTCAAAAATACATACATATATTTCAAATAGTAAGTGGCATACACACAAACAATTTTCATTTGACGGGGCATGAAAACACATGACATGATCATCTTCACTGAACATACTTGCAAATCATAAACATATCAATCATGTCATCATATTTCTCAAAACACAGCTCTTAAACAATACATGCAATATCCGGCTTCTGAGTACTCAGCCTAGAGATTAAACACCTTCTAGGAGGGCGACCAATGAGTTTCATGATTATCAATTGGTCACATGATATGACATGAGTCAATCGGCCGGGTTTTATACCGAACTGCCATGACCAGGTCAATCGGCCGGGCTTTATACCGAACTGCCATGACCCCTTACATGATCAGGACTATAGTCCCTACCGTCTATTTCATGATCGTTCAGAGCTCATTTCATACATCACATGCATTTTCTTTCACAAAATTATGCCACTCAATTCATAACACGGTGAATAGTAGAACATTTCAAAATAAGCATACATGATCCATTTTTCATCTACTAAAGTAAAGTATTCACTCGTGAAAAATCATATTTTGCATTTCGAAAACACAGAGGGGTAAGAACCACCTACCTCAAACCGCTAACTTGGAACTATTCTTAATTCGTCCTTAACTTGCATCAAACCTATAATCAATGACATGTATATATTCATTAAATTATTTAACTTATTTTTTGGGTAATCGATCCTAACTTAAACAACCCTAGAAAAGGTGTTTAGACATTCATTAAAGTGCACTTAAATAGTTTCTAAAGGTAAAAGATTTCTCTTTTGGAAAGTTTCCTAATTTTGAAAGTTTCTATTTTTAGAAAGTTTCTATTTTTAGAAAATTTCCATATTTAGGAATTTCTATATTTTATTTTAATTAAAAGTGGTATAATTCTATGATATATGAATAAATGTTATTTATTTGCTTACTTATTCATCTATTACATTTATTTATCTTATATATAATGTATTTATTTATTTACATATATTCATGCGCTTATGTATTTGAAATACTCACTTGTTAGTTTATAATAAGTATTTAACCTATTTATCCAGTTAATATTTATAAGTATATCTCATTCATTTATTCACGAATTTAACTTATTTACATGTATTCACTTATTTGTCTATTTAGCAATTATTCATTAGTTCAATCATTGGTTCATAGAATATTTATGAGTCGTGTTTACTCAATTACTTATTTAAGTAATTGTTATCTATTCATTATTCTTGAGTATGCACTTATTTGTTCAATATTTACTCATTGTTTCTCTAGTCTATTGTCATTAAAATAATTAATCATTATAAATTAATTAATCAATTAACTAAGTGTTATTAACTAATCAATCATTTAATAAATTACTATTAACAGCTCATTTAATTAAACACCCATGATTAATTAAGAATTTTCCCTAATTAATATAAATTAATTAATCATTGAATTAATTATTATCAATTGACCATTTAATTATTTACCTTTAATTAACTAAGAATTTAAATAATTACAATTAAGTAATTAGTCAATTAGTTTAAATGCTATTAGTTGCTAATTTAATTAATTCTTCTTAATTAATTAGCAATTTGACTAATTACTATTAATTATTTGGTCCTTTAACTATTTGCCACCAATTAATAATTTAATTAATTATTATCAATTAATTAATCATTTAACCAATTAATCTTAGTTAGTTAATCATTTAGCTATTTATTGTTAATTAACTAATAGCTTAGCTAATTATATTAGTGTATCATGTATTTAACTATGTATTACTAATTAATCATATATTTAACTATTTCCTATTAACTGATTAATTACTTACCCATTTATCTTAAGATTACTAATTATTTACTTAATTAATTACTCTTTTATTTAGTTATTATTAGTTAAATAATTATCTAATTATCGATTATTGATAACTAATTAATTAGTCATTTATCCACTTATTTCCATTGAAGTAATTAATTTTAGTATTAATAATTAATTAATTATTCGTTTACCTGTTATTGTTAACTAAACGCTAAATTAACTATCCCTCCACTTAATTAACATCCACTAGTTATTTAATTAATTATCCACTATTAATAATTAATTAGTTGACCTTTCATCTATTTATTTTAATTATTTGTTATTAATTAATTGCTTAATTATTCTTTTATCTAATTATTATTAACTAATTACTTAATTGATTAGCTATTATTAATAGTTAATTAATCAATCATTTATCTACCTATTTTTATCCATTGTTAATAATTGATTAATTTCTCCTTTGCCTAATTATTACGTATTTCCCATTAGTCTTATAATTATATTTGTATTGGGCCAATTTCTTAATTGCCTTTGGTTTTAAGATATGGACTTTCCTAAAAAGAGTTTTGGGCTTGTCTAATTAAGGTCAGGATCTTTGTAGTTTATTTAACTTGGGTTTTATGACCAGCCCATCGTTTATTTGGTTACCTAAGCCCAACTGAGCCCAAAAGTCTTCCTCTTCCTTAGTCACCAGTCTAGGCCCAAAGTTCATTTAATAAATCAGCCTAACATTTTAATTCATCAAGCCCAAGTTTTTTAACCCACAAAGATGTCGGTCCAGCCCAAAACCAAGTCCAACCCGTAAGGATTATTGGACTCATTTCCAACCCAGAAACCCTACCCGGTTTCGATCCATATCCTGACCCGTTTCTTGACCTGAAAGACAAACAGGTCTTTTTCTTCTTCTTTCCCAATTTCCAGATTTTTTTTTATTTCTTCTACCAAAACCCTAATTTTCTTACAATCATTGTCAACCACCATCACCACCACCACCGACATCGCCATCTCCTTCTTCACGCTGGCCTGCTCAGCTTTCTCTCTCTCTCTTTTTCTATCATCGGCTGCCACGGCAACTGTGCTTTTGCGACCAAAGGCCTCCCGTCACCAATGAGGCCGGCGACGCTAAGCACGAGGGAGGGTCCAATGACCCTCCATCAAAACAGCCATGGCTGAAGTTTCAAGCTTCAGCCGTGAGCATCTTTTTTTTTTTGGTAAACAATCCCAGCAGTTTCTATCCATTCAACTAAGGCCAAAAAAAGCAACAATCATCCACCAATCTCGCCCACAAATTCCTCTATTAAATTAGGAAAATTCCTACCTAATCTCCTAAGAAATCTTGAATGAATAAAATTACAACAATCATGGCATGACTTCCTCAAATAAAAACATGAAAATCTATTAAATATGGTAGTGGATTATGTAACATAATTAAAGAAAATAATCTTAAATTATAAACTTACTTGATTAAATCACAATGTAAAAGATCCTCTGGTGAGTTGCCTTTGATCCTTAATTTGGTAAGAGAGTTTCTGAAGCTTTTGTTTGTCAGATGAGGAGGAGAGAAAGGATTTTACGTTGTTTTGTTTTGGAAAACGTAATGTTATCTAGTCTGCAGGAAATAATAGATATAACTACCCACTACTTGTTAGTGGTTTAGTGGGAGTTGGTTACCAAAATAACTTATCCTATAGATAACTAATTCCTTATTATTTTTGCTGAGATATATTAGTTTTATTAATAAAATAAATTCCTTAAGAAAAATCTGGGGTTTCACATTATCATAGAAAAGAAGAGAATTGTGTGGGATTAATTTGAAAAGTGATAGGTGAATTTCTTGAACAATAGTACTAGTTAATATTTATAGGAGTGAATTTGACTAACTTATACCATAGCATTCGAGGTATCCTTAGGGTTTTAATCTTTATATGTAAGTGTAAGAGACTGGATATGACTCTTGGAATGATTATTTAAGTGAGACTTTAATGAATTTTCTATGAGGAATAATGGGGAATGAGTTGATTTGCACTTGGAGATGGCCAGTCTTAGTGTGAATTGACTTGGTTCCTATTTGACGCTTAGATTAGCGAGTTATGCCTATCCTCTAGGTTTGAACTTGAAACTTGAGGTTTTGATTAGAAACCCTAATACTAGTGATTCTTGGATATAAATGTGCATTATTTAGTGACTTGCTTGTTAAAGATCTTGAACTTTGAATGACTGATATTTGGTTTCAACTTGTGTTATGGATTGTTTAGCCCTAAATTTTGTATCGGCATGCAATGTGATTGAGATTAGTTTACATCTAATGTTAACTGTGAATGTGTTTCTTGTGAAAATGTTACTTGTGTATTTGGTTCCATTTGTTTGTGTTTGAGAAATGTTGTATGTATGTATACGTAGATCATCATGGTTAGTGAGCTTTTTATATATGCATATATAGATTAGTTGTGAGAATGGAAGTTAGAAGACCGCGACGGGGACGTCCACGCAGACAACCCCAAAATCAGGAGGAAGTGAGTGGGTGGGGCTAAGCAAAACACTGAGCCAAGGGCTGAGACAAACGATCAAGTGGCACTGGCCCTAAGTCGTATAACGGATTTGTTAGAACGTCTAGTACCTCAACAAGGCCATGAAGCTGGACAAGTGAATCAACTTGGAAACCAAGAGATAGGGGTAGATAGGGCTTAGAAAGATTTCAAAAATTTTCTCCACCCAAATTTTCTGGGGTCCTGACCTCGATATAGCTGAGAATTGGTTAGAAAACATAAGAAACATATTTGATGCGTTGGATTATTCAGAGGAGAGACAAGTAACCTTTGCAGTGTTCCAACTTGAAGGACCGGTTCGAGTATGGTGGAATGTTATAAGAAACAAGTGGGATAGGGATCAAACTCCGAGAACTTGGATGAATTTTGTACGAGAATTTAATGAAAAATTCCTGCCACCACTGGTCCAAGAAAAGAGAGAAGATGATTTTATAAAACTTCACCAGGGAACCCTAAGTGTGGTTGAATATGAAACTCAATTCACTAAATTCAAGGTGCCTTTGCAGTAGCTCAAATTGAAACTTTTAGTGATGCCCTTGAGAAAGTCCAAAGAGTCAAGATTACAAAATCTCAACTCAAAGCCTTTCAAGCCTGAAAGAGAGATACACCTTGTGGTAGTTCGCTTGAGACTTCTAGAGAGACTGTACCGCTACCAAAAGTTAGAAAAGGAACTGGTGGAATAAGACTACCTCCTTATTCTTCTCATAAGATAGAGCAACTAGAAGGGGCTACATCACAAGGAACTCAAACAAGAAGGGTCCAATCAAAGGAAACACCGCTGGGAAGTCAAGCCACGGTTGTCCAACCAACTTGTGAATACTGTGGAAAAAGCAATCACACTGAGGACAACTATTGGGTGAAAGGGCAAAAATGTTTGCGTTGTGGGAGTGCCGACCATCAAGTTAGCCACTGTCCAAGGAAGCAACTGAGAGAGAGTAATCCTCACAAAGGAAATGTAACTACTTCTCAACAAGTTACTGAAGAAGGGAACCGACCACGAGCACCGGCTAGAACATATAACCTTCTTGGTCAACAGATTTCAAGATCGACTGAGGTAGTAGAAGGTATGAATTTCGAGGATGAAATTCTTTTAAGGAGGGGAGGTTGTGAGACCCCGTACCACCAATTTAAATTATAAATTGTAAAAAACATCCCATATTTTCATAAAATTATCTATTAAATTAGTTTGAAATATTTGATTTTCATATATCAATTGTATCGGTATGAAAAGTTTTAAAATGCATTTCGCACGTTTAAATTATGTTGTTAATTACATTACTTGAATGTTTAAATTTTGCATACGAGCCTAGGGTTGACTGTTAGGTGTAAGTTTTGAGAGTTAGAACATGTATTTGAGGTATATAAATGAGAGAAATCGGGATTGGAGTGTCGTATCGCGCGAATTCGACATCAACACGACAAAAAGCTACCAAAGTTGACTTTTGAGGCTCACCTCATTTCCACCACTCATTTGTCTTGAAACTTAAAGAAACCCACCACTCTCTCTTCTTCATTTCTTCCTCCAAACAGCCGCCTCCCCTCCATCTTCTTCCCCTTCGTTTTGTCTCAAAAACTCCATTTCCAAGCTTCATCAATCAACTAAGAAAACTTGCTTGATCTTCCATTTATTGTCTTGCGATTTGAAGGCTATGGAAGCTTTAAGAACCCGAGCTCTAGGAGGAGGAAGAACTGAGGAGGCTAGCTAATTTTCTGTGGTATTTTCAGCCAAGAAAAAGAAAAATAAAAGGCTAAGCAATCTCTCTTCTTTCCACTAAGTAAAGATCATGCTAGACTAGAGCTTGTTTATGGTTGTTTTTACAACCTATTAGGTAGTGGTCTTGAGGAGGATTTTCTAGGTAGATGATTTGAGAAATTAGTGTATTTCATGGCTGATATTTTGTGTATATGCATCCCTAATGATCTATGTGTAAGTTGGTTGGAATTTGGTTGATTATTGAAGAAGGAATTTCTGGAAAATTTTGCCTTGTCCGAAAATTAAGCTGCAGATTTCTCTATGTTAATGACCAACCTAGCTCTTGTACTAAACATGAAAGTTGTAGAGAATTGAGTGAGGATTCTACCTGTAAATTTTCAGATGAATCGGAGCACTGTATCATGTGAAATAACTAAAATGCCCCCGATACCCTGTTTCTGTCCGAAATGTTATTTTGCTACTGTAATAGGTCATTTTGACTGGGAAGATGAATGTTTTTTGTGACGACCCCACTTCTCCCTAGGGCATACCCCAAGGTATCCGTGGGCCGCCTGCCTAACTCTCGCCAAGACTCACTCACTCGACGAACATTGATATCCAACTAAAACACTATTCTCAAACCAAACCAAAAGGATAACTCATACATAATCCCAAATCTTACAATCTCATGACTTCCAAATTACAAGCCAAAATACACATAGTACTTCTCACTTACATACACGGTACATAGTACAAAAGCTCTCAATCTCATAGTTCACTTTTCAATACATATATATAGAAGTAAACCCTACTTCTAAGGGTTGGCTCCACACTTGGGTTCTCAGTCTAAGGAAAAACAAATAGGGAAAGGGTGAGCTAAAAAACCCGTGAGTTCCCAAAAACATGTAGAACACATAACACATATGAAATTTCAGTTCACTTGAACGTACATATAAGCAATTAAAGAAAGCGATTAACATTACAAAGGTAGGATATGGTAGCCCTCAGGGGCTAAGGTCCTCGTAGCTTGATCACGATCTCAGTAGTTGACACTCCGTCACCTTTCACAGGTACAATTCATGTAGAACTCCACTTACTCCTTACTCCACCAAACCCTACCGGCCCCATCTCCAAACACATCACATCATATCACATTTTATTCCGGAATTTGTTGTTCATCTCCGAGACAAGTCCATATGCCAAGTCTCAAGTATATATATATCATATCACATCACATAGTTTGTGTTTTGCTCTTTATAATGAACAAGTGCTTATACCAAGTCCAGAGCACACATCACATCACATAGTTTGTGTTTTGCTCTTTATAATGGACAAGTGCTTATACCAAATCCAGAGCACACATCACATCACATGGTAGTCCTATGGCTCGCCACTTTCTCTTCGGCCTAGGCCTAGCCTACAGCTCGAATCGACTGACTTGCCAATAGGTATCGGGAAATCCCAAAGTTTCATACACACGTAAATCACATCACATCACATATTCCCAATTCACATTAAAGCATTCTTACAAGTTTTCCTCTCAAACATAGGTAAGTGCGATAAAGTACACACTACCTCATTTGAGAGTTTGCTAAACCAGGTTTCACATCAAATCACATAACTAAATACAAATCTCATCTACTTCACATAGTCACATAACAAGCATGGAAACTCACCGAAATAGTAGGGTTCGGCTTCCACGTTAGGTTCAAATTCACTTTCTTGCACACCCCCTAAACAAATGAAAACAGTGGTTGAGATTCATTTCCCCATTCGTTAACTAAAATTATTCACTTTCATTTCTTGGTTTCAATCACTAATTTTTCCCCACTTCCCTCAAGGAAAAACGTTCATTTCACTTGGCAAATTGTCTAAATGGGTCTTTTGAAAATCACTATATCATTTCAAATATAACACGCCACCGATGTACTCCCAAATCATCACTTTTCGAATCCTTTTTATTATAGAATTTAAGTGAGGTCTCATACCTCAAAATCATTCTTCTCACAAATAACTCAGCACTTGCTCTTAGTCAAGACTTTAACACAAATTTAGAACAATTCTTATCAAGTCTTTATTTTTTGAAATTCATGGAAATCATCCACAATTTTGTAAAAACCTTGAATTTGTCTAAACAACACTTTTATCCAAATATTCAAGAAAGCTTCACTTTTTGTCATTTAAAATTCATGATTTCACTCTATTCAATCATACACTCACAAATAAACATAACACATATATACTTAGGCACAATCACTTCAAGAAACATCATAAAGTTTAGAAATCACACTTCATAATTGCCAGGTAAGGGTTCGGCCATCACACCTCTTTTCTTTCGAATGTTTCAACAACACAAACTAATTTCTAACCACAATATCCACTTATTTCACGAAATTCAAACACATCCACAATCAGATCCTCAAGTTCGCTACCTAAAATCCACCTCAAGTCCGCTACCTAGATTGGGAATTCAAGAGCCCAACTCAATCATTTCAAGCATTATGATTTCTAGCAAAAATACACCGTAAATCTATTTTATTGTACATTAATCAAGTCAGATCTAAAAAGTTCAAGTCTTACACCTTCAGATCTGACTAGATCTGACAAGATCACCCAAGATCTTGTGAGCACTTTACAAGAAGGACACTCCAAGCTGGATTTCTCCGCAAAGTTCCAACCTTAGCTCGAGATCTTCTTGTTTTGACGGTGATTTCTCCCAAAAACTCAAGAACCAACACAAGACACTCCCACAAGCTTTATTTCTTCTCTTTTCCTCAACCTTGAAGCTCGGATCACACACCCACACACTCTCTCACTCACGGCTGCCAAGGATGAAGAGGGACAAGCCAAAATCCTTCACTAAAGTCTCACAACTTCAAGATGATGGATGAAGAAGAAATTGGAAGAACAAGAAGCAAACTTCCTCTATTTTCTCTTCCCCCAAGAATCGGACCAGCCCCTCTCTCTTCCCTCTCTCACAGCTACAAGAATGAAGAGGATGATGGCCTTCAATGGTGGCTTGAAGCTCCAAGGAAGCAAGGATGAAGAAATGGAAGAACCAAGCAAGATTTTCTCTCTCTCCTCACTTCACTCTCGTCTCTCTCTCTCTCTATTCTCTCAAATTGCAGCTGCAAAATGAAGCCTAAAGGAACCAAAAGTCAAGACTTAAAGGGGGACAAAAAGGTGCAAATCCCCTGATTCGGGGAAAAGTGACTTTTGGTCACTTTATGTTGCGTCGAGCACGACAGTCTAGCTTACACTATTTTATTTCATTCTATCACTATCCAACCTTAATAATATCTCCGTAATATTACTACATATGCTCGATTTCAATTCCAAGTCACTATTCACGCTTCGAAACAAAATTTAACACTTAACTCGGCCGAAACCACACACCGGCAAATAATTCGTATAAAATTCTCTAAATTAGAAAATATTCACTTTAAACATAAATTCACTCATATTTCAATGAATAAACACAATATAAATAATATTTTTATATTTTAAAATAAAATCTGAATTTTGAGGCCCTCACATTTTTACTTTTGATGTCTTCTTAAGCATTGTAGCCTTGTATGTTAGCTTTCTAATGGCTTTGGAATCACTTGATTTGGAGCTGTGAGTGTCGAGTTATGGCCAACTGAAGCTGTCCTGCTCATATCTCTGCGATAGAGTAAAAAGCCACTATTTTGGTCAATTTTGACCTAGTTCGAGATGGAATTGGGTTTCGACTTCTCATGAAATTTGTAGAGGGTTGAGTGTTCTTTCTAACTGTTAAATTTCAGACCATTTGGATCTTTGTGCGCTAAGATATGGTCATTTGAATCTGGCCTGTCAGTGAACCTGAGATTGAAACTTCTGGGACTATTTTCGTGTTTTTTGACCTAGAAGGAGTGAATCTGGGCAGAAATGGTCTTCATGAAAGTTATATTTTGTTCTCTTAGCTTCGAAACGGCACCTCATTCACTTCAATCCAACACTCGTACCATGAGTTATGATCAAAATGGCAAAAGGTGTCAAATCTGCCTTTCACACCTTCTAGTGTGTGTTTTCCATTTTGAATCTAACGTTGTCCGTTTTGGTTCGATCACCCATGCATGTGCTCTCTTTGCTGTTTTAAGTGTTTTTAAGTGTTATTTTGGTGTCTTATTGATTGTTTAGGTAATTTTGTGGCTCGGTTTAAACCATATTCAAATCTAAATATCTCATATCTTGTGTGTTATTAGACTTGGAAGGCGGATACAAAGGGGATCCGAGAACGGACGCATAGGGTTTGCTTTACTTGAAGGTGAGTGATCTTTGCATGTGTGTGACTTGAATGATCTTGTTATGTGCTCCTTGAATGTTCACTACTTGTTTAAGTATTAAGTGTTTCTAAAACTGTTCAAATGTGAAACTTTTCTCCATTATACCATTTGTTAGACGAGTGTGTACTTTATCGCACTCGGCCTAGTCAAATGTGACATTTTACTGTTTAAAGTGATTAATTGACTGTTATTTGACTGTTTGTGCATGAGTGTAAGCCTTTGGCTGAACTGGGCCCTTGCCCATCGTTACTAGCCTATTCGAGCCAGAAGCGGACTCGGTCGGGTAGGTTAGGAACCCTAGGCCACTGTTACGGTATACTCGAGTATTACCACTGGGTGTTATAAGGAGGAGTAGGAGGTTGATTGACTGATGAGATGGATTGCAACTGCCCCCAGTGGACACCGTATCCTTTAACTGAGTGTTTCCTTATTTTACGTGTTTTATTGGTGATAAACTCCCTAACTGATTATTATTGGATTCTTCGCTGCTACTATATGAGATTGCATGTTTTAAGATTGCTCACTGGGCTTTTAGCTCATTCCTTCCCAATTTGTTTTCCTTAGCAGGGTTTGAGATCGAGAGCCTCCAAAGACTACTCTAGGTTGATTGTTTTGGAGACTTTAAGTTTGTGTTTTGATGTAATCTTTATATTTTGGGATTGTACTTATGGAATTCTGAATGGATAAACTTTTGTATCTATAATTATAGTTTGGGACGGTTGTGGTTCGTTAAGGAAGCTTTGGGGTTTAAATGTTACATTTGACTGGAGAATATTAAAGTGATTTTGTTATGTGAAGTAATGCTCGTAATTGAATTGAGGAACTGTAGTGAGTCTCGACGAGAGCTGGGCAGGTGGCCCGCCAAACCCTTTGGTTCGCCTTAGGGGAAGGTGGGGCTGTCACAAGGTTACGAGTAGATAATAAACATACACGAGGCCATTGTGTTGATACATCAATTAGCACCATAAAGTATCTAAATGGTCCACAAGGTAGATCTACAGGTCTCATATATCACCATTAATTTGTTCTAGAAGAAGGGGATTCAATTCCCACTTTAGCTAGTGATAGTTTAATAAATAATTTTCCTTGGGAACAAGTAACACATGAAAACTCATTAGAGTTTAACACTTTTGATTTTTTAATGAATGACCATGTGAGTTGTACTATCAATTAGACAAATATCATTTTCACCATTATTTAATCCCAAGTATTTGGCATCTAGTTCTTCTTTAGAAAATGACGAGCACGGGGTGTGCATACAACAATAAAGTTCAATCATGATCAAGTTTTACATATTTAAATTCCTACCCCATACACAATTTTATGCAAGTATACACGTCATGATTAAGTATAGGGTATTAAAAGTCCGAACCACAGGGATAAACAAACAACTACCAGCACTACTAAACCTCCCCTAATATTTAGACAATCAAAAATTGAAGAAAATAAAACTATAATAAATTATGCAAGAAAAGAACAATGGGAAGCTACTTAGATTATTGTATCCCTCACCACTCAAGCAAATGCAACTCTCAGATCCTCAGATCATTGAGCACTACTACCTTGGCTAGTTATGACGTAATGTCCTAATATATATGAAACATACTCTCATAGTGAATCAACTATACTTATAACTAATCTATACCGATTCTTATGATTATGAAACAAGCTATAGGTTCATTTCATTCTACAAAATTACATGGAATAAAGCCACAAAGCCCGCAACGGTGTACCTCTACTCTCGTGAATGTATATTCTAGGTTTAGTACTTTTATAAACTAGTATCAACTTCAATTCTCATTGTAAATCTGACAACTTAAAATGATCACAATCTTTGGCTAATTGATCATGATTAGATAAGTAAAAGTACCAAATATAATAGATTCAATTAACCAAGAAATCAACACGAAAAAATCATAGGATGTTCAACCAAAACCCAAGCCATAAACTTTAAAATGACATTACAAACATAAAATCCAAAATTTGCATTTGCGAAAATTACAATTCAATACAAAGATAAAGGAGCGGAAAGAAGAAAACACTTATCACTAAAGCCTCTTAAGCCTCTCCATTTTCATCTCTCTTGCCCTCCTTGTTGAGCCACACAAGATTGGAGCAACAAATGCTACTAATTAAACCACACTATACTAACATAAAATTAGAAAATATGCAAGCTACATTTTTGAAGTGAGACCCTTGCTCTTCTCTCAAAGCATTTTGGAAATGTCTTGAAGGTCTTTATATATAAAGAGATCAAGTCCCAAAGCAATGATGTTAAGGTTGTCCTTGAGATTTAAAACGATTGTTTCTACAAGTTTCCATGCTTCTTTTTGCAGGACCTAGCCAAAATCTTTTACCAATATTAGTCAAAATGTTTGTGTGAAAAAGTCACAACTTGCTCTGTAAATTATAGATCCAAAATATAGATTCAAGGATGGATCCATTCTAGTTCTGTTTTTTGTCTTTATCAACAACTCAAATCCATGGGTCTTTATTTTGGATCTGGGGATAGATTCTTTGCTCTCTTGTTTTGAAAACTTTAGCACCATTTTCTTGTGCACAACTTTGACATTTCATTTCTTCATTTCAAATCATTTTTGCATCAACTTCAAATAAGTTAATTGTACCTCACTCCATCCATTATGATATTTAGAGAGTCAAAACCTACCAAAAACATAAGGAATTATGTATTAGAACACTCAATTACATGTTTTGAAAATAAAACAACACTTAAAGAAATACTCATAAAAAAGGAGCAAAAGTCCACTCTAAACACATCGAAACTAAGAAATTACACACAATAAAAACATGCACAATAAACCCTTATCAAGAAGAAATAACAACGAAAATTACAAACAAAAGTAAACAATAATAAGGCCCATAGATTGCGCAACTTATAAAGAGAATTACATAAAAGATACAAAAATAACAAAATAAAAAATTCTAAATAAATATTAGGCATTTGGTATCTAATCATTTTGCAACTTCAGAATGTTGAAAGAAATTGATTATTTGAAGATGTGTTATAACGGCACCGGCATCATCATCGTCATAAACATTCTTTTGACCAGTAAAATTTGTCTCGACAATTTGTCTTTCTTTTTCAGTGGCACCTGATAGAGTTCAACAAGGTGATCCACTACATGATAGGTACAAGACTAACAACCTTTCATACCATATCAGTAGGATTTATCTTTATAAAATTTCTGTTATTCATCTTTCTCATCACTTCCCACTTCTGTGAGTTATTTTACTTTTTACCATGCTTATGATCATTATGATTATAAAGTACAAATCTACAACAATTGCATCCATGACTACAGCCACATCTACGGCCACAACCAGAATTGCAAGATTGGGTCACATTCATTTCATGAAAAAGACTAGCACTAGTTGGTTGGAACTCATATTTTCAATAACAACTCATTATTATGTTCAACCAAGAGAAAGCATGCAATAAGTTTAGAATACTTCTTGAAACCCTTTTCTCAATATTGCTATTGCAGAAGCATATTCAAGTCATGAAAATTAGAACATGTTTTTTCTAATATATTCTCATTAGTTACATTTTCACCACACAATCTCAATTAAAAGTAATCTTGACTATGGCTAAATTATATTTATTAATAGATTTAAAATTTTGCAGCCATAGGTGAAGCCAATCATCCCTAACTCTTAGAAAGATGACCATCATTTAGGCAGTCATATTTTTCTTTCAAATTATTCCACAAAATAAGTGGATCTTTTACATTTAAATATTCAATTTTCAATCCTTCATCATGTGGAACCCGAGAAGCTTGGCATCAAGTGTGGCAATTAGGGCATAGCGTCGAGAGAGCGCGTTGGCAACCACATTGGTCTTGCCAGCCTTGTACTTGATGACATACGGAAAGGTCTCCACAAACGTGACCCACCTGACATGTCTCTTGCTCAACTTTTGTTGAGACTTAAGATGCTTTAACGCCTCATGGTCAGTGTGGATGACGAACTCCTTAGGCCGTAGGTAGTGCTACCAGGTCTCCAAAGCACGGATGAGTGCGTAGAGTTCCTTGTCATATGTGGAGTAGTTCAGGGCAGCACCGTTCAGCTTCTCGCTGAAGTAAGCAATTGGCCTTCCTTCTTGGATCAAGACCGCTCCAATTCCTACACCAGAAGCATCACACTCAACCTCAAAAGTTTTGTCAAAACTTGGTAAGGACAATATAGGTGCGTGTGTGAGTTTGTGTTTAAGGAGTTGGAACGCCGTATCCTGTGTGTCGCCCCACTCAAATTTGACATCCTTTTTGATAATTGCAGTCAAAGGAGCGGCAATTGAGCTGAAGTCTTTTACAAAGCGACGATAAAAACTCGTCAGTCCATGGAAGCTTCGGACTTCACTTATATTTCTGGGCACGGGCCACTCATTGATGGCTTTTACCTTGCTTTCATCCACCTGTATGCCCTGTGCACTAACTTTATAACCAAGAAAGATCAACTCATTAGTACAAAAAGTGCATTTCTTAAGGTTAGCAAATAATCTTTCCTTACGTAGCACTTCAAGGACGGATCTCACGTGGTGTACATGTTCTTCAGGGCTGCGGCTGTAGATCAGGATGTCATCAAAGTAAGCAACCACAAACGTACCTAAGAATGACCTGAGTACATGGTTCATCAATCGCATGAACGTACTGGGAGCGTTAGTTAAGCCAAACGGCATGACTAACCACTCGTATTGGCCATACTTGGTCTTGAATGCCGTCTTCCACTCGTCACCTTCCTTCATTCGGATCTGGTGGTATCCACTCTTGAGATCTATCTTGGTGAAGATGATTGCACCATACAGTTCATCAAGCATATCATCTAAACGTGGAATAGGGTGACGATACTTAACCATAATGGCATTTACGGCACGACAGTCCACGCACATCCTCCATGTGCCCTCTTTCTTTGGTATGAGGATGACAGGAACAGCACACGGGCTCATGCTCTCTCGAGCCCATACTTTAGCAAGTAGCTCCTCTACTTGACGTTGGATTTCCTTGGTCTCTTCGGGGCTAACTGTGTACTAGTCTGTCCGTATTAATGATGTCCTGTCTCATTAATACTATGACTAGGGAATTTTAAGAATATTTGTTATAAATGTGATTGATATCTCATAGTCATCAACTCTTGTGACTACCATCACATTAATAAATATTCTAAGGACTTTATCAGTTATATCAAATATTTAACAGATAAAATGGAAATTCATAAAATACAAAACTTAATTAGGAATGTATTTAAACAAAATGATTGTTTTAGGGCATACATTCCAACAACCTCCCACTTGCACTAAAACAATTCATTCATAACCTTTAGTCCAAATGAAAGTACATGACTATTATGTTTCTTTTGAGATAGTGCCTTAGTAAGAGGATCAGCTATATTATCCTCAGCGGAGACTCTCTCTATCTTTACATCATTTCTGGCAATGATTTCCCTAATTAAGTGAAATCTTCTAAGTACATGTCTGGACCGTTGATGAGACCTAGGTTCCTTTGCTTGGGCAATGGCCCCATTATTATCACGAGTGAGTTCCGGATTAACTATGCTAGGAACCACACCAAGTTGGAACGAACTTAACTTGATCCAAAGCGGCTTCCTTAGCCCTCTGCAATGTACCTCAAGTAGAATCTGTTGTGGTGTCTTGTTTGGAACTCTTCCAGACAAAGACCTCCATTGAGAGTAAAGATGAAGCTTGACCGTGACTTACCATCCTTCGAAAGCTTGCATCAGTGTAGCCCTTAACCTCCAATTCACCATTTCCATATACTAAGAACAAATCTTTAGTCCTTCTCAAGTACTTAAGAATGTTCTTAACGGCTATTCAGTGACTTTCACCTGGATTAGCACGGAACACTGCCGTGACACTCGGGCAGACATCTGGTCTTGTACATAACATAGCATACATAATTGATCCAATTGCCGAAGCATATGGAACATTATGCATCTTATCAATCTCAACTTGTGTCTTAGGACACATGCTCTTAGAAAGGCTTATCCCATGAGTCATAGGTAAAAAACCCTTCTTAGACTGATCCATACTAAACCTCTTTACACTTTATCTATGTATGTAGATTGTGAAAGAAAGCAGCCTTTTAGACCTATCACTATAGATCTTAATACCGATATATAGGCCTTTCCCTAAATCTTTCATGAAAAAGTTTTGGATAACCAACCCTTCACCGATTGTAACATTGGGATATCGTTTCCATTATTAATATGTCATCTACATATAATATAAGGAGCGATTGAACTCCCACTAACCTTCTTGTATACAAAGGTTCATCCGGATTTTAAGAAAACCAAACTCTTTGATTGTCTCATCAAACCGAATGTTCCAACTCTTGGATGCTTGCTTAAGTCCATAAATGGACCTCGAGCTTACATATCGGTTGGGATTTGGCGACATAAAGCCTTCAAGGGTTGTGTCATGTACATCCTCTTGCAAATTCCCATTAAGGAATGCGTCTTTACATCCATCGCCAAATCTGTAATCATGGTATCTATTGCAAGCAATATTCGAATGGATTTAAGCATAGCTTCTTTGGTGAGAAAGTTTCATCGTGTCATTCCCTCTTTTACTCGCTTGTAGCCTTTGGCTACCAGGTCTAACTTTATAGGTAATCACATTACCATCCATGTCTGCTTCTTCTTGAAGACCCATTTTACCTACGGGTTTTACCCTTCGTGGATCAACCAAGGTCCATACCTTGTTGTCATACATGGAATCCATTTCGAATTCATGGTCTCTAACCATTTGGAGTCTGGACTATTCAAGACCTCTTGGTAGGTAGTAGGTTAGTCGTCTTGAATAACTAGTACATCATTGCATTGGCTCACAAGGAACTCATATCTCTTGGGAGTTGAGCGTGCCTCTTACTTGACCTACGGGTTCTTGAATGTTCACGACTTCCGTTGTGCCTCCATCATTATGTGGTGAACCACTTTCTTCAAGGTTGTTCAATGTTTGTTTGATCATTTTGAACTTCTTCAAGTTCATGTTAGTATCTTGAACTTTTCAAGTTCTATTCTACTCCCAATGCCCTTTCTAGAATAAACTCTTTTCTAGAAAGATAGCATGTTTTGAGACAAACACTTTGTGCTTTCAGGTTGGGTTGTAGAAATAGTATCCTATAGACTCTTGGATACCCTACAAACAAATACTTGTCGGATCTAGTTTCAAGCTTATCTAACTTCTTCATAGGTTGGGCAACCCAAACATTCATGTAAGACAGTTTGATTTCTTTCCTTTCCATTTCTCATATGGTGTGGAATCAACAACCTTACTTGGGTACTCTATTAAGAGTATGGGAAGGCTGTCCAAAAGCATATCCCCATAACGATTTTGGGGCACTGGGGCTCATCATGGACCATACCATATCTAATAAGGTGCGTTTCTCGCTTTCGGATACACCATTTAGTTGTGGTGTCCACGGAGGAGTCCATTGTGGAACAATTCCATTGTCCTTTAGATAAAATTGAAACTCATCAGTTAAGTATTCTCACCACGATCGTCAGTGTCTTAATACTTTTATGGGTTTGTTTCTCTACTTCATTTAATTCATTGAACTTTTCAAAAGATTCAGGACTTGTATTTCATTAAATACACATAACCATATCTAGAATGGTCATCAAGATAAAGGTAATGAAGTATGAATATCCACCTCTAGCTGTGATTGTCATTGGGCCACATACATCAGTATGTACTAACCCAAGTAAATCACTGGCCCGTTCCCCTTTACCAGTAAAGGGCGTTTTGGTCATTTTTCCAAGTAAACAAGCTTCACATACGTAATATGATTCATATTCAAATGAGTCCAAGTACCCACCTTTGTGTAATTTGGAAATGCATTTCTCATTTATATGACCAAGCCTACAATGCCAGAGGTAGGTTTTATTTAGTTTATCTAACTTCATTCTCTTTTCTTTTATGTTGAGAATTTGATTATCAAGATCTAGAATATATAGTGTATTCCATTTTCCGAGACCATAAAACATATCATTCTTTGAAAAGAACAACATTTATTCTCTTGTTATCTTAAACCCATTTACATCAACCGGAAATAGAAATGATGTTTGTAATAAGTGTTGGAACATAATAACAGTTTGATAATTCTAAAATCAACCCAATGGGTAAACTAATATAGTAAGTCCCTACAGCTAAAGCAACAACTTTTGCTCCATTGCCCACACGTAGGGTTACTTCTCCTTTTCCCAACTTTCTACTGTCCCTTAGACCCTGCATAGATGTGCAAATGTGAGAACCACATCCGGTATCTAATACCCAAGAGCCAGATTTGGAAATAGAAACATTTATCTCAATCATATATGTACCTGATGTTGAAGCTTCCCACTTCTTTTGCTTTCTCAGGATAGCCCTTGCGGTTCTCTTAATGTCCGGTTTGTCCACAATGGAAGCAGGTTGCATTGGACTGGTCTGACTTGGCCTTCTTGGGCTTCTTGGTGGGCTTGTTCTTGGGCTTCTTAGGCCCTTTTCCTTGCCTCTTCCTTTTATTGGAGGAAGCAACAACAAGCACTCCAATAGGACCCTTCACCTTTTTGATTTCTTTCTTAGCAGTTTTCAGCACATTCAACAATTGAGACAATGTGTGTTGCAGATTGTTCATCTGATAGTTCATAACAAACTGAGAGAAAGAATCTAGCAGAGATTGAAGAACTAAATCAACATTTAGCTCTTGGTCCATCTTAAAGCCTAATTCAGCCAATTTCTCAATTAGCCCAATTATCTTTAAGACGTGTGGAGCAACAGGTGCTCCCTCTGCCATCTTGCACCTGAACAATTCCTTGGACGTATCATACCTCACCGTCCTAGATTGTTGTTCAAACAACTCTCTCAGGTGTTGTACAATTTCATATGCCCCCATGTTCATATGCTGCTGTTGGAGTTGAGGAGTCATAGATGCTATCATGATACATGAAGCCACTCTATTATCATCCTTATGCTTCTTGTAAGCATTCTTAACAGTAGCAGGTGCAGTTGGTTCGGGTTCATCAGGCATAGGCCCATCAAGTACATATTCTATTTTTTGGTGAAACGAGTAGGACATTGCGATGCCAGTCGAGAAAATTTGTGTCGTTCAGTTTACAATCAGTGAGAATTGTACGTAGGCTCAAATTATTACTCATTCTACAACAAAATAAAGATAGAGTTTGTCAGAAAAAGCTTTGTTTAATAAAATCATAAAAACTTCCAAAATTATGATTTTATTTCCACTATTTTTTTTTTCAAATCAATTACCCTCTATAAATTGATTCGAGATTTTCTAAAAACCCATAGTGGCTAGAACCCCATCTTAACTATTTTCACTTTGAGTGAATCCCAACAAATCAAAATAATCTTAACAGGTAGGTACTTTACCAATTACAACCCATTTGTAATTTCTAGATCTGTTAGGTATCAACTTTTGATTTTTACATCTTATGTATTAACCTAAACCTTGCCTCTAAAATTCATAGCTTTGAGTGAATCCCAACAAACCATAATTTTAATTAAATCAAACCCATCATTCTTAAGAACACTTCTTATAGTAAAAAACATGTAGTAAGTAAGGCAGTTTTGGGTGAATCCCAACAAACTAGCATTTAATGACCACATTTTGTTTTATACTATAATTGTGGCGACGAACTTCTAATTTCTCCACAGGTATCCATGGAGTACCTTGCCTCATGGGACTCACCACTAGAATAACCAATAATACTTCAAAGTGATTGTAAACAACCATTCCAATCCAAATCACAAATATTACACAATGAAATTCAACTTACAACACTCATTCCCAAATTACAGTTCAAAGTACTTAGAGTACAACCACATTACCATCTCACAGGCCCAAGTACAATAAAAGTCCATTCATCCATGGTTACAAAAGGTACAAGAATTAACCCAGTCACATACACTAAGAAAGATCACAATGCACGCTATCCAGCGTCTCAGACGTGGGGAAAATAAAACATTTTGGGGTGAGCTAGGGCTCGGTGAATGTTGAAGAAAACAAGAAATTCAAGGACCTTTGAGTTATCAGTCACTTTGTAAAACATTTGAGTTTTCAAACAATCATTCCATCAATACTCAATTTAACAATAACATACAATTGAATGCGGTAATTGCACAATCAAATCCAGATTGGAAGGATGATTGCTCACTTGGAGCTATTTGGTAGTCCACTTCACCTTATAACTCCTAATCAATCCCTCGGTATAACCCGAACGGCCATCACCTTATCCCTCCAGGTGGTAATACTCGAGTATACCGTACAGTGCCCTAAGTACCAACCTACTCGACCGAGTCCGCTTCTGGCTCGAATAGGCCGATAACGAAGGGGGAAAGGCCTTGTTCAGCCAATGTGGTAAAGTACACATGGCCTACAGTCATGCGCAAGTAATGATCAGTCAAGACCAAGGAGTTTTTGTTTTAAGATAAAGCTTTCCAACCTATCCGCCACACTAATGGCACTCAAGTGAGGCTTGACCCACCGATCGCTCAAGAAGGGGTCTTAGATAGGCTTTCTAGCAAAAGGGTCTTGAGACCCAGTTCAGTCGATACGGTAAAGTACACATCGACCTACAAGTAGTGAACGGCGATCACGATAAGGTACACATCGGACTACAGGGGTAAAATGCTCCTTGGTACACCATTATCAAACAATCAAGTTATCAACAAAACAATCAAGGAAGCAAGTAATATGCAAACAATGGAAGTGTAGACAATTGAATAGTATATTAACAGTTAGGTCGAGTGTGGTAAAGTACACACTCGCCTAGAAACAAGTATGTAATTCACGTAACATACGGGAGATATTCACAAACTCATTTCTTTGCAAGTATAAGTTGAGTATATCGTATCACAAGTCATTTTCACGTAGTAGCGAAACATTTGCTTTAAAATGGATTTGAACATCCATAAACTCTTCATAAATGGTTTCACTTGTAAAGCATTTCATTTGAAAGCGATAGTAAATCTTTTCAATAAATCATTCATTTGGAAACTATTGCCAGATTTCATTTGAGGGGGAGTTGAATCACTCCCAAATCCTTTATAAGCTATTTCACGGGTAAAAACATTTTACTTAGAAATAGTGACAAATCATTTCTTGGTAAATACTAGCAAATCATTTTATAAATCATTCATTTACAAACCATGGCAAGATTTCTATTTAAAAAGGGAGTTTGAACACTCACCTCGATCCACTTAAACAAGTGAGTAAAGAAGAAAGCTAAACTTCGTTAGCTGGTTCACCCTCGAAAAAGTCTTGGCCACCTGAGCCAAAGTTCAACTATCAGATACTTGCCAAAATCTCATATTCCAAGTCTTAACTCAACTCCATAGAAGCACCAAACCCTCACTACTACGAAGTCTGGTTCGGGCCATATCTAAAATTACCTTTGTTGAAATAGTAAGGTCTCAAACCTCAAAAATCATTATTTTCAAAATAACTTGACACTTACTCATAGTCAAAACTATACATTAATTTAAAATACTTCATACCAAGCTCTTATATTCGAAGTCCATAGAATTTGACCCAAAATATAATAAAACCCCCAAATTCATTCAAATGACACTTTTCATTCGAAATTCATGAAAAACTCCACTTTTCATCTTTTAAAATTCAAACATCCCCTCCACTCAAACATACACTCACAAATGAACAAAACCCATGTTTTCTCAAAAGAAAACTCTTCAAGAACAAACACAAATTTCGAGATCAAGTATAAAATTTACCAAGCATGGGTTTGGCCATCACATCTATTTTCCTTCAAAATTCTCAACAACCAAACCCTACTTTTCTAACCATATTATCATATATTTCACAAATATCATTCAGATCCCAAACAGGTCCTCAAGTCAGCTACCTAAAATCCACCTCAAGTCCGCTACCTAGGTTGGGAATCCAAGAGCCCAACTCAAATGCTTCATACATAAGCATTTTTATCAAAATAAACCATAGATCTAACAAATCAACCGCTAATAAAGTTAAAGCTAAGAACTTTAAAGATTATACCTCAAGATCTTTTCAGATCTAGTAAGATTAAGGTAGATCTGGTGAAGTTCCACCCACAGATGATGTCCTAAGCTCCAAAACCTCGAGAACCTCCAAGTTTTCCCGTAGATCTACTTGCTTGAAGTTGATTTCTTCCTCCAAACTCAAGATTAAGCTCAAGACAAACCACCCAAGCTTTCCTTCTCTTTCTTTTCTCTCTCTCTCTCACTCCGGCTCTCTCTTCTCCTCTAAAACCGGACCAGCTCTCCCTCTTACCTCTTTCTCTGGCTGCAAGAGTGGAGGATGATGGTGTTTGATGGCTTGAAACTTCAAGAAGAGTTGATGGAAGAAAATGGAAGAAATTGGCAAAATCTCTCCTTCTCTCCTCTAAGCTCTGGGACCAGCTCTCCTCTCTCTCCTCTCTCCCACGGCTGCAAATCTTGAGAAGATGATGGCTCCAATGGTGCTTGAAGCTTGATGGAAGAAAGGAAAGAAAATGAAGAGATGAAGTTGGCAACTTTCTCTCTCTCCCTTGTTCTCCCGGCTGCTCTCTCTCTCTACTCCCAAAATGCAGCTGAAAAGTGAGCTCAAGGTTGCAAGAGTCAAGGTTAAAGGTGACAAAAGTGCATTTTCCTTATTTTGGGGAAAGTGCTTTTGGGCACTTTATGTCGCGTCACACGTGTCAGTCTAACTTACACTGTTTTAATCCATTCCAACACTGTTTAACCTTTCTAATATTTCCATAATATCACTACATATGCTCGGTTTCAAGTCAAGTCACTATTCACGTGTGGAACAATTTTTAACGCTAAAATGGCCAAACCACCCACAGAGCAATAAATTGTATAAAATTCTCTAAATTGGAAAATAATCACTTTAAACATATATTTACTCATATTTCAATAAATAAATGTAATATAAATAATATTAGGCATTTTAAAAATAAAATCTGAATTTTGGGGCCCTCACAATAATGATGGAAGGCAGTCTTGATTTAATATTGAATTTGAGGGATTTGTTTGCCTTTTCCAAAACATTTTTAATTTGGTTTGAAGTTTTGGAAAAATCATTTGACGGTCTCATCAACAATCATGCATATAAATATTTCAAAAATAAATATAGCATAAAATAAAATGTGGATGGTTGTGGATATTCCTAAATTAATTTCCCCGGCCATTAGGGAAATTAATAGTTGTCTAAGGTTAAATCAAATTTGCTCCTTCTGATGGCACGGCTCCTGCACAGCTCCTTTCTTCATCTTCCAATTTACAATTTATATACTAATTACAATTTCCTATCATCTATTCCTGTCTATTGTACATTACAAATAGAATATAAGAAACCCCAAGTTACATTCGGGGGGAATTAGATGAGGAGAGAAATTACAATTAGAAAAATAAGAAAGACAGGACATGCATGCCCTATTTATAAAAACCAACCATTCATCCACAATCACATTGGGTTTATATCTACATCCATCCACCATGCATTCATTTAAATTTAAACAACTTTAAATTAAAAGAAAACATGTAATATCAATCAACAACTATTCATGGATTATTTGGATTTTATATCTCAAGATCCCAAACAAGTTTTGAGATCATACATGTGCAGAAAATTTTGGTAAAATAATTTTATTAGGTCACTTTTAATTCTAACTAATTTAGAAAATAAATTGGAACATTATTTGAATTAATCATATTAAAATTTAAATCAATTCCTGACCTAATAAAACATGAAATAACAAAATTTCATAACAAATTTTAACAATTAAAATTCGGATCAGAATTAGAAAATTTTAGAAATTGAAAACTCAGTTTTTCAAAAAAAAAATTTATTTCGCAGAAAACAGTTTTTCAAAGGATCCGCGACCCGATCCGCGAACAAGTTTCGTGAATCTCTGAGTGCGCGGATCAGGTTCTGAGCGCTTCGCAAAGGATCCGCGAAATGATCCACGAACCGATCCGCGACCTGGCATCGCGGATCGATGTTTCGATCCACGCGAACCGGATCCGGAATCGATCCATGCTGCGTTCCGCGGATCCGAATCCTCGATCACGATCCGCAAGGTATACCTCGCGGATCCGCATTGCGTATCCGAGTCGCGATTCCCAGTTTCAGCATCCAACGATTGGGTGCTGCAGAACTCTTTTCAAAACATAAACCTTTTGTCTTGTGAAAATTTTCCAGATCTGAAACACTTTAATCAAATTAAAGTTACAACCTTTTCAACCAAAATTCAGCACGTATATAGATATCAATCATATAATCCATGAACAATAATCAACAGAACATATGAAATCATACGTAAAGAATTAGGGATGGCTCTGATACCACTGTTAGGTTCTGGGGCAGCAGACGCAGCGGAAAATAAAAATTTTAACCCCAACAACCCACCAGGAATCACCCTAGGCTACGTATGACTTATAGAGAAGAGGAGTTGTAGGATTACCTCAATCCTAGAAACGGCTTCTTGTTGCTTTGTAAGAGTGATCAGCCCCTTTGCAGTCAAGCGTCCCGCCTCTCCGCAATCCACGCTTGAGAGAAGTCTGGATCTTCTCTTGAATCGTCTCTACAATCCTAGATGTGTGTGTATGAAAGTGTAGAAAAGGTGCTAGCCTATTCTATCTTTCTTTGAAATTTCTCTCTACGTAGGTTTTTCTCAAAAACCCTAGTCTCTCTCTATTCTGTTAACTGTAGTTGTGTTGTTATGGTACAGACGTATCATATAGTTTGTCTATTTATAGGAGAGAGGTAGAGAAAAGATAGGGTCTTGTTTGATCCAAATCAAAACAAATATAGGATAACAATTTTATCCTATTTGCTCAAATAGCCCCGAAATCCTTTATTCCTTATAACTAGACCCCCAAAAGGTTTTATTTCCAAATCTCCATTTGGACACACAATTTTAATCCAGAATTCAATCTCTAAGCGTGTGATCCAATAGGTTCCAAATATACTGACAATAATTATGAATTATAATTCTCAAGAAGAATTAGATAAAATAAACAACTTTATTTTATCATTAATTACAATAATTAATTCATTCATAATTATAGATTGTGAGCGGTGTCTAGTAACACATCATAACCACCCAGGTATTTGAAATTAGTCAAGGGAATTTTGACCAAACCTTTCCATGGAAAATTACCATGTAATTATTATCCTTTCACCATAAATATCCAATTAGTCAGGGAATAAAGAATAAGTGCCAATTCCCTAATGACTAATTAATTTTCTAGTTCCCAGAATTATCCTTAGATTAGGTTAACTTGAAAACACTCTTCAATTAATCTAATATAGTCAACTACTAAGGTTACATTCCAACTAGTGACCTTACTGGATATCAACTCCCCCTATCGGAGTGGTGAATCCTCTCTTGATCACTCACTATCTTTCCATGCTTCACACTACCCCCAATTTCTATTCTTTAAGTCACTTATGGTGAGCAACAAGTAATAGAATCAAAAGGCAGTGATTCACACTCAAGATACTATGGTGATCTTAAGTCTAGGATCACATACATAATTTTTCATAAGAGATTCAACCATTGGCACTTGATAGATATCTTAATGGGATCTCTGTGTGGATCACTTCAATGAATTCGTACCTTACAATTCATCTACACATTAGCCTAGGTATCACTATACTTTGGTTGATGAGAACAATTACTACTTACACTAAGTAGGGGCTAACTGTGTACTAGTCAGTCCGTATTAATGATGTACTGTCTCATTAATACTATGACTAGGGAATTTTAAGAATATTTATTATAAATGTGATTGATCTCTCATAGTCATCAACTCTTGTGACTACCATCACATTAATAAATATTCTAAGGACTTTATCAGTTATATCAAATATTTAACAGATAAAATGGAAATTCATAAAATACAAAACTTAATTAGGAATGTATTTAAACAAAATGATTGTTTTAGGGCATACATTCCAGCAACCTCCCACTTGAACTAAAACAATTCATTCATAACCTTTTGTCCAAATGAAAGTACATGACTATCATGTTTCTTTTGAGATAGTGCCTTAGTAAGAGGATTAGCTATATTATCCTCAGCGGGGACTCTCTCTATCTTTACATCATTTCTGGCAATGATTTCCCTAATTAAGTAAAATCTTCTAAGTACATATCTGGATCGTTGATGAGACCTAGGTTCCTTTGCTTGGGCAATGGCCCCATTGTTATCACAGTACAGAGCATGAACGTACTGGGAGCGTTAGTTAAGCCAAACGGCATGACTAACCACTCGTATAGGCCATACTTGGTCTTGAATGCCGTCTTCCACTCGTCACCTTCCTTCATTCGGATCTGGTGGTATCCACTCTTGAGATCTATCTTGGTGAAGATGATTGCACCATACAGTTCATCAAGCATATCATCTAAACGTGGAATAGGGTGACGGTACTTAACTGTAATGGCGTTTATGGCACGGCAGTCCACGCACATCCTCCATGTGCCCTCTTTCTTTGGTACGAGGATGACGGGAACAGTACACGGGCTCATGCTCTCTCGAGCCCATCCTTTAGTAAGTAGCTCCTCTACTTGACGTTGGATTTTCTTGGTCTCTTCGGGACCCATATTGTAAGCTGCTTTGTTGGGTAGAGACGCTCCTGGAACAAAATCTATTTGATGCTCGATCCCTCGAATTGGTGGAAGTCTATTGGGAATCTCATCAGGAAAAACGTGTTCAAATTCTTGCAATAAAGAAGTAATGTCAGGAGGTAATTGACCTAAAGACCCAGTAGATAGCAAAATTACTTCTTTACTGTACAAGATATAGATAACTTGCTTAGCAAGTAAAGTTTTGCGAACTTCCTTGTTTTGTGCTAGCAAGGTAGTCTTCTTTTCCACTTTGGCCAACTCTTTGATGGCCGCTGGTCTCTCAGGTAGTGCGTTAGGCTGGACTTTGGGATTGGCCTTTTTCTTGGCCATCTCTTGTTCGTGTTCCTGTTGCAAACGCACTTGATCTTCATGCACCTATTGGGGTGTAAGGGGAACGAGAGTCACCTTTTTGTTGTTGTACATGAAGGAGTACTTGTTGGTGAAGCCGTCATGTGTAGTTCTCTTGTCGTACTGCCACGGTTTTCCCAACAAGATGTGAGATGCCTGCATAGGGACGACATCACAAAGCACCTCGTCCTCATACTTCCCTATACGGAAAGGGATCACCACTTGCCTGTTGACTTTGATGTCTCCTGTTTCATTCAACCACTGCAGGCGATAGGGATTAGGGTGTCGCATCGTGGGTAATGATAAATGCTCTACCATTACTGTACTGGCCACGTTGGTGCAACTCCCAGGGTCTATAATGAGGCTACAAACTTTGCTTTTGACATGACACCTGGTGTAGAAAATGTTCTTACGCTGAGCCACATCATCCCTTTTGATGTGCGTTGCCAGAGCTCGACGCGCCACTAGTGCCACTCCCACTTGCTCGTCGGGGACGGACACTTCTTCCTCGGATTCACCACCTTCTTTTGTCAACGGTGGCATGTTTGCAAACTCGTCCTCGTCCTCAGATACTATATTTCCATCAGGAAGGACGATCATGGTTCGATTGGTAGGACATTGAGATGCAATATGGCCAAAACCTTGGCATTTGAAGCACTTGTCCTTACTTCGAGGCTTGGCTGGATCAAATTGCGGCCTTGGAGTAGGTGTAAATTTGGGCGGTTCAGACTTAGGGGTAAATTTGGAAATTTTCCCACGGGGTCGTTCCCGCTCAAAAGTAGGATTACTCCTCCACGATGCTGATGTTGAGATACTGGTGGAACGTGTAGTACCCCTTCTCTTAAGCCTCTGCTCAATCTTGGAAGATTTATTGACTAGCTCGGGCATATCCACGTACGTTTGTAATTCTACCAGCTCAGCAATTTCAGGTCTCAAGCCATTGAGGAATCTCGTCATTGTAGCCTCACGATTCTCCTAGACATCTGCTCGGAGCATTGTTATCTCCATCTCATTGAAGTAGTCCTCCACACTGCAGTTTCCTTGGGCTCAGGTTTGGAGCCTCTGGTGTAGCTCTCGGTAGTAGTGATTGGGCACGAACCGTTTCCTCATCAAGGTTCGTAACTCGGCCCAAGTACTCACTGGACGCTCCATGTTGCGTTTCCTGCTGGTACGCTCCTGCTCCCACCAGACGATGGCATAATCTGTAAATTTGAGTGTAGCCAGCTTCACTTTCTGGTCCTCCGTATGTTCCTGGCACTCGAACACCATCTCAATGTGTTGCTCCCATTCCAGATAGGCTTCAGGGTTTGACTTCTCTTGAAATGAAGGAATCTTGATTTTGACACCTTTGAGTCCTTCATCATTCTTCTGATATTCCTTCTTAGGACGGCGGATGAAATCTTCTTCTTCACTATTAGATGCAAACTCCTCCTGATGGGGAGTTTTGTTTTGTCCAGCACTTGATTTAGCTTGTGATAGCTCAAGTCGCACCATCCTTTGCTCTAGGGCATCCATGGATTGCTTTAACATTTTCTGGAACGCCCCTATTAGTGCTTCATTGTTTGATTGAGAGGCAGTTGCTTCCTCCGACATGTTCTTAGGTAAACCTGCAAAAAGTTAGCAAAGACAATACAAGTTTTATGTTGTAAATTCCTCACTCACTCCCTGAAGTTTTTAACGCTCAACACTCGTGTATCTCTCAATGCAACTCGATAATGAACTCACCGTACTCTCTCAAGCACTTGAAGGCTTATCTTGAACAAATTAGATTTCCTTAGATAAACGATCGACCTACTCAATGTGGTACACTCGAGTTGATAACCCTCTACAACACCAAAAGAAAGTTGACTCAAACGAGGAAAGAAAGAAAGAATGAGAAGGATAAGAGAAAGAGAGAAAGCCGGCTAGGGTTTGTTTGAGTGGCTAGGGTTTTGTTTGGTTTGTAGGGGCAGCTAGGGTTGATGGGGTTTAAGTGGCGGCTAGGATGGATGGAGCGTAAGTGGCGGCTAGGATGGATGGAGTGTAAGTGGTGGCTAGGGTTAAGAATTGGGCAGCCAAGATGCAAGGTTTGTGCGGCTAGGGTTTAGGGATGAGGTAGCCGAATTGGGTAGGAGTTCTAGGGGTTGTTGGTCGGCTGGAATTTTGGTTGGGGCTGGCCGAATAGAGCTTAATTCTAGTGGATTATGGATTATAAGTGTTTGGGTTATGATAAGCTAAGGCTTAGGAGATAATGTAGGAGTTTGGGATTAGGAAAAAGACTAGAATTTAGGAGAGAAATTAGAGACAAATTTTTGGACTCAATCCCTATAAACAAGGGATTATACTTTGACTAGACCAAAGGATAAGAGACACATGACAAAAAAATGGACTACTAGCAATGACCAATCTTGGTTTGGACTTGGACTAGTACTATTGCTAGCTTGACTTGTACTAGGATTTGACTGGATTTTGCCTTTATTTAAAGTCAAGGCTCGGCAATAACCACAACAAGAAAGGACGGACAGCACAAACAAGAAGAGACAAAACGCTACAAACTTAGACCAACAAAACAAAAACTATGGACGAAACGAGCAAGATTAATGGCGAAATCATGAACCCAACTCAGGCTCCCCCCCAACGGGTTACCCAAGATGTTTCAAAGAACGACACCAAACCAAGGACGACTGCACTGGAGTACAATAAATTTTTCACATGACGTCAAAAACAAATTCCCCAATACCCATGGATTGAAGATGAAGTTGGTGAAGTGGTAGACCAGAATTTTTAGACCACCAACTAGTGTAGGCTTTTCTTGTTTTCAATAAAGAAGACCCTTGTGGTTCTTGTTGTTTTGGATTTTCAGAATTTTCAATAAAAAGACTCGATCTTGTTTTCTTTCTTTAATGCTCGAATCTTTTCTTCTTCTTCTTCTTGTTTTTTTAATCAATCCAACACAACCACGACTTGTTCAAGAACAAAACACATGTAATCAGCAATTCACAAAATTTTTTTTGGATGAATAGTAACTTGCGCCGCGTGAACAGTAGCGACGCTACAGTACCGATGAACAGTAGCGGCGGAAAATTTTTTTTTTTTCTACAAACACAACTCAAGAAGGGAAATACTCAAACAATAAGAAACCCTAGATGGCTAGAATAACACAAAATTTTCAATGAACAAAAACAACGAAAATAGATATAACGCAAACCTTCAACTAGCTGTGATGCCAACTGATACAAACGTCGCCAACCTGTGACGAAACCCGTATAGACTACCATGGATCTAGAAGGTTGAATTTGCATTTGGACTCAACGAACACAGCGGAAGAATCAAGAACCCGTTGATCACACGGTCAATGATCCCTTGATATGATAGAGACGCCACAACCTAGCGTTTCTAGATTGATAAGTCTGATTGAATATCCTAGAACGATCTAAGATACTCAAGAAATGCTTCAAGAAGCAAGAGAGAGAGACTCTCAAAGGGTTTCTGTATATTCTGAATTCTTTGATGAACGTACATGAGAAATGGTTTTAAATACTCCTAACTAATAGCTAGATAACTTCACTTCTAAACCCAGGGTTCGGCCAAAGGCTCTCTGGGGTGAACCATGGGCTGAACTAAATTTAATTACGAAAATTATAAAAATTACAAAATTTAACGACGAGGATCCGCTGGATCTCGATGTATGGCTCGTGGATTGGTCCGCGGATCTAACAACTTTGGCTTCTGATCAAGAAACGCGAGGTATGGATTCGCGAGGTGATGGCTCGTGGCTCGGTTCGCGACTCGTGTTTTCTGCACGTTTCTTTGGCTGGCCCACTTGTTGCACTTCTCCATGGGCCGTAGGACTCTGAGGCTTGGACCCCTGTCCAGGACCTGGAGTAATGTGACTTGTCTTGACTCATTGAGCCCTTCAATGGACCTAGGTTCTCCAATAGATGTTTGAACCGCACGTACGAGGGTTTGTAACGCCTCCCGCATTTGCTTGGCTCGAGCACGTGTCATTGGCCCCAAGGGCACCTTTACTTGGTCTACGTGCATCACCGGCTCACCTTCATCATCAAGTAGGGGGTTTAACATGCTAAAACATCAAATAAAACCATCAATAATACATCATAAATCCTTAAACATTTCATCAAACACTTGGAGAGCATGTAGTAAAACCTAACCTAATCCTTACAAGAACAAGAAACTCTTCCATAGTTTTCCATCTCCAAGCATCAAAACACTCTAATACACCCTAGCATTCATCTAGCATCATGAATTCATAAACTTAACATCATCAAAGAGAAGTCATGGGTTAGGTTTACCTTATGCCAAGCAAGGAGAAATCCACCAAAAGCTTCACCTCCTCCAATTAAACTTGGTAGCCAAGTGATTGCTTAACCTAGATTTTCTTCCCAAGTGATTTTCTCAACTAAAACAAGAAGATTTTGAGCTAGGGTTTTGGTGTTTCTTCCTTCCTTGAGATTCGGCCATGAGAGAGAAAAATGAGAGGGAAATTGATTTGAATTTTTGAAAACAAGAGGTTAAATAGAAAGTCTTAAGTCAAGGCATTAATGGATGGTTGACAAGTGATCAAATTTGGGCCAAGAATTGGATAAAATCTATGCAATGAACTTCTAATCCCTCAATTTAGAATGTAACCCACCTAATGCCATATAAGTTTATGCTTTTAGTTACATGAACATGTAAAATACAATTCCAAAGTAATGTCATACAATACATACAAAATAGGGTACTTAAAGGAAAATAATGCATTTAATGAAAACTTTATACTATCAATGTTTAAAGAAAATGATATGCGCTTGAATAAATACATTGACAAATAATTCATGAAAATTTAGGGTTCTCGCAAGAAATATGAGCAAATAATTCAAGAAATTTTGAGTGTATAATTCAAGAAATTCTGGGCCCTCACACCCACCTCTCCTTAGGGCGTACCCTAAGGTATCAATGGACCGCCTGCTTAACTCTCGCCAACTCACTCATACAAATGATTACTAATTCTTTAAAGAAACAATTTAAGTACCAATCCCAAACTTACAATCAATGCATAACCAAACTATTTCAATCTCACAAACCCAAAATTTCAATAACAATTTAAACTAAACAATAACTCACAAATTCATTAATCAAACCTTAAAATCTCAAAATACATATAGTACATAATTATACATTCAAAGTTCACATTACAATATCCCAAATTCAAAGTTCAAGTCTTTCAAGCTAGAAGCATAAGTAAACCCTAGTTCTAAGGGTTGACACCTTCACTTGGTTTCTTAGTCCCTGTTAAGGAAAACAAATTTGAAAAAATGAGCAAAAAGCTTAGTGAGTTCCAAAAAGGCATGCAAAGCACATAACACCTATGAGATTTTCACTCCAAATTCATATTCAAAAATAAGCAAATAAGGAAAGTAATTAACAACACAAATGTAGGATACTGGGGCTTTCAGGAGTCAAGATCCATGAAACTCGATCACGTTCCATGTAGTTGACACTCCATCAACTATCACAAGTATAAACCATGTAGACCTCTACTTACTCTTTACTTCCACCAAAACCCCCACCGGGTCCGACTTCAAACATATAAAAGGTAATTGATACGGAATAAGAGGTGACTCCGTCCTAATGGGCTTAGCACTTTTTCCGTTCAATCACATATAAACTGATACGGACTAAGAGGTGACTCCCGCCCTATTAGGCGTAGCACTTTCCCCATTCAGTCACACATAAATTAATTAGTGCTCTTCCATCAGGGACAAGTCCATACGCTAAATCCAGAACACATATCACATAAATAACCTTATGGCTCGTCATTTCTCCTCATCCTAGGCCTAACCTACAGCTCGAGGCGATTGACTCATCGATAGGTCTTAGGAATTCCCAAAATTTTCATACACATAAGTCACATCAAATCACTCTTAAATCACATCAAAACACTCTTACAAATTTTACCATTCAAATAGGAGTAAATGCGATAAAGTACACACTACTCCATTTGATGGATCAAAAATCAAATTTTCATATCAACTCACTTAAGCAAACACATATCAAATTAAGTTCACATAATCAAGTAACATGCATGGAGACTCACCAAAATAGGAAGGTTCAGTCTCCAAATTTGGCTCGATTTCAAATCTGTCCACATTTCCTATAAATAAGTAAAGAGGAGAAATAAGTTTCGCCCCACAATAGCGAAACTAAACTCAAATAACTTAGTCATTTATTTTATTAAAATTGTTCCCAAAATTCCTCTAACTTTACTCGAGTGAAAAGTAGTCACTCGAGTCGAAAATCATCTTAAAAGATTCCATTTTCAAATCGATACATCATTTAACCAAAATACTCTATCGATGTACTCCTTACTCGCAACTTCTAAATTTTTAGAACAAGGAAATAGAGTGAGGTCCTTCACCTTGAAAATCACCCATTCGAGTTTAAGCTCCACACTAAACTTTAATCAAGATTTTAACACATGTTTAGAACAATTTCCACCAAGTCTCAATATACAAAATTCATGAAAAATAGGTAAAACATTTCAACCTTAAATCTGTCCAAATAACACATTTACCCCAAAATTTAGTGAAAACTTAACTTTTCACCATCAAAGTACAAGATTTTAACTCTATTTAGGCATATACTCATAAATAAACATAATACGTATTTACTTAGGCAAAATCTCTTCAAGAAACATTGTAAAATTTTGAAATCAAATGTCAAAACTTCCAAGCATAGGTTCAGCCAGCCTTCATTATTTTTCTTCAAAATTTTCAACAACAATCCTATTTTCTAACCACAAAATGAACTCATCTCATCAAAAAACAACCAAAATCACAGCCAGGTCCTCAAGTCCACTACCTAAAAGTCACCTCAAGTCAGCTACCTAAGTTGGGAATTCAAGAGCCCAACTCAAATGTTCCAATCATAAGCATTTCTAGCAAAATAAACCATGAATCTACAAGATTTACCACTAATAAAGTTAGATCTAAGAAATTTAAGAGTTATACCTTTAGATCTAGGTAGATCTAACGAGATCAAGTAGGATCTTGTGATGCTCTCCACAAGGATGATCTTCCAAGCTTTGTTTTCCTCGAGATCCTTCAATTTAAACCAAGATCTAGCTTGATCTTTGATGTTTTCTCCGCAAACCTCAAGAACAAGAAGATGCCAAGCAAGGAGAAACTTTCTTCCCTCTTATTTTCTCTCTCTCAATTTTGAACCATTCCCTCTCTCTCTCTCTCACGGAAGCCAAAGGAAGAAGAAGAAGCAAGATTAAAGCCTTCAATGGAGTCTTGAAACTTCACAAAGTTGAGGAAGAAGAAGAAGAAGAAGAAGAAAATTTGGAAAAAATCTCTCTATTCTCTCTCTCTCAAGTTCGGCTGCTCCCTCTCTCTCTAAGCTCAAGTGTGGCTGAAAATAATGAAGCAAGGAAGCAAGAAACAAGACTTTAAAGGACAAAAGGTGTGGTCTCCCTTAATTTAGGGAAAAAGTGGTCAAACTCCACTTTTTGTTGCGTCGACGCACGACACTCTAACTTTTACTAGTTTTTCTCATTCTGACACTGTTCTACCTTAAATATATCTCTATAATATCTCTACATATGCTCGGTTTCATCTTAGAGTTACTATTCATGTTTCGGAATAAAAATCGTCGCTTAAACTGGCCGAAACCAAACACCAGCAAATAATTCTCAAAAAATTCTCTAAATTGGAAAATAAAAACTCAATGTATAAATTTACCAATATTTTAGTGAATAAACACAATATAAATATTATTATGTATTTTTAAATAAAAATAGAATTTTGAGACCCTCACATTTAGTAGCTTGAGTAGAGAAATTAATGAATGTGACAGCATGTACTATGAGAATGGAATTAATTGATTGCTAAAGAAGCTAGTAATATAGTTCTAAAAGAAAAAAAAAAGGCAGTAATAGTTCTTTGATTGCTTTTTTTGGGTCTATTTAATCATCCACGAGTTTCTTTAAATAATTGAATGTACAGATCCCACATGCAAGATCACTATATTCATTCTCCAAGAAATCCCATATCCGATCTTGGGTCCGAAACTTTAGGTTTTAATAACATATTTGATGCTTCTTATGAAACGATAAGTTATGAGAAGCTCATGAGAAGCAGGTATTTTATTGTTCAGTTAAATATCCTAATACTTTTTCTAATTCTAATATAACAATGTTTGTGCAGTAAAGAACATAATTTTAATCCAGTATGCAGGTCCATCATGTTCAAGATATAGAGAAAATCCAAGTGCAATTAAGTGAGAACGTTTTGATTATTCCCACCAAATTTCGACTATTTCAATTGTTTTCTTATGTTTTTATCTATTAATTTTTAGTTATTTATTTTTGAATATTCTATGTTTTGGCTTAGACTCGATCATTGAGCGCCTACGGGGTTTTCCTTTTCTTTAGTGAAGATTTCTGAATTTTGGTGATTCCTCTAGTCTTCCTTTACTCTATCTATTATTTTTTCTGGAAAATTGTTGAAAATCAATCATGTTGGTTTATAAAGCCCTAAGGCTCATAGTCTTGTTCGACGCTTAAAATCGACGCTTGATGCTTCGTTGACTTTGTTGTGATTTCAAAAATTCCTGGAAAAATGTTCTTCACATTTTAAAGATGTGAAGAAACGCAGATACTTATGGTTTGAAGATGTGAAGAAACGCGAGACCTCGGACATGATGAATGATGGAAGCAATCCGGGGTTTTGATACCTTAGATAACCATTCCCCTCATTTAAGGATACATCAAGGGATGGTAACTTCTTTCCCATTATGTGCTCTTACTAGTCTTTATTTATGTCATTTAATTTTGATGCCAAGTTGTAATAGATAGATTTAATTTTGCAAAAGTGTATTTATTCTAGGCACCTTAGAATGTATTTAGGTTCCAATGTAATAATTAAGTTTTATATGCTTATTTTGCATGCTTGCATGTTTGTGTGTTTACTTGCTTTCCTAGGGTCTTGCATCTAGAAATTATGCCTATGTGTTATGTGTTTATGTGTTTTATGTGTTTACTTGTTTTATTATCATGTCTACATGTTTATTGTGTAAATGTATTGATTACTAGTCCAACGCTAGTTGTATCTTTTAGTAGACCCTGCATGCATTAGATACAAGTTTCACACACTTTTCACTTTTAGGTTTCTTTTCCATTTTGCATGTTCCTAGTCATTTAGTTTTCTTTTTTCGTTAGATTAGAGATTACCCTTGAATTAGGAAAAGAATGGCTTCTTAGCCTTAGCACGCTTTTATTTCCTTCTATGACACGAATTTAGTTCCCTGCACCCATTATGTTGCATTATCAGGACATACATATGCATTATTTTAAATTCTATCAAAATCATTCTTTAAAATCAAGTTTCTTCTTCATGTTTTAAATTCAAAGTCAAAATCCATTTTTCTTAAAATTTCATCTTTGAAAATTCAAACTTAAAATTGATCTTTTCAAAATCAATTTCTTTTCCCTTGAGATTTTATAAAAATTGCATTTCTTTGAAAACCCTAAAATCATTTGCAAAAGGATCAAATTTGGACAATTCCAATAAACCTCAAGGAGACAATCCAACATTAGATTTAGGTTTTGCATCCCTATAGATAACATCCAAATGTGATAAATTTTAAAGTTAGAATTAGGAAATTTTAACTAAATCTTGCAACTAGCTTTGGCTAGGTTAGAAGGGTGCCTCATCAATCTTTGCCTTCCCTTCTTTCACTCTAGTTTTCAAAGACCAAGTCGCCTAGGGTTTTCTTAGTTTATTTTCAAATTAAAATTTTGGGTGATTTGGTACACCTAAACTCCATACCAAGTGGTGACTCCAAACTTTTCTAAAACCCTTTTCTAGACTTTTGTTTTGGGTCCAAATCGCCGTGATTTTGTAGTCCCATGACCCATTTCTTTTCAAAATCAATTTTAACTAGGCAAAATTTCCAAATCACGCAGTTTCTATATTTTAAAGTTTAAATAAAGCCAAAAAGTCAAATAAATGACTTAGTAATGCAGCTAGAAGGCAAAAGACGACAATTTTCAAACAAAAATAATTGGCTCTTTTCGATTAAAGAGGGAAAAATTTCCAGTTCTAAAGGTTAGCAGCAGTCAAGATTATAATATTCTTGAATGTGGAAAAAAAAAAGAGAAAGGAATTCTTGAAATACCTAAGCACGGTCATTAATTCTCAAATGGAATTTATTTATATTCAAGAAATAATTGTTTTCTTGAAAATTTGTTAAACCTTTAACAAATAACTCTTACTCAATTCTAGTAATTTAGAACAAATTCAATAAAAAAGTAAAATTATAGGATTCAATTGAACATCCAAACACCAAAAAAATGGAATATTATAGAGGGTTTTGTCTATTTTTTTGGTATTTTTCTCCTCTTTTCTCTTTTTTTAATTGGTCAAGAATTAAAGGTCAAAGGAAAAAAGAAAAAAAAGGCAGAAAAGTGAAAAGAATAAAAAAAAATCCGGTTCAATCCCGATTTTTGAACTTTCGGGTAATATAACTGGGCTTGGCCGGTTTTCGATTCAACCGATCCGATCGGCCGATCGGATCCGAATTTGAAAACATAGGTTTTAAGAACTTGTACTCATGGTTGCTTGAGCATATCTTAAATGGACCGGAAGAATCAAGGTATATTTTGCTGTCCTTAAGTATTGAATATGCAACAGCTGTTGAACACCAAATGGAACAGTAAGAATCCAGCTGACATACTACATTAGAGGGCTTTTGCTCTATTTTTTTTTTACTTACAATAGAACAGAAATTGAAACTGGAAAAAAGAAATGAAAGAAATTGTTACATAAAGTAGGGTAACCAACTTTTTTTTTTAAACTATTTTTTGATTTTATTCACACGAAGCAAAGAGGTACAGACCAGGGCCACAGGTATGGCCAAATCAAATGTAAGGTAGACTATTACATCAGCACACTCTCGAATCCTTGGTAATCCAAGACAATCCATGCTAGTTGTTGCTTTTAGTACCGGGAGTCTCTCCTTAGAGAAGATAAGTCCCCAATGCATATGTTGATTGGAAATCCGCTGCTGCATTGGCTTCCCGAAAGACGTGGGCTATCGTTCCGTTCACTGTTGCCAAGAGGTGCCGCGCTCGAATCGCCTTTTTACAGAGCGGCCATTTTGAGAGGTCTTTGCCGTTGATCAACTGAGCCAGGGCTATCGAGTCCGTCTCAAACGTCACATTCTGGTACCCCTGTTGTACACAAACTTCCATTGCCTGAAGCATTGCCAATCCTTCGCCTGAAGTACATTCATCTCCCCAAATTCTTTGTAAAAGGCCACAACCAACTTCCCTTCAGAGTCTCGTAGGATTCCACCCCCGGTTGCCACACCCGAGCGAATGCTAGCATCAATATTAAACTTAAGTTTGTTGGGCATAGGTTTTACCCAAGAAACTGCCATTATCTGCGATCTCCCTATTGACCTTGGTGTGAAGAAAGAGGCCAACCTCAGATACCATCCCCGCCTCTAACCAGCTCCCGCCACCGACCGCACTCGGCCTAGTAGCTCAAACAAGGCTCTACCTCTTTAATCACCGACGCTGGAAGGCCTCCCCGAGAAAAGCATTCCTTCCTTTCCACGTAAAACCAGCAAACTACACCGGAGCACACAACGTATATGATCCACTGTCTTCTGTGAGACTGCCGTTACCCAAGTAGAAAAGGCAACAGAAACACAAGAGGGGGGTGGCCATTGCAGCCCAAAAGAGCATGCAAAATAAAGCCAAATCTCCGAGGCCACCTTCCCATGGAGAAAGAGATGATTCACTCTTTCAATGTTTTCTCGGCAACACACACATCTTGATGCCAGGACCACACCCCGCCTTTGGATGACCGACTCCAATAGCAGGAAATTGGAAACCAGCTTCCATCCAAAGAAGGCCATCTTCAAAGGAGTCGCCGGCGACCATATTGAGCACATAGTCGTGAAATACTCCTCCTTCGTCGCACCAGCTCCCATGCCGATGACAAGGTAAATTTACCATCTCTACTCGACCTCCAAATTAGGACATCCTTCTCCTCCTTCCTCATCAGCATTTGAATAATTTCCTCTACCAACCCCGAGGGTAGCCATCTAGATAATTTTGTTCTATCCCACCCTTGGGCACCAAAGAATTCTGTTACCAGAAAATGGTGTGGCAACAACGTTAATGCATGAATAGCCAGCGACTCGTCCCGTATCCACCTATCCCTCTAGAAATCTATTAAACCCTCCCCAACACACTAGCCAATATTTTCCTCAGCCATCTCTCGAATCGACGCCATCCTGCACTACACTGCGGACGACCGTGCTACCTCCACCTCTAACGGATGGAGACCTTTCAGATATTTATCCAGCATAAAAGTGGCCCATGGTGACGTGTTCTCTCGCAATCGCCACCATAACTTCATAGAAAAGGCATTGATTAGATCACCCGACCCTTTAACCCCCAAGCCTCCTTCCTCTATAGGATAGCAAAGAGCGTCCCAAGACGTCCAGTGTATGCGCCGAGCCTCAGCATTCATATCCCACAAAAATCCGTTAAATATCCTTGCTAGCACCATAATAACTCGCTTTGGGGCTTGTAGGGCCTGGGAGAGGTAGAGAGGGATCATCGACAGCACATGCCGCAGTAAAATTATTTTCCCTCCCACAGAGAGCAATTTCACAGTCCAATGCTGCAACCTCTGATGTATCTTAGCTAATATTCCATTGAATAGAGCACAGGTCAGCTTCCCCCGACCAAGAGGAACCCCTAAGTATTTGATAGGGAGGCTTTGCCGATGAAACCCCGTCATGGTAGCCACTAGGTGGATTTGTGGGGCACTACATTTTGATGAGCAAATAAACGAGCTCTTCGAGATATTTACCTTCTACCTCGAGAAAGATTGATATTGGGCCACCACGTGTGTAAAGCGCTGTAGTGCTTCCGCAGACAGTCGTGTAAACACTACCATGTCATCTGCAAAAGCCAGAAAAGGTATGCGCCTGTGACCCGATTTAAAATAAAAATTCCTACTTTCTTCCATCGTCTTCACAATGCTCCAGCCAAAAAACTCTGATGCAATTAAAAACAGGGCCGAGGAGATGGGGTCTCCTTGACGTACCCCTTGGGTCGACTTAAAGTAGCCAGCCAGCTCACCATTTATCAACACAGAAAACCAGTTATTGGAGATGATTCGGTACATTATGTCGACCGATCCCTCATCAAAACCAAAGGAGCGTAACATGGACATAAGAAATGACCATTCCATTCTATCGTATGCCTTCTCCATGTCCAGTTTCAAAATTAAGTTGGGCTCGTAGAGTTTTTTATCCAGCTCCGTGACCAACTCTTGAGCCAAGAGTACGTTGTCCACAATGTCCCTGCCCGGCACAAAGCCCGATTGCCAAGGGGAAATAATCTTTGGCAGCAACAGGTTCAATCTGTTTGCTATTATTTTGGAAATAATCTTGGAGCTCACATTACAGAGGCTTATTGGTCGGAAGTCCTTCCAATATGCCGTCCCTTGCTTTTTTGGAATTAGCACCACAGTCGTACTGGAAATGCCACGGGGCAGAGACATACCTCTGAAGTAATCCTGAATCCCCTCAATAAAATTTTGAAACCTTATTCTTGGTTCAAATTTACCTTTTTCATTTCATGGCTTAAATCATGGATGCATCAATTATTATCGGTTTCGACTTCTAAATGCAAATTACAGACTTTGCTATAATAAATAAGTAGTGAAGGATGGAGAGAATCCAAGTTTTCTGTCACTCGACCAAGATGGCTTTGGGGAAATGAAGGCAATGGAACAACGGTTTGAACATTAGGTTCTATGGGTTTTCAAGGTCTCAAAACCTATACCTAGTGTTTGGTATGTATATATGAAACTATCACTATGAAAATCCCAAAATTCAGCAATGGTCGTTAACAGATGAATTGGGCACTTTCACTCCATTCCAGGATTCTAAACGCATGAATAAAAAATGAAAAGAAAGGGATACAAAAATGATGAAACAAACACAAGAGAGTGAGAGACAGCAGCCTCATCGTTAGTCATATTCCACTGTAGACAATTAAAACGATTGCATTTTTATCCAAATATTACAAGAGTTATGCTAGCTGTTGGAATGTATGCCTTAAAACAATTATTTTGTTTAAATACATTCCTAATTAAAGTTTTGTATTTTATGAACTTCCAATTTTATCTGTTTAATATTTGATATAACTGATAAAGTCCTTAGAATATTTATTAATATGATGGTAGTCACAAGAGTTGTTGACTAATGAGATATCAATCACATTTATAATAAATATTCTTAAATTTCCCTAGTCATAGTATTAATGAGACAGGACATCATTGATACGGACAGACTGGTACACAGTTAGCCCCTACTTAGTATAAGTAGTGGTTGTTCTCATCAACCACGGTATAGGGATACCTAGGCTAATGTGTAGATGGATTGTAAAGTACAAATTCATTGGAATGATCCACACAGAGATCCCATTAGGATATCTATCTAGTGCCAATGGTTGAATCTCTTATGGAAAATTGTGTAAGTGATCCTAGACTTGAGATCACCACAGTATCTTGAGTGTGAATCACTACCTTTTGATTATATTTCTTGTTGCTCACTAGGAGTGACTTAAAGAATAGAAATTGGGGGTAGTGTAAAGCATGAAAAGATAGTGAGTGATCAAGAGAGGATTCACCACTCCGATAGTGGGAGCTGATATCCAGTAAGGCCACTAGTTGGAATGTAACCTTAGTAGTGGACTACATTGGGTTAATTGAAGAGTGTTTTCAAGTTAACCTAATCTAAGGTTATTTCCGGGGACTAGAAAATTAATTAGTCATTAGGGAATTGGCACTTGTTCCTTATTCCCTGACTAATAGGATATCAATAGTGAAAGGATAATAATTACACGGTAATTTTCTATGGAAAGGTTAGGTCGGAATTTCCCTTGACCAATTCCGAATACCTGGGTGGTTGTAATGTGTTGCTAGATACCGCTCACAATTTATAATTATGAGTAATTAATTATTGTAATTAATGATAAAATAAAGGTGTTTATTTTATCTAATTCTTTTGAGAATTATAATTCATAATTATTACCAGTGTATTTAGGACCTATTGGATCACACGCTTAGAGATTGATTCTGGATTTAAATTGTGTGTCCAAATAGGGACTTGAAAATAAATACTTCTGGGGTTTACTTATAAAGATAAATAAATCTTGGGGTCATCTGACAGATAAGATAAAATGGTTATCTCTTATCTGTCAGATAACAGAAAGGGATAAAAGATGATCAGATGTTACGGTGGTTTGATTTTGAATCAAACCACCTGACTCTATCATTCTCCCTTCTCTCTTATCTCTTTCTCTCTCCTATTAATATCATCAGATGTTACGATAGGTTGGTGGGCTAATCACTTCTGAAAGTCAGAATACAGAGAGAAAAGTTCTCCAGAGAAACCTTACATAGAGAGAAAAAGAGAGGCTGTGAGTTAGAGTGAGAAAGGCTAGCACCTGTTCTTCACTCACATACACACAGATCGTAAAGACGATCAGGAGTAATCCAGAAGTACTCTCGCGTGGATTACAGTAGAGGCAGGACATTTGGAATGCTACTCAGGGGATTCTCAAACTTCTCAAACGAGTCAGAGGCACCATCTGCGGACTAAGGTAATCCTCTAGAACCCCCTTTGTAAGTCATACGTAGAACCTAGAGTGATTCCTGGTAGGAATCTGGGGCTAAAATTTTAATTTTTCGCTGTGCCTGCTGCCCCAGTTCTTAACAGTGGTATCAAAGCTATCTCTAGTATTTGCGTATGTTTTGGTATGTTATTGTTCATGGATTAATTTCTGTATAGATGATATATGTATACGTGTGCAGAATTTTTGGTTAAAAATTGCTGCTTTAATTTGATTAAAGTAGTTTTGCAATCTGGAAAAATTTATGTTGCAAAATTGTTGATTCTGTGACATGTTTTCCCACTTAAATGATCTGTGCAATTGTTGTCAGATGGTTTTTTTGCAGGATTCTGGAGTAGCCAATCGTGGGCTACTAGAACAGCGAGTCACGACTCGAATCAGGTTCGCGACTCTGATCCGCGTGGCTGATCCGTGAGGTTCGCCTCGCAGATGCTGCTCGCGTTTCAGAAACATGATGGGATCCGTGAACTAGTTTCGCGAATCGATTCGCGGATTCGATTCACAGATCCTGTTCGCAACCCTCAGTTTCTGATCCGCGCGCGACAGGAATCCGCACGCGACAGGGATTGGTTGAATGGTTGCATTTTTTTAAATAGGGCCTGCGTGTCCTGCCTTTCTCATTCTTCTGATTGTAATTTCTCTCCTCATCTAACTCCCCCCGAATGTAACTCGGGGTTTCTTATATCTATTTGTAATGTACAATAGATAGGAATAGATGATAGAAAATTATGTTTCTAACATAGAAATTATAAATTGGAAGATGAAGAAAGGAGCAGTGCAACCAGAAGGACGAAATTTGATTTTACCCTAGTCAACCATTAATTTCCCTAATGGCCGGAAAAATTAATTTAGGAATATCCACAACCATCTATGGTTTATTTTTATGCTATATTTATTTCTGAAATATTTATATGCATGATTGTTGATGAGACCGTCAAATGTTTTTTCAAAACTTCAAACTAAAATTAAATTATTTTGGAAAAGGAATTAAATCCCTCAAAATCTAATATTAAATCAAGTCTGCCTTCCATCATTATAGTATAAAACAAAATGTGGTTATTAAGTGCTAATTTGTTGGGATTCACCCAAGACTGCCTTACTTACTACATGTTTTTACTATAAGAAATATTCTTGAGAATGATGGGTTTGATTTAACTAAAATTATGGTTTGTTGGGATTCACTCAAGACCATGAATTTTAGAGGCAAGGGTTAGGTTAATACATAAGATGTAAAATCAAGAGTTGATATCTAACGGATCTAGAAATTACAAAGGGTTGTAATTTGTAAAGTACCTACCTGTTAAGATTATTTTTGATTTGTTGGGATTAACTCAAGGTCAAAAATAATTAAGACGGGATTCTGGCCACTATGAATTTTTAGAAAACCTCGGATCAATTTTAGAGGGTAATTGATTTGGAAAATAGTGGAAATAAAATCATAATTGTGGAAGTTTTATGATTTTGTTAAACAAAACTTTTTCTAATAAACTCTATCTTTATTTTTGTTGTAGAATGAGTAACAATCTGAGTCTCCGTACCATACTCACTGATTGTAAACTAAATGACACAAATTTTCTCGACTGGCACCGCAATGTTCTACTCGTTCTCACCCACGAAAAAATCGAGTATGTACTTGATGGGCCTATGCCTAACGAGCCCGAACCAAATGCACCTGCTATTGTTAAGAATGCTTACAAGAAGCATAAAGAGGATAATAAAACGGCTTCATCATGATAGCCTCTATGACTCCTCAACTTCAACAGCAGCATATGAACATGGGGGCATATGAAATAGTTCAACACCTGAGAGAGTTGTTTGAACAACAATCTAGGACGGTGAGATATGACACCTCCAAAGAACTGTTCAGGTGCAAAATGGCGGAGGGAGCGCCGGTTGCTCCACACGTCTTGAAGATGATTGGGCTTATTGAGAAATTAGCTGAATTGGGTTTCAAGATGGACCAAGAGCTAAATATTGATTTAGTTCTTCAATCTCTGTCAGATTCTTTCTCTCAGTTCGTTATGAACTACCAGATGAATAATCTGCAGCACACATTACCTCAACTGTTGAACGTGCCGAAAACTGCTGAGAAAGAAATCAAAAAGGCAAAGGGTCCTACTGGAGTGCTTGTTATTACTTCCTCTAACAAAAGGAAGAGGCAAGGAAAGAGGCCCAAAAAGCCTAATAACAAGCCTGCCAAGAAGCCCAAAAAGGCTAAGGTAGACCAATCCAAGACAACCTGCTTCCATTGTGGACAAACTGGACATTGGAAGAGGAAATATAAGGCTTATCTAGAGAGTCTAAAGCAGAAGAAGTTTGGGGAAGCTTCATCAGCAGGTACATATATGATTGAGATTAATGTTTTTACTTCCAAATCTGACTCTTGGGTATTAGATACCTGATGTGGCTCACACATTTGCACATCTATGCAGGGTCTAAGGGACTGTAGAAAGTTGGGTAAAGGAGAAGTAACCCTACGTGTGGGCAATGGAGCAAAGGTTGCTACTTTAGCTGTAGGGACATACTACATTAGTTTACCCAGTGGGTTAATTCTAGAATTGTCAAACTGTTATTATGTTCCAACACTTATAACAAACATCATTTCTATTTCCTGTTTGGATTTAAATGGGTTTAAGATAACCCAGGAGAATAAATGTTGTTCTTTTTCAAAGAATGGTGTGTTTTATGGTTCTGAAAATTGGAATAACGGTTTATATATTCTAGATCTTGATAACCAAATTCTCAATATACAAGAAAAGAGAATGAAATTAGATAAACTGAATAAAACCTACCTCTGGCACTGCAAGTTTGGTCATGTAAATGAGAAACGCATTTCCAAGTTACACAAAGGTGGTTATTTGGACTCATTTGATTATGAATCATATGATGTATGCGAGGCTTGTTTATTTGAAAAAATGACCAAAACACCCTTTACTGGTAAAGGGGAACGGGCCAGTGATTTACTTGGGCTGGTACATACTGATATATGTGGCCCGATGACAATCGCAGCTAGAGGTGGATTTTCATACTTCATTACCTTCACAGATGACCATTCTAGATATGGTTATGTGTATTTAACGAAATACAAGTTTGAATCTTTTGAAAAATTCAAAGAATTCAGAAATGAAGTAGAGAAACAAACCAGTAAATGTATTAAGACACTACGATCTGCTCGTGGTGGAGAATACTTAAGCGATGAGTTTCATTTTTATTTAAAGGACAATGGAATAGTTCCACAATGGACTCCTCCAGGGACACCACAACTAAATGGTGTATCTGAAAGGAGAAACCGCACCCTATTAGATATGGTACGGTCCATGATGAGCCACTCGAGTGCCCCAATATCGTTATGGGGATATGCTTTTGACACAGCTTCCCATACTCTTAATAGAGTACCCAGTAAGGTTGTTGCTTCTACACCATATGAGATATGGAAAGGAAAGAAACCAAAACTGTCTTACATGAAGGTTTGAGATTGCCCCACCTATGTGAAGAAGATAGAGTCAGATAAGTTTGAAACTAGATCTGACAAGTGTTTGTTTGTAGGGTATCCAAGAGAGTCTATTGGATACTATTTCTACAACCCAACTGAGAACAAAATGTTTGTCTCAAAGTATGCCATCTTTCTAGAAAAAGAGTTTATTCTAGAAAGGGGCAGTGAGAGTAGAATAGAACTTGAAGAGATTCAAGACACTCAAACTAACATGGAACTTGAAGAAGTTCAAAATGTTCAAACAAACACAGAACAGCCTGTTGAAAAGAGGGTTCAGCCACATAGTGATGAGGCGCAAACGGAAGCTGTGGACGTTCAAGAGCTCCGTAGGTCAGTAAGAGTACACTCAGCTCCCAAGAGATATGAATTTCTTGTGAGTCAGGGAAATGATGTACTAGTCATTCAAGATGACGAACCTACTACCTACCAAGAGGTTCTGAATAGTCCAAACTCCTCCAAATGGTTAGAGGCCATGAACTCCGAAATGGATTCCATGTATGACAACAAGGTATGGACCTTGGTTGATCCACCTAAAGGGGTAAAACCCGTAGGGTGCAAATGAGTCTTCAAGAAAAAGACCGACATGGATGGTAATGTGATTACCTATAAGGCTAGGCGGCCAAAGGCTACAAGCAGAAAAAGGGAATCGATTACGATGAAACTTTCTCACTAGTAGCTATGCTTAAATCCATTCGGATATTGTTTGCAATAGCAGCATATCATGACTACAAAATTTGGCAGATGGATGTAAAGACTGCATTCCTTAATGGGAATCTGCAAGAGGATGTGTACATGACACAACCTGAAGGCTTTGCATCGTCAAATGCCAGTCAGGTATGCAAGCTACAGAGGTCCATTTATGGACTTAAGCAAGCATCCAGGAGTTGGAACATCCGATTTGATGAGACAATCAAAGAGTTTGGTTTTTTCAAAAATCCGGATGAACCTTGTATATACAAGAAACTTAGTGGGAGTTCAATCATTTTCCTTATATTATATGTGGATGACATACTAATAATGGGAAACGATATCCCAATGTTACAATCAGTGAAGGGTTGGTTATCTAAGAACTTTTCCTTGAAAGATTTAGGAGAGGCAGCCTATATACTAGGTATTAAGATCTATAGAGATAGATCTAAAAGGCTGCTTGGTCTTTCACAATCTACATACATAAATAAAGTGCTAAAGAGGTTTAGCATGGATCAGTCGAAGAAGGGCTTCTTACCTATGACTCATGGGATAAGTTTTTCTAAGAGCATGTGTCCTAAGACACAAGTTGAGATTGATAAGATGCATAATGTTCCATATGTTTCGGCAATTGGATCAATTATGTATGCTACGTTATGTATAAGACCAGATGTCTCCTATGCTCTGAGTGTCACGAGCAGATTCTAGACTAATCTAGGTGAAAATCACTGGACAGCTGTTAAGAACATTCTTAAGTACTTGAGAAGAACTAAAGATTTGTTCTTAGTATATGAAAATGGTGAGTTGGAACTTAAAGGCTATACAGATGCAAGCTTTCAGTTTGACAAGGATGACTGTAAGTCACAGTCGGATTTCATCTTTACTCTCAATGGAGATGCCGTCTGCTGGAAGAGTTCCAAACAGGATACCACTACGGATTCTACAACAGATGCTAAGTACATTGCAGTCGCGGAGGCAGTTAAGGAAACCGTTTGGATCAAGAAGTTCGTGTCTGAACTTGGTGTGATTCCTAACATTGTTAATCCAGTAACTCTGTACTGTGATAACAATGGGGCCATTGCCCAGGCAAAGGAACCTATGTCTCATCAACTGTCCAAACATGTACTTAGAAGATTTCACCTAATTAGGGAAATCATTGTCAGGAATGATGTAAAGATAGAGAGAGTCCCCACTAAGGATAACATAGCTGATCCTCTTATTAAGACACTATCTCAAAAGAAACATGATAGTCATGTACTTTCATTTGGATTAAGAATTATGAATGAATTGTTTTAGTACAAGTGGGAGGTTGTTGGAATGTATGCCCTAAAACAATTATTTTGTTTAAATACATTCCTAATAAAGTTTTGTATTTTATGAATTTCCATTTTATCTGTTTAACATTTGATATAACTGATAAAGTCCTTAGAATATTTATTGATGTGATGGTAGTCACAAGAGTTGTTGACTATGAGATATCAATCACATTTATAATAAATATTCTTAAAGTTCCCTAGTCATAGTATTAATGAGACAGTACATTATTAATACGGAAAGACTAGTACACAGTTGGTCTCTACTTAATGTAAGTAGTGGTTGTTCTCATCAACCAAGGTATAATGATACCTAGGCTAATGTGTAGATGAATTGTAAAGTACAAATTCATTGGAGTGATCCACACAGAGATCCCATTAGGATATTTATCTAGTGCCAATGGTTGAATCTCTTATGGGAAATTGTGTAAGTGATCCTAGACTTGAGATCACCACAGTATCTTGAGTGTGAATCACTACCTTTTGATTCTATTTCTTGTTGCTCACTAGGAGTGACTTAAAGAATAAAAATTGGGGGTAGTGTGAAGCATGGAAAGATAGTGAGTGATCAAGAGAGGATTCGCCACTCCGATAGTGGGAGCTGATATCCAGTAAGGCCACTAGTTGGAATATAACCTTAGTAGTCGACTACATTGGGTTAATTGAAGAGTGTCTTCAAGTTAACCTAATCTAAGGTTAATTTCGGGAACTAGAAAATTAATTAGTCATTAGGGAATTAGCACTTGTTCCTTATTCCCTGACTAATAGGATATCAATAGTGAAAGGATAATAATTACACGGTAATTTTCCATGGAAAGGTTAGGTCGGAATTTCCCTTGACCAATTCCGAATACCTGGGTGGTTGTGATGTGTTGCTAGATACCGCTCACAATTTATAATTATGAATAATTAATTATTGTAATTAATGATAAAATAAAGGTGTTTATTTTATCTAATTCTTTTGAGAATTATAATTCATAATTATTACCAGTGTATTTGGGACCTATTGGATCACACGCTTAGAGATTGATTCTGGATTTAAATTGTGTGTCCAAGTAGGGATTTGAAAATAAATACTTCTGGGGTTTACTTATAAAAATAAATAAATCTTGGGGTCATCTGACAGATAAGATAAAATGGTTATCTCTTATCTGTCAGATAACAGAAAGGGATAAGAGATGATCAGATGTTACGGTGGTTTGATTTTGAATCAAACCACCTGACTCTATCCTTCTCCCTTATCTCTTATCTTTCTCTCTCTCTCCTATTAATATCATCAGATGTTACGATAGGTTGGTGGGCTAATCACTTCTGAAAGTCAGAATACAGAGAGAAAAGTTCTTTTCTTCACTCACATACACACGCCCCATTCTCAAACTTCTCAAATGAGTCAGAGGCACCATCTGCGGATTAAGGTAATCCTTTAGAACCCCCTTTGTAAGTCATACGTAGAACCTAGAGTGATTCCTGGTAGGAATCTAGGGCTAAAATTTTAATTTTTCGCTGTGCCTGCTGTTCCAATTCCTAACACCAGCAACATACAATTTGGGGTAAATTTTGTTACATACTAATCCAGTAGAAAAATGCACCAAATATTCAAAGACTTACGCCAGCCAAGAGGTGTGAGTGTAACAAGGACTTATGTAACAAAAGATCCTTTATTAGTTGGAAGAGAGCAAGATTTGGGAGGAGAGGGATTTAAATAGTCATTTTCCAAAATGTGTAATAAATTGCATTTTTTGTCATGTATATTCACATTTGATGAATGGACGATCTTTTGTTTGACTAGAATATGCGTGGATTTAGAAGGTAAGTCTAAAACCTAGTGGCATTTGTAAAGTAAGGAACTGTTTGGATCACATACCACAATTACTATAACTATTGGTATTGATATTATAAGCTACTCAACAATAACGGATTTTGGTAAAAACCTATAATTTGTTTGCTAATATGAAATGGGTTTTACAAATTTACTATTTTCTCTTTTCCATTATTTTTTTAAGTGTGATGTAGCAGCGAAACATTTTTCTTCATTTGTTGAAATTAGTAGAACAACTATGGTTCCTTTTTTTTTTTTTACATTAAGAGGAATAAAATGAGTAATTAAAATGACTTCCTAATGCCAGGTTGTTAGTTAGAAAACTTATACATGTCTATCATTCTTATTGATTAATTCCTATTAACCCCAAGTAAATATCATCTATTGAATTTAAAACTCATAATAGGGTTTGAAATTCATTTACCAAACACCCCTAAACTTTTCTTTCTTCCGGGTTCACATATCTGACTTGTATAATGTGCTAAATAAAGGAAACATCTACTTCACTGGACTCCTTGAAGCAACTACTGGCTCCATCCCCAAACTTTACTGTTGGAGAACTGTACGGATTGGATTGAACTAGACTGAGCCTGCTGCTGGATGATATGCTAGATGATACGATCATCTGACGAAGATGAAAAGCAAGGAGGGGGATATACAAGACCGGAGCTTGAACCATAAGCTTCCCAGCAAAATGACGTTGTAATTTCACTAGTACTGTGTGAAGCGAGTTGGATATCTTCGAGATATATCCTTCTACATGGAGAGCTTTCACTGCATGCAAATTTTAATGCTCTCTCTGTGGCTGAAGTTCCTTTAATGCCAATGTCCTGTCAAGCGTGACAGTCTAACTTACACTGTTTTATTTCATTCCAACACTGTCCAACCTTAATAATATCTCCGTAATATCACTCCATATGCTCGATTTCAATTCCAAGTTACTATTCACGCTTCGAAACAAAATTTAACACTTAACTCGGCCGAAACCACACACCGGCAAATAATTCGCATAAAATTCTCTAAATTAGAAAATATTCACTTTAAACATAAATTCACTCATATTTAGATGAATAAACACAATATAAATAATATTTTACATTTTAAAATAAAATCCAAATTTTGAGCCCCTCCCAGGTTGAGCTGCGGGGCCAGTGCCAGGAGTTGTTAGGTTTCTGACCCGATGACAGTTTTTTCAAAAATAAGAGGATGAATATAGCAGCTCTACACCCTTATGTCTATGTCCAACTCCCTGCAGACGTATCTGACGAGCGCATATGATGTTATGCACGCATGTACATTCTTCTCTTACTGACCGGATAGTTGTTTGCAGACACATGTAGTAATCTTGTCAATCCACACTAATTAGATTACGTTCGAGACATACAGGGGATGGAACAGTTTAGTTGGGGTAGTACTGTGTTAGCTAATCTATACAGACAGATGTATCGTGCTTCTCGTACGGATGCTCTCAGTACCTCAGGGCCATATATGCGTCTACAGGTACTGTCGATAATGTATTTGAATTTGCTTCTGAATTACAAAAATATTGTTTACCAATTTATTTCCTGTTTGGAGACCAATGGTAGGTGTGGGAACATCTTCCTACTCTTAGGCCATCTATTGTTGTTGCTGTGGCCCAGGAGACTACCCACGTGTTGGAAGATGGGCCACAAAACAGTAGGGTGAATGCTCCGCAGAATTGTTTGACATTTTACGAGATCAACTAACAAATCTTTGGTCAGTACGAGGTGATAATATAATAATATTATGCTTTTCAATTGGCTCCCTCATCGCTTATTTTTACATGCTATCACAATGAAATACGTTTCTAACCATATTCTTTTACGCAGTTTATTTGGGAGCCATATACGATAGCATTTCTTCCTCCACATTGCACCACTGATGCATATCTATGGAGAGCACGTGTACCCCTCATCTTTTGACATATTGTTGAGATGCATCTGCCTAACAAGGTATTCCGACAGTTTGGCATGCAGCAGCAGATTCTAGAGCCACCAATGACGTACGAAGTGCTGCATGAGATAACTCAATTGGGTTATCAAGGTGCAAATTGGGCCCAATTGCATAAGAACTGGATAGAGTTATGGAATTGGAGGGCATCGGCATTGGTTCAGGACATTTCACAGATCCATACATGCCGATGGTGCATTATATGCGTTGGTATTCAATTCATTCCGTCCGCTACATTACTCCACCTATAATACAACAACCTCAGAATAACAGTCTCGAGGCGATGTTGGACAGCATGAGTACATGGCAATGTCAAAGAAAAATAAAATTCAGTGTTTACTTTGCTAGTATTACTGTTGTCATAACTGACGGTAAAATTATTTGCATGTCTTATTATTAACAGATGGATACTGTTACGCGCATAGCATGGCAATTGTGTGATGCTCTCACCCAAGGATTGACACAGGAGGATGTGCATGTATCTCTTCAATCCATCCAAAATGAGGCTTTTGGGAGCATGAACTATATGCAAAGGGGCATGCGTACTGGACTTGGTATATACGATCGGTAAGAGTCGGCTTCATCATTGCATCACAATATGACATACCTGCCACCTAAAGAGCGTGTTTTGGAACCTTTCATGCGGAACTCGTTCAGTCAAAGAGGTAGACGCCGCCACGAGTCCAGATGGCCACTTACCACGATGAAAACAGTTCACACGGCACAGGAGACCAGTCATTAGGAAGCACTGAATTCGATGCACATCTCTCTACTTCATCCACCCATTTACAAGCCATAGAAAGCTTTGACACTAATCTGCCAATAGGTACGGAGTGGGAGCCTTCCAATCACCATACATTCCAGTATACGAGCAGAGTGCTTTCGGTGCATACCGGACTCCCACTCAAATACCTGCATTTGGGGTCTCATTTCCATTTTCTCCCGAGACGGTTGATGCTCATATGAAGATGACATTATTTTAAACTACATTTCCGGGTCAAGTGGATATTTATCATCTGCAGTGCCACCCCAACACCGCACCATAGGAGGCAGCATGGCTAGTGCTTCCAGTCCCCCATCATGTTCGCAATGCAGGGAAGCTTTTGTTTAGACAGAATAAGAGGCAATGATGAGGCATTGGAACTCCGTCTTGATTTCGCCTTCGAAGGTCTTCTCAGGTTAAGAACTATGGCCAGCATAGGAGAAAGCACTGGAAATGCTGTTGTTCAACAAAACCGAGGAATAAAGGCAAGTAAAAGTAAATTTGTGAAGACTACGCTTACTTTTGAAACTGTAACCGACTTATTTTAATTTATTATTTATGATTGTACAATTTATTTCACAGTGTAGATGCCTTTACTTTTGTAATTTATGCAAACCCTAGACCCTAAACCCTAAAACACTAAAACTCTAAACCCTAATCCTCAAACCCTAAACCCTAAAACCCTAAAACACTAAAACCCTAAAATATTAGGTTTTCACACACTTTGGGTTTTCCAATTTTGTGAATTCAATAAAATATTTATTGTAGTTAAATTAGTCACAATTACTATAAAATATTTTTCCCTTCCAGCATGGATTTATTTTTATATACTACGTCCTACAACTCGTAACCCTAAACCCTAAACCCGTAACTCTCAATCCTTAGCCCTAAACCTTTAACCCTAAACCCCAATCCCTAAAATCTAAAACCCTTGTGTTTACTTTTTTTCAACCATAAACTACGACTCCCACCTTAACCCCCCAATATTCACAATCACTCGTTTATTAATATATTGAACTTCATGTATATATATGTTACAATTTTTATATTTTTGATAATACACAATTTTTTCCCTAACATAACTACAGATTTTTCATACGAGAAACACATTGGGTTTTTCAATTTTAACATTTCAATAAAGTTTTTTTCTTTTTCATTTGATTTATTAATGTAAAATATTTTTTTTCCCTTCTAGCATGGATTTTTTTTAAATACTACTCTTTCACGCCTTATATCCAAGCACTCTAAACTATTACCACCCAAAACCCTAAATCATAATCATAATTTCTATTTTACTAAAATTATTTTTTTAACTGGTGCCGCACATTTGTACCTGGTACATGTGCGGCACCAAGTACACAAACTTTTATCTAATTACAATTAAGTCCTCTACAAATTGTTAGCAAAAAAAAATTCATTTCAAGTTCCGCACATGTATGTGAAGAAAAAAAATTCAGCCATAGAACATGGACTTTTATTCAATTGACCAATAATTTGAGGAATTTGCCATGGACATGGGATTGGACGCCAAAGAAAAAAAGGAATGGGACGCGCAACGTTGACTATTTCGTCATATGAGAATGACATAAATTTAATTATTATTTTCTCTTAGAAAAAGTTGAATAAAAATCAACACCTATTATTGACCGCTTGGAAAAAAGAGCTGGTGTGGAAGCCAGAGTAAGATATTTCAAGATATTTCAACACCTATCAATAACCCGTCACGTTGGATTGTCTTTCATATGCACAGGAATCTTTATAGTCTGAAGGCTGACTTAGTAAACTAATTAAAGAATTGTCTACATTCCTCCGTCAAGATGCCGTAAAATGACAAGTGCTTTGTACCAGGGAATACGTTCAAATTAAGAGAGTGCACGTTGAGGCTTAGGGACTTTTGTAATTGTCAGTCAACTGCGTGCATGATTGGGCATGTAGAATTGCATTAAAATCCCGACTGTGCGTGTCCAAAGACTTTGATAGTAAACGAGTCAATTATGAGTTGTATAGTACTTTTCCGGTGGAAACTGGGATGTGCATTTAAAATACTGTGTCTCTTTTGTATCTGTTCCAGGCAAATTAAATGGACAGCTTTTAAGCTTTTGTCACGATTAAATGTCCCTTTCTTTGATTACGCTACGTAGTTCATCCATTTTTTCTTAGCTACTTAGATATTTACATAGAGTTTGTTATCGATTGATTATTTTAATTGATTATAGATTTTAATTTTAAATAATCACTTTTTATGATATTCTCAATTAGTTTTGTATTTTGATTATAATTCTTTTAATAACCGAAAAAATAAAATCTATAATAACTCAAAGAGTAGTTTTGTTGATTCTAATTATTCTCCATAATCAGTTTCTATCTAAAACAATAAAAAACAAGGCCATAATGAGCAAATGGAAAATCATTATCAAGTTAATTTTGAAGTTGATTGAAGATTTAAATACAATTAACAATTAATTTCTAGCAATCAAGAAGCATGAGTAATGGACGAAAGTAGTATCAAAGGATTTTAAAGATCCATTAAGTTCTTCAATACGTGACAAAAATGTGAGTCATTTTCTAGTAAAGGACCAGATAATCTCAATCTTTGGGCATTTAATTGTTGAAGCTTTTGTGCTCTAGGCATTTTTTTGCTCTTATTCATAGGTACAATGGGATGATTTCCCGAATGTTTTAGTGCAACAATTTCATTTTACTTTCAGAAAAGATGATAATGGATAGTTGTGATTGATTGTTGGCAAAATAAACTAAATTTTATAAGTTTGTTTTCATTTATTTACTAGTTTGATTAGAGCCAAGTTTTTAGCACTGTATTGTTTAAGAGTTTATGTTTCAATTTGATAATTTATTATGCAAGTGATTTCTTATTTTAAAAGTATTAGTAAATTAGAAATAAGCATTAGTTGAGATTATATCTTAGGAGAGTCTAAAAGTGTCTGTAATGTTTTCTTTGTTGGAATGTATGGCCTAAAACAATCATTTTGTTTAAATACATTCCTAATAAAGTTTTGTATTTTATGAATTTCCATTTTATCTGTTGAACATTTGATATAACTGATAAAGTCCTTAGAATATTTATTGATGTGATGGTAGTCACAAGAGTTGTTGACTATGAGATATCAATCACATTTATAATAAATATTCTTAAAGTTCCCTAGTCATAGTATTAATGAGGACATTATTAATACGGAAAGACTAGTACACAGTTGGTCTCTACTTAATGTAAGTAGTGGTTGTTCTCATCAACCAAGGTATAATGATACCTAGGCTAATGTGTAGATGAATTGTAAAGTACAAATTCATTGGAGTGATCCACACAGAGATCCCATTAGGATATTTATCTAGTGCCAATGGTTGAATCTCTTATGGGAAATTGTGTAAGTGATCCTAGACTTGAGATCACCACAGTATCTTGAGTGTGAATCACTACCTTTTGATTTTATTTCTTGTTACTCACCAGGAGTGACTTAAAGAATAGAAATTGGGGGTAGTGTGAAGCATGGAAAGATAGTGAGTGATCAAGAGAGGATTCACCACTCCGATAGTGGGAGTTGATATCTAGAAAGGCCACTAGTTGGAATTTAACCCTAATAGTCAACTATATTAGGTTAATTGAAGAATGTCTTCAAGTTAACTTAATCTAGGATTAATTCCGGGAACTAGAAAATTAATTAGTCATTAGGGAATTGGTACTTATTGTGAGGGCCGTGAAATTTACCTAAAATTTGTTTAGAATTTTTCATGAATGTGCTTATAATTTGCTTGAACATGTGCTTGATCACGAAAATTTTTTTTAAAAAAAAACTATCGAATTTGTTGCAAAACGATAGCTCGGGGAAAACTTAAGTAAACATTTGAATTTCATTCCATTAAATTAGTGAGCAATTCAATTGTCCAGTAAGTTCCGTCTAACTTATTCAATTTCAAATGTACCTAAACAAATTACCTTTGAAATCCCTATAATCAATTATACAAGGTCTTAAGCATTTTTTTTCTTCCAAACCGGTTTTATTCAAAACCCTTTTAAATCAAAGTGTGCAAGCTGAAACCACTTTCCATCAGGTCCAAATTAACCTTGCCATTTCAGCAAGCAAATTGTGCCGCCCCTCTCCACTTCTACATGGCCATCATGTGTTGGTTTCTTGCTGAAATGTTTTGCAACATGAACAAGTTATGTGGTCTCCTCATTATCACCGGCAGTTTGTATTGGAATTGCTCCAATTGCTGCTCATTATCTTGTCTTGGCCAAGAGCTGGTCAAGAGAACCGTCCCTCATGGCCAATGGAAGAAAGGCTTTTGCCATTTGGCAATCTTCATCATTCAATTATGTTCAATTGAACAAGGAAGCTTTCGGTTCCTTCTTCATTCAAGGTTCATCCGAAACTCTCTTCCTTGAACATTCTCAACCACTCCTCACACTCTCATTTCACTTTTCATTTCCCATTTCAGTTCAGTTTTTCCTCCTTCAAACTCTCACCCAAAAGCCTCCCTCTCACTCTCCATTTCTTGCTCTTTTCTTGACCACTTCAACTCTACACCAAGAACTCTAACCTTGGCTGCTAGCTGCTGGAACCGAGCTGGGATTTGGAAGAAGTGATCTTGTCTTCTCTCCATCCTTTTCTTGATCAAGCAAAAAGGGTAAGTTGCTAGCTTCTTGTAAAGTTTCCTTCGCAGCTTAGCATTTCCATCCTTAGCTTATTTCATTTCTTGTAGCTGGAAATCGGATTTGATCAGCCAAGAACTTCACTTGCTCTTCCGTTTCTTGAAGCTGGTTGGAGGTAGGATTCATTTTACATCCTCTTTAGCCTAAAGAAACTGTTTTACCTTCCTAAAGATATCATCCTGATTCATGAAACTGCCATGCATGTACTAGTGGACTTGAAATCTTGCCTTCATGCATTTACTTCCTTTTATATTTCTGGAAATCTGGTTGACCGAAGAAATCCCTGCTCTTGATTCCTCTAAGCTTTCCGAAACCTTAAAATGGTAGTTTAGTTGTATTATTCCATGCATGATCATTGGAAGTGGTTGGGACTTTCTTTGTGCTTTCTCGATGTTAAAGACCATGATTTCTCGATGTTAGAGAGAAATTCCAAAGAAAGAGAGAATAGGCTAGCACCTTTTCTACACTTTCATACACACACATCTAGGATCGTAGAGATGATTCAAGAGAAGATCTAGACTTCTCTCGCGCGTGGATTGCAGTAGAGGCAGGACACTTGGACTGCTGAAAGGGGCTAACCACTCTCTACAACGCAACAAGCAGCTTCTTGGATTAAGGTAATCCTACAACTCCTCTTCTCTACAAGTCATACGTAGCCTAGGGTGATTTCTGGTGGATTATTGGAGCTAAAATTTTTTGTTTTCCGCTGCGTCTGCTGCCCCAAAACCTAACACCAACAGTACATTACTGGCTTTTACATCTCTGTGGATCACAACTTTTTCCCATTCTTCGTGTAGATAGAATAATCCTGATGCTATATCTTTGATGACTCGCAATCTTTGGCTCCAGTTGAGGGTATACTTGGGTTGGTCATACAAAAACTTGTCTAGACTACCATTGGACATGAACTCGTATACCAAAATTAACTCTCCTTTACGCCGACAATAACCCAAGAATGGTACTAAATTTCTATGGCTTAAGCAACCAATACTGACAATTTCGGCAACAAATTCTCTCAATCCCTGCCTTGCTTGATGAGAGACCTTCTTGACAGCAACCTCAATCTTGTTTGCTGGCAAAACACCTTTGTAGACCCTGCCAAATCCACCTTCTCCCAACAACTCTTTTCCTCTAAACCCCTTCGTGGCAATGTATAAATCTTTATACTTGAACCTGTGAGGTCCATAAGCAAGCTCCCATTCTTCCCGCACTTCTGCAAACTTCCACTTTCTCCTTAGATAATAAGCTACTCCAGCTACTAGTATTAACCACAAAAGTAAGCAAATCATGGGCAATCCCACAGTGAAAAATTTAGACACTTTCTTATGTCCAAAGCGGGGTAGCTTGAGGAGCTGAGAGAGATCAAGAGCTTGCGCAACACCATTCATCCTGAAGCTCCATCCCAGTATAAAATGAGATGTTCCTCTTTCAAGTGGGCTAGTGGCTGCAGAAAAGCCAACATACATGGTTTGCTGTAAAATTGGCGAAAGGTCACATGTCAAAGACAAAAGAGGAGTATGTGGTTTGGCAGCCGCAATTGGAGCTAATGTAACATCGATTCTCCTAACTACCCCGTCGTATTCCACCCAAAGTTGCATCTGTTGACCGCTGATAAGAGTCAAGTTGTCAAATAAACTCCTGTTATTAGCTTGGTAACTCGCTGGCGCCGATACCTTGGAGATCATAGAGTTAATATCAATACCGACGTGGTTGTCATTGATATCTTCAAAATCTTGATTTTGGTAAGTGTCAAGCTCCACAGCAAAAATGTGATATGTTTGATTTCCATTGGTGCTGCTATTGAAGATGCCGAGAAACTGTGAGTCAGGCACTTCTGTAAGGTGTCTTTCTGGTGCAATCACGAAAGCCATTCCCATACCAGTCAAGCCTGAGAGATCGGGTACTATGGCAAACACAAATTGGGTGGAAAAGGAGAAAGCTGAACTATTAGATGTGCTCTTGAAGTTGATGGGATTGGGATAGAAGGCATGCCCGGTTTGTGATATGGTGGTGTTGGTTATTCGCAGGAAACCATTGCTGGTTACTGTGGCTAATCCGTCCAGGCTTAGATTTGATGATTTAAATCCTCGATAGATGTACCCAACATCATCAGAAGCAGCTGCACCAACTGAGATGTGAACTAGAAAATAGGCTAAAGCTGCTACTGCTAGTTTCGATGACATGACTTGAGGGTTGGATGCCAGTTGCCAAATTCTTCTTAATTCAGTAGCCTATATCACACTGTCTAGTGTTGCAATTTCTTCTCACTGCTTTCTAATTAACGCTATTTCTTCTCACTCCTTTCTAATTTCTCACACACACTTCGACTGCTTTTAACTAAGCCAAATGTGAAGCACTTATCGTGGTTTCACAAGGCAAGCCTCCGCACACCCGGCCGCACGCCCAGCCGCACACCCGCGTGTGAATCCGTGCACCCGCGTGCCTGACCGCACGCCCAATGCAATGGCCCCGCGTCACCAACAAGGCGAGCACCATCCGGGGAGTCCAAGAGTATTTTCATTGGCTGTTAGGCCACCCCATTACCCTTAGTCCTTTAGTTGTGTTGTGTATATGTAAATAAGAGTAGAGTGCATTTTAACTACCAGTTCTAGTTTTCTAGTTAAGATTACCTTGTGGGTGAAAGTACTAACCCACATCCGATTGTTGCTTTACTCTTGAGAACGTTGTATTACTTTTCTATTCTTAATACAAGTACTATTTTGCTCAAGTGATTGTCCCTTTAAAGCATTTCCCGCATTACTTTGTTTACTGCTTTAAGTGGGATCGTGAGCACACGAGTTGTTGGCGGAGCGGCTCTTGGGGAGTCGTTGGTCTTGCGGTCCGCCTAGTCATTGCCTGAACTAAGGCGGCCCGTAACAGTTGGTATCAGAGCCTCGGTTGTACCGGGGCCTGAACAAGTGAGACACGTAATGTCGCAGCAAGAACGGCTGGATGCCTTGGAGGCGGAAGTGACCCGCCTCAATACGGTGCGGTGAGGACGACGGAACCATTGATCAAAGAGTTGGTCAAGTTGAAATAGACTTGGCCTAGTTGAGTACCGACCTAGACAGGCAGGGAGAACTCAACCAACAATTGTCAAAGGTGACCCAAAACCTGGAAGTCGGGATGGCGGGGAACCAGGAGGCAATCGGGGAATTACAAACTATTGTCAACAATACAGTCGCAGAGCTGCGGGCTGCTATTGGTGACATTCGCGCCGAAGTGCGCATTCTTGATTAATTTGTGGCTAACAACAACAATGTTCAACCCAATGGAGGGGGTATGAACGGCCAGAGGCCTTGAGTGAAAATCCTTGAACCGAAAGCTTTTGGTGGGGAGCGAGATGCGAAGGAAGTAGACAACTTCCTTTATGACATGAATGACTACTTGGGCGCTTTCGCATAGTGGATGAAGCGGGTAAGGCTACTAGTCAATATTTGGTGGTGATGCCAAACTTTGGTGTGCGGGCAGAGGAAGCCATCAACAATGGTGCACGATCCCGTTAGCATTAGCTTTTACAGGAGGAGATGAAGCAGCGAATCAAAGAACATTTCTTTCCTCACCATACTCAGACTAAAGCTCGTGATGAACTCAATGAGTTGCGGCATCTGAGCACGATTAGAAACATATGTCAACAAATTTCAAGTGATGCTCCAAATTATTGACATGTCGAGAGCCGGTCAATTTACCACTTCCAAAATAAACTCAGTGGGCCAAATCGAATCATGCGAAGCACGGTTTGAGACCGGCTGTCAAAATAGTAGAAGGTTTTGATGAGTTGTACCAACCGAATCAAGCTAGGTCGGCTGCCGTCACAACCACGTCAAACCGCAACTTTCGTCCTGGCAACGGAAGAGGTGGGGGAGAGAGAACCCCAAATGCTGCCTTCCCTGCTCAGCAAGGAAGAGGAGGGGGAGGGAGAGCCTTCACGCCCCCGAACCAGAATCCTCCTGGTCAGCCGAAGGCCCCGGCACCTGCGAATCGTCCCAATGGTAATGGGCCACCCCGAGGATGTTTCTACTGTCAAGGGCCTCACTTTGCGAGAGAGTGTCCGAGATATCATAAGGCAGCTAATGCTTTCATGCGCCAACTAGCGAGTCTTAGCCAGGAAGGGCAAGACCACACCGAAGAAGATGGAGGCGAGGAAGGTATAGGCCCAAGTGATCGAGAGGCATCGGAGAATGGGGACACTGAGGCCATGGGCGCCTATACTTATTGGTGCAACGCCCTTGCTCATACCAATGAGCAAAGGCGAAAGCGCCCTCCCTCGGCCAAGGTTCCCACCAAGGGAGATAGGCAGGTTGACTTGAGACGAGGTCGCACCAGCCCTACCAAGGGGTATCAACGAGCCCCATCTGATCCCGCGACCCCGGCACCACCCGAAAGCTTAAAGGCAGATGAGATTGAAATAATCAGACCTGCTCGGAAAAAGAATAACGGGCTTATGATCATTGACTTGAAGGTCAATGGCAAACCCCTCACGGCTATGATCGATACCGGTGCAACACACAACTATTTGGCTGAGTCCGAAGTCGCACGCTTTGGGCTAATCTTGGAGGAGTCGAATAGTAAGGTGAAGGCCATCAACTCTCCTGCCCAACCTGTGGTGGGAGTGGCCAAGGCAACTGTCATAAGCTGTGGTCCTCTTCGGGTGCAGACGAATATCACAGCGGTTAGGATGGACGATTTCCAGTTCATCATCGGGTTGGAGTTCGCCGGGACTGGGACTACTAGTGTGGGTGGGAAGAACTGCCTACTTCGATTCGATGAGAACCCCTGCGTGATTCCGACTCGTTGCATGAACGCTAAGGTGCAAAGCGTTTCGGCCATGCAACTAGAAAAGGGTCTGAAACGAGGAGAGACTACTTGGCTGGCGCACGTTCGATTAGAGGAACTGGAAGAGAATTCGGGGCCAATACCCATTACCACAAGCACCTCTTGAAGGAATTTGAGGGGCGTGATGCAGACGAACTTCCCAGCGGTTCTCCAAGAAGGGAAGTAGATCATGAGATTGAACTGGTCCCCGGTGCCGAGCCTCCTGCATGAGCGCCATACCGAATGTCACAACCAGAACTAATGGAACTTCGAAAACAGTTGAAGGAAATGTTGGAGGCCGGCATAATAGTGCCTGCCAAATCCCCCTATGGAGCACCAGTCTTGTTCCAAAGAGCGGGGATGGGGCGTTGCGATTACGTGGACTTCGTATGCTTGAATAAGATCACGGTCAAGAATAGGTACCCCATTCCATTGATAGCAGATTGCTTCGACCAGTTAAGCGAAGCAAAATACTACACAAAATTTGATTTGCGGAATGGCTATTGGCAGGTGAGAATCAAAGAAGGTGACGAACACAAGACCACCTGCGTTACGAGGTATGGGGCATATGAGTTTTTGGTGATGCCATTTGGGTTAACCAATGCCCCCGCTACCTTTTGTACCCTGAGGAACCAAGTCCTCCCGGTGAACCAATGTGGTAGTGTGCACGAGCGACATTGTGATCTACAGACAGCGACATTGGAGGAACATGTTGAGCACTTGAGATTAGTCTTGCGACCGGGTTGAGAACGAACCGGCGTACTTAAACCCTCCAAGTGTTTATTCGCCCAACAGCGTATTGATTTCTTGGGGCATATCATTGAGACGGGAGAGATCAAAATGGGCCTCAAGAAAGTCCAAGCTTTGGAAGATTGGAAGTCACCGAGTAGTGTCGCCGAACTTCGGTCCTTCTTGGGTCTAGCCAATTACTATCGACGGTTTGTACGAGACTATTCTAAGATAGCCCTACCGTTAACCGATTTGCTCAAGAAGGGAAAGGCATGGGATTGGGGCAAGTCTTGCCAAGAAACCTTCGAACGCTTGAAGAGAGCCTTGTCTACCAATCTAGTATTGGTACTGCCGGATCTAAAGAAGCCCTTTGAGGTACACACGGATGCCTCTGACTTTGCTTTGGGTGGAGTCTTGATGCAAGAAGGACATCCTGTGGCCTATGAAAGTCGGAAGCTGAATGATGCCGAGCGGAAGTATTCGGTTCCAAAAGGGCTGCTTTGCGGTACATTGTCTACGGTGTGGAGACACTTACTTGTCGGGCACCATTCCTTGTTAAGGCGGATATCTGCGGTAAGCCACTTTATGACCCAACCTAAACTCAACAGCAGGCAAGCTCAGTGGCAAGAGCTGTTGGCAATGATTCACAATACAGCGGAAGGTCAAATCGGTGAATGCCCTAGCCGAACCTAACCCGTGACTGTCGGTGGCTGCTTCTGCAAGTCGGTGACCATGAGCATTCGATAACAGGTACGGGAACTCCTTCGAACGGACCCTAGCTCAAAGACTCTCATGGAGTTGGTGGAACAAGGGAAGGCTCGACAGTTCTGGCTCCAAGATGGTCTTCTGTGGACCAAGAAAGGGCGACTGTATGTTCCAAAAGGAGGGGAGTTGCGAAATCTCACCAGCAGTGTCATGACACTCTTTTGGGCTGAACACTGGGGAATGGAATGAACATTAGCGTTGGTTCAAGGGCTACTGGCTCCAAATGCAGGACGACGTTGATCACTACGTGCGGACCTGCCTTATCTATCAGCAAGATAAGGTAGTTCGTCAAAAGAAAGCGGGGTTGCTGCAACCCTTTCCAGTCCCTAAGCGACCTTGAGAGAGTGTTTCCCTTGATTTCATCACCAATCTGCCCAAGGTGGGTGACCTTGCTACAATATTAGTTGTGGTCAACCGCTTCTCGAAGTATGCAACGTTCATTGCTGCCTCGAAGTATGTTTCTGCGGAAGAGTCGGCGCATCTCTTCTTCAAGCACATTGTTAAATATTGGGGAATCCCCCGAGAGATTATTAGTGACCGGGACACTAGATTCACCGGTACCTTCTGGAGTGAACTCTTCAGGATTATCGGCTCTAAACTGTGCATGAGTTCGACAGCCCACCCTGAGTCCGACGGGCAGACAAAGCGCTTTAACGACATGCGGGGAGTATCTTGACATTTTGCCAAAGCTAACTAGACCAAGCTTGACAACGCTCAACTGTGCTTTAACTCCCAGAAAAGCTCCTCCACGAACAAGAGTCCCTTTGAGGTAGTGACGGGACAACAACCCCTCTCCACACCGGTGATTTTCTTGGCGCATCTCCCGAACTGGGCGAGAGTTTCTCTCTGGAGTGGAAACAAAACATCGACATAGCACGCGGCTACTTGGAAAAGGCCGTGAGGCGCATGAAGAAGAATGCGGACTGCAACAGACGTCCACTGGAGTTCCAGGTGGGGGACAAGGTTTTTGTGAAATTCCCGGATCAACGGCACAGTCGGCACTTACGGAGGAGGGACTCCTCCAAAAATACATGGGTCAGGTGTCCATCCGAAAGGATCGGAAGGTGGCATATAAGGTTGACATCAGGTGGTGGAAAGTGCTTGAGTTTTCCATGTTAGTCTCCTCAAACAGTACCACGAAGACATGGAGGATCCAAACAGGGGACAAAACCACCGTACCACCTTAAGCCATAAGATGACAGGGAAGCGAGTTGCGGAAGTGATCCTGGATGACAGAATCAGCAGGCATTCAAGGAAAGATCACCAGGAATATCTTGTGAAATGGCAAGGACGCGGGGAAGACGAGAACACCTGGGAGAATGCCACGAATCTCCAAGCCTTCCAACCACTAATCGATGAATATCTCAATAGGAAGGCAACGGGGGAGTTGCCAAAACAGGTGGGGGAGAATTTCCTGAGCCTCCCAGTGCCTTGACATGCGTGCGGACCATGCGCTAATGCAATGGCCCGCCACAACAAGGCGAGCACCATCCGGGGAGTCCAAGAGTATCTTCATTGGCTGTTAGGCCACCCCATTACCCTTAGTCCTTTAGTTGTATTGTATATATGTAAATAGGAGTAGAGTGCATTTTAACTACCAGTTCTAGTTTTCTAGTTAGGATTACCTTGTGGGTGAAAGTACTAACCCACATCCGATTGTTGCTTTACTCTTGAGAACGTTGTATTACTTTTCTATTCTCAATACAAGTACTATTTTGCTCAAGTGATTGTCCCTTTAAAGCATTTCCCGCATTACTTTGTTTACTGCTTTAAGTGGGATCGTGAGCACACGAGTTGTTGGCGGAGCGGCTCTTGGGGAGTCGTTGGCCTTGCGGTCCGCCTAGTCATTGCCTGATCTAAGGCGGCCCGTAACATGTGGGCACGTCACATACCATTTTAAGGGGGTTTAACCTTGGGGTGGCCATACCTCAAATTTGAACTAAAAATGGACCAAAATTGGATAAGTAGTTTATTGAATTGGAATCAGAGTCAGATTTGAGAAATCCGAATTGAAACCATAATCATGACTAGAGATTCAAATTTAAAATTTACAAAAAACTTGAACCTGAACAAAAATCGGTGGTTTAAAATCCGTTCAAACCGTTTAAAAATACAATTATATCCTTAGTGACTGGGTCATTTTGACTCAATTTAAAGTTCAATTCCAATGATCAGCACTCAGCACCAATAGTCTCGATTTTAGTCCACCAACCTATTATCCCAACTCATTAGTAAATGTAGCAATAATTGGTTTAGAATTCAAATCCAATCTAATTAAAATGTTAAAGTCAAATTAATCAAAATATTGAACTAGCACTTGATAACACTTTGAGTTTGACTAGTTATTATGACAAATTCATAAAAAGTTATTCAATTAAAAGATCAAGAAAATAAGTATTGTTAAATCAAAAAATAGCCATTTTTTAAATTAAAAATATATGTATTTGTTTCCTTGTCAAATAATAATATAATTAAAATTCATATTTTTATCTACATTCATTGTCATATTTACTTAAAATCAATTTTGCAATAACAAGTATTTTAATGTAACTAGAATCGGAAGAAATTGAAACCGTAACCTGATCGGAATAGAAATTCGTTAACCATAATCGTAACCATTCGTAAAAGAGTTCATTCAAATTCCACATTTTAAAAGAATCGGAACCATCGATTTTTAAATCGGAACTGATGGTTTTGAAACTATGGCCATGTTTAATTTGGCCACTACGGTAGTTGTCTTTTTTAATTGTATGGTGGATATATATAGTCCTTCTGTTCCATTATTCTATTTTGATCTATCTCAAAATTCTTGTTTGTTAGCCTAAATGGCAAATATAATTCTTATCTACTTTCCACCTTTACCCTTTGATATGTTGAAAAGCTTTTAAAGTCAACTTGTTTAGATTGCTATTTTCTGGATTTTTTGTGTACTAAAATGATTTGATGTATGTGAGATAAAAATATGATTAAATGTGTTCACAAAAAATATAAAAATTTGGTGTTTGGATTGCTTTTAGTTGTGGGACCTATTAAGTCATGTTTCAAAGAGTTTTGAAAAATGTGGACATGAGATTCAGGAAAGAATTTGCACTAGAGTGCATACTCGAGATGCTTGAGGACACTTAGTGTGACAGCCCCACTTCCCCCTAGGGAGTACCCTAGGGTATCCGTGGACCGCCTGCTTAGCTTTCGCCAGGACTCACTCACATAACGATCACTGATATACCAAACTAAAATACCACTCTCAAGTCAAACCAAATGATAACTCACACATACATTGTTTCAAACTTACAATCCCAAATTACATAAAGAACTTCATCAATCATTCTAATTCTCATAATACAAGTACTCTCAAAGCCATAGTTCAAGTTTGTCATACCCAACACAAAAGTAAACTCTAAGTCTAATGGTTGGCTCCTTCACTGGGGTTCTCAGTCCCTGTTAAGGAAAACAAATTGGAAAGGGTGAGTTAAAAAGCCCAGTGAGTTCCAAAAGCATGCAATGCACATAACACATATGACATTTCACTTCCATTTCAAAGTTAGTAATAAACACATAAGGAAAGCAAGTAACACTAAAAAGGGAGGATACAGGGGCTCTCAGGAGCCAGGATCCACGATGCTCGATCTCGAACCAGGTAGTTGACACTCCGTCAACTTTCATACACATAAACTATGTAGACCTTCACTTACTCCTTACTCCTCCAAACCCCCATCAGGCCCGACTCCAAACACTATATATCACTGGTTTGATCACTAGTTTATCACCGCACTTTATATCACTGGTTTATTGCTCTTCATCGGAGACAAGTCCATATGCCAAGTCTTGAGCATATATCACTGCACTTCACTGTATATCATTGGTTTATTGCTCTTTTCTGAAACAAGTCCATAAGTCAAGTCTCGAGCATATATCACTGCACTTCACTTCACTTAATTAACCCTATGGATCATCCCTTTCTTCTCGACCTAGGCTTAACCTCCGGCCCGAGTCGAATGGCTCACCGATAGGTCTTAGGAATTTCCTGACCTTTCACATACACATACAAATCACTGCAAAACACTTTTACAATCAATCATTTCAAAACACTTTCACGATTATTTTCTCTCAAATGGGGTAGGTGCGATAATGTACACACCACCCCATCAGAGGGTTCAAAAACCATGTTTCACTTCACATTCACTTCATTAAACACAATTGCAATCATTTTCATGTAAACACATAACAAGCATGGAAACTCACTGAAATAGTAGGGTTCGGCTTCCACGTTAGGGTCAAATTCACTTCCTTGCACACCCTCTAAACAAACAAAAACAGTAGTTGAGATTCATTTCCTCATTCATTAACTAAAATTATTCACTTTCGTTTCTTGGTTTCAATCACTATTCTTCCCCACTTCCCTCAAGGAAAAACATTCATTTCACACGCAAAATGTCTCAATGGGTCTTTTAAAAATCATTATATCATTTCCAAAATATCACTCCATCGATGTACTCCCTAAATACTATTTTCAAATTCTCTTTCATGTGGAATTTAAGTGAGGTTTCTTACCTCAAAATCACTTGTTTCACAAATACTCAACGCTGGCTCTTATTCAAAGCTTTGATACAAGTTTAAACAATTCTTATGAAATCTTTACATTCAAAATTCATGGAAATTATCCATAATATTGTAAAACCCTCAAATTTGTCTAAACAACACTTTTATCCAAATATTCAAGAAAACTTCACTTTTTGTCATTTAAAACTCATAACTTCACTCTAATCAAACACACACTCACAAATAAACGTAACACACATATACTTAGACCCAATCACTTCAAAAAGCATCATAAAGTTTCGAAATCACACTTCATAATTGCCAACTAGGGTTTCGGCCATCACACCTCTTTTCTTTCGAAATTTTCAACTACCAGATCTATTTTCTTGCCACAATATAAACTTATTTCACGAAATTCAAACATATCCACAATCAGGTCCTCAAGTCCGCTACCTAAAATTCACCTCAAGTCCGCTACCTAGGTTGGGATTTCGAGAGCCCAACTTCATCATTTCAAATATATTCAATGCTAGCAAAATAAACCGTAAATCTTTCATAATTAACTCTAATCAAGTTATAGCTAAGGGTTTTGAACCTTATACCTTTAGCTCTATCAAGATCTAACAAGATCCAACACGATCTCGTGAGCTCCTCTTCAAGCAAGTTACTTCCAAGTTTAGAAACACCAAAAGCTTCGATCTTAGCCCGAGATCCTCCTACTTGGATAGCGATTTTCAACAAAGATCCCAAGAACAACAGCAAAGCACTCTCACAAGCCTTCTTTCTCTTCTTTTTCTTTCTTCAAATTTTCAGATCTTCCCCCTCTTCCTCTCACCTTCACACGGCTGCCAAGGATGAAGAAATACAAGACAAGATCTTCCACTAAAGTCTCACAACTTCAAGAGGTTGGATGAAGAAGGAAATGGAAGATCAAACTACACTTTTTTCTCCCTTTTCTCCCTCAAGAATTTCGGACCAGCCCCTCTCCTTCCTTTCCTCTCTCACGGCTGCAACAAGCAAGAAAATGGAAGTTTTCAATGGTGGCTTGAAGGTTCAAGAAAGGAAGGAAGAAGAAATGGAAGAAAATTGCAAGCTCTCTCTCTCTCTCTCTTGCTCCCCACTCCCTCGGCCTCTCTCTCTCTCTCTATGCACCAATTTTTGCAGCTGAAAATGAAGCCTCAAGGAACCAAAAAGTCAAGCCTTAAGGGACAAAAAGGTGCAAATCCCCTGATTTGGGGAAAAGTGACTTCATGGTCACTTTATGTCGCGTCGGGCGCGACAGTCTAACTTACACTGTTTTATTTCATTCCAACACTGTCCAACCTTAATAATATCTCCGTAATATCTTTAAAAATGCTTGATTTCACTTTAAAGTCACTATTCACACTTCGGAACATTAATTAGCGCTAAAACAGGCCAAACACGCACACCGGCAAATAAATCTTGAAAAATTCTCTAAATTAGAAAATATTCACTTTAAACCTAAATTCACTCATTTTTCAATGAATAAACACAATATAAACATTATTTTGCAATTTTAAAATAAAATTTGAATTTTGAGGCCCTCACATCCTTCCCCCCTTAAAAGAATTTCGTCCTCAAAATTCGTATCTCAGTTTACAAATCATTTTGGACAATTCTCTCAGATCTCTTCTTCAACTTTCCAGGTTACTTCCTCAATCCCATGATTTCTCCATACAACCTTAGGCAAAGGAATTTACTTGTTTCTTAAATCCTTTACATTCTTACCATGAATCTGCACATGATGTTTTTCCTATAATAACAGCTCATCTACCTCGATATCTTCCAATTTCCATGACAACAGTCATTTCATCAACAATAGTATGAATTCAATTCTTATAACGTGGTCATCACTTAAGACTCTCTAGATGCTTACATATATATACCCCAGAGATCCTTATTACAATTATGCTTCCACTAAAATTTCCCTTCCATGGATTTTACCCTACAAATAGTACTCCCTCAAGGTTTGCAACACTATCTTCAAGTTTTGCTCATGCTCTCCTCGAATCTTAAATGTACCGTGGGGTCCTGGATAAATTTACCACAATATAATTCAGGTAAGGCTCGAATGTTGAGTACTAGCCCCAAGAATGCCACTGACATCGTGATTAGTCTTATAGCATCACTATAAATCTATAATGTCCATATCAATCGATGAAAATGCTCTTGATATATATATATCCTTGCTAATCTTCAATTGATGATATTTTCATAAAATTTCATCTTATTCTCAAGGTATAGTCAGAATAATGCCTTTTCTCAGCTAAAATTTCCATTTGACCCTCGAAATTCCAATTTCTTCAATTGGTTCTGCTTTTAAGCCTAACACTCAGATTTCCCCATGTTATGACCTTCACCATTTCACTCTATCAACCTTCGACTTCTTTATTTAATCCCTTAGATGTCTCTCCCTTCATCAATGTAGTTAGTGAACTCATAAATCTATTTACAAAATCACTAATATATTCTTACTCCCCCTTCATACTAACCTCAAGTTCTCGGTTGGGATCGCTCTACCTTCTCTTTCACTTTGGATTCCAAGTCTTCTCTCCAATTATTCATTAAATCTTTCTGTCGACTTTGAACGGTTTGGAGCCCTTCTTGGATTAATCTTAATTTCTCTTGGGGTTCCTTAACCCAGGGTATAATAATCAGATCCTAAAATCTTTCCCTCTCTTGTTTCATCCTCATGTATTAGCAACCGACATCTACTTCCATAAAGAGTTTCATATGGCGCATTCGTAATCTTCAAGAAATTCTACCCCACGTCTCTATTTCAAACTTAATTCCTTTTAAGAAGACAATTACTCAAGACTCTTCTGGTTTGTATAAAGCTCAAATGTTCTCCCACATAAACAATATCTCCACCTTACATACATGAAAATTTTACATCAATGTCTGGTGTCAATATTTATCATAATCACTCTAAAGAGGAAACTCATAGTTTCCTTCCATCCACTACGCATCTCTCAACTACTTCTCGAATAAGACAATCACTTAATTGTAGAGAGAATAGCATAAATGAACCTCTTATTTACACCCAACTAGATAACTGTAGTCATTGACTTCAAACCAAAACCAACATTCGATACCACCAATTGAAACATCAAATACCAAGTTCAATGGTCTTACAACAGATACATATTACTACATTAAGTGTTCCCTACACATAGCTTCCAAAAGTTACAACCATATACCAAAAGATATAATTAATCCTATTACATTACCACAAGTCGCAAACTTTAATTATCACAGCAACTTTAGCATAACCCAAGCGTTTAGTTTAGCCTATCCTTTTGTCGAATTTCACTTATTTCTTGAGCCTTGGACATGTGGCAAATTGGTGTTTGGTACTACCACACCGAAAACACCTTCCTGCCTTCTTCCAACAGTTATCCTCAGTATGATTTATCTTCCCACAAAAATTGTAACGCACGCCAGGAGTTAATGCTTGGCTTCCTTGCGGGACACTTCTTGATTGTCCCTTTCCACTTGGTGACCTGCTACAGAACACTCCTCTCATCACAGCTTCTCTTGATGCTCTAAGGGGTGTTCACTTCACTTATTTCTCTACTAAGCTTGAGAGGTGGAGCATCTACATCCACTGGTTCATGGCTACTACTAGGAGCATTCCTTTTTCTTGCATTGGAAGTCCTCACTTGGGCCTTTGTGCTTTCAATTCTTTGGGCCTTCTCGATCACATCACTAAAACTAGTATCTTGAGCCGCCGCCAAACCTCCCGGTATCTCTACATTTAATCCCTGCATGGCATGTGCATCCCCACAAATCTCTTTACATTTCTTGCTAGCAACACAGGAGCTTCCTTTGCCACCTTCAAATGGGTTGCTAAGGGGCATATTTAAAGTATCTGCCTTCATCTTCTCAAGCTTGTTATGCAAATTTTCTATTACCCCTTCATATTTCATTTTCACCTCCACATGCTTATTCAGCAGCTCGATTTTCTCTGCATATTCTTGTTTCCATTTTCCTTCCCAATATTCGGCTAACTTCCTCTGAAATTCCACCTCTTTTTTAAGAACCTCTAGCTCCTTACGTTCTGCTTCCCAATTTGCTATGTTGTCACCTTACTCAATCTCAACAAGTGTCCTAGTCAGGATTGCCAGCGTCCTACACATTTTAAGCAAAGATCTAATATTAAATCAGATCACTAATAATCAAAATCCTAACTAGGGGGGGTTACTAACTTCGTCCATGATTCTTGTAGAGGGCTCAAGTTTAACATAAGTACGAGAAAATAGAACAAGGTGAACTATTAGTAGACCAAACTCTAAAGAGAACCAAGGTACTTTATACACAATCAAAAATAAGAGAAATGCATTGAGTACATCGTAAAGCACGTTCGAATCAAAAGAGGCACAAAAGTCACATCAAGTTTGCAAATACACTGAACAAAAGAATGATACTTAAAGTAATTAATAAATATGCATTTCCAGGGAGGAGAACCATCTAGTGATTTTCTCACAAAAAGGGGTACTCGATATTTCAACTTCAAATCTCTCTACCCTGCTAGGGCTTAGTATTATATTGTTCTAGATCACTTCATAACGGCGCCAGACAACCATAGAAATCTAACACTAAAATCCAGATAACACATATTTTCAAACACCAAAATAAAAAGAAGCCAGTTCACCTTATGGTTGGTTACCCAAGAGGTCAAGTAACTTCATCCTCATTCTTGCCTAACATACCGAGTAGATTACACAATCTGTTTCAGGAATACATCCAACGCCCAAACTATCCCCATAGTTGCCTTTCCTTTTAATCATCACAATTATTGAATTCCTAAAATTATTCACAAATCACTAGTACATTCTCGATTCTCAATCACACTAACTCCAAGCTCTCGGATGCGATTACTCAACCTTCTTAATCCTTATGCCTAAACTGTCTGTTTAATTCTCAAATATGCTTGTGAAAATATGTCAAAAGCAACGGAAATTACAAAATTCTCATCAAATTCATGGCTTACCTTACTAAAATGCAAATTCATAGTTCCTTCAAAACTCAAGATTTTCTTATTCAAACATAACCAAATTCATGTGTGAAAATATATAAATTTACAATCAAGAATTGGAAGACACAATTAGAAAACTTAAACTTCTTCTTAGACCCAGTATATTGGAATCTAGCAAAATCAGCAATTTCCTTCCAACCTTTAATTCAAAAGATAGTGGGATTCATATACATGTCAAGAGTGACATGTTATAAAATATTTAAAACACATATGCATCATTTCCAATAGTCGTTTTGAAAATAAAACTACATCTCGGTTTTTTTAGACTTCAAAGTAGCAAATTTTCAGCAGATAGCTAAGTAGGAAAAATGCATTTTGTTCTCTTGAAACCTTTTTTATTTTGGCTCAAAGCCAGCATTTAAGAAATCAACTAAAAATTTTCAATCTCCTAACTTCTATAGTCAATACCATTCATCGCCCCAATTTTCCTTCCATTCTTAAGAGTACATTGATCATTCAAGTCTCAATCAACCTTTTTCTACGAATCTCCCACATAACGTTCACTTCCATGTAACGTTACTTAATTTCTAAGTTTTGTTTTCCACCAATCCCATATAAGAAACTTTCAAGTAACAAATCCTCTTTTAACCACTAAGATACCGTGAGTTCTCCGATTCACATAACATCCAAGTTAATCTCACAGTCCGGCATCCTAAACTTTAAGCCTAGGACACACTACAGAGATCCGAAACCTAAGCTCTGATACCACCTGTGACAGCCCCACTTCTCCCTAGGGCGTATCCTAGGGTATCTGTGAACCTCCTGCCTAGCTCTCGCCAGGACTCACTCACATAACGATCACTGATATACCAAACTAAAATACCACTCTCAAGTCAAACCAATTGATAACTCACACATACATTGTTTCAAACTTACAATCCCAAATTACATAAAGAAATTCATCAATCATTCTAATTCTCATAATACAAGTACTCTCAAAACCATAGTTCAAGTTTGTCGCACCCAACACAAAAGTAAACTCTAAGTCTAATGGTTGGCTCCTTCACTGGGGTTCTCAGTCCCTGTTAAGGAAAACAAATTGGAAAGGGTGAGCTAAAAAGCCCAGTGAGTTCCAAAAGCATACAATGCACATAGCACATTTGACATTTCACTTCAATTTCGAAGTTAGTAATAAACACATAAGGAAAGCAAGTAACACTAAAAAGGGAGGATACAGGGGCTCTCAGGAATCAGGATCCACGATACTCGATCTCGAACTAGGTAGTTGACACTCCGTCAACTTTCATACACGTAAACCATGTAGACCTTCACTTACTCCTTACTCCTCTAAAATCCCATCGGGCCCGACTCCAAACACTATATATCACTGGTTTATCACTACACATTATATCACTGGTTTATTGCTCTTCATCGGAGATAAGTCCATATGCCAAGTCTCGAGCATATATCACTGCACTTCACTGTATATTACTGGTTTATTGCTCTTTTCTGAAACAAGTCCATAAGCTAAGTCTCGAGCATATATCACTGCACTTCACTTCATTTAATTAAACCTATGGCTTGTCCCTTTCTTCTCGGCCTAGGCCTAACCTCCGGCCCGAGTCGAATGGCTCACCGATAGGTCTCAGGAATTTCCTGACCTTTCACATACACATACAAATCACTGCAAAACACTTTTACAATCAATCATTTCAAAACACTTTCACGATTATTTTCTCTCAAATAGGGTAGGTGCGATAAAGTACACACCACCCCATCGGAAAAACCATGTTTCACTTCACATTCACTTCATTAAACACAATTGCAATCATTTTCACGTAAACACATAACAAGCATGGAAACTCACCAAAATAGTAGGGTTCGGCTTCCACGTTAGGGTCAAATTCACTACTTTGTACACCCACTAAACAAACAAAAACAGTAGTTGAGATTCATTTCCTCATTCATTAACCAAAATTATTCACTTTTGTTTCTTGGTTTCAATCATTATTCTTCCCCACTTCCCTCAAGGAAAAACATTCATTTCACACGGCAAAATGTCTCAATGGGTTTTTTAAAAATCATTATATCATTTCCAAAATATCACTCCATCGATGTACTCCCTAAATACTATTTTCAAATTCTCTTTCATGTGGAATTTAAGTGAGGTTTCTTACCTCAAAATCACTTGTTTCACAAATACTCAACGCTGGCTCTTATTCAAAGCTTTGATACAAGTTTAAACAATTCTTATGAAATCTTTACATTCAAAATTCATGGAAATTATCCATAATATTGTAAAACCCTCAAATTTGTCTAAACAACACTTTTATCCAAATATTCAAGAAAACTTCACTTTTGTCATTTAAAACTCATGACTTCACTCTAATCAAACACACACTCACAAATAAACGTAATACACATATACTTAGACCCAATCACTTCAAAAAGCATTATAAAGTTTCAAATCACACTTCATAATTGCCAACTAGGGTTTCGGCCATCACACTTCTTTTCTTTCAAAATTTTCAACTATCAGATCTATTTTCTAGCCACAATATAAACTTATTTCACGAAATTCAAACATGTGTTTTGACGAGCGGGCCCCGTTGGGAGTTGAAACGGTGGACGGAGATGGTTGACAAGTGGAGTTATACATGGTATTTATGAAAGTTGATGGAGTGTCAACTACATGAATTGTGTTCAAGCTTTATGGACCTTGGCTCCAGAGAGCCCCTGTATCCTACCGATGTGATGTTATTCGCTTTCTTCATTTGCTTGTTCCTCAATATGAATTGGAAGTGGAATTTAATATGCTTTATGTGATTTGCATGTTTTTGGAGCTCACTGGGTTTTAGCTCATTGTGAGGACCGGAAAATTCATTTTATTTGACCTAATTAATTATTTTCTCTGAATAATTAATTTAGATCATTTTTATTGCAATTACACTATACGTTACTTCCTTTTATTTTAAAACCTTGTTTAACCATCAATTTAATTTATAAAATCACAAAATTCCACATTTTCATAAAATTACTTCAATAAATTAGTTGGAATTATTTGAATGTCGTTTATCAATTGTAATGGCACAAAAAGTTTAAAATGCATTTTTGCACGATTTAAACTATGTTCTCAACTAAACTATTTGAATGCTTAAATTTCATGCTCGGGTTTAGGATCGACTACTAGACATAAGTTTCAAATGTCAGAATATGTATTCGAGATACATAAATGAGAGAAATCAGGATCGTAATGTCGTGTCACGTGAATTGATCCGACACGACAAAAGTGGCTTTATGTCAAATTACCCAACTTCCCCTCATTTCTTCCATTTTCCACAAAAGCCCAAAAGTCAAGAAACATCCCCAACCACTCATTTCCTTTCTTTCTTCACCTTATAGCCAGTTCTTTCCTCCCTTATTTCTCCTCCAATTTCTCTCCAAAAAAGAAAAAAAGAACAGCCGCCCCTCTCTTCATCTTTTCCCTCTTCTTGTTTCATCAATACCACCAACACAAAACCTCCATCTTTGTACTCAAAAACACTTGAAGAGTTTGCTAGCTACCTTGGTGAATTGGGTTTAGCTAGGAGGAGAGGATAACCGGTTGTTGGGGCTTGAAGATTTAGGGATTTTGGGAGCTAGGTCATCCACCATAAGCCAAGCTTCTTGTTGGAGTAGAGGTAAGGTTGCAACACCAAGAACTTTGCTCATTTGTTTCAATTCTTTAGCTAAGAAAGCTTACAGTTCTTTGTAGTAGATTTTATTGTTGATTGGTTGAATGTGGGCTCTATGAAATCCCACCACATGTGAACTTGGGGCTGTTGATGATGTATTGTGTGTGTGTGGGAGGTGTTTATGTGGTGAATTGTTGTCAAAAATGAAAGAGGGAAGAAGAGGAGGAAACTGAGAGGAAAGGAAAAGCATGTTGTCCTGTTTTTGGTTGCTTTGATCGTAGCCTTTCTGTGTGATTTTTTAGCTGAAATTTGGTGAAATTGTAGCTTATATACTGAGGTTTATGCCTGCAAAATTTGGTGTTTTTCTAGTACCATTTTGTTGCTCAAATAATGTCTTAAATTTGTTCTTCAATTCTGGAAAAAAATGCGGTGATAGGACAGCTTTTGTCTCATGTTCAAATGACTATACTTTCTTACTCGGGTATCAAAATTGAGTTCTATTTGTTGCATTTTAAACTAGAATATAAGTTCTTTTAACAATATAAATTTCAAGGGCTAGTTCAATTTCTGTGAATTTTGGTGAATTTTCAAATATGACTGAAAATCAAGACTATTATGTTTTATTTTCACTGTGACAGCAGCTTTAAGCTGAAATTTGATTGGTTTTCGATTTGAATCTTGTATAAATATCTTCTCAAGAGTTTTAGTTCATCAAGTCTATTTTCCAACGGTATAAGATTTGTAAATTTTGGACTTATAGGACTCAAGTTATGATTTTTCAAAAAATACTGCTCAAAACCGAAACCTTTTCCAAGAAAGTTTGAAATCTGGATTTTGAGTGTTTAAGCCTACCGGTTGTTGTTGAGGTTATTTTGCCCTGTTTTAACAACATTATTTCGTGATGATTCACTTCTAAGATGATGGTCTAGATGAGGGCTAGACTTTTTGCAAAATGAGCATTTTTGGTTCATAAAAACGTTTAACAAAAGCATGTGACAATTGATGAACTAAAGATGGAATTTTGCTATGGTTACTGCCGGTTTACCTTGCTGTTTTTCAAGCCTTGTTTTGGACCTCTTTTCGTGGATTCATTGGTTGTTTTGAACTCTTAAATGTTACACCATGTGTTGGCAAAATGTTTTGCAAATGTGAGTTTAATTGGTGTGTTAAAATTTCTTGAAAGTTGGGTTGAAAGCTAGAAATCTTCTTCTTGCACTTTGTCGGATGATTGCCCTACTTTTGGAAACATTTCGATTCAAATTTTGCTATTATTTTTGCTTCCATTTGATAAGGGAATGCTACTAGAGCTTTTGTGTCAATGCTAGTTCTATTTTGGCTCAGGTGATCGAGAGGTTGTGGAAGTTGGCCCAACTACCGAAGTTTAACTTTTCTTGCTCGTTCACTTGTTTTACTGGATTTCGGTGAGTGTCCAAGTGCATGTTATTAATGCTTTATTTAATGCTAATGATTTGAAAAGCATGCTTGCTTGACTTGGTGAGCGTGTACTTTATCGCGCTCACCCTTACTTCAATTGAATTGTTAAAGGCTTGTACTTGTGCTTATTCTTGAAATGCTTAAAAACCCAAACGGTTGTAAGGTACCTTTCCTCCGTTTTGGGTAAATCTTGGTTAAGTCGATTGGAGCATTGTCTCATCGACCTCTTTTGCCAAGCGGTAGTATGTACCATACTCTAGTGAGCGGGAGGTGCCTCTCATCCCGTCTTGGTTTATAGATAAATTCCATTTTGACGAGCGGGCCCGGTACAGGGGGTGTAAGTAGACGGGCGAGTCTAAAGTGATGTCTATGGACAGTGAGATAGTGGTTGACGGAGTGTCAACATTCCAATTGAAAACTGTGGCTTGGGAGTGGATCGAAGGTGGTTGCGGAAATTACGAAACTTTGGAGACGGCCAATTGTATCCTTTTATAGTGAACTCTTTACTTGTTTGATGTGAATTCGATCTTTTCATCCGTATTACCGTTCTAATGATTTTATTACTAATTTGTTCTGCACGTGTGTGATTTCTTGGCCTCACTGAGCGTTAGCTCACCCCAATATATTTGTTTTCCTTAATAGGTCTTGAAGTAGGGATGTAGATCGAGGATATAGTTTCTTCTGTAGGGTTTCTACATTATTGTATAGAATTGATATTTACTATGAAGTTGATGGTCTATTTTATTTGAAATTTATATAATTGTAATTTTGATAAAAATTATTGAGGATTTACTCTTGTAAGTTAATTAGTATTTTTGTTGGACGTTAATTAGGGTTTTAGGAATAAATGCTTGTAATTATATTTTGGGTTTTATAGTGAGTCCTGGTGAGAGTTGAGTAGGCATCCCGCTAATACCCTTGGGTTCGCCCTTGGGAGAGGTAGAGGCGTCACAATTGGTCTTAGAGCCTAGGTTAAACATTTGTTTGGGATATTTTAAGGATATTTTTGACGACCCACCTCTCCCTAGGGCGTACCCTAGAGTATTAGTGGCCGTCCCTAACTCTCGCCAGGACTCATTCACTCAACCAGCATACAACTTATCAACTAAAACTCCGAACACAATATAATAGGAATAATACCTTACAAATCCATAACTTCAAATTACAAACTCAGAATACATAAATCCTCCATCCATACAATCAGGTTTCATATTACAAAAGCTTTCAATAACCATAATCCAAAGTTCTCAAAATATTTAACATAAGTAAACCCTAATTCTAAGGGTTGGCTTCTCCACTTGGGTACTCATTTCCTGTTAAGGAAAACAAATAGAAAAGGGTGAGCTAAAAAGCCCGTGAGTTCCCAAAAACATGCAAAGCACATAACACATATGATTTTTCACTTCAAAATTCATACTTGGAAATAAACAAGTAAGGAAAGCCAATAATCACACAAGAGTAGGATACGAGTAGCCCTCAGGGGCTAAGGTCCTCGAAGCTGGAGTACATTCCTGGACCGGTGCGCAATTCTCGTAGTTGACACTCCGTCAACTTTCATACTTAAAACCAAGTAGAACACCACTTACTCCTTTCTCCACCAAAACCCCTAACCGGGCCCGCCAGCCTAACAGGGAATTTATATTTGTGTATTGCTCTACAATAGGGACAAGGCCATATGTCAAGTCCAGAGCACACAACTGGTCACATAGCCCAAGGTTGTTAAATCTCCTCGATCTGGGTTTTCCCAACGGCTCAAGTCGATAACTTACCAAAGGGATTAAGAATTCTCGAGAACAGGAAATACAAGACACGTCACATCACTTCATATACCTCAAAACAGGATTCATGTCACAAGTCAAGAGATTCAAAGTATACTTGAAATATCATGACAACACTTTTGCAAATGGTACCATTCAAATGAGAGTAAGTGCGATAAAGTACACACTACTCCATTTGATGGATGAAAAATCTGCTTTTCACGACAATTCACTTAATCAGACACATTTCAAATTAAATGCACATAGTCAAGTATCATGCATGGAAACTCACCGAAATAGTAGGGTTCGGCTTCCACGTAAGGATCAAATTCACTTTCTTGTACACCCCCTAAAACAATTTTAAAAAAATAGTTGAGATTCACTCCTTCACTCATTAACTAAAACATTTCACTTTCACTTCTTAGTTTCAATCAATATTTTTCCCAAAATTCCCTCAAGAAAAAGCTTTCATTTCACATGATACAACGTTTCAAATGAATCTTTTGAAGATCACTATATCATTTCAAATATAATGCGCCACCTATGTACTCCCAAACCACTACTTTTCAAATCCTTTTTATTACAGAATTTATGTGAGGTTTCATACCTCAAAAATCACTCATTTCACAAATATACAACACTTGTTTTTTATTCAAAGTTTTAACACAAGTTTAAACGATTCTCATCAAGTCTTTATATTCAAAATTCATAGAAATTAACCACATTATTGTAAAAACTCTCGAGTCTTTCAATTCAACACTTTTTATCCAAAAGTTTATGAAAAGCTTCACTTTTCATCATTTAAAATTCAAGTGCTCACTCTACTCAAATATACACTCGTAGATGAATATAACACATATATTCTTAGGCAAAATCTCTTCAAGAAAAATCACAAAATTTTGAAATCAAACATTAAAATCACCAAGCATGGGTTCAACCATCTCATACATTTTTCTTCCAAAATTTTCAACAACAAAATCCTACTTTCAAGCCATATCAAAGACTATTTTCACGAATATCATACAAATCCACAATCAGGTCCTCAAGTCCGCTACCTAAAATCCACCTCAAGTCCGCTACCTAGGTTGGGATTTCTAGAGCCCAACTTCATCATTTCAGATGTAATCATTTCTACCAAGGTAAACCATGGATATATGATATTTAACACTAATAAGGCTATATCTAGTAGTTTTGAAGCTTATACCTCCGGATCTATCAAGATCCAACAATATCAAAGAAGATCTTGTGAGTTCCTCTTCCCAAGAATGCTTCCAAACCTAGCAAACTCCACAAGCTTCTACCTTTGCCCTTGATCCACTAGCTTTGTTGGTGATTTCCCACAAAAACTCCAAGAACAAGAACAACACCACACGCTCTCTTTCTTTCTCTTCTTTTCCTCTCTTTTTCTCCCCCAAGAACCGGACCAGCCCCGCTCTCTCTTCCCTCTCTCACGTCTGCAAGAATGAAGAGGATGATGGCCTTCAATGGTGGCTTGAAGCTCTAAGGAAGCAAGGAAGAAGAAATGAAGAACAAAAGAATTCTCTCTCTCTCTCTCTCCCTCCCTCTTGTTGCTCTCAGCCTCCCTCTCTCTTTTCTCCACAAAGTGCAGCTGAAAATGAAGTCTCAAGCAACCCAAAAGTCAAGGCTTAAAAGACAAAAAGGTGCCTATCCCTTGATTTAGGGAAAAAAGTGACTTTTGGTCACTTTATGTCGCGTCGCGCGCGACAGTCTAATTTACATTGTTTTATTTCATTCTAACACTGTCCAACCATAATAATATTCCCATAATATCACTACATATGCTCAATTTCAATTTAAAGTCACTAATCACGCTTCGGTACAAAATTTAACCTTTAATTTGGCCAAAACCACACAGCGGCAATTAATTCATATAAAATTCTCTAAATTGGAAAATATTCACTTTAAACATATATTCACTCATATTTCAATGAATAAACACAATATAAACAATATTTGGCATTTCTAAAATAAAATCAAGATTTTTTGAGGTCGTCACAATATTGTTCTTGAATGTAGAGTTGGGATAGCCTTGTTATGTTTTAAATGTGGTATTTTAAGTGAATTAGTGGACTTTAAGTTCTTGACTTATAATTTATGTTTGTTTTGTAGGATGGAGTGTGGAAATGATGCTAATGGCGTTAACGGGGCTAATGCCGATGAGGTTGATGGTGGAGAGGCTAATAGTCATGTAGAGTTTCCCAGGTCTATCTGATACCGAGTGACGGGTGGACCTCGTGTACGATACTCTCCGGTGAGTCATTTTCCGAGATGTGAGTGTAGGAAGACCTACACCTATCCCAACGATTTAGTTTGGTCTGTTGATGATGAGCGTCGGGAGTTGCTGCTCGCCAATAGGGCGCTCCGTAGGGAGGTTAGGGATCTGAGGGCCACATTGGAGACTCGTGACTCGAGGATCCAGACACTTGAGGTAGTCTCAACGATCTCGCTGGATCGGGCTAGAGCTTCTCGAGATTATGTTTGGAGGTCTAGGGCTCGATTCACTAGGATGGTTGATGAGGTCGAGGATCAAGCTTCTAACATTATGGCGGACGTTACTAGACTGGTTGATGAGGTAGGGGAGAGAACTGATAGCATGGCTCGTGAGGACCCCTTGAAGGAGGATCTGGGAGAGGAGGAACCCTCGGAAGAGGAGTCATCCGAGGAGGAGACTTCGGAGGAAGAGCTATTTGAGGACCCGTCTGAGGAAAGGGCCCCGACTAGCGGTTCAGCCACGTACTAGGCTAGGATTCTGATTTTGAATGTTTTGTAAATGGATTAGTTAGGGTGAGGTTTGTGATGCCTATGATTGTGACTGCATGACTGGCTGTATTTTTATGGCATCTGTGTGTGTTATATTTTGTAACACCCCATGATTTGCTAATTATTTGTGAACTTGCTAATGTGAATATATGCTAGCAGTTTCTATTTCAAATATTTTTACTATTGACTCTTGCACTTAAATTGCTTTTGAAGAACTGTTTTATTTCTGCATTTAAACATAATTAAAACTATGGACAGTTGGAGACGGATGGGGGTCGAGGACGTGTGATTAGGTAGACAAACCTCCAAAAGAAATTCAATGTTCGAGATTGAATGGAAATGAAGATAGATGGGCGAAGTGGGAGATTGAGTAAACACCGTCAGTAATCGAAGGTTTGACATTTTAGAACATTTGGTAAATTGTTGAGTTCTTACACCGGTGAACTAGCTTAGGAATTAAGAAAAAGAAAGGAAAAGCTTTGTAGGAGGTGAATTAGTCATGTTTAGGTTGTGAAGTAAATTAATGGTTTGCTTTAAGTTCATGAGACGGCTAGATGTTAGTAATGATGACTTGGCATTTGATCTATGCTCAAACATAGCTGTGTATGTAAAAAAATTTGGGTTTAAGAGTTGTAAACTTTTATTCATGTGATGGTGAAAAATTTTGTCCTACGATTAGTAGTTAAGATTCAACGATCCATGAATCAAGGGAATGTAAAATGGTTCTTCAAGTTTTAGATATAAGCTAAATAGCTAATGGGCTGAAATTTAATCCACTTTTGATAATGGAACCTGTTGTACTTGACTTTTGGAAAAAAAAAAAATTCAGTATTTCATGTTTAAGCCTTTATTTTAATTTTATCAATTTCAAGTGAAGTTTAACTCAAAGAATGAATTCAAAAGTTTTCAATTTAATATTGTATTTCTTCGCCTTTCTAGATATTGATATTTAGATTTGATATAAATGTGTTTTGGAAGCAATTTAGTATTTGCAACATTGTTTTCTTGTTTAAGTTTTAGACATTTCTTGTTTACAGAGTTTTCGTGAAACTTGAGTTTTTTTTTAGAGTGATTTTTTTTTAAAAAAAAAAAGAAGAGAAAGTTTTAACCAAGCCTTTTATGTCCTCAATATCTGACTCTTTTCAATTTAAAGTTAATTAAGAGTGCCTTTTCAAGCGATTAAGAATGCGAGAATTCATTCTTGTGAGAATTATTTTGATGATTTTATACCATCTTCTTAAAAGTTTGAACATTTTGATTTTAATATACAAAGCTATATTTTATCTAATATTACGCCCCCAAATTCTATGAAAATCATGTTCGGAATGAAGCCTACTCAATACCTGACGAGAGTCCAGCAATCCTACTGTAAACGATTCTTTTAAGTCCAAAGTCGTAAAGAATTTGTGGATGTCATCCATTCCTGGCCACCCCTTTGCAAATTTTCCAACTACAGCCAACTGAAATGGCTCTGCCACTGCTGCCAAATCGGATGGGGAAAAGACCACCGCGGGTTCGCCATGGCGAGTGGTGCATTCAAGGAATGAACCCAAGAGCCTTATTGTGTCTAATAAAAGATTTGAATTGATAGGAATAAGTTACAATTAGTAGAATAGTGAAGTTTTGGAAATTACAATTATGATTCATAGGAAATCACAATTTTGGATGCTGATAGAAAAGCTTAGGTGGTATTAATTGGTATATGTATTAGAACAATAAGATTAGGTTATGATACCATTTGTCATTTCAATTAAGGTTGACATCATAGGTGACATATTGGTCTCTTTTGAAATTATGTGTGGTACAATAACAAGATGGAATACATATATTTGGAGTGATTAAGTTTTCATAGATTTTATAATTGATTTAATCCTTGTAAATGACTTCAAGTGTGAATAGGAATTCTCAATTGGTGAACCATAAGTGAAAGAATTGAGGAACAAGCAAACTCGTTTGTTGAAGATATTGTGGATGAACCAAGGTGTCGAGGAAGTAACTTGAGGGTTAGAGGAAAAAATTTGGAGGAAATACCTAGAATTATTTCATTGTTCAAGTATATATTTCGAGGACGAAATTTTTTTAAGGGGGAAGGTTGTGAGGACCCGAAAATTCATTTTATTAGATCTATTTATTTAATTAATTAATTATTTTCTATGAACAATTAATTTAGATCATTTTAATTGCAATTACACCATACGTTACTTCCTTTTATTTTAAAACCTTGTTTAACCATCAATATAATTTTTGAAATTGCAAAATTCTATATTTTCATAAAATTACTTCATTAAATTATTTGGAATTATTTGAATGTCGTTTATCAACTGTAACGGCACGAAAAGTTTAAAATGTATTTTTGCACGTTTAAACTATGTTCTCGATTAAACTATTTAAATGTTTAAATTTCGTGCTCGGACCTAGAATCGACTACTTGACATAAGTTTCGAATGTTAGAATATGTATTCGACATATATAAAAGAGAGAAATCAGGATCGTAGTGTCGTGTCGCATGAATTGATCTGACATGACAAAAGTGGCTTTACGTCAAATTACCCAACTTCCCGTCATTTCTTCCATTTTCCACAAAAGCCCAAAAGTCAAGAAACAACCCCAACCACTCATTTCCTTTCTTTCTTCACCTTATAGCCGGTTCTTTCCTCCCTCATTTCTCCTCCAATTTCTCTCCAAAAAAGAAAAAAAGAACAGCCGCCCCTCTCTTCATCTTTTCCCTCTTCTTGTTTCATCAATACCACCAACACAAAACCTCCATCTTTGCACTCAAAAACACTTGAAGAGTTTGCTAGCTACCTTCGTGAATTGGGTTTAGCTAGGAGGAGAGGATAACCGGTTGTTGGGGCTTGAAGATTTAGGGATTTTGGGAGCTAGGTCATCCACCATAAGCCAAGCTTCTTGTTGGAATAGAGGTAAGGTTGCAACACCAAGAACTTTGCTCATTTGTTTCAATTCTTTAGCTAAGAAAGCTTACAGTTCTTTGTAGTAGATTTTATTGTTGATTGGTTGAATGTGGGCTCTATGAAATCCCACTACATGTGAACTTGGGGCTGTTGATGATGTATTGTGTGTGTGTGAGAGGTGTTTATGTGGTGAATTGTTGTCAGAAATGAAAGAGGGAAGAAGAGGAGGAAACTGAGAGGAAAGGAAAAGCATGTTGCCCTGTTTTTGGTTGCTTTGATCGCAGCCTTTCTGTGTCAGTTTTTAGCTGAAATTTGGTGAAATTTTAGCTTATATACTGAGGTTTATGCCTGCAAGATTTGGTGTTTTTCTAGTACCATTTTGTTGCTCAAATAATGTCTCAAATTTGTTCTTCAAATCTGGAAAAAAATGCAGTGACAGGACAGCTTTTGTCTCTTGTTCAAATGACTATACTTTCTTACTCGGGTATCAAAATTGAGTTCTATTTGTTGCGTTTGAAACTAGAATACAAGTTCTTTTAAAAATATAAATTTCAAGGGCTAGTTCAATTTTTGTGAATTTTGGTGAATTTTCAAATATGACTGAAAATCAAGACTGTTATGTTTTATTTTCACTGTGATAGCAGTTTTAAGCTGAAATTTGATTGGTTTTCGATTTGAATCTTGTATAAATATCTTCTCAAGAGTTTTAGTTCATCAAGTCTATTTTCCAACGGTATAAGATTTGTAAAATTTGGACTTATAGGACTCAAGTTATGATTTTTCAAAAAATACTGCTCAAAACCGAAACCTTTTCCAAGAAAGTTTGAAATCTGGATTTTGAGTGTTTAAGCCTACCGGTTGTTGTTGAGGTTATTTTGCCCTGTTTTAACAACATTATTTCGTGATGATTCACTTCTAAGATGATGGTCTAGATGAGGGCTAGACTTTTTGCAAAATGAGCATTTTTGGTTCATAAAAACGTTTAACAAAAGCATGTGAAAATTGATGAACTAAAGATGGAATTTTGCTGTGGTTACTGCCGGTTTACCTTGCTGTTTTTCAAGCCTTGTTTTGGACCTCTTTTCATGGATTCCTTGGTTGTTTTGAAATCTTAAATGTTACACCATGTGTCGGCAAAATGTTTTGCAAATGTGAGTTTAATTGGTGTGTTAAAATTTCTTGAAAGTTGGGTTAAAAGCTAGAAATCTTCTTCTTGCACTTTGTCGGATGATTGCCCTACTTTTGGAAACATTTCGATTCAAATTTTGCTATTATTTTTGCTTCCATTTGATTCTTAAAAGTTCGATTGTAACAATCAAGGGGAAGTTGGGTTTGTGACATGAAATCAGAAATGGAATTCAGCCAAATTTCCAAACTTGCTAGTGATTATAGGAATTGAACTAGAACTTGAGCTTTATACTGTTGGAAAGATATATGAACCTTGTTTTAAACGCCGCTGACAAAGCTCGATTTTGATTTTCTGCATCGAGTTATGGCCGTTCTTCCGAGACTGTTCAACCAACCTGTTCCTAGCCGACAGTTTTCTAGTGCCTCTGTTTTCACCAATTTCGACCCTGATTAAGTCTGATTTGAGGTTTGACCTCTGCATGAAAGTTGTAGGTCTATGTCTTAGCTTCGAAACGCCACAAATTCGTTTCAATCCGATAAGCATAGCACCAGTTGTAATCAAAACGCCGAGAGGTGTCAAAGCTGTTAAACCAAAGTGTCCTTTGTTTGTTGCTATTAGACACGTTTAGCACGTGCATTTTCGATTCATCTATGTTTGAGTGATTCTTTTACATTTGAGCTAGTTAAACCTAAATGTCTCTTATTTGTTTACAATTAGGCGTTGACGGTGGAAACGGAAGGGATTCCGAAGCGAATACCAAACTTTGCTTTATTTAACTCGGTGAGTGTTCCAACCTGTTTTAAATCAAATATTTTACTACTATTTGAAAATGACTTGTGAAATAATTTACTCGACTCATATTTGCAAAGAAATGATTTACCATTATTTCTAAGTAAAATGCTTTTACAAGTGAAATAATTTATGTAGGGTTTGTGAGTGTTCCTTATTTTCTAAAATGTTTTGTGTGTCCTACTCCAATAGTTTATTTGAATTTGCACTAAGTCTTACCTTGCCCACTTACTTAACTTTTGATAAGTGCTTCCATTACTTTTCAAACGTGTTTCACTTGTTTAGTGTAATATGGATTGTTACTTCTTCTGGTAAAAGAAATGGTTTTCCATCATGTGGGCGAGTTTCTTGTTACTAGTTATGCTTAAATGTATCTTTTACTCAAAAGTGTTTTACTCTTAATCATGTCCTAACAAAGGTATTTCAAAGAATTCCCTAGTATTTCCAAATAAAATGATTGTGAATGTATCTTGTGTGTTTACACTAAATGCCTTGTCGTGTTGATTAAGTGTTAGTTTATTTGTTACATGCATTACTGTTGAATGTTAACTGCGCATGTTGTAAGCCGTGAATGCTTTGGAAGCATCGGCTGAACTGGGCCCTTGCATGAACTGGACCCATGCCCTTTGTTATCGGCCAACTCGAGCCAGAAGCGGACTTGGTCGGGACCCTGTAACACTGGGACACTGGCTGGTTTACTTGAGTATTACCACTGGAGATATAAGGAGACTACTAACTACTGACTTACTGGTTCTATACGTTACTGTATTCTTTTACTGCTTATACTTGATTAGCTGATTGTTGAATGAATAAATGCTTGAAAGATTTCTTGTGTTGATAATTGTCTTTTCAACAATTACTTGTTAAAAGTGCTACTATGATGAACCAAGTTATTCCAAGGCTTTATTTGTTTTACTGAATTATGGAACCTCACTGAGTTTCTAACTCACCCTAAAATATTTTATTTCCCCCTCCCCCCCCACAGGGCTCGAGATGAAGGAAAGCAGGAAGTGATCTTTCTTAGCATGACTGGCAAGATTATCTCTTGTACTATTTGTAATCTTGGACTGTTCAACTTTTGGTGTTTTTGGACTAGATGGAAATGTAATTATTATTTTGGAGATCTTGCATTGTTATTAGTTTTGAGGTTTGTAATATGATTGAGGTCTGTAGTGAGTCCCGGTGAGAGTTGGGCAGGAGGTCTGCCGATCCCTTTGGTTCGCCTTAGGGGAAGGTGGGCTGTGACACTAAACACTAGAAAAAAGTATCACAACCTGTATTATGCGTGGATTATACTTTATGGTGGAATCTTATAATCTAAATTGTCAAACGGCTGACAAAAATCTCAAGTTAATGCACCCGAAAATAGTTGTCAAGGAGTCTAAATTGTTATTTGTTTTCTCTGGCTTCCACTACACTGCACCCTACTATGTTAGATTGTTTCTTCGCGTTCAATTAGTTCCTTCTACATAGTAGAGTCTATCAAGCTCGCTTAGTTTGTTGAACCTTTTTAACACAGCTGTTAGTGCAAATTTCCTACCAAAGCATGGTGTCAATGAATATGAAAATACGGGCAATTATGGGCACATATGGGCAATTTAGCAAATTAGATATAAACGCGTCCATTAGAGCCAAAATATGCTTATGGTGCATTCGCGGCCAGTTTCATTAAGATACAGAAAGAAAAGGCAATCTTCATAATATCTTTTAGAAATTGACTTGTCAATTTAAGCGAAAAGATTTCTGCTCCAATTAATAAGTTCCATTATTTGTTACGTAGGTAACTTGACATGTAAATGACTTTTGGTGCATTAAAATTCTACCAGCTTGTTTCAAAAAATATAAAAAATAAATATTACTTCAGAGCGAATGGATCTTGTGTTCATGATTATCAGTTGTCATTGACTTTGTTATCACAAGAAAATAAAAAAAACCAGACTGCTCATTCTCACTAGTGCGGCTTTATGTTTGTTTCCCGTGCTAAAGAGTAAGTCATCTCCTTCCTACTAAAATAATTGGATCTAAGTTATATTGCAGCCTCGTTATAATTTGGATTTGCCCAATTCCATCTATACTTCATAACACTACCCTATGTGTATCTTTTTTTTTTAAAAAATTGAGCTGTCTCTTGAAATAATATTAACTATTCTATGTTTGCATTCTCATTCCTACCGTAATTGTTGCTCAACAAACCCGTTAAATTTAGTATGTCAGTTAAATTGAATTTAAATAGGATAATTTGAGAAGTTGAGATGTAAAGTACATGAAATTGAAATTTAGGACACGAAACAAAATTGTAAAGTACAAGTTCGTGGCTGTAAAGTAAGAGTCCTTTTTTCTACACATGTATTTTAGTCACCCACTTCTCACTTCACGATAAATGTAATTAAATAAATAGTGATAAGGATAATTGTTCTTAACATTTCTTACATTTCACCAAGTAAATTTTTCATTCTTCACTTTAAAATGATAACTTTATGTCTCTTAAAAAATCAAGTCGATAAAATTTTATCCCAGCCTAGTTTTTGACTACAAAAAATATGATTTAATTTTTTTGTACATAAAAAATGATTGCATGTGGATCACATGGCAATTTCAGATTAAAAAGTGGTCAAAAACTTATATTGGAATCAAATTTTGCTAGTTTGAGTTTATATGAAATGTAAAGTTAGTACTTTAAAAGTGAAGGATGAAAAAATTCATCTGACGAAGTATGAGAGATGGTTTAAACAATTTTCCCCATAGTTAACTAGCGCCATCAGAAAATTTCACCATTTATGTAAACTTTTTCTAATTGAATTGGACTTTTTTTTTTTGGGGAAGTGTTGGACTAAATATCTTAGATTAATTATTAATGTTGAGAGTAATGAAGACAGGCTAATTGTTAATTCCCACAGTCTTAATTAAACGTGATTTCCTGCATCTTGCATATAGACCTATATACTTCATCATGAAGATATTCCTTATGGAGTTGACAATTTACATCCCATACGTTATCACTCACACCATTTTTAACTCATCTTTTCGTTTGAAGTATCAGATGCATAATTATGTTACTAAAATTTCAGATATAGGATTTCAGTGGGAAAGATCTTATGGTGAATATACCTTGAACCTCTCGTGGATGTTTAATTATGTCCTGAGTATTTTTCTTAGTAGAAGAAGACATATTCTACATCTTGTGGACTTTTTAAAAATAGTGTTCAAAGAGCTTGAAGAATTACTTATGTGCAGTGACATCTACTAGGTCTTAGATTGCTTTTTAGCATTCAATTAATTTCATTCACGTAGTAGAGTCCCTCAACCTCATTGTCCTTGAGAGGTCATGTTTTTAAGCTAGCTCTTTGTGCAGTTTCCACAAAGCGTAGCAACGGAGCTGAAAAAATTAAACAATGATCTAAATTCTTATATTTAGGAAAATATTTGAGTTTATCAATAAAGAACAAAGACGTACTTGTTTGTAATGTAATGTCCTTTTTAACATACCTCCATTTCAATTTAATCATAATCTGTAGTGAATTACGACTTGGGATCTGTTATCCAATTCTTGAAACAACTCGTGGGTAATGACTCAATACATAGATCCTGATTGTTAAAGAAGAAGATAAGACTACACAATTTCTTTGGTTAGCTTAAATGCTTTCACGGTCATTATTTGGCCAAGCTGCTGTTTTCCATCCAGATAGGTTGTGTATGATACTATGTAGCAGCAAAAACGGTGCAATTAAATAAGAGATTCTCATAACAATGTCATACAACTCATTGACATATTCTAAATACCACATGGAATCTTCAATAGTCAATTAATTGATTCTCTACCCGTTAAAATGTTGCTTTGTTTTTTCTCCTCTCACTTTGCATCCTCCGAATAGACATGTATTATTTTAGCCCCAAGACACATTGTTAAGTTTGACACAATCAAAAGAAATTATTCAAGTTATCCTCAGAAAATGAAGTTACGTTTGTTATCAATTTTATGCATTCACCAAAATCATGACTATGCACCATAGCACAATGTACCGCAACTGTTCACTGAGTCAAGTATTGATGTTTTGCTTATAATGTGCATACATGTGCCCCAAAAAAAGAAAAAAAAAAAACTGTCTTTGTTTTGGGAATTCAGGATAAAGGCACTAGAAGAGCTTAGATCCTCGGAAATGGTGAGCTGGATTGAGTGGATGGTGAAGAGATCTGAAGTTTACCCCTTGCTAAAAGTATATATATACTTAGGCTGGCTGGTATAAAATTTACTAACATTTTCAATGTTCTTAATTTCTTTTCTTTTACGGCGTAATATCTTTTTTGAGATTCAACAAATTTAAAACTAGTGGAATCCCATGAAGTTATGGTGGTCAAGGCGTCAAGGCTCCTTGCTAGCCTTTGCATCATTACATCAGGGATGTGCTGTAGCTGTAGAGTAATTAACATCAATCATCTTATTTTCTTTATCCACAGTATCACATGGAGTAGTGAAAGTCCCACATTTTTGTTATCAATATATATTAAATAAACAAATGTAGGGTCCGGAAGTTTAGTACTAAGATCGTCGCCAGCCAAATAAGTATCCAATTTCTCCAAATAACTTTAGAAAATAAAAATTAAAAACTAGAAATCCCGAGGACTTTGAGATTTTAGAGACGAAATAAGGTCCGGATGAGAAATTAAACTAGGTATGCAATGACTTCTTTCTGTCTATTTAGTAGTTTTGTCTTCAATCATTCATTCTCTGAATGGTCATGATTTTAAGATTCTTTGATCGATATTTTTGGATATGCCAAATTTTTCTATAAGATTACTCTTTTAAAAAGGAAATAGGCCTATAATTTGAAACGATCATAAAATGAAAGTGACTTTGTCTTTACGAGACAGCAAGAATAGTTGTATTGTGCCGATAGACAAAAGGAACTTGTTTATTTATTGATCATAAAGGGACAATTATAGCACCTAACACCACTAGCAAGTTGACAAACATGCCAATACTTTGCAATAAGCAAAGGCTCAATTAGCTATTCCATAAAGCAAAAAACAACCAAACCATATATAGCCATACAAATTTGCAAAATCAGAAGAAACAAACGACCAGAGTTAGAAAGCTAGTCTAGACCTGGCCGGCCGCTACTGATAATGAAGTTAACTACAATTAATAGATTAATAGAAGAAGCGTTCCAAGGCTCCATTGAATGTATCAACGAAGTTCTTTGACAGCAACCGACATCCCACCTGAACAGAATGAAGGATTACTAGCTACGAAGTAGTAGGTTAAACCCACCTCCAGATCATGACCGGGGACAATGACGGTTCCGCCATCTCCTCTCCATTTTGCATTTACGATTGCTGTATCACAGTCCAACCCGCCGTTGAAGGGAATCAAGTTGGTAAATGGCACCACCCTCCAGAGGGTACTGGATCACTGGGAAGAAAAAAAAAGGTGTTCAAATTAGATTAACTAATACTACTCCAAGAAATATTCTCAAGGGTAAGTAACTTGACAGGATTATTTAATTAAGAATTTTTCTAATGGATGCTCCTGTGCACTTATTAGTACACGTAAATTACACCTAACATACTGTGTAAATGCACACACTTATATTTATTGCACTCGATGTATTATTTTGCCAAATTAATTTCACTGCAAGAAATATTCCCAAGGGTAAGCAATCTGACAGTATTACTTAATCAATTAGGACATTTGCTTAAGCGTAATTAATAGTAATCTATAGTCAAGCATGATAACATCCTAATTACCCAGAATATCTTCTGCCTGCATGTCAACCGTATGAGTATATGATTCAGGGCCCTGAAGTGGATTCCAGTAGACAAAATGATACTCAGTCTGAGCAAAACTTGGCACCGCGAAACCCCAGAGGAGGGTAATCAAACAAAGGACTTTTTTGGTGGCAAAAGAAGGATTAGCACTGATTGCCATCCCGATTGTTTTTTGGCACGTACTACTTAGTACTTGCAATTACTAAGATGATAACTAATTAATTACTCTGGACTCCGGAGGTAAGGGGCAAAACGTCCTCAAGACTACAGGCGTATATATAGTCATCCAGATTGCTGAAGGCTATAGAGCTGTTGACCTCTTTAATTACATAGGAATCCTGTACCTTTAATGTTGTTGAATTTCCAAAAAAAATACACTATAGTAATGCCTAATTGCCTGCTTCTCCTGTCTTCCCCTTTTTTTTTTCTTTTTTCTTTTATCTTTTTCAGCACGCTCATGAAAATGGTTTTTTTAATCCCTTAGGAAACAACATTACTAAATATAGTCCTCATCTTTCTTACATAAAACTATATTTGATGATATTTAAACAGAATTTACGGAAAATAGTAGAAACATAATTGAAAAAAAGTAACAAATACGTTGATGTTAAAAGAGAGAAAGTCCAAAATTAATTAGAACAAGTACGAAATATAGGAGACTAAAAGTCTATTGAAAAACGGTAAGCTGGGGAATTTTGTTTTTTGGACAAATAACATAATGTAATTGCGATATATCTGCACTAGTAATAAAAAATACAACAAACATGCAATATATATAAACTCACTTTGTCATGTAGTAGACTATATCTCACACTATCTCACTTTTTTGTTTTTGTGAGCCTCATTTTCACGCCATAAAGTCATCAACTTAATCAAAAGACATCTTTATTTTGTATTGATTTGGATGTCTATACTCAGTAATGAATTCCACATTCTACCCTTGATGTATCCAATATTCTAGTTTCGTGCTTCTATTAACTGCTACTTTGTATATTTACAAAGTTGTCATCTGCTCTCATTGGATCTTGACACATTATTTTATGCGCTTTGCACACTAAGATTAACTACCAATTGATCTCTAGTTATCATAGCCATACGTGCTATATAGAAAAGTGTAAGAACAACATATGCCTGCTCAACTCGTTACACTTTCATCTCAGTGCTGAAAATGAAATTAAGTCCTTAAGAATATTGCTGAAAATAAGTGGACCTGCATACAGGATTAAAGTTGTCCTTTAGACAGTTGACTTTTATTTACTGCAGATACATTTTAACCAGCTTCTCATAAGCAATCGTTTCATGAGAAGCATCAAATATGTTACTGATACCTAAAATTTCGGATCCAAGATCTGATATGGGATTTCTTGGAGAATGAATATAGTGATTGTAGCATGTGGGATCTGTACATTCAATTATTTATTATTTAAACAAACTCATGGATGATTAAATAGACCCAAAAATAGCAATCACAGAACTATTACTGGCTTCTTTAGCAATTAATTGATTCCATTCACATAGTACATGCTGTCATATCCATTAATTTCTCTGCTCAAGCTACTGACATTAGAATAAAATATTACAGCCTGTGTGTTTTTTTTTTTTTTTTAGCAAGTACGAATTTTCCATTGATCAGAAAATTTAGCTTATACACAGTATATATATTTCCTTTTTACAACCCTACTTCACTATACAAGACAAGTTCAGTCTAATCCCCATTCTATCACTAATGCCCAGTTTTCTTGTGCTCTAGGAAATCCCCTCCATGAACTGGTTACAAGCCGCACAGCTTCCACAATATCCTTCATTAGTACATTTGTAGTATTATTTCCATTCTCAAAGACCATTTTGTTTTGTAGCCTCCATACATGATAAATTGTTGTAGCTAAGCATAGTCTCTTTAGTTGGTGAGCAAAGGATTTAGATGTCCAATGTGTTGCCATCCATGCTATCTCCTCCTCCCAAGTATAGTTCCCTCTATAAGTCAAACACATACTCTGCACTTTTTTCCAAACTGACCTTATAAAAGGACAATCAAAAATTAGGTGCTGCATGCTTTCTTCCCCAATTTTACAGAACACACATTTATTAGCTTGTACTCTTAACCCCCATCTCTTCAATCTGTCCTTAGTTGCCAGCCTTTGTTTGCATAATAACCATAGTATAAAAGCATAACACGCACATGTCCTTTCCCCCATACCAGCTTTGCCCAATTCTTTGTTTCCCCCTGTCTTCTTATCAGTTTCATAGCTGACCAGGTAGTAAATCTTCCAGTGGAATCCCCAATCCATATCAATTGATCTTCCAAGTCTATCATTGGTACTAAAGCTTCAGGAGTAGCATTTTTCATCCTTCTAACTTCTGCAGTAACTATTCTTGCTACTGGCCATCTCCATCCCCCTTCCATTATAATATCAGAAACTGAAGCATTTGGTTTGCAGCCAAAGCTATGTAATAAATTCTCGGTAAAACATTGATGCAAAGGTCCAAGTGGATGCCAAGAGTCATACCAAAAGTTCGTGTTCACTCCATTTGCAATCACATGCTTAATATGAGGCTGTACCAACTGTCTCAAACTAAGTATTTTCCTCCATGCCCATGTAGAATCCTGAGGAATTTTCACTACCCATATAGGTTGATATTTTAATAAAATACTATGCACCCATTTTACCCATAACGAGTCCTTCTTGCTACAAATATTCCATATGAGTTTCATGATCAAGCACTTGTTCCATAGCTCCAGATTATGCAAATCTGATCCACCTTCTTTTCTTGGTACACACACATCAATCCAACTGACTTTTGCTCCATACACTGTTTTTACATCACCTTCCCATAAAAAGGATGCCACCATACTATTAATTTTCTTAATCACAGCTTTAGGCAAAATGAAGACACTACACCAGTGTAAATAGACCCCAGTTAGTACTGTTTGAATTAACTGCAACCTACCTCCATAACTCAGTTTCTTGTTGGCCCAGCCTCTTATCTTTTGTTCTATTTTGATGAAGATTGGTTGGCAATCCTTGTAAGATAATGTTCCCTGAGACATTTGCATTATATTACATAAAGAACTTGCAGTCTGGTCATCCACTCCAGCTAGGAAAATTTGACTTTTTTGTAAGTTTGGCTTTAGTCCAGCCATCTCCCCAAATTCATCCACGGTTATTTTCATCACTTCAAATGACTTTGTTGTGGCAGCAGCAACAAGGAAGAGGTCATCAGCAAAGCCTAGATGGGTCAAACAAATCTCCTAACATTTAGGATGGAAATCAAAACACAATTTGCTTATATTCCACTTGAATAATTCAGAAAATACTTCCATGCCAATCAGAAACAAGTAGGGGGATACTGGATCCCCTTGTCTTAAGCCTCTTTCACTTTTAAAATACCCCACCAACAAACCATTGAGATTCAAAGAAAAGTGGGGAGTAGTAACACACAGTTTTATCCACTGTATAAAAAGAGCAGGAAATTGCATAGCCTTTAATGAACAGAATAGAAAATCCCAAAAAAAGTATCATAAGCCTTCGTAATATCAATCTTTAAAACTGCTCTAGGCTTGCCGTCTGTTCTATGATATCCTTTGACCAATTCATGCATCATTAAGATGTTTTCAGATTTATGTCTCCCTCGAACAAAAGCACTTTGATGACTACCAATGAGGTCAGGAATCACTACTTTCAGTCGGTTGGTCAATATAGCTGAGAAACACTAAACACATACATAAGTTTTCATGTCTCTTTAAAAATCTCTAACAGTTGAGAAACGTTTAGAGTTATATTGTTTCAAGTAGCGGTTAAAACTTAAAAGGTTGCAAACGAAACGCCAATAGACACTTTGAATCCATTGCCAGATTCACTATGAAGTCGGCCAGATTGGCGAGTCGGATTCTATTCAGAGAGATGTTTACATTATGTCTTGAATCCATGGTACGAATTCCATCCAATAACTTCACATTCCATGGATGGATTCGAATCTAGTTTAGAATCTCACCTCAATCTGTGAATGGATTCTATACGAATTTTCAATATAGTTGAAAATACTCCACAATTTCTCCCCTGTACGATTAATTACAACATTTTATGTACTGTGCCTACAAAATGCTGACAGTTGAACATGTTAGACAAAGAAGTGATTTACAGAATGAAAAGCAAAATTCTTACCACCATTACTTGAAAAATATTCATGAAAACCACAGATATATCATGAAAATATAATGCTAATTACCGAGCCCTATATTTGACAGAGCCATGTATAAATAAGAGTAAATCTTATATATACTGAAAATGTATACACTATCACTGTTTGATCCATGATACATGCGCAAAAGTTAAATTTTAAACTCAAATTTTATATAATTATAATTCATCCAATGTTGATAGTATACACTGATAAGTGATTATTTTGTATGCTTTTAGTATGTTTTCTATTTAGTTTTTGTGTGTTTTGCTATTTTAATGGCTATTTAACTAGGGTTTCAAGTAAAGTTCTGTATTTTATGGTTTAAATAGAAAAAAATGCATTTCTATGGATTAATGTAGTGAAAACTTCATGCTTTGGTAGGATAATGTTCAATTATCAAATGAGGTGAAAATGAGAAGATATTTGCAAAGAAGCTTGGACGGAAAGTTGGAAAATTGAAACATCCGAAATTGATGAAGTTCAAAATTGAGATGAGCAAAATGCAATTCAAATATCGAGGAATCAAAAGATCAAAAGTTGGAGGATTTAACGCATCAATTTCACGACGAAAAATTTAGATTTTGCGACTTTTGAGCTGATCCGCGAGCCTGAGACGCAATATAACAATTGAAAAAATCAACCAACTCGCGAATCCCTCTCAGAAGAAGCAGGGGACCAGATCCGCGATGGGATCCGCGAGCCTCTACCTCGCGGATCCACCTCACAGATCCTTGACAATGACTTGAACAAGTTGCAGTCGATTCCAAATTTTTCAACTCACTTCCAGCTCAATTTTCAGACAAATTTTAGGCAAATTGCGCGAAGAATCTTAGAAGATTGAAGAAACAACTCATGGAAAATCCAAAACAACAATTTGCATCAGCTTTACAACTCATTTGAGGTTGGAATTCAATGGATTCAATGCATGAGACACTTTGAAGCATTTCAAAGAAGGAAGATTCATGAAGACATTTTTCTTGACTTTTGAAGTTCAAAACTTTTCTTGTGTTCACATGAGGAAGTTTTGGATGCTTATGGATAAATTCTTCTATAAATAGAGTCTTTGTAGACATTTGAAAGAGAGAAAAAGAAGGAAGGTGAAAATTACTACCAAAATATAGTCTTCACTAGTTCATTAGCTTAGATAGTTAGTAGTATAGTTATAGTATAATTCAAGGATGTTTAGCTAAATTTATGCCTTGAAGTTATGGATGAACTTTCTATAACTTGTTTGTGATGTTTACTTGATTGATTGATGATATTATTTTGAGCAAGTATTTAGTACTTTTGGCTTTATTTTAACCGGCCATTAATTGTGATCATCTCAAGGTGTTAAGTTTGAATGAAAATGAGAATTTGACACTAGTTCATGAAGTGCTAAACCTAGGAAGTCACTCACAAGTGTAGGGTGATGCCTTTGTGGTTTTAGTGATTCATTTCATGTAATTTCATAGAGCAAATGAGCTTGTAGTTAATTCCATAACCACGCTAGCAGGTATGGTTTAGCTATGAGTATAGTTGATTCATTATGAAAGTATGTTTCATGTGCATTAGGAGATTACGCCATGCTTAGCCAAGGTAATAACATCAATTCAACCGGTAGTTTCATTTGCAAGAGTAGTAAGGAATTCCAAAACTTGAGAAGCTTTTAATTGTTATTTTCTACTTATTTTATTTCATGTTTGTAGTTTAGATTAACTTGCTTGCTTGTGACACTCTAAATAATAAAGGAGTTCAAAAATCACCGGTACTTGACATTCTTCCTGTGGGATTGACACCTAATCTACCCTATGCTCGATAACCGATCTGTATACTTACAGAAAACTGGGTGTTTAGGTTTTATATTAAAATTTGGTGTATGGTAAAACCTCGTCAAATTTTTGGCACCGTTGCCGGGGAAGAATTTGTTCAATATCAGTGCTAAGAACAACTTTATTACTTTAGACATTTTTACATTCTTTTCTTACTTATATAGTGTCTATTCTTATTAACTAATCTTTCTTTGGTGTATTTGGAAGCATTTTTTGATTTTAAAGAAGGATAGCAAGGACGCAGATCAAAGGCTTGAGAGAAGGAAGCCTGGCAATGGACCCCTACAATTTTCAAGACTATAACTATGGAGGTAACCAAAGGATGATCCAAGGTATGTCATTTGAAGATTGCACAAAAAGTATTGAGGCTAAACTTGATTATATTACACTAAATGTGCAATTGGACACCATTACAAACTTGTTTGAACAAAAAAGGAATGCTAATGCTTTTAATTCTAATCATGTGATTTGTGACTTGTGTGGAAGTAATCATGCTACATATACATGTATGCAAGCACAACATGTGGATTATTATGATGAATTTGAGCATTACAATTCTTTTTTGATCAATATGTTGCTAATTGTGATAATTCTTATACTTATGGTTGGAATACTCAATGTGCTTATGATGATTCTTCATGTTTTTATGATTACCAACCCAATGGTGTTCAAATTGAATCAAAACCTTCTTGGGAATTAGCTATAGAAAAGTTAGCTAATCCACATTTATCTTTGGAGCAAGAAAGATTAGCTAATGATTCTAAACCATGTTGGGAAGTAGCTATTGAAAAATTATGTAATACAACTTCTGATCATTTTGATAGGGTTGAGAAAAGATTAGATGAATTAACTTCTAACTTTGAAGGAATACAAGACCAATTGCATAATTTCTGTGAAGTTATTTCATGTAGTAAAATGCAAATTGACCCTAATATCAGTGGTGAGAATGTTGCGTGTGAAAGTGGAGTATATTTTGATGACAATGATGAATCTTATTTGCATTTCAATGATGAAATGTCCATTTCACATGATGGCGATTTTGGAATGAATTTTGAACCTCAAAAGGCAAGCATAAATGATGTTTATATAATCCCTTTTGAGGAATGTGTTGAATGTGTAGATTCCAAAATCATAATACCCCAAAAAGGCGATATGGATATTCCTTTGGTAAGTTCTCAAGTGGTGGAACTACAAGGTAATATCTATGATACACTTGAGATTGGTAACTCACTTCCTTTTTTCTTATCATTTGGTTATATGACTCATATGATTGAGTCACCTTTTAATGATCCACCTCATCCTCAAATGGTGGATTACTCATTAACTAAACCTCCTTGATGAAAAGGTTCTAAAGTCAAGCTAATGACTATAAAAGAGCGCTAGTTGGGAGGCAACCTATCAATTTATGTTATTTTGTTTAGTTTTAATGTTTGAGTGTGTATATTTTATGTTTTTAAGTGTGTTTGTTTTGTTTGTCTTGTAGGAAAATCAAACATGGCCAAGGTGACCTTTTTGGTGTGGTGTGAATAGTAAAATGCAAACAACTTGGTACCTCAATTTGTGTTTTAGTTGTTTATGATCCAAGAAAAAAGGTTAGTTATGTTGTTTTGATCATTTTACATGTGTTAGAAAAGGTGCATTTCATAATTAACAAGCAGGATTTTATTCCAGAAATAGTAGAAAATGAATGCTCAATGAAACGTTGCAGAAAAATCAGAATCAAATTTCCAGAAGGGTCGGCGAGCCAATCCACGAGATACGCCTCACAGATCCCTGAGGCATGCGGATCAAGATCAGAGAACTTTTCTAACGATATGCGATATGATCCACGAGGTACGCCTCGCGGATCAACTTCTGAGAATTTCCAGTTGAAAACGCGAAGCACAAAACGCGAAGTGTGCTTCACTAATCTAAATCTGAAAGGGATCCGCGATGCGTGGATCGCGGATCGGTGACCAGAAGCTAAAAAACAAAAAGTCACGAAGTAATTTCTTCACCTTCCTCATCGCATTTTCCCTGCAAAAACATGCACCAGCATACCTTATTTTCACACACTTCACCAAATCCTTCTTTTTCCTTGCTAATCTTTTCAAAAATCATCAACCCAACCCTAGTGAACATCAAAGAGCATTTTTATTCGATTAAAATTCAACAAAAACACCTCAAAATCGGATTTTTGAAGAAATTGAGGCTAGGGTTTCCGATTTTTATTTCTTCAATTCGTGACTGTTTCGGGCTAAATTCAAGGGGCTTTTTGCATCAATCATCTCCCCATTCATCCTTCTACCGATTCCAGGTAACATTCCTCATTTTTCTTGAACGAATTTCGATTTCCAATTTTCTTGTTCTTGGGCAATTTTGCAATTATTTTGGGTTTCGATTTTCGTGATTACTTGTTGTTGTTTCTTACTTCCATTATGCTTATTGATGATGTTTAAGCATGTTTTGTGAATAAATTATGGGAATGTGCTCCTTTTTAGTGGAGATTAAATTTTTAAATTTCCTATAAAATGCTCAATTTGAAATTAATGCTTGGCATGATTAAGAGTGTATTTAGTTGATTTTATGGAGTTTAAAATTATCCTTAGATGCTATTTGTTCTGATTGTGAGGAATTTTGAAATCATTTGTATAATTTTTGCTTTATTTTTGGATTTAATTTTATCTATAGAAAATGGCAATTATTGGTGACTTTGTGCATTTTTCATGGACTCTAAATCTTGATATGGAGTTGGTTGTGTATATTTGTGTTGAGATTTAGAGAAATTTTTGGATAATTTGATGAAAATTGGCATTTTCAAATTTGTTTAAAGGGATGATGATTTGGTGGAATGTGACTTTAAATTGATGATATTTTACGCTTCAATTTGACATTAGACAAATTTTTAAAATTTAATTGATTAGTAAATGTGCTTAACATTATTAATTTTGACAATTTGTTAGATATCATGGTCCGCACTAGAGGAGGAATTCATCGCTGTTCACCATCTTCTACTTCAAGTGGTGAAGAAGAACAACGTGCGCCATCGCCTCCACCACAAAGGTGACTGATAAGTGTTTATTTTACATGCTTTTAGTATATTTAAGTACTTAGTTTTTGTGTGTGTTTTGATATTTTTATGGCTAATTAACTAGGGTTTCTAGTGAAATTCTACATTTTATGGTTTAAATGAGAAAAGTGTATTTTTGTGGATTAATATGGTGAAATCTTCATGTTTTTGTAGGATTAAATGCTCAATTATAAAATGATGTGAAAATAAGAAAATAATTTGCCAAGAAGTCTTGACGGAAAGTTCGGATTTCACAAATTTGGAGCAGATTCGCGAGCCAATACGCGATGCAACCAATGAAGAAAAAAGATTAGCTCGCGAATCCCTCTCACAGGAGCCAGGGGACCTGATCCGCGATGGGATCCGCGAGCCTCTGAGTCGCGGATCCGTATCGCGGATCCCTGACAATGACTGCTGCAAGTTGCAGCCGAAATCCAGTTTTTCCAGCTCAATTTTCAGATGAATTTCAATGAAAGCTGCGTGAAGAATCTGGTGAAGTTGAAGAAACAACTCATAGCAAATTCAAAACACAATTTGCTTCAACTTTACAACTCATTTGAGATTGAAATTCAATGGATTCAATGCATGAAGATTCATGAAGACATTTTTCTTGACTTTTGAAGGCCAAATTTGTCATGTGTTCACATGATAGAATTTTGGATGCTTATGGATGAAATCATCTATAAATAGGGCCTCTTGTAGAGAAAAAGAAAAAGAATTAGAGAGAGGGAAGGCTAGATTCACTACAAAATGTAGTCTTCACTAGTTCCTTAGTTTAGTTTAGTATAGTTAGTAGTATAGTAATTATGTTTAGCTAAGTTATTGTCTTGAGTTATGGATGAACTTTCTATATCTTGTTTGTGATATTTACATGGTTATTTGATGCTATTATTTGAGCAAGTATTGAGTACTTTGGCTTTTCTAATCATGATTAACCGGCCATTAATTGTGATCATTTAAAGGTGTTAAATACACTAGTTCATGAAGTTCTAAACCTAGGAAGTCACTCACAAGTGTAGGGTGGCCCCTTTGTGGCTTTAGTGATTTATTTCATATAATTTCATTGAGCAAATAAGCTTGTAGTTAATTCCATAACCACGCTAGTAGGTATGGTTTAGCTATGAGTATAGATGATACACTACGAAAGTATGTTTCATGTGCATTAGGAGATTACGCCATGCTTAGCCAAATTAATATCATTAATGCAACTGGTAGATTCATTTGCAAGAGTAGTAAGGAATTCCATAGCTTGAGGAGCTTTTAATTGTTATATTCTAGCTATTTTATTTCCATGTTTGTAGTTTAGATTTAATTGATATGCATGTGACAGTCTAAATAATAGAGGAGTTTGAAAATCACCGGTACTTGACACTCTTCCCTGTGGGATCGACACCTATACTACCCTATACTCAATAAACGATCTGTATACTTGCAAAAAACGGGGTGTTTAGGTTTATTATTAAAATTTGGTGTAGTGTAAAATCCTCGTCAAGTTTTTGGCGCCGTTGCCGGGGAAGAGATTTGTTCAATATCGGTGCTAAGAACAATTCTATTACTTTAGACATTTTTATATTTATGTTTTTAGTTTGTGTTTTAGTAACTATTCTTCTTCACTAATCTTGCTTTTAAGCATTTTCAGGTTTTAAAGAAGGATAGCAACAACGTGGATCAAGGCTTGAGAGAAGGAAGCTTGGCAATGGACCCCTACAATTTTCAAGGCTATAATTATGGAGGTAATCAAAGGATGTTCGAAGGTATGTCATTTGATGATTGCACAAGGAATATTAATGCTAAACTTGATTATATTACATTAAATGTGCAAATGGATACCATTACGAATTTGTTTGAACAAAAAAGGAATGCTAATGCTTTTAATTCTATTAATTCTAATTATGTGATTTGTGACTTGTATGGAAATAATCATGCTACACATACATGTATGCAAGCACAACATGTGGATTATTATGATGAATTTGAGCATTACAATTCTTGTTTTGATCAAAATGGTGCTAATTGTGATAATTCTTACACTTATGGTTGGAATAATCCATGTGTTTATGATGATTCTTCATGTTTTTATGATTATCAACCTAATAGTGTTCAAATTGAGTCAAAGCCATCTTGGGAAATAGCTATAGAAAAGTTAGTTAATCCACCTTTATCTTTGGAGCAAGAAAGATTAGCTAATGATTCTAAGCCATGTTGGGAAGTAGCTATTGAAAAATTAGCTAATACAACTTCCAATAATTTTGATAGGGTTGAGAAAAGATTAGATGAATTAGCTTTTCACTTTGAAGGAATACAAGATCAATTGCATAATTTGTGTGAAGTTATTTCATATAGTGAAATGCCAATTGACCCTACTATAAATGGTGAGAATGTTATGTGTGAAAGTGGAATGTATTTTGATGATAATGATGAATCTTATTTGTATTTCAGCGATGAAATATCCATTTCACATGATGATAACGTTGGAATGAATTTTGAACCTCAAGAGGTAAGCATGAATGATGTTTCTATAACCCCTTTTGAGAAATGTGGAAAATGTATAGATTCCAAGGTCATCATACCCCAAGAAGGCTATATGGACATTCCTTTGGTAAGTTCTCAAGTGATGGAACAAGGTAATATCTATGAAACACTTGAGATTGGTAAACCTCTTCTTTCTTTCTTATCATTCGGTTATATGACTCACTTGATCGAGTCACCTTTTAATGATCCACCGCGTCCTCAAATGGTGGATTATTCTTTAAGTAAACCTCCTTGATGAATAAGTAATATAGTCAAGCTAATGACTATAAAAGAGCGCTAGTCGGGAGGCAACCCATCAATTTGTGTTATTTTTGTTAAGTTTTAATGTTTGAGCATGTGTATTATATGTTTTTAAGTGAGTTTGTTTTGTTTATTTTGCAGGAAAATCAAACATGGCCAAAGTGACCTTTTTGGTGCGGAGTGAATAGTAAAATGCAAACAACTTGGTACCTCAATTTGTGTTTTAGTTGTTTTTGATCCAAGAAATGAGGTTAGTTATGTTGTTTTAATCATTTTACATGTGTAGAAGAGGTGCATTTCACAATTAAAAAGCAGGGTTTTTAATCTGGAAATAGGAGAAAAAAAAGTTTTTTCAATGAAACAGTTGCAGAAAAATCGCAGAATCACATTTCCAGAACGATCCGCGATCCAATACGCGAGGTACGACTCGCGGATCCTTGTCACGCGGATCAACTTCTGAGACCATTTCTGGGGAACCGCGAACCATATACGCGAGGTAATACTCGCGGATCCTTAACATCGCGGATCATCTTCTGAGAAGTCCAAATTAAAAACGCGAGGTTCGAAATTAAAATGAGCAAAATGCAATTCAAATATCGAGGAATCAAAAGATCAAAAGTCGGAGGATTTAACGCATCAATTTCATGACGAAAAATTTGGATTTTGAGACTTTTGAGCTGATCCGCGATATAACAATTGGAAAAATCAACCAACTCGCGAATCCCTCTCAGAAGAAGTAGGGGACCAGATCCACGATGGGATCCGCAAGCCTCTGCCTCGCGGATCCACCTCGCGGATCCTTGACAATGACTTGAAGAAGTTGCAGTCGATTCCAGAATTTTCCAACTCACTTCCAGCTCAATTTTCAGACTAATTTCAACTACAAATTGCGTGAAGAATCTTGGAAGATTGAAGAAACAACTCATGGAAAATCCAAAACAACAATTTGCATCAACTTTACAACTCATTTGAGGTTGGAATTCAATGGATTCAAAGCATGAAGACACTTTGAAGCATTTCAAAGAAGGAAGATTCATGACGACATTTTTCTTGACTTTTGAAGCTCAAAACTTTTCTTGTGTTCACATGAGGAAGTTTTGGATGCTTATGGATGAATTCTTCTACAAATAGAGCCTTTGTAGACATTTGAAAGAGAGAAAAAGAAGGAAGGCGAAAATTACTACCAAAATGTAGTCTTCACTAGTTCATTAGCTTAGAAAGTTAGTAGTGTAGTTGTAGTATAATTCAAGGATGTTTAGCTAAGTTTATGCCTTGAAGTTATGGATGAACTTTCTATATCTTGTTTATGATGTTTACTTGGTTGATTGATGATATTATTTTGAGCAAGTATTTAGTACTTTTGGCTTTATTTTAACCAGCCATTAATTGTGATCATCTCAAGGTGTTAAGTTTAAATGAAAATTGTGAGGGCCTCAAAAATTTGAATTTTATTCTAAAAATGCATAATAGTATTTATATTGTGTTTAAACATTGAAATATGAGTGAATACATGTTTAAAGTGATTATTTTCCAATTTAGAGAATTTTATACGAATTGTTTGCCGGTATGTGGTTTTGGCCAAAATTAGCGTTAAAAATTGTTCCGACGTGTGAATAGTGATTTGGAATTGAAATCGAGCATATGTAGTGATATTATGAAAATATTATTAAGGTTGGATAATGTTGGAATGGAGTAAAATAGTGTAAGTTAGACTGTCGCGTGTGAAGCGACATAAAGCGCCCAAAAAGTGTTTTTCCTTAAAACATGGAAAAGAGCACTTTTTGTCCCTTGAAGCTTTGACTTTCTTGCAACCTTGAGCTTCATTTTTCAGCTGCATTTTGGAGTGAAGAGAGAGAGGGTGGCCGAGAGCAACAAGGAAGAGAGAGAGGGGAATTGTCTTCATTTTTCTTCCTTTCTTCCACCAATTCTTCTTGAAGCTTCAAGCACCATTAAACACCATCATCTTCTCCATCATTTCTTGCAGCCGAGTGAGAGGAAGAGAAAGAGGAGCTGGTCTGATTTTTCTTGGGGAAAAAAAGAGGAAAATGCTTGAGGTTTGAGATTTCATCTTCATGATCATTCATCAACTTGAAGTGTGAGATTTGATTGAAGAATTTTGGGCTTGATCATCTCTTCCTTGGCAGCCGTGAGTGAGTGAGAGAAGGAGGAGAGATATCCGAAAATTTGAGAGAGGAAAAGAAGAAAAAGTGAACTTGTGGTGAACCTTGAACTTGATCTTGGAATTTTGTGGGGAAACACTAACAAAGCTTGTAGATCAAGGGCTAAGATCGAAGCTTGTGAAGGTTGCTAGGCTTGGAAGCAACTTTGGGAAGTGGAACTCACAAGATCTTCCTTGATCTTGTTGGATCATGTTAGATCCGGAGGTATAAGCTCTAAATCTACTAGATATAGCTTTATTAGTGTTAAATAGCTTAGATCTATGGTTGATATTGGTATAATGATCTCATCTGAAAAGATGAAGTTGGGCTCTTGAAATCCCAACCTAGGTAGCGGACTTGAGGTGGCCTCTAGGTAGCGGACTTGAGGACCTGATTGTGGCTTTGAATGATATTTGTGAATTTGTCATGATATGGTTAGACATTAGGGTTTTGGTTGTTGAAAAATTTGAAGGAAAAATGTATGTGATGGCCAAAACCATGCTTAGTAATTTTAATGTTTGATTTTGAAATGTTGTGATTGTTCTTGAAGAGTTTTCTTCTGAGAAAAACATGTGTATTGTTCATTCATGTGTGTGTGTGTGTGTGAGGGAATGTTTGAAATTTAAAAGGTGAAAAGTGAAGTTTTTCATGAAATTCGAATGAAAAGTGCCATTTGATTGAATTTGAGGGTTTTACTATATTTTGGTCAAATTCTAGGGATTTTGAATATAACGGCTTGGTATGAAGTGTGACGGCCCCACTTCTCCTTAGGGCGAACCATAAGGTATCAGCGGGCTGCCTGCCTAGCTCTCGCCAGGACTCAAGCACTCAAAATTTTAAAACGATAGCTAACAAATCCAACTCACAACCCGGGAAAGGAAATAACTGTACTAAAATAACATTAAATCCTAATATGCAAAATGTGAAGGCTAACAAGCCCAAAAGATCAAGTCCAAATCTATTACACAACCAAGAGTGGGAATATACAGATCCAAAAGGAATTACAGTTCTCCAATTCTAAACTCTGGATAAAAGGGCAAAAGAGTGAACTAAACCTAGCTAAGGTCGCTAAACTTCGGGTTCTCGTCACCTGTTAAGGAAAACAAATTGGGGTGAGCTAACGCTCAGTGAGGCCAAGAAAACATGCACAGACAAATCAAAGTAGTTAAATAAAATTAATGAAACAGTAAAAGAGCCAAATAGTTAATAGAACATTTAAATAGTACAATTTTTAAGGATACAGTTGGCGGCTCCACATTTCCACAATCTCTGTAGTTACTTTCTCCGCTTCACAAGTATCAATTTCTTGTCATAGATTGACACTCCGTCAACCACTCACTCTCACGGTCCATATTCACTACTTACTCCCTCTCCCGTCTACTTACACCCCCTTGATCGGGCCCGAACTCCTAAATTTGATCAATGATTGGCAACCCACTATGAGTATGGCAAGTCGGCAGACTCATTCCAACCGACGTGCTTTAAACAGTAAAAACCCATGGTTCACCCATCCCTTGCCCTAGCCCCTGTTGCCGGACAAGGTGAAGGGATCCCAAATGGGGTTTGGGCGTCCCCACAGTTATAACACTTTAAATAGTTCAATCAATTCAAGCAGTCAAGCAAGTAACCATTTAAACAATTAAGCTCATTTTGAGACAATTCAAAGAATGTGAGCGCGATAAAGTACACGCTCACCGAGGAACACAAGCATGCTTTCAATTTATTTACATTAACTAACATGCACTTGAACACTCACCGACAAAGTAGGTCTCGAGTTCTAGTTTGGATCACTTTGTAATTCAGCACCACCTCCTAAAATATTTAAAAAGCAATGAAAATAAGTTTCTAGTTTATCCACCAAATCTCATTCAAGAAAATCAAGTTTAATATCTTCATACTTGAGCAGAAATCTTTGAAAAATCGTAACTTGAGTTATATAAGTCCAAATTTCACAAAATTGGTACCGTTGGAAACCTCATTTAATGCTCTAAAACTTTTCAGAAAGCACCAAGATAAAATTCTGGACAAAAATTGCCCAGATTTTCGAGTTAAGTTCAGCTACAGTACAAAACAGAACATAACAGGTTATTTTCCAGCCAACTTTGAAAATTCACTAAAAATTGTAGGAAATGAATTAGCCTCTGAAATTTACATGGTCCATAGACCTATGACTCTAGTTTCAAATTCCACTAATAGCACTCGATTCTGACTCTTGAAGAAGAAAATATAGCTGCCCAAATAGAACAGGTCAGAATTTCTGATATTTCTGGAATTCCAGATTTTCAGGGCCATTTTTAGAACACCATTTGAATGACGAATTCTTACTCAAAAATCACCAAATTTTGTACAATAACTCTACTATATATAGGTTATGTTCACACCAAAATTCAACCAAAAACTCTCACCGGAAGACAGTTTTATTAATGCCCAAAGTGCACTCAGCAAACTTGATCCAAACCTGTGAAGTTTTGTCCTCTTCATTTATGAGCTTCTAAGTTATCCAAATCACCACCAATTACCCTAATTTATCAAACCAAGCTAGTATTAATCTTCCTAGGCCTAATGATGGTCAAGAGTGATGCAAGGTTAGATTAAAACATAGCACCAATTCAGCCCAAAAATTCGGACAGCCTACCCCTTCCAAATTCCAGATTTTTGCCCCAACTAAGCAACCAATTTTGCATCAACTCTTGAAGGGATTTGTGTGGGACAAATTAACAACTTAAACTTCACCATTTAAGCATCACATTTAGTCTTCAAGCTTGAAAAAACTCAGCCAGAAAAACAGAAATAAGACAGCAAGATTTTCGGCCATCACTAAAGCTTCCAAAACAGAATTTTCTCCTACCACTCTTGCTATAACTTTTGTAGGGCTTTTTGTGGGGAAAATTAATAACTTAACACTCAACATTTAAGCATTACAATCAGACCTTAAGCCTGCAAAAATGCAGCTATGAATTTAAAAGAAAAATAGCAAAGTTTCAACTTTAGTTCATCAATCTTCACATACTTTTGTTAAACGTTTTCATGCACAAAAATGCTCATTTTTGCAAAGAGTCTAGCCCTCATCTATACCATCATCTTAGCAGTGAATAATCACAAAATAATAGTGTTAAAACAGGGCAAAATAACCTCAAAAGACAAGTGACAACTTTGAACACTCAAATTCCAGATTTTAAGTTTTCTCGGAAGAAATTTCAGTTTTGAGCAGTGTTCTTTGGAAAATCATAACTTGAGTTATACAAGTCCAAAATTTTTGAATCTTATACCGTTGGAAAATAGACTCAATGAACTAAAACTCTTGAGAAGACACTTTTACCAGATTCGAATTGAAACCTAATCAAATTTCAGCTTAAAACTGCTGTCACAGTGTGAACAAAGTATATCAGTTTTGATTTTCAGTCAACTTTGAAAATTCACCAAAATTCACTGAATTCGAACTACCCTTGAAATTTATACCACTAAGAGAACTCAGATTCTATTTTCAAATTCAACAAATGGAACTTGATTCGGACCTTCCTACACCAAGTTACAACAGTTGGAAGTAGGCTGCAAAACCAACCCTGATTTCCCAAAATTCCAGATTTGAAGAACAAATTTGAGACATTATTTGAGCAATGAATTGATACTAGAAAAACACAAAATTTTGCAGGCACAAACCTCAATATGTAAGCTCCATTTTCACCAAATTTCATCTAAAAATTCGCATGGAAAGGCTGTGATTAAAACAACCAAAAATAGGGCAGCAACCTTTCCTCTCCTCTCAGTTTTCCTCTTCTTTTCCCTCTTTCATTTCTAGCAACTAAACACCTCCTAAACACCTCTCACACACACAATAGATCATCAACAGCCCCAAGTTCATACATAATGGGATTTCATAGATCCCATTTTCCATCAATCAACAATAAAATCTACACAAGGAGCTTCAAGCTCTCTTAGCCAAATAAATGAAAGAAATGAGCAAGGGTTTTGGGGTTTTGCCAACTTACCTCTACTCAACAATCAGCCTAACTTTTGGTGGATGAATTAGCTCACACAACCCTCAATCTTCTAAGCTCAAAACCGGCTTCTCCTCTTCCTAGCTGGACAGAAGCTTGCCCCAAGAAACTAGCACCAACCTCAAGCTTTTTTGTTGGCTTCAATGGTGGGTTTGTGTTGGTGTTTTTTGAAGAATCAAGAAGAGGAAGAGGAAGAGAGAGGGGCGGCTGTTTTTGGATGAAATTTAGGAAAGAAAATGAAGAGAATGAACCGGCCAAGAGGGAAGAAAGAAAGAAAAATGAATGGTGGTGGTTAGTTTGACTTTTGGGGATTTTGTGGAAAATGGAAGAAATGAGGAGAAAATCAGTAATTTGACATAAAACCACTTTTGTCGTATCGGATCACTTCATACGACGTGAAACTACGATCCCGGTTTCTCTCATTTATATATCCCGAATACATACTCTAACATTCGAAACTTATATCTAGTAATCGATTCTAGGCCCGAGTACGAAATTTAAGCATTCTAATAGTTTAAATCGAAAACGTAGTTTAAACGTGTAAAAATGCATTTTAAAACTTTTCGTGCTATTACAATTGATAAATGACATTCAAATAATTCAAACTAATTTAATGAAGTAAATTTATGAAAATATGAAATTTTGCAATTTTATAAATTAAATTAATGGTGAAACAAGGTTTTAAAATAAAAGGAAATAACATATGGCATATTTGTAATTAAAATGATCTAAATTAATTATTCAGAGAAAATAAATAAATAATTAATTAATTAGGTCGAATAAAATAAATTTTCGGGTCCTCACATGAAGTGTTCTATATTAATATTAAAGTTTTAACTAAGAGTGAATGCCAAATTGTTGTGCAAAGAGTGATTTTGAGGTATGAGACCTCACTCAAATGTCTTGTTAAAGAGAATGTGATTGTAGTGCCCAGTGAGTACATCGGTGGAGTGTTATTTTGAAATGATAACGTGATTTCCAAAAGGATTTATTTGGAACATTGTATCATGTGAAATGAAAGCTTTTCCTTGAGGGAATTTTGGGAAAAATGTTGATTGAAACTAAAAAGTGAAAGTGAATTGTTTTAGTGAATGAGAGATGAAGTGAATCTCAACTATTGTTTTAAATTGTTTTAGGGAGTGTACAAGGCAGTGACTTTGATCCTTACGTGGAAGCCGAACCCTACTATTTCGGTGAGTTTCCATGCTTGTTACGTGTTTACGTGAAAGTACTTGCAAGTGTGTAAAGTGAAATGATTTTAAGTGAAAAATGGTTTTTGTACCCTCCGATGGGGTGGTGTGTACTTTATCGCACCTACCCATTAGAGTGAAAATGATCATGAAAGTGAAGTGTAATGAATGATTATAAAAGTGCGATACAGTGACTTGTATGTGTATGTGAATGGTCAGGAAATTCATGAGATCTATCGGTGAACTCTTCGACTCGAACTGGGGGTTAGGCCTAGGTCGAGAAGAAAGGGTTGAGCCATAGGGTCAGTTGAATGTCACAAAGCCTAGTGATATAGACCAGTGATATATGCTCGAGATTTGGTTCTTGAACATGTCTCGAAAAAGAGCAATAAACCAGTGATGCCCAATGAAATGAAGTGTGCTCGAGACTTGGCTTATGGACTTGTCTCTGATAAGAGCATCAAACCAGTGATATATATATATAAGTGAAGTGAAGTGAAATGAAGTGTACTCGAGACTTGGCATCGGACTTGTCTCAGAAATGAATACAATGTACACAACCAAAGTGAAGTGATAAGTGCTTGTAGTGCGGGCCCGGTGGGGGTTATGGAGGAGTAAGGGTTAAGTGATGGTCTACATGGTCAATTGTGAAAATTGACGGAGTGTCAACTACTTGGTTCGAGGACAAGCTTCGTGGAACTTGGCCCCTGAGGGCCCCGTATCCAACATTGTATTGTTAATCGCTTTCCTATCTGTTTAAATTCCAAGTGTACTTGTGAAGTGAATTTATATATGTGCTAAGTGACTTGCATGTTTTTTTTCTGGGAACTCACAGGCTTTTTAGCTTACCCTTTTCCTTTGTTTTCCTTAACAGGAAATGAGATACCCAGTGATGGTGCCAACCCTTAGGCTTGGGGTTTACTTTTGTAATGATGTTTTGAGATCTTTGAATTGCAAGTAGTGAGAGCTTTTGTATTATGAAACTCAATCGTATGGATGAATGGTTTATGTACTTTGGGATTTGTAATTTGAAGTTATAAATTTGTAAGGCATTGTTCTTTTATATTGTATTCAAAGTTTTAGTTTGATAAGCACATGATTGTTTGAGTGAGTGAGTCCTGGCGAGAGTTGGGCAAGCGGCCGCTGATACCTTAGGGTACGCCCTAGGGAGAGGTGGGTCGTCACAAAAATGAGAATTTGACACATGAAGTGCTAAACCTAGGAAGTCACTCACAAGTGTAGGGTGGCGCCTTTGTGACTTTAGTGATTCATTTCATGTAATTTCATAGAGCAAATGAGCTTGTAGTTAATTCCATAACCACGCTAGTAGGTATGGTTTAGTTATGAGTATAGTTGATTCATTATGAAAGTATGTTTCACATGCATTAGGAGATTACGCCATGCTTAGCCAAGGTAATAACATCAATTCAACCGGTAGCTTCATTTGCAAGAGTAGTAAGGAATTCCACAACTTGAGGAGCTTTTAATTGTTATTTTCTACTTATTTTATTTCATGTTTGTAGTTTAGATTAACTTGCTTGCTTGTGACAGTCTAAATAATAGAGGAGTTCAAAAATCACCGGTACTTGATATTCTTCCCTGTGGGATCGACACCTAATCTACCTTATGCTCGATAAACGATCTGTATACTTGCAGAAAATGTGGTGTTTAGGTTTTATATTAAAATTTGTTGTATGGTAAAACCTCGTCAGATACAATACTAGTATAGAAAAAATTAATCCTATAAATAACACTACCGACATATATATTTCAATGCACCCTTTGGAATCTAAAGAATCTAACCGTTAAAATCATTCCACGTCATATAATCGTTAGTTAATATGCCATCTGACCACGATGGTATATGGATGTATATACATAGATGTAAACCAAAAAACTGCCACCCTTTTTTAAATAAATCTCCAATGTGTAACCAAAAACGAAGTCCACATCACATCAACATTAAAAACAAGTCTTTAGTTTCTTGCAAGTTTCTCCATATACGATTTACCAAAAAATAGACAAAGAATTCCTACAGTAATTTGAATACATTAACTATTCTACCATTTATATTTGGATCAATTACTTTAAAATCCCCTCTAGTTTTTGCAAAAGCCATAGACCTCCCCTCTTGTTTTCATGATAACAGATAATATCAAAAACTTCCCTTGCCCTTGATTGAGGGAGGAAATTAGCTCGTTTTGTTAGGAATTCACTCAATTTTCCCAAACTGCCCTTGCAATGATACAAGTAATTACTATTTCAAAAATTAAAAAAAAAAGTGAAGCTAGTTTTTTTTTTCTTCTTTTTTTCCAAACTTTATAATTGCAATATTTGATGACACCTTTTCTTTTTATGACACCTGGTCATGTTGGCCTTCCGTTAACTCTATCCTTTGTTTTTAAATGAACTACTTGTATTTTCATAAGTAAATTCATAAAATTTTTTGTTCCATTATCTAATACTTATACATGAGTTTATATTTTTAAGCATTAAGATATTCCATAAATAGACAATGTATTTTTAAGTACTAAGATTTTTCATAAGTATACAAATGGAGACACCACATTTTATTGCAAAAATAAATGCAAGTGCATGTCTCTTTATTTTGATGGGACAGTATAATAGATCTAGAATGAAATCACAAATATATGAGGTCTTCAATCTTCATGATAAATCTCTCTTTTTTCTACTTATTCTTCATTTTTTGAGAGATTTAAGGCTCTTTATATTGACAAATTTCTCTTATTAAATGTAAAGGACATTAACAAGAAAGATACATGATAAAAATGTAAAATCAAAACTATAATAAATGTTGGATCGATGAAAAGTACCGATAAGGAAAGTCTATGCTATTTTTAAAATTAACGGAAGGTGATGTGTCTAACTTTTACATAAACTAAAGGAAGTTTATGGTAGTTTGGGAAAAAAAAAAGTGATGTCTCTAACTTTTACGTAAACTAAAGGGGAGATTAGTGTAATCCACCCTTTAGGTTTCATCTTTTTTATTGAGGAATCTTGTTTAGCTTACAATAACAATAGTCACCAAATTTCTTGGTTTTGTACTTCGGGGGATTGCTTTCGCTCACAAGTTTATGGTGTGGCCCAACCAGATGATCTGCTGGCGGCTCTAAAAATACTGGCCATGACATTCTTGTCCTCTCCTTATTAACAGTTGATCTATGAAGCATGCTCCTGCATCTCCCATTGCTCAAAATCTACGAAGATAATATAAGCATACTGAATTTCCCAGAATAATTTTGTTTGAGAGAAACAATTGTTGATAGCAAAGCATTCGAAATCAATGAAGTATAGTACTTAAATTGATTGTCCCCACCACTATGTGGCCTTAAAACCTATAATTTTTGTTGGATTGCCTAATAAAACCTATAATTTTTATAAGAGGGAGGGAGGGAGGGAGGGAGGCTGGGAGCACATGGACATTAAATTTTTCAGGTCCATAGCCAAGTCTATTGCATAAAATTGGTTGGTCAACTAACTTGATCAACAAACAATGTAACAGAATGTGATCGAAGAAAAGAAAAATACGGAATTGCTTAATATGAGTAGCAATTTATAAATTTCAGTTCTCTTAAATGCAATTTTCAAGTTCTTGGGGTCCTTCCTTTCGAATATAATGAGCACTATGTTTCTTTATCTTAGACAAAATAAGTAGGTCTTATTGATGAGAAAAGCAGTTATACATGAAGAAAGAATGTCAGTATAACTTTGCAATATTTGATAATGTCATTCAACATACAAAGCTTCCACAAATACCCATACGACAACATACTATGACGACTGTCCCATTTACTTGCTATGTCCTAGTTCTTCTTCACCCCAAAAAAAAAAAAAAAGAACTTATCTAGCAATATTATCATATCATTCTAAAATTGGAAGATGAAGATGTCACCTACAAAAAATGAAAGTAAATCATGACATTACTAATCGATAGACATAAACATTAGAATCTTTAAAATTAAGAAGGTGAATTATCTTTTAATTTATTTCCATCGTTTAAGTCGTATATCATTTACTATAGGATTTTTCATTGGCGACATATCAATACATATCAATCTTTCTTATATTGGGCTTGGTATCTGTGAGAGTCCAAAGAATTTAACCTAATTCAGTATTGATAATTGGAAAAAAAATTAAAAATTTTTTGTATCCTTTACTAATTGAATTATATGCTTAATTGCATTTTGTATTTAATTAAATGCTTAGATATATTTATATTATTAGATAATTAAATCTTATGGACTTAAAATTTGATAGAATAAGAATTAACAGGGTAATATTAAGATCAATAAGAATTAGATTGGTTGGATTGAAATTATTTTAACTTCATGCAAGAAAATTTAGACAAGTCTCTATAATTTTGCCATTTTTCAAAAATCTTATAAAAAGACTAAATTACCCCTCATTTTTCCAAAGAATAACCATGAAACCAACCTTGCTTTCAATAAAACCAAAAAAAAATCAAGAAATTCATTCATTTTATTTCTTGTCTTGTTTTAAAGAGAGAAAGAGAGAGAGAGCTAGAGTGAGTGAGAGCCGAGAGAGCTTGGAGGAAAAAGAAAGGAAGAAACTTCAGTTTTTTGCTAAGAAATTCTTGCTCAAACAAGTTTTAGGATGATACTACCTTGCTCAAAAAAAAATTCCAGCTTCAATCTTTTGCAAGGACAATTAAATTTGAACACAATATTCTCTCGTTTTTCTTTGGAAAATTTAGCCTACAACACATGTTTGAAAATTATATTGCATATTTAGTTTAAGCTTTGAAGCTCAAGTTTTCTTGGAGAAAACTCCTTCTTCTAAGATGATTTGCTAGAAAAATTTTCTATGAAGCTGGCCGATTGGTTCTAGGTCCATGCATGAGAGTTTTGGTTGAATTTTGCTATATAATTAACCTAGATGACTTGTATTTTGAATATATATGGATGCATGTCAAATTTTGGTTGAATAGCATGAGTTATGATGGAAGAAAGTTTCATTCTTCAATCTAAAATAAAGTTCTAGCTTTAGAGCTTGTTGGAGATAATTTAAGTTATAGCTTTTTACTTGAGTTATTGATGGTTTTTCTTTTCAAGAAAATATGCTATATGACACCCTATATGCTGGATATTATATATGTGTATGTTTGATGTTTTAAGCTAGTGAAAAAAAATGGAAATCTTGATGAAAAGTTGGAAAAGTCCTTGCTGGAATTTTCCAGCTGAAAACCAAGAGAGAGAAAGAGGAATTTGGTGTTGTGTCTTGATAATTTGATGGTAAAAGTTAGTATAATTTTGATCAAAACACCTCCTAGGATCTTAATTTGGCCGTGCATGTGGATTTTTATCATCTCTTAGCTAAGGACAAGTGTGGAAATTTGGAGAACTCAAAGAGATATGCTACTGGAATCTTGTTCATTAGAACCTAGAGCAAGAAAGAAAGTTCCTTACTTTTATTCTTAAAATTTTTGGTTAAAATGGTTTAAATCTTAACGTAGCACCTTGTAATTCAATTTTTTGTGGTATTCTCAATTGTTTTTGTATTCTGATTATAGATTTTTCAATAATAAAAAATATTAAAATATATAATCATCTAAAGAATACTTTTTTATTGATTTTGATTATTTTCTATAGCTGGTTTCTATAATCAGATTTTGTAAAATCTAAAACAACTGAGAGCAAGGTCATTATAAATGGCAATCATATGTAAGTAAACACAACCTTATGGCTTTGCAGAGTCAAAAAATGAAATTACAATAGGAAAATGCAATAGTACAGGAGCAAGAAAAAGTATTACCTAATTATCCCTTGAAGCACATATAATTCTTCTTGAAATTTTTTTCCCTTTTGGTGAGTTTTAAAAAATTGCAGTGTAACATTTTAAAAAAATGAACACTTGTCAAATAAAATAGTAAATGGAGAATGTGCTAAAGAGTTTTTTAAAAATTTGCATTAAATATTGTGCCTATTGAACAAATTTCTTTGCTGCACAACTTTATGCTAAATCAACAAATCTAAGGGTTCAAATAAGTCTAATCTAGTCGAATAATTTAGTATTCAAAGTTTTTGATTATTTTAACGAGTTTGAAATTGTGTTCAAGTTTAGTTTATTTGTTTATGAAGGGAACTCACACTAGGTTTTATCGAGTCGAATTGGTCTCAACCTCAAGTACCTTGAAGTTTTTACTATAGATTCCAATTTGGTTTGAACCGAATTTGAAAGTTTACTGAATATAAAAATATTGTTCAAACTCGACTTAATTAATTTACAAATCAAATTTGAATAGACTCTAATAAAACTAGACTCCACCCGAATATCAATTAATTTGGTTCGTTTTAATTTCAACCCTAGTAATATTTTTTTATTAATGATGCACGTAAGATATATAATGGAAAAATCACTTATTTAGTCTTCGAACTTTTCAAAGAAAGAAAAATTTGCCCTAAAGGTTTATTTAAGCCAATTTAGTCTCTAAACTTTATCTTTCAATTCGAGTCAATGCTTTGGCCAATGTCAGAAGAATAAAATATTTTTCCGGCACTGTTAGAGGAGCACTTTCGCAAAGAAGCCACGTCCTTCATTTTAAATCAATCATGCTCACAGTTTATTTAACGGTTGTGCTGTTTTCAATGAATAAGTGATGTAATAAAATTGGTGGAACAATCAAAATTAATTGGATGACAATAATGAAGGAACAAACATATACACGTTGAAAAAAAAAATGTAACTCTTTCTTTATGAGTACACATTTGAATAGTATGCGTATTACAGCTCCCCACACAAGATAGAGAGATGTCAGCATACATACAGCACTAGTAGACATCTTCAAGCATACTTATTCAGTTATGCACAAGGCTATAGAAAAAGCTACACGTTTTTCTTCCCTTTAATTTTGCACTGCTCTTTGTGCACACGTACTTTTCTCTTAAACTAATTTTTTTAAATTTTTTTAACAGGAGAGAGATGAAATTTAAGAAGTATGATAAATTAAAAAGCAAAGAGAGAGTAGAGAAATTAGAAGCTGGAACCTCTAATTTCCAATACCTCAACCTTATTAGACCAAGGCTTTCTCAGCCTCCCTTGGACTAATTGTTGGTTGTGCCCGATCTCAAATATAAGTTATTTGGTACAATTAAAAATGGGGGCTTGAAACAAAATAGCACTCGTTGACATGACTCAGTATAAATTGTTTCTCAATTAATTGCTGGTTCTATTTTCATGCACTTTTGCTTTTCTATTGAACCAATTGTTGGTTGTGCCAATTGTTAAATAAGTTATCACCATCTTCAATTAAAGTTGAGGGAAGTGGCTTGTTTCCGAACTTACCCTCTAGTGGCACCTAAAAACTTCTATCTAGCTGTGTATTCCCTAAAAGACTAATGACTTAAAAATAAAAGTTTAAGAAGACTAAACTACCTAAGATAAAACTTTATGTGCTATATCTATTTGGATTAATCTTTCATATACTGTCAGTAAATACATTAACATGTTTGAATGTATGCCACATCATCACATTTTGGTTCTGAATACCAAATCTTTTATACTTCTAGTATATATATCGCTAGTGTATAAAAAATTATGCTCACTATATTTTAAGGGATAAAAATTTACACAATTAAATAAGTTATTTTCCACATTAAAGATTAAAAGGGATAAGGCATGTACCTCAATTTGGTCTCCAATATGGATAACTAGAGCATTAGTAGTGTAGTTCACATCATACCAAAGGCCATCTTGGAAGGCTTGTAGCCCTTGGACCTCATTTGGGACAAGAATGGTTATGGCAGACATATCAGTGTGGGCAGGCACACCGAGGGCTAGATCAGGGCAGGGACATGGTGGGTAATAATTTATCTTTAAATTGTAGGCCAACTTAATGCCCCCAATGGCATCTTTTAGCTCATGTCCCTCCAAACCTAGGCCTAGTGATAGGGTTCTTAGCAACTTTTCCACCACATGGTGCAGGTGCTTAGCATATTCCTCAGTAGCTTCCCTATAATTAAAAGGAATTAAGTCTTGAAGATCATTGACAGCACAGTTATAACATAGAAGTAAAGTAGGTTGCTCACGTTAAAAAAATAAAAAAGACAATACAGAAACAGCATCAGAAATATTTGATTAGTAAAATTATTTTGCAATTGTATACAAAGTTATAAACTTTTTTTTTTTCACTTATCTGTTTTACAAATACTATAGAAAAGAATGAGATAGCATTGAAAACATAGAAAAAGCACAAGAATTATTTGACGAGTAAGATTTGTTTATAAATGTATAGAGAACTTGTGAATTACATTTTTTTTGGTTTACTTATTATGTTTTATAAGTAACAGTTTGTCTGTAGGTGGCTGTTTTCCAAGGGTTTGAGTTACAAAAATGAAGTACATAAGAAACATTCTAGTCTATTGCATGGCATCTAATTTGTTGAAGAAGAAAAAAAGATAAAAAAATAAAAAAAAGGATGACAAACTTGGCTCTGATGTATTGCATTCAACTAAAATTTGGGTTACCTAAACCAGCCAAGGGAGAAAAAAAATGGAGAAATCAGTTTGGGATGAAACCCCAAAAAGTAGCTACTTTTCTTTCTGAGATAGATTGAAGTTTTGATCCTTTTTTGCTCCACTTTTCCTGTTTTCTTATGTTCTTAGCATTTTCTTGATGAAACCCAACAAGAAAATGAATGTCAGAAAACCAAAGAAAAATAATAGTGGATTGTCTGTGCAGATTATGGAGAATTATGATTAGATATTGCTCTAAAGGAAGTTTCTCATCATTCAGGTTTGAAATATAGAGCAATTAAATATGCCAGTCTTATTTGTGTACTGTAATCATCAGCAAATGTCAGGTAAAATTTTGATTTTGAGGATTGGATTTATCTAAGAATGCCAATTAAATTTAAAAAATCAATTTGTTTGTTCAGGCATAACACCATGTTCTAGATAAAAACAACATGCTTGCCATCCAAAGTCAACATATGACTCATTAATATCTAGGGCATAGCATTTTTATTTAATTTGAAAAAAAAATGTGTAGAAGTCATGATACATAACCAAAAATAAATAATTTATTGAATTAATTTCGCACAATTTCCTAGTTGAAATAAATCTGTGATCTTTTGGTTTTGCGAATCATACATCACAAGTTGGAGCAATTCTTTTATAATAATTAAATATTTGAATTATCACTTGTACTTTCTTGGCTGGTTTTGACAAAGATCTAAATGAGAAACAATTATTTAGTGTGTTTCATGAATTATTTAGCTCTTGACACAGTAAAAAAAAATACATAAGTAAAGTTCGAGTTAAAGAAATGATACTCATTAATCAATCTATTTCCAATTTTTCACAAAGCCACGGAAGTTAGAACGAGGAAATTGACCTGCTACTACTTCAGAAAGTGTTTTGGATCAACTAATTACTTTTGGTCCCATTTATTAATAATTTTCAAAATGCTTATTGTTATAATCTGAAAAGTTAAAAGATTAATGAATTATTTATCAACACTAAACCTCCTATAATTATCAAAGAAGGAATCTTAATCACAAACCAACACTATTACATTCAACTGCGCAACTTAAAAGTTGCAAATTGACTAGTCTTAGTCAAATTTACATTCCATTAAATTGCATGCAAAGTTAACAACGACTAATAAAATAAGAAAAATGTTCATCGTACTACAGTTTCTGTTAAACATGCTCCCACCATCTGTTCCATTATATAATCTATTAAATGAAAAACTACATGATAAAGATAATAGTGGAAGTGTAATTAACAAAAAGAGGAGTGCAATTAATATTTCTGACTAATGAAGCAAAAATAACAGCAATATGCAAGATAAATAATAGCATCAACAGCAAAATAATAACAAAACAAATCTGCAAATCTTATGATCAAGAAAAGAATTTATTGCCTGTAGTCCAGTGGATTCTTAGGCCAAAATCGGTAATCTATTGCAGAAGGTGGCCATATCTTATTAAACAAGTGATCTACCCAACCCTTTTTGCCATCAATTTCCTTCTGCAGCTTTGTTCCATAGCCTTCCACACTATTATTCTTGTCCCCTGGAGGCTTTGCATAAAGTTCCTTCTCTTCTTTTGGAAGCTCGAAGAATTCTTTCCCAACATTCTGCAATCTATCTATGACCTCGGTTGGTATGCCATGGTTGACAATTTGGAAAACACCCCATCTGCTACTTGCATCAAGAATCAACCCCACAAGTTTTTCTTCATCTGAAAAGTCGATTATGGGCACCTCGAGGTGCTGGCCCTTGATGGTTGTGGTCCCTGGTTGCTCATTTTCCAGCCGGATGTATTCCGGTGGAATGGTTCCGGTGGACAAGGAAGAAGATGCGATTGCTTGCACCCTGTCCACCTCCATCTTGTATTTTTAATGTGTTTGTGTGGAAGGGGACTGGCCGACTGGGGAATGGAAGCAATTCTCAAGGAAAGTTGTAGGAAGATTAAAGGATGGGAGATAAAGGAGGAACTAACATATTTATTTGGGGAATAATAAGTTGAAAATATTGTAGGTCGGGGTTCTGGATCCTTGACTGACATCAAATTTAGGTTGGGGTTTCTAGATGCTCGACTTGCATTCCGATGCAAGATACTCTACAATTATTTTTCAGCGAGTGCAATAATGCAGTTATCTAGTTTAGGGGTAATTTAGTCCCTTATGGGTACGTTCTTAATGGCCTAATTGGGTCTCTACCTTTCTTCTAAAATATTAGTAGTTGTAAACGATTGTGGTTTGACAAAACAAAAAGTTATAAATGTTGTGATTATTGTGAAACAAATGTAGATATGGTGGCGGATTTATTGTTTTTGTATAGTGAGTATTATACCAATAAAATCAGGGAAAATAATGAACTTAGGAAAAGAGAAATTAAGGAAACTAAACTTTCATTCAATCAAATGAACTTCCATTCTCTTTTCCATCATTGATACAAGAGAGGGCAGCCCCTATTTATAGGGAAATACATGAAAAGTTCAAAGTAAAGGTTTTATCAAATAGAAATGATCACATTTTCTTGTAGATCGTGAAGTGATAAAATAGGGATAACATCTTCTTGAGAATCATGCTCCTTAAAAGTCGTGCTTCTCAAAAGTCATGTTCCTTAGAGGTCGTGATATCTTTATCATCTTATAAAATGTGATAGTTCTGTTTTTATCTAAGAGATAAGATAAAAGTAATAGACATCCATAATATTTAATTATTTCACAACACTCCTTCTTGGATATCCATTACATAAGAATATGCCTCGTTAAAATTTTATTAGGAAAAAAACTCTAGTGAAGGAAAAAGAGTGCATTTTTCTTGTGTATTTTCTTCTCCTGATTCAAACATCATTTAAGATCCTTGAACTGACGCATTTTAATTCTTTTCACCAATTTTTCAAATGTTGCAGTCGACAATGTCTTGGTAAATATTTTTACAAAATTATATTTTGATCAGATTTGTTGCACATCAATTTCATCATTCTTTTGCAAATCATGAGTAAAGAAGAATTTTGGTGAAATACGTTTTGTTCTATCTCCTTTAATATATCCTCCTCTCAATTGAACTATACAAATTGCATCATCTTCATATAATATAATCAGAGGATTTTCTTTTTCAAATAATAATCCACCATTCTTCCGGATATAATGGATCATTGATTTTAACCAAATACAATCTTGATTGGCCTCGTGAATTACTAACATTTCAGCATGATTCAAAGATGTGGCTACTATAAATCGCCATAAAATGACTGTACCAACACATGTAAATAAATAACCAATTTGAGATATCATTTATGTAGGTTAGATAGATACCCAACATCAGCATAACCAAGCAATTTATGTCGAGATTTATTTGAATAAAACAGGCCAAAATCAACTATTCCTAAGAGATAGCGAAAAATATATTTAATACCATTCCAATATCGTCTTGTAGGAGAAAAGCTAAATCTTGCTAATAAATTCACAACAAATGATATATCTGGTTTTGTACAATTGAAAAGATACATTAGTGCACCAATAGCACTAAGATATATTACGTCAGGACCAAATATTTTTTTCATCTTCCTCTTTTGGTCTAAAAGGATTCTTAATAGGATCAAGTGACAAAAAGATCATTGGAGTACTCAACGAATATGTTTTATTCATATAAAACTATTTTAATATCTTTTGGGTAAAAGCAATTTGGTGAACAAAAATCTCATTTTTCAAATGTTTGATTAGCAAATCAAGGCAAAATTTGATTTTTACAGAATCTTTCATCTCAAATTCAACTACTTTTTGGAGCTCTTCAGGAGTTCCAAATATATTTAGATTATTAACATATAAAATAATAATTATAGAATTGGACCCATATCTCTTTATAAAAATACATGGACATATTGGGTCATTGGCATACCCTTCCGTAAGTAAATATTCATTAAGGCAATTTTACCATATACGTCCATATTGTTTGAACCTATTCAAAGACCTTTACAATTGGATGGACTAAGTTTCTCTAGAATTTGATTTACATGCTTAACGCATGCTAAATCCTTCAGAGACTTTCATATAGGTATCATTATCCAATGTTCCATTCAAATAAGCAATAACCATGTTCATTAGACGCGTATCAAGTTTTTCATACACTACTAAACTTATAAGATATCTGAATGTAGTTCCATTTATTATTGGATAATATGTCTCATAATAATTAATTCCAAGTCTTTGTGAAAAATTCTGGGCTAAACACCTTCAAATGTTTGGACTACAGGTCCAAATACTTTTCTTTTAACCAGTGAATTCAATTCAAATTGGATCGCATCTTTCCATTTCAACCAATCATTTCTTCACCGACATTTATCAACCGATATATTTTCATGATTCTCATTTTCTTTCATAATATCAAGTGCTACACAATATGTAACTTCTTTTTTGTTTAGGCTCCAATTTCAAAATTTTCTATAATTTTATTTTCTTCAGGAGTTCACTCTTTAGCAGATCTTTTCAGGAGGTTGAACTTTGTGATTACATTTATTTCATCTTCGGAAATATTTGAATTAAGACGTCTTATTTTTGTAAGCCGATCTTAAATTCATTTGTAGCACTTATACGTGTTCTTTAGGGACATCAATTTTAACTATAGTATTTCCTGCAGGAATATTCAATTCAATAACACTTCCGGAGCTAATAATATATCTAATAATTGATAATTGATTCGTAATTTTTCTGCAAATGAATAATCTTTTGACGTCCCGATTCATATTATGAGAATCAAGAAAATCCAATAATATTTTTCAAATGATTTTTTCCGATTGATCATTTCCTTCTCCTAATTTCGTGCAGTATACAATATCATTTTATAAATAGATCACCCATCAATATTTCATGATTTTTAATTATAAAGCGTGATTCACCTCCGACATAAATTTCTATTTGAAGCTATAGATAACACAAGGAGACATGTCGAATACTTGTTGACTCTTACTTTTGACAAATTATAAATATGCTAAGATTAGTAAATTTTTAGTTTACTATAGTTGATGATATTGATTACAAACTAAATGAGAATGAAGACGACTATATCAATAACTATTTCTCTTTCGAATGATTTTGAGATATAATCAACCTTTATCTTCTTTGATGATATTTATTATTATCTCATTTTGTGTCTCGATATGATATCCATTTCAGCGGATATTTTTAAATTCAATATATTTCTTCAAGACTTTGGAAGAGGGTAGTACATCATTTATAACAAACTTTACTCTTTTAGGAACAAATATAGTGGTGGTTCTTTTAGAACTTTTGATTATTTTACTACCATCATTGATTGTGTTTATCTTTCATATTTTCAAATAGAAAGATAGTGTGCATAGTAGCACTATTAATGAGACACAAATATTTAGCATCTATTTCTTCTTCAAGAAGAAATAATAAAGAAACACATCCATTTCTTCTTCAGGAAGAAATATTAAAGAGACATTTTTTCTTCAGGAAGAAATAATAAAGAGATTACTCTTCTTCAAGAAGAAATAATAGAGAAATGTTCTTCTTCAAAAAGAATTAATAAAGAAAATTATAAATAAATATAAATATTAATAAAATCCATAAATAACATAATTTATAAAGAAAGTAACATAAAATATGTGAAAATAACAAATAACCAAGTTCTAAATAAATATTAGATATTTGGCATCAATTTCTTCTTTAGGAAGAAATATGGGTATTAATCCCACTATTGAATTGCACCTTTAGGGTGTTTGTTTATGATACTTAGTAAAGTTCAATAAAATATTTAATCATACAATATATGTGTGACTAATGATGTTTAATGCTATACAAATGGTATTTATTTTAAGATCCTTCGTTTCGTATTCATTTTATCATTATCCTACTTGAGGTGGCATATATCTACTTTTATTGCATCCACAATCACGATTATGGTCAAAATTTAGTCACATCCACTTTAGGGAGTGAACTAAATCTATTAAATCAGATTTTCAAACAAACGTAAACAATAAGTTTAGAATATTTATAGAGAATACATTTTCAGCACATCTATATTACTGATATTTTCTCCACACAATTTTGATTAAGAAATAACTCTAAACATCGCAAAATATATTTACTAATGGATTCAAAAATTTTCAGCCTTAGATAAATTTATCATATCGGATTATTATAGGAACAACCATTTTCAGGCCGTCAGATCTTTTTGTTTTAAAGGACAAGCGAATCCTTATGCATCATTATTTTCATTAATGGTGCTTCCAAAATCCATTTGCATCAAGATATATCTTACCATCTAATATTCATAATAAATAATTATTTGATAATAAAGATAAATAAATAGAATTGAATAGAATAAATGTTATCTCAAAAATTGCTCTAATTATATACGCTTATGTTAAATGATTGTTTCATGGCAAACACTTGTACTCAAAGGTTAGCTATAAGAAAAATTAAATGAATTAAAATTGATAAATGTTACTTCAAAAGTTTGTCAAAAATTGCCTAATGAAATGTCCAACGGCTGATCCAACACTGGAACGTCTTGTTAGAGTTTTGTACTTTTCTTTTCTCTAGAATTAGAATCTCGTGCATCACAATTGCACAATAGTTGTAACCATTTTACTTTTACTTAAATATAGAGATTCGTGATTTATATTCACTCAATGGTAAAGACTCGTGCTGATAAAGTGTTGTGAAACAAATGTAAATATAGTGGTGGATTTGTTGTGTTTGTATAGTGAGTGCTATACCAATAAAGTCAGGGAAACTAATGAATTTAGAAAAAGAGAAAGTAAGGAAGCTAAACTTTCATTCAATCAAATGAACTTCCATTCTCTTTTCCATCATTGATACAAGAGGGGGCAGCCCCTATTTCTAGGGGAATACATGAAAAGTTTAAAGTACATTTGCTAACTGTAGGTTTTATCAGATAAAAATGGCATTTTCTCGTAGATCGTGAAGTGATAAAATAGGGATAACATTTTCTCGACAGTCGTGCTCCTCAAAAGTTGTACTTCTCAAAAGTCATACTCTTTAGAGGTTGTGATAACTTATCATCTTGTAAAACGTGATAGTGCTGCTCTTATCTGAGGGATAAGATAAAACTGATAGACATCCACAATATTTAATTATTTTTTAATAGTAATTTATAAATACTGTTAATTATTGTTTTGTAGTAAATAGGTTGTAATTACTGAAAGTGTTTTATTTTTATATTTGCTATATTGATTCTTAAAATTTGGAAATGCTTAGCTCTAGTTTATATACAGTAACACAATTATTTAAAATCTCGTACACTTGGGAATAATAAAATCTACTGAATACAAAGAAAGTGAGAAAAAATAAGGAAAAGATGGATAGCTTACTATCTTAATGTGCAAAGGTAACGGATTCTAGGAAAGAAGCCTTGCTGATTGTTTGGGCGGATGTGGCCTGTGGGAAAGGAAATTAAAGCTAAAAATAGATCGAAAAAGAAATTAAGAATTAAAATGAAGGAAAATAGAATTTAAAAAACTTTAGATTTTCTAATACATTTTGAGGTGGCATTCCATGTGCGCAATTCATGTATGAAGTAGGGACAATTTTGGGATGACATATCATTCCTCTTAAATTTTAGAGACTAGAATTTAGATTTTTTTTTATAGGGACTGGAATTTAGATTGGATTATCATTTCTCCTAAACAGAGAAAGTATTTATTTTGCAGTTTTATATGATTGCTACTTAAAACATCTTTGTACTTGTGAGATTTTACGGGGCAGAAATTGAATTTTATCTTTTTAGATATATATATTTGCAGTTGGACCTGCATCATTTTTTTAATCAATAATCAAACCTAGTTATATGAGTCCACACTTTTCTTTTCTATCTTTTTTTGGGGTCACTTTCCAACGTTGAACTCAAACTTTACGACTTGAATTCCACCCTACCAAAGGGAAAAATAAATCAATGTATAAAAAAATCACCTAGGACGAGTCTACTAAGGATTAAAGAATTTGACGATGGCTATCAAAAATAATACTATGATCGGACCAGATCAAATTTGAGAATTGGGAATTTATCATGCACATAGTATACATAGCTTGTAGTTTAGCCACTTAATTTTGTCATCCTCTCCAACTGCATGATGTGCACGTGCGCTTCTCTTGCTTTTCTTGGTGGTCTGATGTGCATAACTTTGGGTTTTTTTTTTTACCTTCCATGGGCCTGTGTTAGTGTGAAGCTTACAAGACTTTGTATTCGTGTCTAGTCAATTTTAATATGCTCATTAACAACAATTGTCTAATCAGTTCAGAGCTGGTGAGAAGGATTTCACCAGCGTTTGGCTCTAGGTGACCATGGGTGCACCAACAGGAAATACATGTACATCCTTTGGAATGACTATTGCATCCTTACCAAAATTTAAATTGCCCATGTGCATTCTCTTCGTTATGATAGGCCATTCAATTTTAACTAATGGATTGATTGGGAAAGTACGTATAGTATACATGACTTGTGGTTTAGCCACTTAATTTCATCATTTCCCCAACCGTGTGATCTGCACGTGCGCTCATGATGGGCTTCTCTTGCTTTTCTCGATGGGCTAATGTGCACAAATTTGGGCTTTTCTTTTTTTCTTTTCCTTCCATGGGCCTGTGTTCGTTCCACTCGGTTTTAATATGCTCATTAATAACGATTGTCTAATCAATTCAAAACTGGTAGAAGTATTTCACCAGTGTTTGCATCCTTGCCAAAATTTAAATTGCCCATATGTATTCTCTTCATTGTGATGGGCCATGCAATTTTAACTAAGGGATTGATTGGGAAACTAACAGTGGATTTACTTTTGCTTAAGGGTGAGTATCGAATTCGAAGTCGGTAATTCAATAGGTTGAAATTAGGTAATTTTCAATAAATGAATCTAGAAAATTTTGACCTAATTCGCATTCGATTTACCAATTTTTGATTTCAAATTCAATTCGATTTCAATTCGAAAATAGGTATTTTACCGGTTTAACTGAATTCCATAAAACAAGCATTTAAACAATAAATATCTATTTCACTATTCAATTTCAATAAACATAATAGATTATGGTAATTAACAGTGTCATACAACTACTGATACACAAATGAAAGTAGTACTGAACTACTTATCTAGAAACACAAATACATAATCGAGCCACTTACAAACCACAGGCACAAACCACAACTAAAATTACAAACCACAGGCACAAACCACAACTGAAATTACAAACCACAACAAGTTGGTGAGCTCTCAAACCACAACTAAAATTACAAACCATAACAAGTTGGATCACTGATCCACTTACAAACCACAACCTATGAAACCAATGAAATTACAATTTACAATCCATAATCCAACATTAAATATAAATTATCCAGAAAACCACAAACCACAAACAATCTACATTCTAAAACTAAAGAAATACTTCAAAATTTGGTGATCTCTCAAAGGTCAATAATAGTTGGTTCAGCCCCCACCTTCAGCAACTCTACAAGAACCAAAAAAAAAAATCATGAAGTATCACTATCAATTATTAGAATTAAAGAAATACTTCAAATTTTGTAATAAGAAATTTGATAGTTTACCAAATTCAAAGGCTTCAAGTTCTTCCAGATTTTCTTCTACGTTCAATTCCATCATAGAATATCGGAACAATGTTGAGCACAAATAAAACCTTGCACAATTCAAGGAGTCTAGGAACTCCTAAATGTATCAAGAACACGGCCTCCGATACTAAAAGCAGATTCAGAGGCAATGGTAGAAATCTAAGGCTGTTGGCCTTCCACCACAATAAAATATCAAATCTGTCATCATTTTCTTCACATCCTCATTCAAGTATTTGTCTAATCCAGATTTTGCATCCCTACCCCCAAGTTCTATTTTTTTCTTCTTACATTCCAACTTATACCTATCAGTGACTGTTTTAGAGGCATCCCCATCAAATGCAGTTTTACCCTTTCGAAAATCACAAGAAACTAAAGAAGCATGAGAGGCAGAATGTGAGATAGTGGTGTTGAGCCTCTTGTATTCATTAAATAGCTCAAAAATTGCATCTTTTGCAAGGCCACCTAGTCTTGTACCATCAGTTTCACCATACATTTGGCAAAGGACAAATTCAAGATATTCAAGTTTAGTTCGAGCATCAAGAATTGAGGAAATAAAAATCAACATGTTCATCTTTTCAATTTGATAGGTGTTGAGCCTGTGCAATAATAATAAAAAACCTAACTTGCCAGTAAAGTAAACAAAATCCAATTCCAGGTACTGGAGCAGGGACTCCAGATGTGCAATGGGTTACTAACTTCACCCTGATTCCAAGGAGTATACTTAATCCGATATACCAGAATTGAAGTAACTTGTATATAGTAGCAAATAGGGTCGTCTCCACAGGGACTGAGGAAAATTTGTTTCTTTCTCAAGCACAGAAAAATGGGGGAATTTTTGAGATGAAAAGGAATTAATTAAAAATCAAACAACAAAGCCAAAGAACTAAAATAAAAGAGAATGAAATATATGAGAGATGAGTTCTAGTCAAAGATCCAACTATTCAGACACAGTCCATATACCTGATCATCGATGCAATATTAGTTCATTTAAATCATTAATAGGCTGGTTATAGTCGTCGGAAACCTCTCCAACGACCAACTCTTCCTTAGATTCTAGGTAAGTAAGATACGCCCGTTAAATACCCCTAATTAAGAAATAATCCTAGGTACGCCCGTAGGATTTAATTTCTCAATTGCATTAAGAATTAGAAAAGCCCAAACCCTAACCAACAAACACAGTACCAGGGTATTTAGATTAGATCATACGTTCCCCCAACGTGCTTACACGTCAGTTGCCACTAATATTAATCTACTAAACAATTACGGATTTAGTAAATTAAACTGGCAGTAGATTATCCAGTCAATATGAACATCAGGCGCCTTTGACATTCAACCAACAAAACAATCATATTAACACAAAATAGAGAACGTATGAATACTAAAGATTTAAACGAACAAAAAACAAATCGATTAGATTTCACAGATATGTTGGACTGCGTCGTCGAGTTGATCTTTGACTAGACGGAGAAATTAGCCACGCATCGTACAAGAGATTTCAAAAGAAAACATCAAATCCATCTATTGATTCTCCGAGGTGAAAATAACGAAGGAAAAGAAGCATTATAGCTATTGCTAGCTTTTCCGTCAAGTGCCTCCCGCGGAGCAAAAGCAAAAGAACAAACTACTAGTCACACTGTCTATTGATCCCCACTTCCGCAGAAAACAAACTACTAATTAAAAGAACAACTAACCTACAGCAAATAGGAAACCTACTTAATTCCCGTCTACTACGGAAAAGGAAGACTCCAAATACTAATCAAATAGGAAAACTCTAAAAAGAGTCAAACTCCCAATTTTCCTAATACAAATATTAAAGTAGTTTCCTAATAAAAATAAACTACTAAATAGGAAAACATAATAGTTAACTCCAGGATGTCTTCAAATTTAGAATTCTCAATTCTTGGAAGCTGCCCACGTGAACTTGGAAACTTGACAGTTCAGTCTTGGACATTTGACTTGGGCGCGCCTACGCCTAACCGTCAGGACCTCTTCTGGAATTACAACTTTTCAGCATCTTTTCCACCAATTTCTGCATTTAATCACCAAATACATAAATTCAGTAAAATCCACCCAATAATGCAATTTTAGCCTGGATAATTAGGAAATATTAGCACAATTATCAACGAAAATGCAACCTATCACAATCCTTCCCTAATACTTGTCATATTTCTCCTTCATTGTTCTTGCCATGGAACTCAACTCATCATTATCACTTACTATCATTTCATTTAAAATGCCATGAATGTGACTAATATCAGTAAAGAAATTATTGGAAGTCACATATTTGGAACTAGAAACCTTCAAAGTTAGCTGATAAAAGTCCAGAAGCATATAAGGATCCTACTCCTCAAACCTCTCAAAAGCTCTGTCATTTTTTGAGCTGTATCTAGCATTAGATATGTAGAATTCCATTTAGTACAAACATCCAACCTAAGCAATTTTTTAAATTCAATTTTCTTAATTTCAGCATGCTCCTTGAATTTCTTTAACCTCGAAGGTGATTGTCTAACATATCTAACTGCTGTCCTGATTCAGTCAATTGAATTTTTGAGTTTTTTTATGCCATCAGTAACAATTAGATTTACTATATGAGCCACACACCTCATATGAGTCCATTTCTCATCTAACATAGCTTTTCCCCAATTCTGAAGTTTTCCCCTTAAATACTAGACAACTGTATCATTGGAATTCGCCTTGTCAACTGTTAACAGTTAGGACATCATCAATTCCCCGCTCTAGTAGACACTTTTCTATAGCCTTTCCAATTTCAGTTCCCTTGTGGCTAGTAATAGGGCAAAAAATTCAGGATTCTTTTGTTTAGTTTCCAATCATTATCATGAAATAAGCAGTGACACACATAGTTTATACTTTGAATGGATGTCCAAGAATCTGTGGTTGGACAAATTCTACTATTGTTATTTTTTATGACATGTTTCAGCTTGATTTTTTTCATCTAAGTATGGCTGATAACAATCTCTAGGAATAGTCCATCTAGAAGGAATTCTAAAAGATGGACAAGCAGTTCGCATCATATGTTGAAAGCCTCTTCCCTCTACATGTTTAAAGGGCAATTCATCCACAATTGAGAGAAAGGGGTAGCTAAGGATTTTCATCTACATTTGATTTGGAATGGAAAGAGCTGCCTTTGGCATCAGTTGGCAAAAGCATCTAATGTCTGAGAGCTAGTATGGTTAGAGTAGCTGGTGTGAGAAGAAAATTGGAGTTATGTATGATTTTAGAAAAGGGTTCTACATCCATTTGGAATAACAAAGACATAATTCTCCAAACTAGGACTATTTTTTAGATATCTAGTATATTTGCAACATATGTTATAGTTACTTGCACATTTTCACCAAGGATTCTAAGGTAGAGTCAAATTCACTATTGAGTTCAAATTGTATATGACTCAAAAAACTTTTTTACCAAAAAGAAACTCAAAAGGTATTTTATTATGTCTAAATAATCATTTAGTCCAAGCCTTGACTGTAAGTTTCCTTTCCTAGAGACTCTAATGGTAGAAATTAAGAGGGAAAATAGTCATTTCAGTCTCTTTTCTTTACTATAAAGGGTCAATCTAGGCCCTCTAATTAACAAAAAATAAAAAAATTCCTAATGGAATCAGTCCCATACACAATATATGCACCATTAAAAATAACTATTTTGCTCCATTATTATTGTAGTCATATCGAATTTTATCCCTTATATGTCACCACATATCATTGGGAGGGTGTGTGCTTTTTTTTATTTATTTTAATTCTGCTCTTTTTTTTCATTCTAAAAGTAGACTTTTAGTACATGAAGCCAACTCCATTATGATTTTTTTAATTTCTCATCCAAAGTCCTATATTAATTTTATTTTGTCAAATAAGGGTTTAAATTGCTAAAAAGATAGAATTGAATGCAATTTTAAAGATAATAGACTAAAATGATCATTTTTAACAGTGCACATGCATTTCATGTGACTAACTTTGTTAGAAATTTTCAATTTTTCATTAGTTATCCTTAATTGATTTTTCATTTTTCATAAAGAAAAGGGATTAAAATGATTGCAGCGATCAAATGGGGACTAAATTAACCAAGATCCAACAGATGAGCGACCAAAATGGTCATTTTTCCAATTTGAATGCATCTTTTGATACAAATCCATGTTCATTGTAATTGTAAAGCTCTTGATGCAAGGTTTACAGAGTTAATCAAACAATTACTAAAGGAATGCTGTTGTAAAACTAATAATAATAAACTAGTAAAAATAGATATTGGAATAGTAGAGTAGAGGCAAGAAATGGAAAGAATAGAGGATTATTCTATTATTAACTCAATTGTTTATAAACTGTTGTTACGAGTGAGGTCAGGATACCTCTATTTATAAGCAAACCAAAATCTAAGATACATGAACCTCATTTAATATCCATACATGAATTTAATAGTTCTATAGATGAACTAACAAACTACGAGCAAATACATCAATGTACCAATGAATCTTGTGGGGAATACATGTATCAATCTTTTTGGGAATATAAATGGATATCCATATTAACATAGATAATTATTTCATAGCACTCTCCCTTGGAATTCCATTACACAAAGAATGTGCCTCGTTAAAGCCTTACTATGGAAAAATCTAGTTGACAAAAATCCTAGTAAAGGAAAAAGAGTACACTATTCTTGTGTATTTTTTTCTCCCTGATTCAAATATCATTTGACATCTTTTGACCGATGCATTCCAATATTTTTCACCAATTTCTCAAACGTTGCAGTCATAATACCTTGATAAATAAATCTGCCAAATTATTATTTGAGCAGAATTGTTGCATATTAATTTCACCATTCTTTTGTAAATCTGAGTAAAAAAGAATTTTGGTGAAATATATTTCGTCCTATCTCCTTTAATATATCCTCCTTTCAATTGAACTATACAAGTTGCATTATCCTCATATAATACAGTCAGAGGATTTTCTTTTTCGGATGATAACCCACAACTCTTTCGGATGTAGTGGGTCATTGATCTTAGCCAAATACATTCCCCACTGGTCTCATGAATTGCTATTATTTCACATGATTAGAAGTAGCAGCAGCTGTTAATTGTTTAGTAGATCTCCATAAAATAATTGTACCGCCACATGTAAATAGATGACCAGTCTGAGACCTTACTTTATGTGAGTCAGATAAATACCCAACATCAACATAACCAAGCAATTCAGGTCTACATTTATTCAAATAAAAGAAACCAAGATCAATTGTTTCTTGGATATAGCAAAAAATGTGTTTAATACCATTTCAACGCCGTTTAGTCGGTGAGGAACTAATTCTTGCTTTACATCTCACAATTTCATTTTTCTCATTTTTTTTCTCACAAATACCCATTTATATCCCACTAGCTTTACACCTTCAGGTGTTTGGACTATAGTTCCAAAAATTTTTCATTTTGCTAATGAATCTAATTTAGATTGGATCGCATCTTTCCATTTTAACCAATCAATTCTTCGCCAACATTCACCAACCGATTTAGCCTTATGATCCTCGTCTTCCTGCATAATATCAAGTGCTATATTACATGCAAAAATATTATCAATAAATATTTCTTTTCGGTTCCAACTTTTTCCTATAGTGACAAAGTTTAATGATTTTTCTATAATTTCATTCTCTTCAGGAGTATTTTCTTCAGGAACTGGCTTTTAGGAGTGACCTTTGCAGAGGTGAATTTTGTTACTATTATTCTGAAGTTCTTGATTGATCATTCAATCCTCAATTTTATTATTATCTAATCTCTTTTTCTTTCGAGAATTTTTATCTTTGAAATCAAGAGGTCTTCCATGCTTTAGGCGTGCTTTTGACTCATTAGCACTTGTAATTTATCCTTCAGGAATATTAACTTTCATCGGAGCATTTTCAGCAAGAATATATGATTTGATGACTCTTCTAGAATCATTAAATACATCTGGTAATTGATTTGTCATTTACAAATGTACAATCACTTGAGATTCTAGCTCACATTCTTTAGTAAGAGGATCAAGGAAATCTAAAGATATTTTCCAAATGATCTCCTTTTTTGATTGATCTTTACCTCCCCCTAATATCGGGAAATGGAATTCATCAAATGACAATCTGCAAATCTTATAGTAAATAAATTACCTATTAATGGTTCAATATTTTTGATTATTGAAGGTGATTCATGTTAAGTCCTTAATTGTGCACATATTTTATGGATATTTCCCTTTTATTGTGCCAAGATATTGTGTTAATTGCTTGATTCTACTCATATTTGGTTTTTGGCACTGATTTAGGTCATTGGAATTAAATGGGAGTTAAATGCACAATTAAGTGAAAATTCCAGAAGACATTGGCTGATAAGGCTCGGGCACGCCCTACTCTGATATTGAAGATGGAGTCAAATTGTACTGGAATGGGCCCCACATGGAATCTATGCTAACAAAACAAACACACATCTCTATTGGAATAGAAGCTGATTTTTAGGAGAAGATTTGATTTCCTTTTCTTATTGGTAGGCTTATTTGTTAGTTTCCTAATTGTCATGGAACTCTTATTCCTTTTTAGTTGTTGATTAGTATAAATAGGAAATAGGGAATCAAGGGGCGGAGACTTCATTAGAAGTAGATTTAGAAGATGTTTTCTTAAGAACTTTTGGGGAGCTTTCATTTGATTAATCTTCTAGTTCCTCTTCATAGTCTTTTCCTGAGATGGAGTTTTGAGTGGATTTTCCCAAATCAATCATATTCTTGTAGTCTTCCTTCGTTATTCTTCATAGTCTTCTTATTTATTTTCCTATTTTCCCTTAACGTGAGTTCATCCTTTTATTTTAACATCTTGGTCGTCTTCTCATCAAAAATTCCAATCACATATTCAATTCCAACGTCGTCACAAGTATGCAAATTAAATTAATAAAATCACGTGGGATGGCCATGATGAGGAGCGGCTAAATCTCTCGTCTACTCAAAAGGCAACTCGAAGGCGCGGTCCATATCATTTGTGAGATCTAATTGAATCTTTATTATTTCTTTTAATTTGGTTACTATTCGTATGTTTCCTGGATTAATTGTTTATGGTTATTTTGTTAATTGAATGTCAACGGTTGGATATTTAATTTAACCTAATAGCCTACTATCAAATTAACTAAATTGAATCCGTAATTGTTCATTTAGTTAATAACTAGTGGCAACCACCATAATTGGTTTTATGTTGGGGAAACAAAGGATCTAGCTTAAATGAACCCTCTTAGCGTGTTCATTGGTTAGGGTTAGGTTTTTCTAGCTTTTAATGCAACTGGGTAATTAAATCCCTATAATCGTATCTAGGGTTGTTATTTGGTTAGGGAAACAGTTAACGATCGTACCTTGGCTGTCGAAAAAGTAAGGAAAAGCTGGTTGTCAGAGCTTGTTGGTAGCTATAACTAACCTAGTGACAAATGAATGGAATATTTCTGCATCAATGATCATTTGATTGGACTGTGCCTGAGAAGTTGAGCCTTTGGGTGGAACTTTATTACTTGTTATTTCTATTAAATTATTCTCTGCTTATTCTCTGGTGATATATTTAATTGGTATTTTTATTTTTTATTTTCTAATTTTGTTTATTTTATTTCTAGTTCTATCCCATCCAAACCCCCTATTTTCCCGTGACTTAGAAAGAAACAATTTCCTACCGTTCCCTGAGGAGACTACCCTACTTGCCACTACTACAAATTAATATTTCCTCAGAAGTCATTCTGGTATTTTGGGTTTAGCATACTCCTTGGAATCATGGTGAAACCAGTAACCCATTGCACATCCGGAATCCCTGCTCCAATACTCAGAATTACTCTGTAATTAATTATGGTGGTAATTGAAATTTTTAATATTTATTATTGCATAGGTTCGGCACCTGTCAATTCATACCCAATATATATCCCCAATCTTCTTTGGGGGTCCAATTTAGAACATTGGGGCAGTGCAATAGGAATATAAACCGCACTACCAAAATTTTTTAAATGAGAAATATTGGGCTCATATCCAAACACTAGTTGCATGGGAGAATAAGTATGATAACTTGTCGGCCTAATTCCTACTAGTACTACTGCATGTAAAATCGCATGTCCCCAAGCAGATAAAGAAAGTGTAGACTACATCAATAATGGTCTAGCAATCAATTGAAGCCGTTTAATAAATGATTCGGCCAGACCATTTTGTGTGTAAATATAAATTACAGGATGTTCAACAGTTATACTAATAGACATGCAATAATCATCAAAAGCATGTGATAAATATTCATCAGCGTTATCTAGACGAATTCTCTTAATTGGATGATCTAGAAATCGTACTTGCAACTTAATTATTTGAGCAATCAATTTCACAAATGCCAGGTTATGAGTAGATAATAAACATACTTGTGACCATCTGGTTGATGCATCAATTAGCACCATGAAATATCTAAATGGCCCATATGGTAGATCTACAGGTCTACATATATCACCATGAATTAATTCTAGAAATATAGGAAATTCAATCCCAATTTTAAATGGTGATGGTCTAATAATTAATTTCCCTTGGGAACATGCAACACATGAGAATTCATTTGATTTTAACACTTTTGATTCTTTAATGACTGGCCATGTGATTTTTTAATTATTCGCCTCATCATTATAGATCCAGGATGTCCGAAACGATCATGCCAAACTATAAATTTGTTGGAATAAGTAGACTTCTGGTCTACTAAGTGATGAATTTCAATTGCACTGATTTTGGCATAATCTAAGCCAGACGAGAGGGAAGGCAGCTTTTCTAATACACATTTTCTTCCATAATCAGTTTTTGTAATGAGTAGGAATTCACAATTTGTCTCATTCATTGTCTCAATTTGATATCCATTTTGTCAGATATCTTTAAAACTTAACAAATTTCTCAAAGACTTGGGAGAGAGCAGTGCATTATTTATGATAATTTTAGTCCTTTTAGGGAGAAATATAGTAGCTCTTCCAGAGCTTTTAATCAATTTTGCACTATTATTGATTGCATGAACATTTATCTCTCCTATTTCCAAATAGGAAAAACACTTTTTATTTTGTAGTATAGTGTACATAGTAGTACTATCAATGAGATAATGTTATTATCACCATTATTTAGTTCCAAGTGTTTGGCATCCATTTCTTCTTCAAGAAGAAATGACAGAGAAAATAAAAGTAAACATTAATAAAAGATGTGAAAATAGAAATTCATAATTTACAAGTACATAAAATAACAAAATATTAAACATCTAAGCAAATGATGAAAATTTACATATGATCATTTGGCATCTTCAGGATTCTCAAAGAAATCTGCTACATCGAGATTTGTCATATCAGCATCATCATCATCATAAGCATTCTTTTGATCAATACAACTGGTCTCGATATTTTGATCTTTCTTTTTCAATGATGCTTAATAAAGGTTAACAAGATGGTCTGCTATAGGATAAGTACGAGACAAATAACCTTCTATACCAGACTGTTAGCACTTTTCTTCATAATTTTTCTGCTTTTTTTTTTTCTGGTCATTATTATCCCAATTCTGGGGGATACTTTGTTTCTTGACATGATTATGATCGTTATTATTATATGGTCCAGATTTACCACGACTGCGGTTATGTTCACGGCCTCTTCCACAGTTACCTCCATGGCCACGTCCACAACCACAGCTAAAATTTCGAGATTGCATTGCATTCGCTTTAGGGAATAGACTAGCGCCAGTTGGTCGAGACTCATGATTTTTCAACAGTATTTCATTATTTCATTATTTTCTTCAGCCAAAAAGAGACATACAATAAGTTCAGAATACTTCTTAAATCTCTTTCTCGATATTGCTGTTGCAGGAGCATGTTAGAGACATGGAAAATAGAGAATGTTTTCTCTAAAATTTCTTCATCAGTAATATTTTCACCACATAACTTCAATTGAGAAGTAATTCTGAACATGGTTGAATTATATTCATTAACAGATCTTGTAGCCATAGATGAATCCAATCATACCAAGGTTTTGGAAGAACGACCATTTTCAGGTGATTGTATCTTTCTTTCAAATTATTCCACAAAACTAGTGGATTTTTCACAGTTAAATATTCAATTTTTAAACCTCATCTAAATGATGACAAAGGACTATCATAACTTTGGCATGGTCTTGGTTTGATACTTCATTTTCTGTCACAATTGTGTTTCTAAGACCCATTGCCTCAAGATGGATTTCCACATCAAGTGTCCATGATAGATAATTTTTTCAAGAAATATCAACAGGTACGAATTCTTGTTTTGCAAGATTAGACTTAATGAAAATAAATTAAGAACAAGAAATATTACCTCAAGAGTCTGCCAAAATTTGTTTAAGAAAACGTTCAATGATTGATACAACTCTTGTAAATTCTTGGTAGAGTCTCGTGCTGATAACATATTGTAAAATCAATAATAATAAACTAGCAAAAATAGATATTGAAATAATAGAGTAGAACCAAGAAATAGAAAGAATAGAGGATTATTCTATTATTAACTCAATTGCTCAGAAGTTGTTGTTATAAGTGAGTTTAGGATACTTCTATTTATATACAAACCAAGATCTAAGATACATGAACCCCATTTAATATCCATACATGAATTTAGTAGTTCTATAGATGAATTAACGAACTACGAGAAGATATATCAATATATCAATGAATCTTGTGAGGAATACATGTGTCAATGTTTTTGAAAATATAAATGGACATCCACATTAATACAGATAATTATTTCATAACAAATGCATAGAAGTTAAAACTGCTGCTTATTAACTTAACAACATCCCGCTCAAAAAAAAAAAAAAAAAAAGAAGAGACAATATCCGTAATCCGAGCACATTCTACTTGCCTATTTGCTTTACTGAGGAAGCTTGTTAAGCTTGCAATAGGCAAAATCTTTGAACTTCTTGGTCTTATATTTTGGTGGATTTTCCTCATTCACAAGCTTTGGAATTGGCCCAATTTCTTGCTCTGGGTGTGGCTCCAAGAACACTGGCCATGACATTCTTGTCATCTCCTTGTTCACTGTTGTTCTATGAAACACACTCTTGTACTTTCCGTTGCTTAAAATCTATCAAGAGATTAATTGGAAAAGAGAAATTAGAATTAAAAAAGAAACATTAGATATGCAAGAAAATCAGATAGCTGTACGTTGAAAGATAGTAATAGTTGCGAAACTCACGTTGAAGAGCTCAAGCATTTGTACCAAAATCATAAATATTTTCCTAAATTTACCTAATTTGCCTCCAAGATTGAATTTACAGATAGTTTAAGAAGTCAATTATAAGTTGATGGATTATAGCTAGAATATTTCCGTGTAGCATATGGAAATTTGTACATGTCAATGTCTTGCAGGACACCTCCAAGTGAAACAATTAGTTAATTCAGATATACTGATAAATGGCAAAAAAGACAAATGAAGAAAATGTGTCCTATAGAAAGTACATAAACTTCTGTGGAATAAATACCAATCGTACATTGCCAGTTCCAATATCAATTAAAAAAAAACAACATAAGTAAATTATTCATTTGTAACAGGCAAATAATGCCAAATAATTTAGGAAAAGGAACTTTGAACAGTGAAGAAAAAGACTTACCTGAATTTGGTTACCAATGTGGACAGCAAGGGCATTTGGGATGTGCTTGACATCATACCAATATTCATCCTTATAAACTTGAAGCCCTGGGACCTCATTGGGGACAAGAATTGTGAGGCCTGACATGTCTGCATGTGCCACGACGCCAAGGGCCAAATCAGGGCGCGGACATGGCGGGTAGTAATTTATTTTCATCATGTAAATGAGGTCTTCACCCCACATGCCATCCTTTATCTCATTTGGTTCCAAGCCAAGCCCCTTTGATAGGTATTCAAACATCTTGTCACCCACTCCTCTAAGCCTTTTAGCATAATCTTCGTTTGCCTCTCTGGTATCCAAATTCCAATGGAAGATATAGCAATTATTGGGTAATTAGTACAAAATGATGAAGGGATACGAGTTACCAACTTAATTGCATAGGCAATATGACTGAACATTCTGTGTACAATATATATGTTTTCAATCCATTCTGATTTTTAAATATCAGCTGAAAGTAGGCTCAATAACCACCTTTAAGAATTAATTAGCGTATTATTGTTCTGCAATCTTTGCACACTCCACTGCAATGATTAAATTGAGAACACCTAATAGATATCTAAAGCATATTTTATGGTTGTAAAGAATTTCACTAAATTATTGTACTCATTTACTTCAAAAGTCTATGACATGTGTCTTCATGTGAGTCTCAAAATATTTACGTGCAATTGTTTCTTTCTCCTTAATTATGAATGTCTTTATGTGTGTAAAATTGAGAGATAGGATTTCCCACTTAAACAAGAAAATAGAAAAAAAAAAAAAAAGCTACAACAATTAGTTGCCGCCTATCCTTTTTTTTTTTTCTTTTTTTTGAGCCATAAATTGCCGTAAACGTGTGAGTGATGAATCTTGATTGTCTGCAGGTGCAACTGTAGATAACGTTCAACAGTTGAGATCAGCCCAGACAAACTCGAGCTGATCTCAATCGTTGATTTGAAATTTATCTAAAATTTAAATCAATGGCAAAGATCAACTTAAGCTCGGCTTGAGTTTTGATTGATATCGACCGTTAAATGCAATAAAAGTACTTTGCAATTGTTGCAAGTGCAACTAGGGGTGGGCACGGGTCGGGTACCCGCCCCTAACGGAATTTGGCTAACCCGACCCTAACCTATCGGGTCAGCAAATTTCCGACCCTAACCCGACCCTTTTTTTTCGGGTACCAGGAAAAAAAGGGTCTGGCTAGGGTACCCGACCCTAACTTTCAAATTTTTTTATTTTTTTATTTTTTTACCCTAACTTTCAATTTACTATTGATAAATGACCACATTTTATTAAAGATTTAATAGTCTAAAACCAATTCATTTCAAAAATCCAAGATCCAACACATTTCATCAAAGATTTAACAATTCAAAATCAACACATCAATATTCTATCACACATTTCATCCAACAATCAAACCAGTCTCTCTCAACTCTCAAGTATCCAATACAAATTAAAGTTACAATATCTAATAGACAAAATAAAGTTTCATTACATTTTTTAATACAATTTAAGCTGAAAAGTTTTGATTGTAGGTGCTTAATTACAGAGAAAAAGTCAAACAACCACACCAACCTAGTATATACTACCACTACTACTAGTCTATAAAAATGAATTGCTAATATGATAATTTAAAAAAATAAAAATGTCCCTGAAACCAATAGCAATAACAAAATTACGAGCTAACCCCCAAGTAGAGAATAGTAGAGAATAAATTACCTTAAACAACATTTTCTTGTTACACTTGATAGAAATGTTGAATTACCTTAAGCAACATTTTCTTGGTACACTTGATAGAAAAGTTGAAGAAATAGGAGGATAATAGGTTGAACTTTTACTAGAATTTCAACGGTGGTCAATGGTCGATATTTTGGAGAGAAAAATGTGGAGGTTTGGAGTTGAAGGCGGAATGAAGATAAGAATCGAATGTACTACTACTGCTTGGGTGTTCAATTAGGGTTAAAACTTAAAACATATTAAATAATATATTGACCCCTAATTTTTTTAATATTTATACAATATACCTACGGGTCGGGTCAGGTACCCGCGGATTTTTATTTTCCTAACCCGTACCCGTACCCGATATTTACGGGTACCCGACCCTAATATGATCCGATGAGAAAAATCGGATCGGGTACCCTAAATTTCGGATCGAGTCGGATCGGGTCGGGCGGGTTTTTTTGCCCACCCCTAAGTGCAACCACAAACGATCCAAATTCAAGAGCGGTTGCCACATAAGACCCCACCACCACACAACTCGATAAGATTTGAAAACAGTGCTAATTCTATGCTACACAATAAGAAAACAGATTGACTTTCACAATAACAGTTAATAAAAGTTAGTTGCAGTTGTTGCAAGTGCAACCGCAAACAATCCTAATTCCAGAGCGGTTGCCATGCCAGACCCACCACCACACAACTTGATAAGATTTGAAAACAGTGCTAATTCTATACTGCACAGTAAGAAAATAGATTGACTTTCACAAAATTGTTAAAGTTTGAAAGTTCCTCCAAATGGTGTCACTTTCTATTTTCAGAAAAAATTGAAAATTTTGTTTTTTAATCTGATTTTGACAAGTTAATGACCAGGATCAAATTAGCCCTCCATAATACTTACAATTTCCTTGTGATCGAAAGAATTTCTGGTGCAAGACAAAGTAGTTGTCTGCGTCATAAAATCAGAAAATGCTAAATCCACACTTTCCATCCTAAATATACAAATTTCATTGTCAATAGTACAACATAATAGTACAAATCATCAATCCTACTAACAGTCTGAGACATCAATGCATCAAGGTATCAATAAGCCCAACTTTGCAAATGGAATTTGGTTTTGCACTTTATGATTTTCTTTTTCTTCTTTTTTTTTTTTGATTTTTATTGTTTTTTAATTCAATTTGTGTGGCATGTCTTTTTTTTTTTTTGGTTGGTTTTTTGCCTTGTTTGCTTTCTATTTATGCCTCTGTCTCTCTCTCTCTCTCTCTCTCTCTCTCCAGAGTTTAGTAGCATATACGAAACTTTACAAAGCTAAATTAGAACAAACAAAGTACTACTCTTGATAATGCAGATAACTAATTGTTCAGTTTCAAAAAAACGAAGGATGAGAAAGATATCAAACCTGTAAGAGGGTGGATTTTTAGGCCAAACCTATAATTAATGGCAGAAGGAGGCCATATTATATGGAACAAGTGATCAACCCATCCTTTCTTGCCCCCAACTTCTTTCTGCAACAGTGTTCCATAACCCTCAATACTCTGAGACCCTGGAATCTTAGCAACCAGTTCTTTTTCCTTCAGTGGAAGCTCAAAGAACTCCTTCCCAACTTGCTGCAATTTCCTTATAACCTCATCTGGGATGCCATGGTTGACAACTTGGAAGATTCCCCCATTCTCTGCTAGCCTCAGAAATCAAACCTACAATTTTGCCTTCATCAGGATCACTCAGATCAATAACTGGCAGTTCAAGAACCACCCCATGAAAGGTTGTTACTGCAGGTTGCTCATTTTCTGATCTGATGTATTCTGATGGAATAATGTCCATGCATTTGGATAGTGAAGCTATTTCTTGCACTCTTTCCACCTCCATATTTTCCCCCCTCACTCTCTAACAGAAAAACTTACGATGATTTTCTTTCTTGCTTCTTTCTTTTATGCTAGAGTCTTCCCTCTTTGCAGTGTATATAAAGGTAGACAAGACAAAGGCAGTACCTGTAACCAACTTCATTAACACCTGCAACAATATGCACTGTGGACGCCAAATTTTTTGGGTAAATTACTAATAACCCATTGTGGATTGATATATTGCTATATAATTTTCCTAATATTTTAAGATATCCATTTCAACCTCCTTTTGTATAAATTAGAAATTTAACATAGTCTACATAACGTCATTAGTTGAAAAATCAGTAATACCTTCACTTAAATAATAAATTAGATGATAACTTAACCACCGTATACAAAATCATTGGAGAATTACATGGATAAATTTAAAAATTATAAAGGGATAAAGTGGATATTTATGCAAATCATAGAGGGATTAAGTAAATATTTTAATTTCATCACATGCACTTTCAGAGTACCTGAGATCTAATCGCTATAAGTAATTATGCATTCTGTCTATTTTTTACTTTATATAAAACTACAGAGGAGGTATGTCTCTATTTCAAAATTATAGAGAGATCATCTGGTGTTATGGAAACCATAGGGGCCTATATGTAATTTACCCTTTATCTTAAGAAAGAAAATTAAAGAAACAAATAGGGTTACGTGGGTGAGTCTAGTTCATTTGATAGATCATGCCAAACCTCAGTAGGATGCACCGCAATAGTGGCCTGCGTCTTGCATCATAGAGAGCGTATGCTGATAGGATAGTTGGGTTAAAATCTATTAATGGCTTAGTTGAAGTTGATTTGAAATCGAACAAATTATATTGGTTAAATGATACTACATTCAATTATGGGCAAAATATTTAGTTGTTTTTATCTTTTTATTTTAGTGACTATAATTATTACTATAGTACCTACATCTATTGTTTTAGCGCGTACTTCTATATTGTTCAATTGAATGTGATAGTTAAAGAGTATTGAATCCGGGACGGTTGGCGGCTTGGTGCCTAAACTTATTGATGCATAGCACATGGGTTGAGTGTCCAGATTAAAGAAAATTACAATTTGTAAATATGACTTTTGTAATAGCACCCTAAAACTCAATTTGAGTAAGGATTTATCGTTTTCTTTTCTATTTTCTGTTTATAAAACTAGTTCAGCATTTAAAGCCACTTAGGCCCCATTTGATAACACAATTCAGTACTTAAAATTAATGGATTCAGATCTTAACACATTCATACCGTTTAATAACCGAAAATAGAATATCTGAATGAATTAAGTGCCACTGAATTTTCTAGGCAAAACTTGTTCTCAACTGAATGTAATATACATTCAAATGTATAAAATTTAGCACTTAACAATTCAATCACTTAATGAATTCAGACTTCAAACTTCAGATTTCAGATTTCAGACTTCAGTTGTCAGATTTCGGTTTTATCAAACGCACCCTTAGTTTTCGAACTCCTAAACTCCATAAATTTGTGAAAAGTTTTGAACCAACATATTACATCGTACTAACTGTATAAAAATGGTTACCACTCAAAGAAAAAAAAAAACTTTTAGAAAGATGCAAAATTCGGGCTATGTGATGATATTCAAATATAATTACTATTGTATCTTGTCATGTGTCATATGCCACTTCGTAGTTCTATAAATATCTCAGATTCAAGGTCTCACAAATTTTATTTTACTCCACTTCAAATAAATTAATAATTTCATATTCTGTCACATCATTTTTTAACTCGATTACACCACATTTAGAGTTTTGTTACACCATTTTTCAATGCCAATTACACTAAAGGGTAAACTTATGAAAAATGGAACTTGTGAGGAATCATCCGCAAATAGCCCTATTCAGGTACCAGCGGTGTAGTGTAGCAGTTCCTCTCGCTTATCTCCCTAGCAATCAACTGCCATCACACTTTTTCTCTAAGAATTTTCTGTCTGACTTGAGGATTGGAGAAATTCAAGAGCCCAACCACATTTCATTGCTTTGTGCTTCTTATTGTGCAGGTTTCATTAAAATTGAAAATTATAAATTTCAGCCCTCAACGTTATCTTTCTTAGTGGAAAACATATGTTTAGATTTGAGATTATTTGAAAAAAATTTTATTTGAAATAGTACTCTAGCACATTTTGTGATTTGATGTTTGTGAAATATAAAAATGCTTGAAAATTGTGTTTATAATGCAAGTAAGATAATATTTACAAATTTAACCCCAAATTATACTATCCAAATGGATTAAGGGTCAGAAGTATTGGGTCGTTTCTGAAAAACTTTCTTAGCAAAATAACAATCCAAACATATTTGTAGTTCAAAAGTAAATCAAACCTAGCCTAAATCCCATTCAATTCAAGTCTTGGATAAACAATCTTTTTGGGATTACAAGAACACGTTTATCCCATGTAATTTCCATAAGTGAAAATTGCCTAAAAACCTTTCAGCCAGGTACAGCAATTTTGAATGGAAAGCAGCATACAGCATTATCGAAACATCTGCGCTTATATTTTCCCCAAACTATTCTGAAAAAGTGCATTTTAAACGGAACCATTTTTTAAAACATCAAAAAGTAGGCAGAAAAAAGCCAAAATATTAAGTTCTAGTTTTTCAAAGTTGAAAGTTTTCTTTTTTTTATTATTTTTATAGATATATGTGCACATGTTTTGCTTAACAAGTATATCTTCACTTGTTCTGCATATTGTAGCTTTTTGCATTTCAAAATTTTGAAATAAAAGATTGTTTCGATTTTTGTTTCAACTTTTCCAATTATGTTTTCCAAACAGCACGTCCAAAATTTAATAAGAAAAAAAATCAGGAAAATATTTTTTTACTAGTTTTGACAGCATATGTTAGAAAGTGATGCAAACAACTTCATTCTTAGCCTATAGATTTCAAATTTTAGGTATACTACATTAAAATTTTTTTTGATAACTAGACACATTTAGATAAGTATTTTTGACTCTGTGTATTTATGCGCTTAAACCAAATTAGGAGTCTCAAAAGCATACTTTATTGGGTTTATAGATTATATGTTTGAAAACCAAATGAAGAACTAGGTCATAATTAACCAATCAAATGAAGCACTTGGTGAAAATTAACCGAACAGACTTGAGCAAGATCATGTACTGTGGTTGCACTTATTGTTAACTAGTGATTGAGCACACTTAATGTGTGTATAACTAATGCATAAAAGTGACCAACTTTTTCATCTTTGTAGTTTTTTTTTTTCCATTTATTGACTCTTTCTCAATTTTGCAAACTAAGCGTTTTATTCCTTTTGAATTTCCTCTGTTGTATATTTCATTTGAGTTATTAAATTTATAAGCAATTATTCTTATTTAGATTTTTTTTTTGAATGATTGTTGTTTGGAACAGATAGGTACATTTACAAAAGGCCTAAAAAATTATAAACTTTATTTTAGTTTTGTCATTCCAAATGTTTAGCTTTTTAACCATACACTTTTGTTAGTTTCCATTTTAATTTTGGATACCATGGATGGGTTTGTGTATATAGAACTGCTTACCCGTACTTCTTGACTTTCTACAGTTTTTATTATTTTATGTAGGACTTCATCTCTGATACTAAAACCGCTTGAATACTACTCATTGTTTTGTAAGTTTTGAAAAATCATTTGTCTTATAAATTTTGAGTTTAGATTTGTATGTCTTACATTTTCTTTTTGGTATGTTTTACATTAATGTTTTGCTTCTCAATATATTTGGTTGCTCCTTCCACTTCTTCTGCCTCTCTCCTTCAAGACCTTTTTGTCAATTCGGTCGGATAACAAAATTCAAGTTGATCTTAATCTGTGAAATTTTGAATTCTTCTTTTACAAATTGTGATTTATGAAAGCCCAAAACGCCATGGAACTCATGACAAAAGCTTTGTCCACGCAAGGTGAAGGACATGGTTATTAGGGGTGGTAATTTTTGATATGATTCGAAAATACGCTACGAAACTAATAAGAAATTAATGGGTTTGGGTAGAACATTGACGAGATTCTACTATACATCAAATTTTAATTATAAAACCTAAACACCCCATTTACTGTAAGTATATAGATCGTTTATTGAACATAGGGTATATTAGGTGTCAATCCCATAGGGAAGATTGTCAAGTACCGGTAGTTTTCGAACTCCTCTATTATTTAGACTATCACAAGTAAGTAAGTAAATCTAAACTACAAACATGAAATAAAATAAGTAAAAATAGCAATGAAAAGCTCCTAGATTTATGGAATTCCTTACTACTCTTGCAAATGAAACTACCGGTTGAATTTATGCTATTATTTTGGCTAAACATGGCGTAATTTCCTAATGCATGTGAAACATACTCTCGTACTGAATCAACTATACTTATAGCTAAACCATTACATGAAATAAATCACTAAAGCCACAAAGCTGCCCCTCTACTTTGTGAGTGAACCACCAAAGTTTAGCATCTCATGAACTAGTGTCAAATTCCAATTCTCATGGCAAACTTAACACCTTAAGATGATCACAATTAATGACCTGTTAATCATGATTATAAAAGTCAAAGTACTAAATAACTTGCTCAAAATAATAGCATCAAATAACTAAGTAAACATCACAAACAAGATGTAGAAAGTTCATCCATAACTCAAGGCATAAACTTTAGCTAAACATGAAAAAGAAAGAAAAGATCATACTTGTATTATAGCTAAACATGAACTCAAATACAAAAGAGAAAGTGATAGGAGAGAAATCACTCACGTCACTCGAGCTTTAACACTCCATCTTTACTCTTCAATTTTTCATCCAAATCTAACTACAAGTACAAGATGGAAAACTACAATAACTACACTACTAACTAAACTAATGAACTAAGAAAAACTAGTGAAGACTACATTTTGGTAGTGTTTCTAACCTTCCTAAGTTATATAAAAATGTCTACCAAAGGCCCTATTCATAGAAGATATCCTCCATAAGCTTCCAAATCTTCACCATGTGAACACAAGAAAAGTTTAAACTTCAAAAGTCAAGAAAAATAGCTTCTATGAATCTTCTATCCTTGAAATGCTTCAAATATGTCTTCATGCATCTTAATCAAGCTCCAAATGAGTTGTAAAGTTGATGCAAATTGTGTTTTGGATTTGGCATAAGTTCTTTCTCCAAATTTCCAAGATTCTTCACGCAACTTTCAGCTGAAATTCGTTCAAAGTTGAGCTGGAAGTAGGCTAGAAAATTTCTAGAATTCAGCTGCAAGTTGAGCAGGTCATTATCAGGGATCCGCGAGGTGGATCTGTGAGGCACAGCTCGCAGATCACATTGCAAATCCAGTTCCCCTAACTCTACTGAGAGAGAGTCGCGAGCTGTTTAAATTTTCCAATTGGCACTTCACTTTTTGGGTCACGAATCTGAATAAAAATTGCAAAATCTGAATTTTTTGTCATGAAATTGAAGTGTTAAATCTTCCGACTTTGACCCCTTGATTCCTTGATGATTGAATTGCATTTTGATCATCTCAATTCGAAACTTCATCAACTTCAAATACTTTATTTTTCCAACTTTCCTTCCAAGTTTCATTGCCTTCAAATCATCAATATTCATGCAAATATCTTCTCATTTCTCTTCATTTGATGATTGAGCCATTAATCCTACAAAAACATGAAATTTTCACTATTTTAATCCATAGAAATACACTTTTCTAATTTAAACCATAAAATGCAAAACTTCACTAGAAACCCTAGTTAATTAGCTATTAAAATAACAAAAACACACAAAAACTAAATAATTAAATATACTTCAAGCATACAAAATAGACACTTATCAAACATTCATAGGTTCGGGTAAGAATCGGATTGAACCCGATAAACCCAAAAAGAAAATAGGTTGGGCTCCGGTCAATCCACTGCCCGCCAACCTATTCATAAATTAAAAATAATTTAATAAATATATTAAATATTATATTTAACTAGGCTAGCATATTCTTTTCTTCCCAATTGCAATAATCACTTAACCTTAAAAAATATTATTCTAAGTGAATTTGTTTGGCTCGTGTGAAGTTAGAGTTGTTATGTTGGATAGATAATGTTTTATATTATTTTCATGATATTTTTACTTTTGTTAACTGGGCAATGTATCATAGTTTTGCTTCTGTTGATGATATTTTTTTATAAAAATGAAAACAAAAAAATTGGTACATTGTAGGTTGAACTGTAATATTCTATATTTTTATAGAAACTCCATTGTAAAGAAGTTCACCATACTACCAAGATGAGAAGACAAAAAAAAAAAAAAGAAAGAAAACGGGTTATTCAGATTGGGCTCTGGTGACCAGTTAATTTTGTGAATCGTGTTCGGGTGAAGAAAGTTAACTCATTTAATTTTCGGGTCAGACTCGGGTTGATTTATCATCTAGAATACCTTACTTTCAACCCAACCTACCAACCCGTGACCTGACCTGATTGTCTCTCGTAATGGTTATGGTTGCCTATGGACACCGCAGAATGACGATGCAAGTAAGGCTGAGGGGCTTGTCACAAATTTGGAGCCATGGGACGGGAGTATGTGAATTGCTTTCCTTTGCCGATAAACAATTCACCATCTTTGATGTTATTTTCTAATTCAAATTATGTAGACTAGAAAATGACATATAACCTCTACGCAACAAGTATAAAAATGTCAACATAAATCATAACTGAATGTAACACCCCATTTATACAAGTTTATAACTGAATGTAACATCTCTTTTATACAAGTTTATATGCACTTTACAATGAATTACAATTATTCACATATTATTACATTGGCTTCGTTTGGATTAATTGTTTTTAGATTTATTTTTCAAAAACACTACTGTAGCATTTGGGATGTGAAATAAAATTATTGTAGGTTAAATTTTCGGACTCTCACAGGACATATCTTTAAAAATCACAACATGAAAAGAAATGCTCAAAATGATGGAAATTATTTGGATATTGAAAGGTACCACAGACTTCCTTGGACACAAAATTATGTTATACTATAAGTGGTTTCTTAAATCTTTTTTCTACAAATTTGCTTGCAGATCCATCGAGGAATCAAAATGGTACCTGGACAGTGAATGCTGTTAAGTCCTTAATTGTGCACATAATTTATGGAGATTTCCCTTTTATTGTGCCAAGATAATTGTGTTAATTGCTTGATTCTACTCATATTTGATTCTTGGCATTTATTTAGGTCATTGGAATTATTTGGAGCTTACAAAGTGCAAATTTGGTGGAAATTTCAGAACTCCCAAGGAAAAGGCGTGGACGAGCTGTATTTGGATGTGAAGAAGGATTTCTGGAAAAAATCCTACGCCTAAGAGTGATTGAAGACTTTATTTTATTTTATTTTTAGGAATTGGTAAAAGACAATTTTATTTTAGGAAAGTTGTAATTGGTTTCCCTATTTTACTTTATTATTGCTTTTTAGTAAGTTAGACTTCAATTAGGACTGAAATTCCTAGTTAAATAGGGAATCTTAGGTTTTCTTATATATAATTAGCCAAGCCGTCATTTGGAGAAGAGGAGGAATTCCACGCAATATCTAGAAAACAAAACTCCTTCGTAGGTTGCTTCCTCTTGTTTCTTCCTTTGGTTAATCGTGGTTGAAAGTTTCTCAAACAATTCTTGGATGCGATTCTCCATGAGGAGCGGCTAAATCTCTCATCTACTCAAAGGGTGACTTCAAGGCGCGGTCCATATCATTTGTGAGATCTAATCGAGTTTTATTATTTCTTTTAATTTGTTACTATTCGTACGTTTTCTGGATTAATTGATTGAGGGTTATTTTGTTAATTGAGTATCAACGGCCGGGTATTTAAATTAACCTAATAGCCTACTGTCAAATTAACTAATTGAATACGTAATCGTTCATTTAGTTAATAATTAGTGGCAACCACCATAATTGGTTTTATGTTGGGAAATATGATCTAGCTTAAATGAACCCTCTTAGCGTGTTCATTGGTTAGGGTTGGGTTTTTCTAGCTTTTAATGCAATTGGATAATTAAATTCCTATGGTCGTACCTAGGGTTGTTATCTGGTTAGAGAAACAGTCAACGGTCGTACCTTGGCTGTCGAAAAAGTAAGGAAAAGCTAGTTGTCAGAACTTGTTGGCAACTATAACTAGCCTAGTGACAAATGACTGAAATATTTATGCATCAATGATCAAGTGATTGGACTGTACCTGAGAAGTTGTTCCTTTGGGTAGAATTTTATCATTTGTTATTTCTAATAAATTACTCTCTGTCTGTTCTTTGGTGCTTTATTTATTTAGTATTTTCAATTTCATTTTCTAAGTTTATTTATTTTATTTTTAGTTCTATTCCATCCAAATCCCCATTTTTCACGTGACTTAAAAGAAACAATTTCCTACCCTTCCCTGCGAAGATGACCTTACTTGCCACTCCTACAAATTAATTGTGGTGGTAATTAGGATTTTAAACATTTATTATTGCACAGGTTCGGCACCTGTCAAATGCCCAAGGGACATGATGGGAACACACCTCAGTGTTGAAATGTTGAAGAGTGAGGATGGTGGAAACCTCACTTTTGAAGCTAGTAAAAAAGCAAGGGTGGTTACGTTGGTAAGAATGACCAAACTTTAGTTGCACATATATCACTGACTATAAATTACAATTTTATAAGTGTTATCAACCTTGCCACAAAAGAATAAAGATCTTCTTGTATTATTTAAAATTCATAAGTTTTGACATTAAATTTTGATTGAAAATAATTTTTAAAGGCGAAACGCATGATAATGTGTACAATGTTAAAGTTTAAAAGCCAAAAAAGAATACTTTGAATTGATTGTCAAGCAGCAAAAGAAGTTTTACAAAAAGATGTCAAAAATATTGTTTCGAAACAAATATTTGCAAGATGGCAAGCTATCTTATCAATTTTTTATTTTACTATTGAATACATCAAAGGTGAGAACAATTCCTTACCAGAATTTTTAACTAGGGAATTTTTACAAGAAAATGACCCCACAAGAACTCAAAGCTCTACGACATCATCATTACTCCTCCTCTCAAGTTCATAAACAGATTGTACTTGCTAATAGAAAAATTATTCATTACCATGAGCAATTTGGTAGAATTCAACCCTACAATGTCTTCAAATATGACTCTATCTGTCTCAAACCTACCAGAGCCATTGTTACCCTCAAAGAAAAAGTCTGGCTCAAAAGGCGGGAACTCAACCAATGCCTTATCAACTATCATACCCTTATTCAAATGGGGAGAACAACCCCAGAGGTTCAATATCTTGAGCAACGGATCAAAAGGTTACACAGAGAGATCAATGAAATTATATGTTGATTTTTGTTTTGCAGGTATGGCTCGAACACCAAAAGATTATGAAATGACCAAATCCATTCAAAACCCATCTCGACCCACTTCTACTTCAAACAGATATCAATTGCTTGTTGAATCAATTGCTTCAACAAGATTTTCCAGCTCTCTCCTATTCTCAAGCAACCCAAAATAAACCATCTGATGTCAAACCTCCAAGTTCTCCAACTACTTCAAAAGACAAAGCAGTTTATTTTACAAAACGCAACACTCAACATATCATACTAAACAAATTCAAAGAAACACCCCCATACACCTCACTCCTCAATCTTACTCAAAGAATATTTCCAGAGGAATGTTATTGGTGTCCAGATGATCCCTTGAAAACTCAAAAATATTATGAATTAATTTTGGTAGAAACCGAGTCAGTTGAAATCACTCCAAAACCCAATCCAGTTAAACCAGAAATTGTAGCTTATTGCAAATGTGTCATCAAAAAGGTCTGTTCATCTAATGAATGGACTTCTTTGTATTCAAAAAAGAAATTTTCAGTTCGCCATATTCCAGATGGGTACACATATCAGGATTGCAAACAAATCTGGTATAGAGCTTTCTTTTTCAATCCCTTTGACCATTCATGGTTCCTCATGTTTCATGACCATTGTTCAAAAGAATTTCCAATTTGGTTCTACCATTGGTGGTCGTGGTTTGGACCTCAAAAAGAAATCTATCCAATAACGGTCCAAACAGGATTGCAAACATTCATGAAAAGAATTCAAGGAGAAGAATATACCAAACCAATCTTATTCCATGCTGAGTTTAAAGTCCCATGGATTTTCTGCTAGAGTTTTAAAATCATTCAAGTCATGGAAATACCATTTCCCATGTCATTAGTTCGAGAATTCAAAATCAAATGGTGGGATGAATTTAAAGAAGAAATATGCTCACCAGACACTATTATCAGATACATTCAAACAGGAGCAAAGCTTAAATGGTTAATGAATAAATTGATCACTGTTCAAGCTGTTGGAATGTATGCCCTAAAAACAATCATTTTGTTTAAATACATTCCTTATTAAGTTTTGTATTTTATGAACTTCTATTTTATCTGTTAAATGTTAGATATAACTGATAAAGTCCTTAGAATATCTATTGATGTGATGGTAGTCAGAAGAGTTGATGACTATGAGATATCAATCACATTTATAATAATATTCTTAAATTTCCCTAGTCATAGTATTAATGAGACAGGACATCATTAATACGGAGAGACTAATATACAATTAGCCTCTACTTAGTGTAAGTAGTGGTTGTTCTCATCAACCATGGTATAGGGATACCTAGACTAATGTGTAGATAAATTGTAAGGTATGAATTCATTGGAGTGATCCACACAGAGATCCCATTAGGATATCTATCTAGTGCCAATGGTTGAATCTCTTATGGGAAATTGTGTAAGTGATCCTAGACTTGAGATCACCAAAGCATCTTGAGTGTGAATCACTGCCTTTTGATTCTATTACTTGTTGCTCACCAAGAGTGATTTAAAGAATAGAAATTGGGGGTAGTGTGAAGCATGGAAAGATAGTAAGTGATCAAGAGAGGATTCACCACTCCGATAGTGGGAGTTGATATCCAGAAGGGCCACTAGTGGGAAATTAACCTTAATAGTCGACTACATTAGGTTAATTGAAAAATGTCTTCAAGTTAACCTAATCTAGGGTTAATTCCGGAAACTAACAAATTAATTAGTCATTAGGGAATTGGCACTTATTCCTCATTCCCTGACTAATTGGATATCGATGGTGAAAGGATAATAATTACATGGTAATTTTCCATGGAAAGGTTAGGTCAAAAATTCCCTTGACTAATTCCAAATACCTGGGTGGTTTTGATGTGTTGCTAGACACCACTCACAATCTATAATTATGAATGGATTAATTATTGTAATTAATGATAAAATAAAGTTGTTTATTTTATCTAATTCTTCTTGATAATTATAATTCATAATTATTGCCAGTGTATTTGGAACCTATTGGATCACACGCTTAGAGATTGAATTCTGAATTAAAATTGTGTGTCCAAATAGAGATTTGGTAATAAAACCTTTTGGGGTCTAATTACAGGGAATAATAGATTTCGGGGCTATTTGAGCAAATATGATAAAATAGTTATCCTATATTTGTTTTGATTTGGATCAAAACAAACAAGACCCTATCTTTTCTCTCTCTTCCTCTCTCCTATAAATATACAGACTATACGATACGTCTGTAACACAACAAGATTGACAAAATAGAGGGAGGTTAGGGTTTTTGAGAAAAACCTATGTAGAGAGAAATTCCAAAGAGAGAATAGGCTAGCACCTTTTCTTTACTCTCATATACACACACATAAGATCGTTGAGACGATTCAGAAGAATATCCAGACTTCTCTCTTGCGTGGATTGCAATAGAGGCAGGGCGCTTGGACTACACAAAGAGGCTGACCACTCTCTACAACGTTACAAGGAATCGCTTCTAGGATTAAGGTAGTCCTACAACTCCTCTTCTCTACAAGTCATACGTAGCCTAGGGTGATTCCTGGTAGGTTATTGGGGCTAAAATTTTTTGTTTTCCGCTGCGTCTGCTGCCCCAAAACCTAACAGTGGTATCAAAACCATCCCTAGTTCTTTGCATATGACTTCATATGTTCTATTGATTATTGTTCATGGATTATATGATTGATATCCATACATGTGCTGAATTTTGGTTGAAAAGTTTGTAACTTTAATTTGATTAAAGTGTTTCTGAAATCTGAAAATTTTCACAAGACAAAGGTTTATGTTTTGGTAAGAGTTTTGCAGTAGCCAATCGTTGGTTGTTGGAACTGAGAGACGCGATTCAGATACGCAACGTGGATCATCGGACTCGAGGATCCGGAGCAATGCTCTCAGAAGTTGGGCCGTATCTGGGACCCGCGAACTATCCATCGTGGATCGGTTCGCGGATCCTCTTCACGGATCTGGATCCGCGACCGAGCCTCGCGTATCCTTTATGGAACTCTCAGAACCTGATCCACGCGCTCAGAGATCCGCAAAACTTGTTCGCGGATCTGGTCATGGATCCTTTGAGAAACTGAATTCTGTGAAATAAAATTTTTTGAAAAACTGTGTTTTCAATTTTTGAAAATTCTCTGATTCTGATCCAAATTTTAATTGTTAAATTTTGTTATGAAATTTGTTATTTCATGTTTTATTAGGTCAGGAATTGATTTGAATGTTAATTTAATTAATTCAAATAATGTTCCAATTTATTTTCTAATTTAGTTAGAATTGAAAGTGACCTAATAAAATTATTTTTAACAAAATTTTCTGCACATGTATGATCTCAAAATTTGTTTGGGATCTTGAGATATAAAATCCAATCTATGAATGGTTGTTGACTGTTATTACATGCTTTCTTTTAATTTAAAGTTGTTTAAATTTATGTGAATACATGGTGGATGGTTGTGGATAAAAGCCCAATGTGATTGTGGATGAATGATTGAATGGTTGGAAATTTTTATAAATAGGGCTGCGTGTCCTGCCTTTCTTGATTTTCTGATTGTAATTTCTCTTCTCATCTAATTCTCCCCGAATGTAACTCGAGGTTTCTTATATTCTATTTGTGCCCGGTGGAGGTTTGGTGGAGTAAAGGGAAGTGGAGTTCTACATGGTAATAGTGACAGTTGACAGAGTGTCAACTACCTGGTTTGTGGACAAGCGACGTGGACTTTGGCTCCTAAGAGCCCCCATATCCATACTTGTATTGTTAAATGCTTTCTTATATGATTTAATTTCAAGTGAAATTTTATTAAGTGAAAGTCCTTATGTGTTATGTGAATTGCATGTTTTGGGAACTCACGAGCTTTTTAGCTCACCTTTTTTCATTGTTTTCCTTAGTAGGATATGAGATCCCCGATGAAGATGCCAACCCTTAAGACTAGTGTTACTCTTGTTTTGATGTTTTTGGAGAATTTGGAATTATGAATGTTGAGAACTCTTGTATAACGAAACTTGATTGTAAGGATGGATGATTTGTGTACTATGGATTTGTAATTTGGGAGTTGTGAATTTGTTAAGTATTGTACCTTGTATATTATGTTCGGAATTTTAGTTTGATAAGTTATATGATGGCTGAGTGAGTGAGTCCTGGCGAGAGTTAGGCAGGCGGTCACTGATACCCTAGGGTACGCCTTAGGGAGAGGTGGGTCGTCACAATACTGGAGCCAATTTTTGTCAAACATAAATATTTTCTTTCATTTCCTACCCATAGGATTAGTGTCAAGAAAAAGAATGCGATGATTAGAAGCCGCTTTTTACATATGGGTACATTTAGCATTTTTAAAGCTTCCCAACCAACCTCTAGTGCCCATAATTCCATCAAGTCTTTCTTTAATATCACCATTCAGATCCCACTTATCATACCAGGTCTAAGGAACCCCATCAAAGCCTATGTCATTAAGCTCATTAGTGTTGATAAAGTCCCTAAAATCCTTGAAGCTACTTTCTGGTCTATCTTTACCACCCCATTTTTCCCCATTGGAAACTAAATCATTCATATCTCCCATTATAACCCAATGTTCACCCCAGATATGTTTTCTTCTAGTCAAAACTTTCCACTACTCTTCTGTAATGTTAGAATCACAACTAGCATATATTCACATACACCACCAATCAATTTTGGTGTCTTTATCAGCAATTAATAATTGAATAGTGAAACTAGTAAAAAGAAAATTTTTAACCTGAACCTCCTGTTTCCAGAAAACACATAGACCACCAAATAGACCCATTGATCCACCACAAATAGATCATCAAATCTAATTTTTCGTTTAACTGTATTCATATAGCTTTTTTTATTCTAAGTTTTAGAAAGGAAAATTAAAGAATGGGAGTGGAAGGACACAACCTCCTTGAGTTAGGAAACTGTCAAGGGGCTTCTAACACCTTGATAGTTCCACACCAAAGCTCTCATTTGAATTGTGGAACCCCATTAAGAGAAGACTCCAACCCCTCAAACAAATCCATAGAACAAACATCCTGAGAAATCACTTTTCTCTTCTTTTCACAGTCCGTCTCAGCACTACCATCCTCCTCCTCTAACTTTCGGATCACAAATTTTCTTGTACCTAGTTCCCCTTCCACTTCAACATTGGTTGTATCGCCTAAACGCTTCCTTCTACCCATCTCTTTCACTAGCCTTTTCCAACTCTTTCCTTCTTTACTATTCTCTCTATTTTTAATGTTAATATTCTAAAAATTATCCTTAGTCCCTAATTTTCCTTTGTACCCTCTATTTCCTATAGCAATTCCCTTATTATGAACTCTAATTTCCGGATTATTTTTATCCACATCATTGTTCAACCAATTGTGATCATAGTTTCCTGAGTCAACAAGATAGAAATTTCTCTGTGCTTCTAGTTTATTCTCAGAGGTCCCTATCCTATCCCTCCTAGCACAGACCTCTTTTTCCTTTGTGGACTTCAGTTTTCCTTTGTTTAACTATATTTATGCCTCTATTAATCCCAATTTCTTCCCCTTGCTCTTTCGCCAGTTCTTATGTTTTTTTCCCAGACTACCCCAGTGTACTCATTTCCTGATTTGATCTCTCCATTCACCTTATCTTCTAGGTCATTTTTGTGAAACTCCTCAATACAGGTCAGTAAGAAATTTTGATTAACTTTCTTACTTAGATTATGATTTGTCCTATTCTCTGCCCTATCTAGCCTCCTATTATCAAATTTATCCTCCGTTTCATTTCTGTTACTCTGTCTTCTATTAGGGCTTCTTAGAAAACTAGCTCGCATCCAATTCCCATATTATTGCTCATTGTTTATATTCAACCCCTTTTGCTCGTAATTCTTTTCATTACGCCCAATGACTCCTTAACAAAAGCAAAAATCAAGACATTTTTCATAATGAAATTCAACTCATCACATCATACTAGCATTTCACCATTATACCTCTAGGAAGAGGTTTGGTCAGATCAATTTCAACAAGCATTTTAATATGCCTACCCTCTTTTCCCCCTCCAGAAAGAATGATTGCCTCATTAATTCTGTAGAAAATACTCCCTGTTTTCCATCTAGCTTCCTTTGTTACCCAATGTAGAGGAAGGTTCCAAATCTGAACCTATATGAGGCATCTGCTGAAGGCTTCTAGATCATCCTCTAACCCTGTTACCCATCAAAGAAGAACTAATGGCTGCATGTCATAAATCCATGGCCTCCCTTTCAATGCCCTCTCCATTTCCAAATTCTGAGTAAAAGTGAATTGGAATATGTTTGCCCTTATCTGTGTAGCTTTGAGGTCCCTTGGATGAAGCCACATGTTATTTGCAAAGCTTCTGATGCTTGTTGTGTTAGCTACCTTTTCTCCGCAGACTTTCCCAATTAAACTCAGCCTACATGCTTCCAGCCTTTTTGCTATCTCGTCATCCTCCAACCAAACTCTGTCCTGCTCTTTACTTGATAGGGTAAACCTTTTCATCACCTCCTCTAAGCCATCCATCCATGCCGATGATCCCACAGACCACCACCTTGATCGAAATAACAGCCTCTAACCTTTGCTTAGCCTGAAAATTGGGCAAAATCATCTATGTTCCCTAACAAATACTCTGATTCTGCTTGATATGATCAAAAAAAAAAAAAAAAGAATATACACAACTAACTAGGGCTTGTCTGAATCCCCAAATAAGGTCTACAAATGCTTAACTAGTTTTTATAATAACTTAGATCTGGTATTTAGATCTGGTATTGATTGCATACGATGCCTATCAAATTAGGAATCCAGATGTAGATCAGGTATTATGATCACTACAATGAAGAATCAAAAATCTAAAGATCGAAGGCATTAATTGATTGAAACTAGAATATGGGTATTGATTTTGGAATATGAAGGTTTGAAGATGTTTGAATGTTGAAAATTTGAAAATTTTGGGATGGCGTATGAACCCCCACCAGGGAGAAAATGCTCTTAAAGATAGAGAGAAGTTGCTTTCAAAGACAGAGACTTCTACCTATATTAGCTTTTACCATACCTGTAATAGTTTCTAATTGTGTTTGGAACTTGCTTCAATGATTGCGTTTGTAATATGTTTTACTAAAAGTTTCTTTAGTAAACATATTATGTGTGTTTGGATAGGTCAAAATTTTCAAATAATATTTTGCTTGCATTAGAAACATATTTTCTAATTCACCTTTTATATTCCCAACTGACAAGCACGGGACATGTATACAAAATTAAGTTCAAATCTACAGTTAAATTTTATATTTATAAATTTCTAAATACCCCATATATGATTTTCTACAAATATACAGGTCGAGATTGAGAATAGGATATTAAGGGTCAAAGCCATAGATAAGAACGGACAACTACCGACACTACTAAAACTCCTATATTATTTAGACGATTAACAAATTACTAAAAGTGAATCAATGCTACAATATGAAAGAAAATAGCAAATAAAAGCTCCTTAGGTCATAGAATCCCTTACTACTAATGCAAGTACAATTCTCGGATCAATGAACGCTACTATCTCGGCTATCATGGCATAATTTCCTTATACATGTGAAACTTATTGTAGTGAATCAACTATACTCATAACTAATCCATGTCTACTCTGTGATTTTGAAATTAACTACAAGTTCATTTCATCTATGAAATTACATGGAACAAAGTCATAAAAGTCACAATGGTGTACCTCTACTCTCGTGAGTGCACTTCTTAGATTTAGTACTTCCTTGAACTAGTGTCAAATTCCAATTCTTATTGCAAATTCATCACCCTGAGATTATCACAATCAATGTCCAGTCAATCATGATTAGAAAAACAAAAATGCTAAATAACTTGATCAATATAATAGTATCAAATAGCCAAGAAATTAACACAAACAATCATAGAAAATTCAATCAAAACCTAAGGTATAAACTTTAGAAACACGTGATAAATAGAAAATTTAAACTTGTATTTTAACCAAACAAGAAATCCAATACAAAATAGAAAGTGATAGGAGATATCACCCTTGTCACATGAGATCAAACCCTCCATCTTTACTCTCCAATCTTCATCCAAATCTAGCTATAAACAAGACAGGATGAAACTATAGTATACTATCTAAATTATCCTATACTATCCTAAACTAAAGAAAGTAGAAAAGGTACATTTTTAGTGTGTTCTTCTCCTTCCAAAGAGCACTCTAAGAATGTTTTGAAGGCCTCTATTTATAGAGAAATCAATCCCAAAACAATAATGTTAAAGTTGTTCAATCATGTCCTTGATCTTGCTTTTCCAACTTTCCATACTTTCTAAGGTAGAGCCAGCCGATATTTCTCTGGAAATAATGGTCAAAAAATGTATGTGAATTGGATGCAAGTTATTCTATAAATTGCAGAGCCACAATACAGATTCAAGATCCCAATCTGAGGTTGGATTGGGCTTGACACCCCTCAGATCCAATTTATTCTGTTTTCATTTTTTGCTTTTCGAACTCGATCCCAGGGCTGATCACAGGGATCTGAGGTCGGAACAACCTCGTGGATCAATCCTCTGATAACGGAATCCAATCTGAGGTCTAAATCCGAACCCTTTCTTGCTGATCTGAACTTGGATCAGCCTCCCCTATTTCTCTTCAATAACTTTCCATTTCACGCGCAATATCGACTTTTCAACATTTCTCTTCAAAGCTTTCTTGCTTCAACTTCAATTGGCCCGAATGCATTCTACTTTACAAACCTACAAAAACATCATAAAATAATGCATTAAGCCTTTCATTTACATGTTTTGGTAATAAATTGATTCTTGAAGAAATAACCACAAAAATGGACTCAAAAGTCCACTTTAAATCCTAAAAGCACACCAAAATTAAATAATTAAACATACTAAAAAACAACTAAAATAACTTTAGTCTCCAGCACGTTTTACTTTGTCTAGACGATAGGTAGGCAGTGCCAATTCTGAAATCCCTCTGATATCTCCAGATGGCCACATATAAAGGGTGCCACCGACCGAAGAGTCGATGGCTAGGCCACAATATATATGCTTTGGTTTTAGGTGAATTAAGCTAAAGATAGGATCTGTGGCGATTGATGCTTTTTGTCTGGCCAATAGTTTCTGCCTATCCTCCTACTTTAGCTTTGCATATGATGTGCCAGAAACCTGGAAGGTTCTCTGAAACTCTGATATTCCGCACTTTGTCTTGTATTCATTATTTCACTAGCTTCCCTACTTTTTCGTGGTTTTTTTTTTTTTTTTTGGTAGGGAAAAGTTTGGATGGATCAACTTCGGTCACCACCACAGGTCAGGGTCAGGACAGATCTCAAGAACCTTAGGCATAGACTGTCTTGTATTCACTATTTCACTAGCTTCCCTACATTTTTTGTGGTTTTTTTTTTTTTTGTAGAGAAAAGTTTCCGTGGATTCGGCTCTCGTCACCACAATAAGATAGGATGGGTATCAGGGATCATAGGTCACTTATAGAGATACTTACAAATCACCTACAATAGGACGAGTATCAGAGATCATAGGTCACTTATAGAGATACTTACAAATCACCTACAAATCACCAACTGACACTGCCCTCACATCGATAGCGAAATTCAAACACATGACCTTTGTGAATAAGTGACACATCCTTACCAACTGAACCAATTTATGTTAGCACGTTTGTTATGGCTGACATCTACATTAACATGTACATTCAGGGAAGGAGGGAGAAGAGGCCAGGGATAGGCCCGCAAATTGGTTAAAAATATTGCGAGTAGAAAATTTTTTTGGTGCTATATCCCCTCCCCCCCTCCCCCTCCCAAAGAAAAAGACTAAAAAGCTCTACTCTGCCCCCATTCCATTTTCTTCAGAAGTTAGTTGGACTTGAATCCACCATTTTCTAACTATTAGTTGGTTTTTAATGGGAAGAATACAAAGTAAATAACTATACTTGAATTGGACTCGAATCTTCTCGTACAACTCTTTCGAGTTTTGTTTCTGTGAACCAGCACCCTATATTTCTAGTGGTTCTAAGTGCCTCCGACCCGTCTTTTAGTCCATCCCTCGTTAAAACTTGGATAATGCTTTTTCATCTTTAAATTGTTACAAAGGTAATTCACGTCTCAATTATTATTACTATGCATTAAATACTTGAAGAAAGCATTTTTTTGGTAAGTTCATTGAATCTCAATTAAATATTTGACTCTTCCTGTTTCAACAGCTACAATAGAGCGTGCTTTTTTTACTATGAAAATTACTAGATCTTGTTTGCATTCTAGAATGATGGAAGACTTTTTTGCTAGCTCTATGATAATGTAAATTCAGAAAGAGATTGCTAGAACTTTTGATATAGATTCAATCATCGATGTGGGCTTTGTCTCTGTAAACCAACACCCTAGATTTCCATAGATTCAATCATCGATGTGGGTTTTGTCTCCGTAAACTAACACCCTAGATTTTCAATAGTTCTAAGTGCCTCCAACTTATCTTTTAGTCCATCAACCATTGAAGATTGGGAAAAAAAAAATTAGTGTAAGTGGGAGGATTTGAACAATATCTCTCACTTACACTTCCTCTGCCCAAACCACCAAAGCCACCAATTCCCCAATTAATTTCTTTAAATATTTTTGTTTAAATAAATTATCGGTGAAACATGGCTCTATGAGAGGTCTTATTCATCATGACGGCTGCTAAGTTTTTTCAAAAAAAAAAAAATTCAAGTGGCCTGTCATGCTGAGTGGGCTTGACAGCCCTTTTTTTGGAAAAAAAAAAAAAAAACCAATAGGAAGAACAAGCACGACAGGCATAGAATCAGAAAAGCCCTTTGAAAGAGCCACATTTCATCGACAATTTATTTGAACAATATTTAAAGAAATTAGCCCAGTACCCCCTCCCCTCCTAGCGGGGCATGGAAAATGTTAGCTAATCATCTACCAGCATGCAGAATTATTTCTTTTTTGTGGGGAAAGAAAACCACTCATCTCTTATCCTTTCTACATCCAAGCTCTCGTACTCCTTCCATGACAGCCAAAAAGTGTACATGAAAGCAGGTTACAATGAGCAAACCTCTTGCATATAATCTGCTGGGGCTACTTTAAGATATTACTAATGGTAATGGCTAATTCCAAATTTTCTAGGGGTCCAATTGGCTAGGTTAAAAGCATGTTCCTTAAAAAAAAGAAATGAAAAGGAAAAAAAAAAGATTTTAGCAATTCATGTAGCACTATAGACAGTGAAATACACGCTCAAAAAGTTGAGAAGGACAAACAGGAGCACCGGATATCGAAATTTATTTAGCAAATGAAACTTGGCGCAGAAAACTTTTCTAAGAAAGAAAATTGCTATTTTGTTATTTTTGAGTAATTATATTGGTGATTCTCATGAGAAAAACTACAATGACTTCAAGATAGCAATTATAGTGATAAGGTATCTTCTTGACTTGACTTTTCTATATCAATGACGGTCGGATTCAGCAATTGCTGGAAATTAAAGGCCTTTAGATTTAGTCAAAGATTTAGTCCTAATCTTCACCCATAAATATAGCTAAGAAATTAACACTTGATTACCATATTACTAACAAGTGAACACATAGTTACCAACTTGTTACTTTTGTTAAGTCCTTAATTGTACACATTATTTGTGGATATTTTCCCTTAATTATGGCCTAAATATGGTATAAATTGATTGATTCTACTCATGTTTGGCTTTGGCATTGATTTTAGGTCATTGGAATTATTTGGAGGTTAAAAGTGCGATTTTGGTGAAAATTCCAGAAGACTATCAAGGATAAGGCGCGGGCGCGTTGTATTTGGCTGTGAAGAAGACTTCGTGAGGAAATTCTATGCCTGATATTTGTCATCTTTGGATTGAAAATTTTATTTTACTTCTAGGAATTGGTCAAAGACCCTTTTTATTTAGGAAAGCTGTAATTGGGTTCCTTATTTATTTTGTTATTATTATTTAGCAAGTAGACTCTAATTAGGATTAGAACTCTTTTTGGAACCCTAATGTGGTAGGAAGCGGCCAAAAGCATAGCTATTTAGTATAGTTTTTTGGCGCAGACTAGTAAGAACTTTTGGGCAGCTTTCGTGCATTGCCTTTTCCTTCTTCGTAGACTTCGTGTCATCAAGAGTTTTAGGAGACTTTGTTTTTATTGTTTTGGTAGAGACTTTTGCTTTTCGTTTTCTTTAGTCTTTTGTCATAGTCTTGCGTAGTAGTAGTTCTTTTTGGAAGAAAACTAAGAGAAAAGTTCCGTCTTTGCTTTTGCTTATTTTTCCTATTTTTCCATTAACGTTTTGTTCGTTCTTTACGTGGATGTCTTGGTCGTTTTCTCATCTGCAATTCCAATCATATTAACATCCAAATTCCAACGTGGTCATGAGCATACAAATTAAATCCATCGAACCACATGGGATGGCCATGATGAGGAGCGGCTAGATTTCTCGTCTACTCAAAGGGTAACTCGAATGCGTAGTCCATACTATTTGTGAGATCTAATCAAATCTTTATCATTTCTTTTAATTCGTTGCTATTCGTACGTTTCCTGAGTTAATTGTTTATGGTTATTTTGTTAATTGAATATCAACGTCGGATATTTAATTTAACCTAATAGCCTCACAAATTAACTAAATTGAATCTGTAATTGTTCATTCAGTTAATAACTAGTGGCGACCACCATAATTGGTTTTATGTTGGGGAAACGTAAGATCTAGTTTAAATGAACCCTCTTAGCGTGTTCATTGGTTAGGGTTGGGTTTTCTAACTTTAATGCAATTGATAATTAAACTCCTATGGTGGTACCTAGGGTTGTTATCAGTTAGAGAAGCCAACGGTCGTTACCTTGACCGAGAAAGTAAGGAAAAGTGTCGAGTTTGTTGGCGCTATAATTAACCTAGTGACAAATGAATGAAATATTTCTGCATCAATGATCATTTGATTGGACTGTGCCTGAGAAGTTGTTCCTTTGGGTAGAATTTTGTTACTTGCTATTTCTATTGAATCATTTTCTGGTTGTTCTCTGGTGATTTATTTAATTGGTATTTTCATTTTCATTTTCCAATTTTGTTTATTTTATTTCTAGTTCTATGCTATCCAAACCCCCCCCCCCAATTTTTTCGTGACTTAGAAAGAACAAATTTCCTACCGTTCCCTGAGGAGACGACCCTACTTGCCACTACTACAAATTAATATTTTCTTAGAGATAATTTTGGTATATCGGGTTTAGCATACTCCTTGGAATCAGGGTGAAGCCAGTAACCATTACATCCCAGTCCTCCGACTCGAATTATTTTGTAATTAATTGTGGTGGTAATCGGGATTTTTAATATTTATTATTGCACAGGTTCAGCACCTGTCAATTTTTGGCGCCGTTGCCAGGGAACGGTGTTTGGTTAATTTGTTTCTTTTTTTGAATTATTTTTTGGCATTTTTTTGGATATATTTTCTTTGATTTGTTGTTGATTTATGGCTTACAATACTCTACCATTTGGTCACGGACAAAATTTCAATTATGAAGGAGTTCATGAGGTAAATGTCTCATCTATTCAACAACAATTATCTGAATTAACGTGTCTTATTAGACAATGGGCCGTGAGACAACGGCAGCAGGTCAATGCATGTGGAATCTGTGAAGATATAAACCATCCCACAGACTATTGCCCAATATTGCAAGGTGAGAGAGCTGAGCAGGTGAACATGACTGGTAACATGCCCGCGCCCCGTAGGCAGTATGATCAATATGCCAACACATATAATTCAGGTTGGAGGGATCATCCTAATATGAGTTACGGTGGAGATTGGCAACAAAACTTCTTTTCGAATCATCAGCAAGAATACCAGCCATCACACCTATTTAAGAATCAACCGTGCTCATCTGATTCAGGTACAACTCTTGAGAACATCATTAAAACATTAGCCTCTAACACTTTGCAATTTCAACAGAAAACTGAGGCGAGCATTCAAAATTTTCAACAGAAAACGGAGCCGAGCATTCGAAATTTGGAAAATCGAATAAATCTAATGGTATGTGCAATGAGCGAATTAGCATCTCAAATTCCTGAAAACTGCCCTCACAGACCATTGTCAACTCCGATCCAAATATGAGTGCAATTACCTTGGAAAAATGGTGAAGAATTGCAGATTCAAAAGGAGAGATCTAAACATGCAGTTGAAGAGGTTGTTGAGAAAGATGTAAAGGGACCTCAACTTCAAATCTCTCCTCAAATCTCTCCAATAGAAGAGTCCACTAATCAAAACCCAACTGTGGTGATATCTTCTTCATCTCCTAGCCAACAGACTCCTGAATCTCATTTTATATTTTTCACTAATGAGATTGATTTTGTCATACTAGAAGTTTTTGAGTTTCATGACAGGAATAAGTTAGGAGCTGCGATGACTATTAAGCTTTTAATTAATCACGATGAAGAGGTAACTGAAGAACAAAAGTCATTGCTTGCTTGTTTGGAGTTATCCTCTAGTCAAGGGGCGAAAGGAGCTCATAAGCTTGAGCATTACTCCATTTATGAAGACTATCAGGAGCATGTAGAGAAGGAAGCAATGAAACGCGCTAAACGATTTTATCCTCCTTGAGCAAATAAGGCTTTATGTCTAGCCAAAGACATTAAAGAAAGGCGCTACTTGGGAGGCAATCCAAGAATTTTAATTTTTCGTCATTTTGTATTTTTCCTCTTTCATATTTTTTGTATGCATACTTAGTCACTCCTTTATTTTACCAAACTTGTGTTTGTAGGCTTTGGGCGTGTGTGCCAAATATCTGCTTAATTTGGAGTGTATCGTCCAATAATCGAAGACTTTCAACAATAAGACGCGTGCAGGAGGAAAACCTTGACCAAACTCGCTTAAAATTTCTGGACGGAGAGTTCAAGGTTAAGGCATGCCTATAAGATGGAGAACCTTTGCCAAGGCTTAAAAAAAAGCGTGTTGGATAGAACTTCCTTTGTTAAGGCATGCCCACTATGGGAAGCAAGTCTTCTCGACCAAGACACAAAAAAAAAAAAAATGACATTGTACAGAAGACTCACGAGATGGGTGTGCCCATGGGAAGAGAGTCTTCTAACCAAATTCAAAAAAAAAAACTCACGGGTGATCAGAACACTAAGGGTCCTAAGGTGTGCCCACGCCTTACCAACTATCACCTGTAACCCTTCTCCCCTTTTTCTTTTGTTCTGTTCTTTTCTTTTCTTTTCTCTTTTCTCCACCCTTTTATTCATTTTCTCCACTTTCTTCCAACCGCCGCTGCTGCTTCTGCCACCCATCGAAGGAGATCTTGCCATGCCACCCCCGAGTCATAGTTGATTGATACCCTTCTCCGTGATTCAGGGAAATTTCGTTGTCCCCTAATGCTTCTTTTTCTTATTCTTTATCTCTTACATTGGGGACAATGTAAGATTTAGGTATGGGGGGAGGAATATTTTGGCTTTGCTGATAATTTTACTTTCTTTTCAAATTAGTTTCCATTTTTCATTTCCATGAAGAGGCAATTATGAGTAGTATAATGTCACTAGCATAGAGGTTCTATTTACTTGCAATTGATTTGAAAGAGGGATGTTCTTGATATGACATATAGCCATTTGTGAGTTTTGAACTTAAATATCTCATTATTCAAAATTTGTTCTGCATCCTTTTTGAGTGTAATTATCACATCAAGTTAGATTATTCTAGAACTTGTTATAATATACATGTCGAGACCACATTTTTGAGTTTGATGCATGAAGATGATAAGGGCAATTAGGCTTAACCTTTCTAGTTTTCTAAAGACCTATCCTAATTATCTTTTCCCTAGTTGACCAAGTTTGGGCCTTAAACCTTTTTCTTTATTTAACAACACATTTTTTCACCCTTTAACCTCTTTGTTTGAAACCCCTTTGTTTGAACCCTATGTCAAAGGAATAACTTAATGTTCTTTTGTATAATGATATCACAAGTGAAGGAAGGTGATTATATCTATAGCTAGCAAGTACTTTTATGTTCATATGTTATCAGTGTCTTGTTGGAAAAAAAAACAAAAATAAAAAAAAGAGAAAAAAAATCCCAAAAAAAAAGAAGAGAAAAAAGAAAAAGAACGGAAAAGAAAAAAATTGTGTGAAGGACTCTTGTAAATAAGTGTTGTGTTTTTACAGGGGGTCAATCCCCTTGTTTTGTATGCACTGGCTGTGCTTGAGAGTTGTTGTCGTACTTAAGAGCTAACTATGTGAATAAAGATGATATTTCACTTCATGCAAAGAACGATTAGGTATTCTCTTTGATATATATATAACCTAAATTACCCCTTTTTGTCCAACCTTTACCCTAAGCCCCGTTACAACCCTTAGTTAAAGACCTTTTGATTCTTGCATTTGAATTCATATTCAGTGGTGGAGATGTGATAGATTAGCAAACTTATGGCAATGACTTTCTATGGTGTTGATTTGAGCTTACATGTCCCTTTTTAAACATCTTGAGTGCTGAGTGCATACACTATTTTCCATGTGAGGATTGTCAAATCTTGAACATCCTGACTTTGATGAGATTGTCAAGAAAATGTGGAGTATTTGTGCTAGTCTATTATGCTATTCTATATATACTTGTCGTCTTGATTTTTAGTTTGGTCTAGTGAATGCTTGAGGGCAAGCATTGTCTAGGTGTAGGGGAATTTGTTAAGTCCTTAATTGTACACATTATTTGTGAATATTTCCCCTTAATTATTGCCTAAATATGGTATAAATTGATTGATTCTACTCATGTTTGGCTTTGGCATTGATTTTAGGTCATTGGAATTATTTGGAGGTTAAAAGTGCGATTTTGGTGAAAATTCCAGAAGACTATCAAGGATAAGGCGCGGGCGCGCTGTATTTGGCTGTGAAGAAGACTTCGTGAAGAAATTCTACGCCTGATATTTGTCATCTTTGGATTGAAGATTTTATTTTACTTCAAGAAATTGGTCAAAGACCCTTTTTATTTAGGAAAGCTGTAATTGGGTTCCTTATTTATTTTATTGTTATTATTTAGCAAGTAGACTCCAATTAGGATTAGAACTCCTTTTGGAACCCTAATGTGGTAGGAAGCGGCCAAAAGCATCGCTATTTAGTATAGTTTTTTGGCGCAGACTAGTTAGAACTTTTGGGCAGCTTTCGTGCATTGCCTTTTCCTTCTTCGTAGACTTCATGTTATCAAGAGTTTTAGGAGACTTTGTTTTTATTGTTTTGGTAGAGACTTTTACTTTTCGTTTAATTTAGTCTTTTGTCATAGTCTTGCGTAGTAGTAGTTCTTTTTGGAAGAAAACTAAGAGAAAAGTTTCGTCTTTGCTTTTGCTTATTTTTCCTATTTTTCCATTAACGTTTTGTTCGTTCTTTACGTGGATGTCTTGGTCATTTTCTCATCTGCAATTCCAATCATATTAACATCCAAATTCCAACGTAGTCATGAGCATACAAATTAAATCCATCAAACCACGTGGGATGGTCATGATGAGGAGCGGTTAGATTTCTCGTCTACTCAAAGGGCAACTCGAAGGCGTAGTCCATACTATTTGTGAGATCTAATCAAATCTTTATCATTTCTTTTAATTCGTTGCTATTGATACATTTCCTGGATTAATTGTTTATGGTTATTTTGTTAATTGAATATCAATGGCCGGATATTTAATTTAACCTAATCGCCTACTGTCAAATTAACTAAATTGAATCCGTAATTGTTCATTTAGTTAATAACTAGTGGCGACCACCATAATTGGTTTTATGTTGGGGAAACGTAAGATCTAGTTTAAATGAACCCTCTTAGCGTGTTCATTGGTTAGGGTTGGGTTTTTCTAACTTTTAATGCAATTGGATAATTAAACTCCTATGGTCGTACCTAGGGTTGTTATCTGGTTAGAGAAGCAGTCAACGGTCGTACCTTGACTGTCGAGAAAGTAAGGAAAAGTTGGCTGTCAGAATTTGTTGGCAGCTATGACTAACCTACTGACAAATGAATGACATATTTCTACATCAATGATCATTTGATTGGACTGTGCCTGAGAAGTTGTTTCTTTGGGTAGAATTTTATTACTTGCTATTTCTATTGAATCATTCTCTAGTTGTTCTCTGGTGATTTATTTAATTGGTATTTTCATTTTCATTTTCCAATTTTGTTTATTTTATTTCTAGTTCTATCCTATCCAAACCCCCCATTTTTCCGTGACTTAGAACAAATTTCCTACCGTTCCCTGAGGAGACGACCCTGCTTGCCACTACTACAAATTAATATTTTCTTAGAGATAATTCTGGTATATCAGGTTTAGCATACTTCTTGGAATCAGGGTGAAGCCAGTAACCCATTGCACATCCGGAGTCCCTGCTCCAGTACTCAAAATTAATTGTGGTGATAATTGGGATTTTTAATATTTATTATTGCACAGATTCGGCACCTGTCAACTTTGTTCCATTTTGTGCTTACGAAAAGGTGATACTGCAACAATGGCATCCCTTAAGGCAAACCAAATCCTGTTGATCATATGGGCTAGTTTCATAGCAATCCTGGTGCTTGGGACTCTAGATGTCTATGCTACTGTTCTTGATGAGGCAATGCCAGGGCTTCGTCCAGGAATGAACAAAGAAGTATATTGCAAAAGTTGTACTATTTTCTTTAAAGAAAATCATTTGTACAATTGTATAGATAGTCTTTTTTTCCATTATCAGTATACACCGCTCCATGTATGTCATGTAATCTAATTTCAATCCAATTTTTACACATGTGGCACATTCATAGTATATAAAAAATTAATGCTTATTATATATGTATGGGAAAATTGCACCATTCGTTCCTGGCATATCTAAAATGAAAAAATTTAGTCCCTCAGATTGAAAATGCGCACTTTTAGTCCCCAACATAATAATTTCGTTCAAATGTAATCCTCCGACACATTTCCAGGCCTTTTTTAGCCGGAACAAGGCACGGACCCATCACATGCCCAATAAGTAGGGGGTAAATCTAGAAAATAACTCATCTTGTTCACCCAAATATGAGGGGCCTATTTCTTTCTCCCTTCATTTTCTCCATTCCGACCTAATTTCCCTTGTTATCCTTAAACGAAATCGTTTCTCCATTCCAACCTTACTCATCTGTTTTGATTCCTCAATAATTTATTTTTTTCTTTTCTCAGAAGATAAAAATTTTGCCATTTTCTCATTTCCTTCTCCTTTCTGAACTGTCCTTGCCAAATTTTCATTGATTCAAAACTCATCTGAAATGTCCTACTAGCATTAGCTCCAACCGTTTTAGAAATTTAGGATTTTTTTTCTTTTTGCTTTTTTAAGCATTAGGATTTTGATTTTGATTTTGCCTTTTTTGTAAATTTCATTTTCATTTTTTGGAAATATGGGGACGGAGGTTTTGAGACCTCAAGATGTTTTCTACGATAGATTCCGGTTGTCGCCTCCGATGTTTCATCATCGCCGAAGAACCTATTCTGCAAATGGAAATGGATTTGGTAACCCTAGAACAAACAACAACTTCGGCCACAAGAAGCCAGTACCCTGAGACCACAAGAGAAAAACTTCTCACCAATCTCCTCCACCACAAAAATCAAATCAGCAGCCGCAGCTCTAAATCCCGAGGAAATCACCAAATCCGTCTCCTCCGCCACAACCGCAAAAGTCAGAGCAGCGACGAAAATCATCAAGTGCACCTCCTCCCCTCAACCGGTGGTAGTGATGGAGCAGCAGTAGGGGCTCAACAAACTCCTCCTCCCAAGGAGATCAGCAAGCGTGGACGAGTTGCAAAATAATCTTCCTTGGGTTACGATATTGAGAAGGGGATAGTCGCTAGACACAATCGACATAAGTAGACTGAAGAGAAATTTAGAGAATGAAACTGGAGAAGGAGGAGGAGGCCTTATGGGGGATGATGTGTACGCTGGATCGGCGTTTTTTGTATCGCCTTCACCAAGCACATGAAAATGATTTCGTTTAAGGATAACAAGAGAAATTAGGTCATAATGGAGAACATGAGGGGAGAAAGAAATAGGTCCCTCACATTTGGATGAATAAGATGAGTTATTTCCCAGATTTACCCCCTACTTATTGGGCATGTGATGAGTCCGTGCCTTGTTCCGGCTAAAAAAGGCCTGGAAATGTGTCGGAGGATTACATTTGAACGAAATTATTATGTTGAGAACTAGAAGTGCACATTTTCAATCTGAGGGACTACATTTTTTTCATTTTAGATATGTCAGGGACTAATGGTGCAATTTTCTCTATATGTATCAATCAATTGATCAGTCAGGAAATCTGTCTTTTTTTCATTTAGCAACATTATACTTTAAGTAGATAAGTTTGATTCTTCTATTTCCTCAAATGAACATCAAATTATGTTTTCACTCAAACTACAAATGGTACAAATACAACATATATCTCAGACATCGCATTTATTTTCTATACTGTGATTTTGGTTAGTAGACACCCCAGTCATATACCGAAGTCTATTTCTCATTTGCCGCAGGAAGAAGACTTCTCAATGCATACAATACCGCAGGACGTGGTGGGTAGAATAGCGTAGTGGGTGCAACACCGCAGGACGTGGAGGATACAACTAAAGCTCCTAAAGTAAAAGGCTAAACAATGCACAAGTTAGAAGAGCAGAAACTGATTCTGTTTTTTTTTTTTAACAAGTGAAAACATTTTATATATGATCATTAACACTTGATAATACACGAGCTAATTACAAAAGAGGGCAAATGCCTTGCAACTGATTCTGTTCGATTACAGAATAAAAGTGCCATACGTACGTACTTACCATGTATGTATGTGCGTACTGGTGAGAAGTGCTATATGTATATAGTGTTATGAATTTATAGCATAAGTTTTAAGGTACTATGTTGTTGTACTACCTGTAATAGTTTTTAATGATGTTTGGACCTTGCTTCAATAAAAGTTGATTTTAATTTTACAACTAAATAATCAACTATGTAAAAGAGATAATATTCTATCCTTGAACGAATCCTAAATTTTTTTTCTTTTTCTAGTTCTTTTTTTTTCCTAAAACAGTGTGGTCAGGAAAAAGAGTTGAATTATATATACTTATCATCAAAGACAAATAAAGTTAATTACCTAATTAACACTACGGCCATAGCCAATCAATAATCCATGGCCGGTTTAGATAATTGGCCCTCGTTAGAAAGTGAAACTGTAAGGCCCAAAGACAACCTAAGAGGGGGGTGAATTAGGTTGATTAAAATTAATCAATTTATGATGCCCTTTTTCCCAAACAAGAAATGTACCCTCTTACACAATAAATTTATTAAGGAAGGAACAATAGAATTCAAGAATGATAGAAGATATAAGCACTATAAAAATTATAAAGTAAAACGTAAAGAGATGAGAATTCGCAAACCAATTGTCTTCCAAGCTCCTCTCAAGCTTGAAGACCAATTCTTGTCAAAAGCTATTTCAACTTGATGAATTACAATCAATCTCATGTACAATGGAAGGCTCACTTCCTCCTTACCCAAAGCAGCACTCGGTTCAAGTTAGGAAGTTCTACAATCACTCAGATAACCCTCACAAAGCTACACTAATTGAAGAATTCAATCACAAGTGAAAAGCTTACAAACCAACTCACACTTCAAGACTTACAAATCTTACTATGAGAGTATTTTCTATCCAAAATCACTCCTAAGAACTTGTATTCCAAGTGTGCAAAAGTTATTTTGATTTTTAGACAAGGCTTTATTTAAAAGAGACCAAAAAGTGCCTTAATAAAGGCTGTCAACAGATAGAAGGCAGCTGAAGAGTCAACTAGCAGTTGGAACTATCGGACGTCCAGTACAATGTTATGCGTCCAGTGCCATCGTCTGAAAGGTTATTTCAATCTTTATCGGACGGCCGATACAATTTCTGCTTCCGATGTAGCATGTGTTCGAGACTGGTCAGAAAGTTTGAAAATTTTCTTGAATTCAATCGGACGTCCGATGATACTGATACGCGTTCGATACGAGTGTCCGATACTTCCCCTGTCTATCGGACGTCTAGTGTTTCAAGTTGAGTGTCTGATGGAGGTTCTGCTGAGAGTTTTCGACTTTTATCGGATGTTCGCTACATGCTATCAAGCGTCCGACAGATTTGAATGTCTTTTGCTCCTTTTTGATTGAGTTCTTCAATTTACACCATTTTCACCAATGAACTGAGCTCCATGTTTCTCGATGGAAGACATTAGATTGACTTATCCAATTGTTTTGTAATTATCAAAATTCGTGATCAAGATTTACATTCTCCCCCTTTTTTATGATGACAAAACAATTGAATACGTTTGATAAAAAGAAAACTTTTGACAAAGAAAAAACGTATATAACTCACCCTCACTAGGTGAATGTACTCAACTTATAATATGAACATAATTTGTATAAATCGAGCATTTACACTCTTCAGCCATATCCAAACCAAATCACTTTAGCTCCCCCTTACTTAGTTATCCATATTTGTCCAACCCATTCAGCCAACATAATATCAAAGGAAGATCTCAAAAGCAAGATCCAAGATCAGTATCATGACCTCTCTCCCCCTTTTTGTCATCTCAAAAAGAACCAACGGAGCAGCAATATCAGAAACCAACATACCAATCAGAAATCTTTAATACCAAATGTTTCATAATTCCAATATCAGAAATCTTCAATACCAAATGTATCACAATTTCAATACTAATATCAATACAATATTAGCACCATACAAGCATAAGCATCAATTTCACAATAACTAGCGACTTACCACCATGTGATACACGACCAATTAACAGAATACTGAAATTTGTAAAGTACTTGATATTCAACATAGAACAAAATATCCAACAAGAAAAGGAATAACAATGATAGTAGCAAAGTACTTAATAGATTACACACTTTATTTACTGTCGAATGTGAACAAAAAGAAATGCAGCCTTAATGATGAAGTGCAAATGCGACTAATGTGCCTAAAAAGTGAATTTGGTAGATCCAGGTCTTCATCTGCGAATACGAAATGCAAAATGATCTTCTTCTTCAGTATCTTCTTCTTCTTCTTCTTCAGCTTCAGCAACAACAAGTTCTTTTTCCTTCTCAGAAGTGGAAGGATCATGATGAGAAGTTTGAGCATCCGTAGCAACTTGAGTACCAGAAGTAGGATCAGGACGCAGTTCCTTTGCATATGAAATATCCTTAACCATAGCAGTGGGTATCAGAAGATTTTTCTTATCCAAGAATTCAGATTTTTACTCAGGGGTCATGGTGAGTATGAGACCATGTTCAAGAAGTAGAACATGATCCTTAAACTCTTTTAACAACTCAACTACTTCAGAATGAGAGGAAGTAGTTTTGGAAGAGGATTTTCTAATATGAATAGAGGGACCAGGAGAGAAACGCAGTGATTGTGTGGTGTGAGGAGTGATAGGTGTGTCATGACCATGTTTGGAATGAGACTCAGAAGCTGCTTCTTTAGTGCACCAATGACCATAAAAAAATCACAAATTTTTTCTTTCAAAATAGAATTTAGTGAAAACAGAGGTGGAAGTGTCTTTAGGACATACTCCAGTGATAGGAACTTTAAAATAGTCGAAGATTGGAGTTAAAAACTTTCCATAAGAAAGCTTCCTTCGAGTATCAGTGCTCAGTTTCAACAAGAATTTGCACATGATAAAACAAAAATCCATGCAAATTTTTTCAACAAAACAGTAGAATAGATACAATTCCATTTTAGTTGGCATCAGTACGATGGCCATTAGTAGGAACTAGAAGGTTTGAAATAATGGAGAAAATGATCAAATTTTTTGGTGAAAGGTCTTCCAATTTGGCATCAGTTGGAGCTTGAAATGGAGATTGAAATTAAGACATCAGTTTTTCAGCATTAAAATGATGAATGGTTGTCAAATTTTCTTCATAAGAGAAAAAGTTAGCAATTTTACTGCGACAATTTGGTTCAATAGTAGTTTTCAAAATTCCATTGACAACCTCAGGAACAAAAACAAGATCTATCACATTAACACATGATTTTATTTCGTTACGTTCAGTAACTTTCCTAAGATTTGCAAAGAATTGATAAAGCATTTCAGGATAGAAAACATTAGGTATTGTGATGATGTGAGACCATTTCTAAAATTTAAAAAGGCGAAGGACAGACTCAAGATCAATCTTACAAAATTCAGAAAGGTTGATTGATCTTTGAATGATAAATCCTTTTTGTGAAAACAGTGCAAACTTTTTTTTGGCTTCATCATCAATAAACTGAGGTAGTGGAGGAGGTTGAGAGATGTTCTGAGAATCGGTTTGAGTTGTCTGAGTTGCCTGAGGTTCTTGAGTATTGATAGACCCCTTTTTTGTCCTCTTGAAAGATCGTCTAGCACTTGGAAGTTCCACTTCTACATGTCTGAGCTTGTGCTTGCATCCGGTAGCAGAAAACCCACCTCTAATTCTTACCATTGTGAATTGTGGGTGTTTTAAGTGGTAAGAAAGATGAGAAATGAAATGGTAAGGACTAATGCGACTACTTAGATGACAATACCGTGATCAATCTGCTCAGAAAGGGAGATGAGATCAGTTTTAGGGTTTTTACAGAAATTTGGGATCGGAAGGGATTGTTATTGTTAATGTAGAATGTTGACATAGCATAGTTTGCAAAGGGCTTATAAAACAGTTTGTGCTGTCAATTTTGGAAATTGTTTCTTGAGAAGGTGCGAATTTGAATTTTTGTAAAGTAGAGGAGTGGGGAATATGCATCCAAAATAAAGAGGTTTGACTGATAGAAATGAGAGGAAATAACCTTTATAAGCTACGACTGTTGGTGTGGGACGTCCGAATGAAATGAAGCGTCCGACACATCCGTCCGATAAGTTTTTTTGGAAAACAGCTTAGAATACTGTCGGACGTCTGTTCATTTGTTATCGGACGTCCGATAAAATTTGACAGAAAATTTTTAAGAGTTCTTTTCTAAAATACCCAATTTCGATCTCAGATATATAAATTGATCTAGAGGCAAAGTTTTTGTGAAAATATCAGCAATTGGATCTTTTGAACAAACATAATTCACACAAACCTCACCCTTTTGAGCAAGATTATGGATGAAATGATGCTTTATGTCTATGTGCTTTGTTCTAGAATGTTGAATAGGATTTTTTGTCAAATTGATAGCACTTGTATTATCATAGTAAACAGGCATATTATCATACAACAAACCAAAATCATTCAAGGTATGTTTCATCCATAATAATTGAACACAACATGCACTAGCGGCAATGTATTCTACTTCTGTTGTAAACAAAGAAATAGCATTTTGTTTCTTACTAAATCAAGATACCAAGCAATTACCAAGAAAATGACATGAACCACTAGTACTTTTCCTATCTATTCTACATCCACCAAAATCAGTATCCGTATATCCACATAAAGCAAATTCATGACATTTAGGATACCAAAGACCAAAATTCAAAATTCCTTTCAAATATTGAAAAATTCTCTTAACGACATTCAAATGAAATTCCTTAGGACAAGATTGAAAATGTGCACATAAGAAAACGGCAAACATAATGTCGAGTCTAATTGCAGTTAAATAAAGTAGGTTTTTGATCATACCTCTATATTTCTTTTCATCAACACTCGTACCTTCTTCATTTTTGTCAAGTTTGGTAGATGTGCACATGGGTGTGCTAATTTGCTTTGAATCCTCTATTCTAAATCTTTTGAGGGAGTTCCTTCGTGTATTTTATTTGATTGATAAAAGTTCCTTCTTGAGTTTGAAGAACTTGAAATCCAAGGAAGAAATTTAATTCTCCCATCAAAATCATCTCAAATTCATTTTGCATAATAGTGGAAAAATCCTTGCACAAATGTTCATTAGTAGCACCAAAAATAATATCATCTACATATATTTGCACAATAAAGAGATCATTCAATTTTTATTTTATGAAAAGGGTGGTGTCTACAATACCCCTTTTAAAGCCATTTTCAATCAAGAAACCACTTAAACGCTCATACCAAACTCTTGGAACTTGTTTTAAACCATACAAAGCTTTTGAAAGTTTGAACACATAATTTGAAAATTTTTCACTTTCAAAATCGGGAGGTTGTTCTACATAAACTCTTGATCAATAAAACCATTTAAGAAAGTACTTTTAACATCCATTTGATATAATTTAAAACCTTTGAAACAAACAAAAGCAAGAAACATTCTAATAGATTCTAATCTAGTTACGGGAGCAAATGTTTCATCAAAATCTATGCCTTCTTCTTGAGCATATCCCTTATCTACTAATCTAAACTTATTTCTCACAATTTCACCTTTATCATTTAATTTGTTTCTGAATACCCATTTTGTACCTATAATAGGGTGATTTTGAGGCCTTTTAACTAAAGTCCAAACATTATTCCTTTCAAATTAATTTAATTCCTCTTGCATTGCTAGAATCCAATTATCATCTTTCAAGGCATCATTAACGTTTTGAGGTTCAAAATGTGACACTAAAGGAAAGTTGTTAAGTAGTGGTTTTGATGAGGAACGAGTTCTTACCTTTTCGGATGGATCACCAATAATTAGCTCCTTGGGATGATTTTGAATAAACTTCCAAACTTGAGGAAACTCATTGGGTAGATCATCATTCTTGTTTTCTTCTTCTTGCACTTGGTTTTTTGAGAGCCATTTTCCTTTGCGTTTTTCTCCATTTCAGCATTGTTTTCTTCTTGGAGTGTAAGCTTCTCAATACCTTCTTGAATACCTGCATCATCATCTTTACAAGTGCTTTTAGAAGAATCATCATTAGATTCATCAAATGTAATATATATAACCTCTTCTATAACAAGAGTTCTTCTATTATAGACTCTATATCCTCTTTTATTTTCACAATAGCTCAAGAAAATACCTTCATCGGTTTTCTTATCAAATTTTTCAAGGTGTTCCTTGATATTTAAAATAAAGCATTTGCAACCAAAACTTTTGAAGTAACCAACAATTGACTTTTTACCAAACATTAATTCATAAGAGGTTTTATTCAAAATTAGTCTTAAAAGAATGCTATTCATTACATAGCATGCCATATTGATGGCCTCGGCCCAAAAATATTTAGGCAAATTATTTTCACTTATCATAGTTCTTGTGACTTCAACAAGAGTCCTATTTTTTCTTTCAACAACACCATTTTGTTAGGGGGTTTTTACAATTGAAAATTCATGAGTTATTTCATTGTGATCACAAAATTCTGGAAAGCCACAATACTTCAATTCCAAACCATTATCACTTCTAATTTTAACAATGTTTAAACCAAACAAATTTTGAACTTTTGCAAACAAGGAAACAAAATTTTTAAAAGCATCATCTTTATGAGTAAGAAAAACTGTCTAAGTGTATCTAGAGTAATCATCAACAAACACAAGACAATATCTCCTATCACCCAAACTAGCAATTTGTGTAGGATCAAACAAGTCAAGATGTAAAAGTTCCAATGGTCTAGATGTAGAAACACACTTTTTAAGTTTAAAAGATACTTTGGTTTGTTTACCAAATTGACAAACATCACAAACTTTATCTTTTTCAAATTTAATTTTTGGCAAGTCTCTAACAAGTTCCTTTTTGAAATTTCATTTAACACATCTATATTGAAATAACAAAGCCTTCTATGCCACAACCAAGGATCTTTATTTGAAATTTTAAGACATTGAAAGCTAGAAGAGTTGATTTTTTCAAGAATAACAACACAAATGTCATTGAATCATTTTTCCTTAAAAATGATATTAAACTTTGAATCAAGAACTAAACATTCATGTTTCTTGAACAAGACAAAAAAATCTCTATCACAAAGTTGGCTAACACTTAGCAAGTTATAGCCTAAGTTATCAACTAAAAGAACATTATGAACAAATGTTTCATCATTCTTACCAACATCTCCTACTCCAATTGTTTTGGCTTTCATTATCATCTCCAAATATCACTTTACCACTTGATTTTGACTTGAGCTTAACAAATTGTGATGGATCACCGGTCATATGTCTTGAACATTCACTATCTATGAACCAGTTTTTTTCCTTTATGATGTTCTCCACATTCTCCTACACAAGTATCAAAAGATTTGGTACCCTTTAATTTTTGGGTTCTTGATAGTTAGTGTCATGTTTCACTACCCACATACTTTTCATGCCTCTTTTCATATTTTTTCTTACATAACAATCATACTTCATGTGACCTTTTTGACAACAAAAACTACACAAAATAGAGGGGTCATTTACGTGAATCGGTTTAATGAACCTTACTCCTCTTTTTTTATGAATTGTGAATTAATTTGAACTAAAAGTTAACTTTCTTTCATAAGCATCAAAATGAGGTTTCAATTCATTTCTTGAAGAATAGTTTTGTTTCTTGTGTTGAAGAAGTTTGTTTAAGCTATCCATTCTCCTTTTCAAATCACCTTGTTTTTCTTTAAACATTTCACAAAGACTTACTTTTCTATCAAGTTCACATTGTAAATCCATTTCAGCTCTTATCAAACAGTCATTATCGGCTTTCAGCTTTTTGTTTTCTTGAAATAGATTTGCATTATCTTGTAAGAGAAAAGTAATTTTCTGTTTTAACTCTTTGTTCCTAGCATAAGATTCTTTCAAACTATCATGCAATTTTTCAACAAATGATTCAAGATCATCATATTCATCATCACTTTTAGATTGAGGAATATAAGATGTTACTTCATTGTATCCAATTGCCATAAAAGCAATTTGTGCTGATTCTTCTTCCTCCTCAACTTCTCCTTCAGAATTGCACTCATTCCATGTGATTTGGAAGTTGTTGAATCTTGGTTTCTTTCATTCTTTGCTTCTTTCTTCTTCTTAGTTGGACACTCAATTGCGTAGTGTCCAAGTTGGCTACATTCAAAGTATTTGTCTCCTTACTTTTTGTTTGCATCTTGTCTTCCCTTGTATCTTATGTTGAATTCGTTGGAGCTTTGATTGCTAGGTCCTCCTTTTCTAAATCTTCTTTTATTAAGGATTCTCTTGAAACTTTTTGTAATGAGAGCAAAATCACTATCATCACCATCCATATCTTCATCATCTAATGAGGCCAAATCATCCTCATCTTGAGATGCCTTTAGAGCAATGCTCATTTTTGCCCTTGCATCTTCTTCATCCTGCACTTTGCTTTTGAATTTCAACTCATAAGATGTTAGAGAGTTTATAAGAAATTCAATGGACATTGAATTTAAATCCTTTGCCTCTTCAATGGCAATCACTTTACTTTCCCATTCTTTAGGTAAAGCATTCAAAATTTTTCTACTTTTATCACCTAATGTGTATTCCTTGTCCAATACTTCTAAATTCTTAATGAGATCATTAAATATACAATACATTTTATCAACATTTTCATCAGGCTGCATTTTAAATGATTCATATTTGGTGACCAAGATAGATTTCTTTTGTTCTCTTACATCTTCACTACTTTCATGAATTTCCCTCAACTTATCCCAAATTTGCTTAGTTGATTTACATCCTTTAACTATAATAGATTCATTTATGTCTAAAGTACTGTATAAGACATTCATGGTTTAGCATCTGATGTGAGATTAGCTCTATCTTCACGAGTTAATTCATTTCTGATTTTTAGTCTAGGAACATGAGTAATAAGATCTTCAATAATGGCAGTGTATGGACCTTCAGTAACAATGAACCATAAATCAATATCAATTCATTGCAAGAATATAATCATGCATTCCTTCCAGCTAACATAGTTTGATCCATTAAACATAGGTGGTCTAATTACTGATTGCCTTTCTACAAACATGGCATTGTTGGTTGTCATCTTTACTCTAAGCGGTTAAGCTTGATTCTAGAGACCAAACTCTGATACCAATTGTAAGGCTTAAAGACAACCTATGAGGGGGGTGAATTAGGTTGATTAAAATTAATGAATTTATGATACCCTTTTTCCCAAACAAGAAATGTACCCCTTACACAATAAATTTATTCAGGAAGGAACAATAGAATTCAAGAATGATAGAAGATATAAGCACTATAAAAATTGTAAAGTAAACTGTAAAAGAGATGAGAATTCGCAAACCAATTGTCTTCCAAGCTCCTCTCAAGTTTGAAGACCAATTCTTGTCAAAAGCTACTTCAAGTTGATGAATTACAATCAATCTTGTGTACAATGGAATGCTCACTTCCTCCTTGCTCCAAGCAACACTCAGTCAAGTTAGGAAGTTTTACAATCACTTGGATAACCCTCACAAAGCTACACTAATTGAAGAATTCAATCACAAGTGAAAAGCTTACAACCAACTCACACTTCAAGACCTACAATCTTACTATGAGAGTATTTTCTAGCCAAAATCACTCTTAAGAACTTGTATTCCAAGTGTGCAAAAGTTATTTTGATTTTCAGACAAGATTCTATTTAAAGGAGACCAAAAAGTGCCTTGATAAAGGCTGTCAATGGATAGAAGGCAGCTAAAGAGTCAACTAGCCGTTGGAGCTATCGGACGTCCGGTACAATGTTATGCGTCTGGTGCCATCATCCGAAAGGTTATTTCAATCTTTATCGGACGGCCGATACAATTTCTGCATCCGATGTAGCATGCGTCCGACACTAGTCAGAGAATTTGAAAATTTTCTTGAATTCGATCGAACATCCGATAATGCCGATACGCGTCCGATACGAGTGTCCGATACTCCCCCTGTCTATCGAACGTCAAGTGCTTCAAGTTGAGTGTTCGGTGGAGTTTCTGCTTAGAGTTCTCAACCTTTATCGGATGTTCGATACATGCTATCGAGCGTCCGACAGAGTTGAATGTCTTTTGCTCCTTTTTGATTGAGTTTTTCAATTTGCACCATTTTCACCAATGAACTGAGATGCCATGTTTCTCAATGGAAGACATTAGATTGACTTATATAATTGTTTTGTAATTATCAAAATCCGGGATCAAGATTTATAGAAACATATGTGATGAGCAGTTTGGCAGTTCTAAATTTCTAATTAGTGATCCCTCGCAAACATATATGCGTCTTTATGCATTTCTGTGTATGTAACTTTGTGCAAAATAGTGTATCCAACGTTGGTATACTAATCAAAAGCCTGTTTAGTGTAGAATATCTCTATAGTCGTATGAGACTTTAGTTAATTACAACCTAAAATTTTTGGATGATGGTAAGTTTAGTCATTAGGCGTAAATTTTTAATGTGTATTTACACCATACAGTAAAAAAAATATGGATATAAATATCACCATCCTGGTGAAAGTAAACTTACATATTCATCTTAATTCATAATTAATATCTTTCACCTAAAAAATTCTACAATATAAGTTTATGAAGCATTGTAGTTCGCATCTTATTCGATGTGAATTTTACTAAATTTTTATGACAACTATCAAGTAAAACTAGTATTTAGCCCGACCATTAGCGAAAAAAAATTTGTATTTTGGTTAGTTATGAATCAATGTGATGTATAAATAATTTATTAACAATATTTTTACATATTATTCATATTTATATTAAAAATTACTGTATTCCAACTATTTAATTACCATATTAATCTTTAAAGACTTTATAGTTAAATTTAATCTAACATGATGGGCCTGTTTGGCACCATTAGTTTTTTATGAGTTTGTATAATACTAGTTTTTTCCCTACTTTAGCTACAGGAACCTCAAAAAACTTCCTTCATTTTTTAACATACATCCCAAAAAAACTCCTTCATTCCTTTTAAAAAATACATACCAAAACCACTCCTCCTCCTTCTTCCCTCCCCAACTGACTTCTTGACTTCTTCTTCCTTTTTTTTTTTTCTCCGGCCTTTCTTCCTTCACTCCCTCTCCTCTCTTCTCCATCTCCCCCACCGATGGGCAAAGAAGGAAAAAACAACAAGAAGAAGAGTTCACACCAGCAACCTGGGAGAGAGAGAGGAGAGGGAGTGAAGGAAGAAAGGCCAAAAAAAAAGAAGAAGAAGTCAAAGAAAGAAAGAAAGAAAGAAAGAAAGAAAAGGAAAAGAAAAGGAAAAGAAAAAGAAAAAAGAAAAGGAAAAGAAAAAAGAAAAAGAAAAAAATAATTTATCAAAAAGTTTTTACATATCCAACAAATTTTTCTACTACTTCTACAGTAAGTTACAGTAGAGTTTTATACCTACTCCCAAAAAACTCACCTACCAAACAGGCTCGATAATATTCATTAAATATTATAATGCATAAAAAAATCAAATACACTTTGAGATAGTAATTAAACTTTACAATGATTCTCCACCTACTCGTATTCATTTTCCAATTTAAGACAAAAAAATGTAGCAATTCATTTTATTCATAAGTTTCTTACAAAGTTAATAAATGTACCAAGGTAGCAATTAATTTCACACTAAGTAAATTTAATATGTATGAATAAAAATAATTCAAATTTATTAAAAGATATAGAAGTTATTGGAAGAGAGAGAAATTATAAGCAAAACTGATTGTAGGAGAGTCAGATGCAAAAATAGATAGAACCCAAGTGACCCACCATTAATTCTCTTCAATTAAGGAGCAAAGCTTCCATCCTATTTTTACTTCTACGAATTTCATTAACTTCCTAGCATTGCTGTCAAACTACTTTAGAATGGCTGATTTTCCAATGTCTCATCCCCCTTAAATGGAAAAAGGGGAGGATTTGAGAGTCGAACCAACGAGCTAAACAAGGCCCCGTGTGAGGGCCTCAAAATCTGAATTTTCTTTTAAAATGCATAAAAATATTTATATTATATTTATTCACTAAAATATTAGTGAATTTATGTTTTGAGTAATTATTTTCTAATTTAGAGGATTTTTCAAGAATTATTTACCGGTGTGTGGTTTTGGCCAGTTTGAGCGTTTAATTTTTGTTTCGAAGTGTGAATAGTGACTTGAAGATAAAATTGAGCATATGTAGAGATATTACAGAGATATATTTAAGATTGGGTTGGACAGTGTTGGGATGAAATGAAATAGTATAAGTTAGAGTGTCGTGCGTCGACGCGACAAAAAGAGGAGTTTGACCACTTTTTCCTCGATTTAAGGACAACCAAGCATTTTGTCCTTATAAAGCCTTGTTTCTTGCTTCTTTGCTTCCTCATTTGCAGCCACACTTGAAGCTTGAAGAGAGTGTGAGGGCCGAACTAGTGAGAGAGAAAGTTGAGAGATTTTGCAAGCTTTCTTCTTCTTCTTCTTCTTTCTCCATTTTCCTTACACTTTGAACACCATTTGAGAGCTTCATCTTGTTCCTTGTTGCTCCTCATTGCAGCCGGCCAAGAGAGAGAGTAAGAGAGAGAGAGAGGAAAGCTTCATCTTGTCTATTTTCTTGTTTCTTGAAGAGTTCAAGAGATCAAGCCATCAAAACTTCATCTCTTCTTCATCTTGTTCCTTGAAACTCCATTGGAAAAAGAACTTCAACTTGCTAACTTCTTTTCTTGTCAAGATGAGCTGGAAAAATAGAGTGAGAGAGAGCCGAGATTGAGAGAGAGAGCAAGGAAGAGCTGTCATCTTGATCCTTGAAGCTTTTGGGAAGGAAATCATCAAGGGATCAACAGGAACTTTGGCCAATTTTGAAGATACTTGAAGGAGCAAGACTTGGAGATTCACTTTCGATTAGATCTATCCTTGATCTTGCCAGATCTGAAAAGATCTTGAGGTATAACCCTTAAAACTCTTAGATTTAACCTTATTAGTGTTAGATCTGTCAGATCTACGGATTATTTTACTAGAAATGCTAGTGTTTGAAATATTTGAGTTGGGCTCTTGAATTCCCAACTTAGGTAGCTGACTTGAGGTGACTTTTAGGTAGCGGACTTGAGGATCTGAATGTGGTTGAGTTTGTTATTTATGGCATGAGATTATTTTATGGTTAGAATGTGGATTTGATGCTTGAAAATTTTAAGGAAAAGAGTGAGAGCTGGCCAAACCACGTGGAAATTTTGACTTGTGATTTCGAAATTTCATGGTGCTATTTGGCTAGATTTGCCTAACTAAATATGTGATATGTTCATTTGTAAGTATATGTTTAAATGGAGTGAAAACCTTGGATTTTCATGGAGAAGAGTTGAGTTTTGCTAACTTTTGGGTAAATGTACTTTTGAGCAAATTTGAGGGTTTGAAATGTTTTATCTGATTTTTCATGGCTTTTGTGCATTGAGATTTGGTTAAAACTATTCTAACTATGTGTTATAAACTTAATTAAAGTTGAGAGTTGAGTTAAACTTGCATGGGTTGTTTTTGAGGTGAAATACCTCACTTGATGTCTTTGTACAAAGAAATTTAGAAGTTGCCTGAATGGAGTACATCGATAGCATGGATTGGTTATTTAATGTCTTAATTTGAAAATGGAACCTTTTAAGGAGATTTCCGACTCGAATGACTACTTTTCATTCGAGCAAAAGTTAGAGGATTTCTTGTGAAGAATTTCGATAAAACAAATGAATAAACTTTGAGTTTAGTTTCGCTAATTGTGAGGCGAAAGTTATTTCTTCTGTTTACTTGATTTTAGGAAGTGTGGAAGGCTTTGAAACCAAGCAAACTTTGGAATCCGAATTCGCTATTTTGGTGAGTTTCCATGCATGTTATTTGATTATGTGAATTTAATTTGGAATATGAATGATTATGTGATTTGATGTAAAAACCTGATTTTTGATCCTCCAAATGGAGTAGTGTGTACTTCATCGCACTTACCACTTACTCCCATTTGGATGGCAACCTCTGTAAAAATGGCATTTTAAGTATGTTTTGAACCTTTTGACTTTTATATGATGTGATGCGATGTGTTATGTGATTACTTTTCCTAAGAATACTTAATCCCCTTGGTATGTTATCGACTCGAGCCGTTGGGAAGACCAGGTCGAGGAGATTTAACTACCTTGGGCTATGAGATAAATTGTGTGCTCTGAACTTGGCAATTGGCCTTGTCCCTGATGGAGAGTAATACACAATTACATAAGTTTATGTGAGGTGGGTGGGCCCGAACCGGAGGTTTTGGTGGAGGAAGGAGTAAGTGATTGTCTACTTGGTATGAAAGTTGACGGAGTGTCAACTACGAGAAACGTGCACCGGTCTAGGAATGTGCTCCAATTTCGAGGATCTTAGCCCCTGAGGGCTACCTGTATCCTACCTATGTGATGTTACTCGCTATCCTTATTTGTTTACTTTCAGTTACACAGTTTTGAAGTCAAATCATGTATGTGCTATGTGCTTTGCATGCCTTTTGGAACTCATTGGGCTTTTAACTCATCCTTTCAAATTTGTTTTCCTTAGCAGGGACTGAGAACCCAAGCGAAGGTGCCCATCGTTAGTCTCAAGGTTTACTTTTGTATTTGTTTTGACAGATTTGAATTATAAATTTGGAATGTTGTAAGGTGGAACTTTAGACGTGTATTTAAGTACTATATGTAAGGGATTCTAAAGTTTGAGTCATGAATTTACGAGTTATCATTTGGTTTAAGTTATTATTGAAATTTTGGGATTGTAAGATTGAAATTGATCGACTATGAGTTAACTATAAGTGTGGGAATCGGCATTTTAAACTGTTTCTTTGAAGAATTAGTAATTGTTCGTGTGAGTGAGTCCTGACAAGAGTCAGGCAAGCGGTCCGCCAAAACCTTTGGTTCATCTTAGGGGAAGGTGGTGCTGTCACACCCCGAGTCACAACAACACAAGTAGTTAACAAAAGCCATTCTAGTAGGCCAAGTCATCATATTAAAGCTGGTCCAAAGTGCAACTGGGACTAGGAATTTTACCATTCGCCCAAAGGATAGAAAGAAGTTGGACATTTGCGATGGGCCCAATCTTTCGCCCCGGGGCCAAGAGCTGAAAAAAATTCTCTATGGACATTTGTATATGAGCACAGCCCATATTGTCCCCAATGTGGGTTCCTAACATTGCGTTTTGAATGGCGTCACCAGGCCTAAGATTCTACCTGATAGTAGTACATAAAGGTAAAAGTTCTATTAGAATTTAAAAAATTAAACAAAAAAAAACTGACAAGGGTAAATTACTTAGGGAGAAAAAAAAATTATCTAGGGAGATCTTAAACTATTTTAACCATCAACAATTGCCCCTTTACCTATTCAAGTCTTAAATTAGTCCTTCAATAATAAAATACATCAAATTTTAATCATTCAATCCATTTGCACTGTTAGATCCATCAAAATTTGACCTTGTATCCATTAGTTCTAACAATAAAGATGGATGGAATGATCAAATTTTCATGCTTTTTATTATTGAGGGAATAATTTAGGACTTAAAATAGATGAGGGGCCAAAATGAATAATTAACATAGTTTAAGGAATCCCCAAGTAGTTTATTCAAAAATGGATAAAACTTTTTCATTTTGTGTTTTTAAACTTTTATAGGAATTCAATCTAAAAAATTGGAACCAGTTAAATGTGATAAAATTTGCAAGATTATGTTTTGAAGCTATCTAAGAAAAGAAAACAATATAGATACACATATTTTCACTTCTATATTATGATCTTTTTTTTTAATAAAACAGAAGCTAATACTATTAATAAATAAGTTGGAAATCATCCAGCACAATTTGCTTGACAAAAAAACTACACTAATAGCAAATAATGCATAGAACATGTCATAGATATATCTGATGTAAAAAATTATTAGATTTAACAGAATTATAAAATAAAAAATACATTGTGAATCACAAGTTATCAAATCTGACCAATTGAACAAGTTGCTTCATAAGTATCTATGCACGTCTATTGCCTCAAATATACAATCCAATTGATTCAAGTTCAAAATTGATATTAAAATCTGACGAGAAGATTCAAGAAATTCTAGATCTAAAATGACTCTTAGATCTGAAAAAAAAAAAAACAAAAAACTAAACAAATCTCCCACTAGGATAGCCTAAGAAAGAAGAAAACTCTCACTAGAAATATTAGGAGGAAAAAAACTCTCATTCGAATATCCCAGGAGAGACTAAGGAATTAAGTAGAAGAGGACCAATAAAACTTAGGGGGTGTTTGGTAAATAGGTTTCAACTCTCACTATGGGTTTCAAATTCAATTATACCCATATAAAATATTTGACTGGGGTCAATGAGAATAAATTAATGGGAATGATAGGTCTCTTCTATGGGTTTTTTGATTAACCATCTGTTACTTGGGAATCATCTTAGTTGCCCATTTTATTCTTCTTAAATCATCTTAATAATCTTTTATTTCCATTAAATGCAAAAATAAGAAAATAAAATGCTAGTGTTTCAACAAATGGAAAGAAAAGGAAAAGAAAAAAAGAAACAATGAAAAAGAAAAATAATAAATTATAAAATTCATTCCACATTAACAAAACACACTATGGATTTTTATCAAAACTCATTATCATTGACCACTCTATGATATCGATAGTGATAGTGATAGTGGAATTCGAACCAAACGGCCCTTAGAATAGGAGCCCATAATAGTTTGAACAAGATCGGCCTGGCAAGTAAAGATAAAGTAACCGTATCTTCTGAAATTATTTGGTATACGGTGCACGAATTTGTACAAATCATTATTAGTTTTGATCTAAATCCGATAAAATACTTATATTAGTCAACTGTAAACACATTCTTGGCATGCTCACACACACAATAACAAATGAAATACTAAACTAACAAGCCAGCCAGTAGATAAGCATGTACCAGAAAACGTAGACAACAAAATTAGCATGGAACAACAGCCACAAGCTTGTCACATTATTTCAGACACTAAAAATAAAGAATTCTTTGTTTCCACAAAGTGAGCGAAGGGACCAGATAGACAACAACAGAAGAGTTTCCCATTTGGTTAATTTGCGAAGCTGTCTATTTTTGGTATCAACTTTTATGGTAAATACAACTTGCAAATGGCCACAGGAAGATTTGAACAAAACTTCCACTATCACAACCCAAAAGGGTAGAAAATTATAGGAGCAGTCAATTCAAATTCATCCAGTTTAAATTTTAGTCTCCAGCATGTTTTGCCTTGTTTGGAGGATGGGTAGGCACTGCCAAAGTGCCAATTCTGAATTCCCTTTGAATTCTCCGGACGGTCATGCATAAAGGATCCTGCCGGATAGCCAATGGCATGGATGAGAAGTTGAATATTATCCCAAAAAAAAAATTAATTAAGTCTTTCTCTCTGCTTTTAGCTGGGAATCTACTAAACATTAAGCTGCTGATGTTGTCTCTTAAATGTGGTTAATTTTAGAGGCCATAAAGGAGACACAATGTTCCATATAATGCCAAGAAAAGCCACCTATAGATATATCTTATTGCTTGCTGTATTAGAGGACGAAATAATTCCGGAATTCGTCAGTTTAATTTGTAACTGAAATATCGTATTTTGTCTTTTCTTTTTCAATTGACAAGGTAGCAGTTGTACTCCTAACCTTGAAAGGTGACTAGAACATCAAGAAAGAAAAGGATCCCTCGGACATCCACATAGAGTATTGATGTTGATCCTTATTAGTAATCTAACCTCGGAATTAATTCATCTATGTAATCTATGAACATTTCATCTTAAAAATTGGAGATGAAGGCCACTAATCAAAACAAAAACTAAAAATTCCCAAGGACAAATTTAACAAGTTTTAAGATTCTAGAGACGGAATAAGGTCCCAATGAGAATTTAAACCAGGTGTGCGATAACTAATTTAGTTCATGCTGCTTTTGTCTAATTATTTTTTTAATTAGTTTTTTTTTCCCAGTCGTGCACTCTTGAATAGTCACGATTCTAACCATCCTTAACCGATATTTTCGAAGTTCTATGCCAAATTTTTTTTCTATATTACTTCAATTAACTAACAAGCTAATTGTGTTTAAAATGACTGAAGCTAGGCCTGGTGCAACTGCCATGGATAGGTTTGAATTCCTTTCTCCTCCCGCAATCAAAATATCAACCAAAATAATTTTTAGTTGGTGCCATCTATCAAATTAGGATTCTAATTTAAGCAATACGCACAATAGTAGCCAAATCATGCACTAATATGCTAGATAATATATACTTAAAGATACTAATTATGTTGTAAATTGTAATATGCATGCATTAGTGCTGTATAAGCATGTGATTTTAGGTACTCCTTGAATATGTTTGGATCAATGAACTTGAATTTGGGGAAGATTTTGAGAGGGATGGATTTCAAATAATTTTTATATTAGATGGATTCGAAATTCCGTACACTAGACTACTCCATCTCATAGGTGGATTTGAAATCTTATTTTTAAAATAATATTCTCAAACAGTCAAAAGAATTTGGATTATGAATTTGAAATCAAATCTACCCATTCAAACACACAGGATAATAGAAACTGCTATTTATCTAAAGCAGCCCCGACTAGTCGTAGAACTTTTCATGTATACAAGTCTGTGAAATATGTAATCTTGATGCCTACACTTAACCACTTCTGGGAGTCCAGAAAAGTAGCATGTCTCCATGACCTATTCTTCTGCATATGAGATCTAACCAATTCAAATGCAAGCTTGACCAAAATCAAGAAAAAAAAATCAAAAACAATTATGAAAGAAAGAAAGAAAAGGGTCACCTTAGTTTATTTGTTAGGTTTCAACCAACATGTGTTTCTTTTAATACCCAATCAAACTATATGATGATTGGTACCAGTTGAAATAAGAGAAGAAAAGAAGTTTTCCAAAATGTCAAGCTAGTAGAAGTTTGTAGCATTCAACCCCCCCAAGCCATGTCAAAACTTTGGAACTCCACCTTAATATAGAGAGGATGAGGGTTTTGACCTTTGTCTAGATTCCTATGCAATCTATACTTTGTCTTCTAAGACCCTTAGTACTTTTCTTTCTTAGTTTTAGTACCTTACACGGAAGTCTCCCGTGACTGGTAATGCATTAATTTTGGCGTCGCAATTAGCTAGTTGGGTCAGGTCAACTCATGCGGCTACATTGGGTTGGGTGATTTTTGGGTTATCTCTGCATTAGTTCAATTCATGGCTTTTTTCTCCTTCTCTCTCTCTCTCTCCTTAATGTATATTTATGCAAATTGATAGTTACACTCTTTCGTTCCGGTCATTGAATCTCGACTGCAAATTAATCAGACGCCCTGATTCCAATGGAATGAACTAGAAAATAATATAAATTCCGGTCTCAACAAGTTCTAGGAAATATTGACTTTGGTCTAATTGAATTTAGAAGTTAAGAAATCAAGTAATTACAATTCGTGGTTAAGAAAGTTAGTTAATACATTTAAGGTGCATCTGATAACTAAAGTTTGAAAACTGAAATCTGTGCTAAAGTCTGAATCAATTAAATGATTGAATTGTTAATTATTAAATTTAATACATTTGAATATACTAGCACGGGATTTACACTTTTATTCAAAAAATAATTAGAATTTTAGAATAGATTATTCAACATTTTTTCATAATGAAAAGCTATCTAAAATCCATATAATTAAATGTAGTTCAACATCAAATGGACTGTGAAGTTTTGAAAAAATATACAAAAATTAATTATTTTTCAAATTTCTAATTCTTCTCAAAAAATGTAGGTACTTTTTTCACATAGTCGAATTTCAAAGCATGTTACATCACTGGCGGATCTGGTGATCAAAGTGTAGTTTGAGATGTTGGAATACTAAATGTAAAAGCATGATCTTTGCATGATTACACCTAATGAAATAATATTGTACTACGCTTTTGAAATAAAAAATGTGTAACGATGTAAGATGTATGACATAGAATAGTGATAATTAATTTTTACATGATAGCAATTATCATTAGTTTAAACTTCTTTAAAGAAGATACAAAGCCATAGAAGAACATTTATGCGTGTTTATCATAAAGTCTAGAGTACATTTGATAAATGTCTGAAATCTGAAAGTTGAAATCTGAATCATTAAATTAATCAATTGTTAAGTACTAGATCTGATACATCTGAATGTGCATCACATTAAGTGATAAAATGAATAACTTATCACTTAGTTTTGATATATATTTTGCCTTAGTTTTCCAGTGACACTTAATAAATTAAGATGTTCTATTTTTTTATTAAACGCATCTAAATATTTTATGATCTGAACACATTAAATTTAAGTATTGAACTAACTTATCAAACAGAGTTTGTGTTGTATGTGACTAATTAAATACCTGAGGTTAATAATCAAGAAAAATCTTTTGTATAAAACTAAAAGTAATTATTTATACAAAACATATTAATATTATTTGTTAAATTAATATTTATGATATTCTATAATAGAAATTTACTTTACTCGGGTATTGTATCTACGATACTATTGCAATTAATGCAAACTATTTTTTCATACCATATAAGCATTTCTAAACTGCAAAAAAAATTAGTTCAATGATGCAAAAATATTACACTTTTAAATGTTATGATTTAGATAAAATAAACTAATTAATTAATAAATGCATCAATGCTCTTGTGGAACAAAATTCATAACTCACATTAGATTAGTACTTGAATAAGGATTTTAGAATAAAGTATTTAACAATTTTGGCACTTGAAAATCTTAACAGTTACATGTAATTTAGTAATTTTTTTTTGTTTGTTGAATTTGAAAGTAATTCAAAATTTGGTTGTATTGGATAACCTTCTTTGTAATTTGTAGAGATCAAAATTTGTTGTGAGGGTTAATGTGACATGTAGGAAAAAATTTGACAAACTTAATTTTACTTGTTTTTTAATTTGAAAGTGGTAATGAATGTGGTATAGAACTCTTTGAAAATTGAAATATTTAGTGATTTTCTTTTAGTTTTTGAATTTGAAAGCAATTTAAACTTTGCAAAAATAGAATCTTGTAGTGTGATTAATATAATATCTAGGAAACGTCAAAGTAAACAATCGAATTTAGTTTAACTAAAATTTTTTTCCCTTAGAGAAAAGTTACAGTAAAAAATTTACTAGATACACATTTTGATAATTTAATTTATCTAAATATTTTTTCTAGCTAAAGTTTAGGAATTTAAACATTTGAACTAAACTAACTAATAAACATTATATAATGTTAATTGAATTTATTGAAGAATAAAACAATTCAAAAATATTAGAAAATGACACATGTCAAAATATTGAAAAGATTTTAGAAGACATGGACCGATGAATAGTATATACTATAGATATTACATTAAGTGATAAGTAAATAACTTATCACTTATTTTTGAGAGCAAGTTGTATCTAGAAAATTTAGTGCCACTTAATTAATTTAGATGTTATATTTTTTATTATCATACATTTTTGAACTGATTAAAATCTAAATCCATTAAGTTTAAATACTGAATTGAGTATCAAATGACATCTAAATATGATACATTTGAGTATATTGAAAACTAAAATCTGAAATTTAAGAATTCATTAAATTTTTGAATTGGTAAGCATTAAATCTTATACTTTTGGTGTATATAACATTAAATAATAAGTAAACAGTTTATTACTTATTTTTTGGAGCCACTTTTGCTTAAAAAATTGAGTATTACTCAATTAATTCATATGTTCTACTTTTTATTATCAAATGCATCTGAACATGCTAAAATCTGAAATCATTAAATTTAAATACTGAATTAGGTTATCAAATAGTGTCTTACTTTAATAGAAATCATTGAGTGGCATCACTAAAACCGTAATATAGACAATTTAATATTTTTTATCCAGTCATCCCTTCGTCCTTGACTTTTTGAGGGACATTTTGACACGTCAATTTTGTGCAACAATCTTCAATTTTGCTCTTATGTTTTTTTTTTTTGGTCAAAAAGGACCTTGCACCCCACCATGCCCCAACCCATATTTGGGTTGTTGGGGTTGACACATCGCCCCCATTTTTGATACTGGGGAGTCGATCCTGGGCCATGGGCAAGCCTTGGATTTTTCCAGCACCCTTGGTTACCAGCTCGGCTCCCCGGGGGTGCTTCAATTTTGCTCTTATGTTTTTGAAAACTTTAGTCAAGTTTGACTTGTATTCCTACTTACAGAAAACATTTGCATGGAAATTTCAGTAATTTTCAGGTGTCCCTCCATTTTGGTGATCTCAAAATTGATTTTTCTTTGTTCCATTTCCTGATAGAAACACAGACTACGACCCTAGTCAAAATTAATCTCGGTTTAATTTCTTAGCACGAGCCAATATTATTAGTTACTTGTGAAACTTAAATTGAATGAACAGCGAATCTGGCTCAAAAATTTGACCCTTTTTTTAGCTTAGAAAGATGTAATGGAAATAAAACACGAACCAAAATATTTTCCTTGGTAAAATGGCTTTGACAAAGTATCATAAGTAAATCATCTGGAAACCAGCCTAAACTAGCTTAAGGCAGACTGCTTAGAATCTTTGAATATCATTATGAAGAAAGTTAATTATTGGCATTAATTGAGGTTTCCTCAGTCGAAGTACTCTCAATTACCTGACATGAGTTGCCTTTTATCCAATTCCCTAAAGGAGTTAATTATGGCATTTCCTTCATATCATGACCTTTATAGTTCATCCATTCCTGAGGTTATATGTTTTTTTTTTTTAAGTATACAACAATTTCTTTTTTCTTAAATTAAAATTGCTTCTGCTAGTTTATTTTTGAAAAAAAATTTGAATTCAATAGAAGATGTTAACTTATTAAAAAGTATGTTAAGGATCTAAAACAAATCTTGTCATATCCCAGTAAAGTAAAATAAATAATGTTGAACATTGGGATCAGAAAATTAATTTTTGAACTTCATTCTTCAATTTAAGTTACCCTAAAATACCATGATACAAATCAGTAGGTAGACAGTTAGACAACTTGTAAGAAGGGTATTACACATCCACTAATTTACAGAAATTATTTTCTATAATATTAAAACTCAACATCATGTGCATCTTATCTATAAACCATACCACCGTTTAAGAACTTGGTTAGTAGTTTGAAATGTTACTTAAAGAACCATTATCTAAGTGATATATAAGAACTTTAATTGAATATTCATTCCAGCAATAGTTATTAATCTCAACAATTGTCAATTATTTTTCGTATAATATGTAATTATTGCCAGAAACAATCTGAACAAGTGTGCACCTCGCATCCATGTTGGTGTACGGGAAAGAGAGAGAGAGAGTATATAGTCATGTTCTTTTGTATAAAACCAACATTGATAAACTTGGAGTCAACTGGACTAATCAATTTCAATGAATTCTACAACATTACTGTTTGCTTTACTGGTTGCACATGGTACTGGAAAGCATGCATGCATCATCCCACTACAAGAAGTTTATGCTTTTTGTGGCCTATCAAGTAGTTGCAAGTCACAAAAGCCTGATTTTTTAAGACATGAAATTGGTACTAATCATAAAATGTACGATTTTCAAGTCACAAATAATAGAAATGGTATTTATTTACGAGGCACAGTTGATTTTGTAACTTATAAATGTGGGTCATCATTTTAATAGTCACAATTTTTTTTTTCAAGTTACAAGATCAATTTTGATTATGTAAACGGTAATTTTCATTTATAAGTCACAAAATCAATTATGACTTGTGACTTGAAAATCATACTTTTGTGACAATCATCTGTTTCATGTCATAAGAAATAAGTCTTTTGTGATTTTCAATTATTTAACAAGTCATGAAAAGCATAAATTTCCTGTAGTTTCTAGTTAAAATAACATAGAAGTTTTCTATCCATACTCAATTTTGATAGTTTATGCAAAATTAAGGGATAATTTCAGAAACCTGCCTTGAGGTTTCTGACAAGTTCACTCACATCCCGAGATTTATAAAATTACATAAACCTCCCCTGAGATTAAGGTTTTGTAACAAAACCACTCCAAGTCACAAAAATAACATTAAAAAAGTACTTTGAGGAGAGAGATAAAATTTTTATTTCACAAATGCCCTTTATGCTTGTGTAAAAATTGAATTGTAAAGAAATGAAAAATATATTTAAAAAAGTGAGGGAATGTGAGTGCAAATAGTAAATAATTAAAAATAAGTAACAACTAACATTTTCTATAGAACTAGATCAATGACTAGTGCACTGAAATACAATGGCTATTTTTTCAAATCTTTTACCATTTTTCATATAATGCTACAAGAAGTTAAGATTGATTTCATTTTCACTTGAACCAACAAAATTTAAGATGGGAAAAAGGTTGTTAGGACATTTAAGGGGAGGTTTCTAACATTATCCCTGTTGAAAATTAGTATAGGCAATTAAGTAGTTAAGACACTAATTAATTGTTAGTAATTAACTAACAAAATAGTTGTTGAGGATTTCTTTAATGGTGAGCAGTAACAATTAGAAAAATCTAATCTTCACTGCACTAGCCATTAATCTAACTTTATAGAAAAAATCAGTTGTTCTTTATTTTTAGTTCTCTACTATTTGCACTCACCTTCCTTTACTTTTATTAATATATTTTTCATTCCTTTACAATACAACTTTTACACAAGTATAAGAAGAATTTGTGGAATAAAAGTTTCATCTCTCTTCTCAAAGTACTTTCTTAATGTTAATTTTTTGACGTGGACTGATTTTGTTACAAAACCTTGACCTCAGAGGAGGTTTGTGTGATTTTATAAATCTCAAGGGAAGTTTCTGAAATTATCCCTTCATACATACAATGCCTTTAGATCACCCAGATTTTCCACTTTAATGGGTCCAGTGAAGTTTAGACGGCAGTCCAAAGGGTTTTCTAAACTGCTCCCACTTGTTTACGTTACATCTTCATTTCTAGAATCCTAAATCCAAGATTATACACTGCCAAAATAGAAGAAAAAGGTGCCCAAATGGTGATTTATGTTTGTTCGGAAAGCTACTCGTTTTGAAGTTTCAAATGTTCAACTACTTTTGCAACATGATTTATTTGACTGCGTATTTTGCAAATTTACATTTACATTACATTTTTCTGGAAGAATAGTATATTAAAGTTTACATCTTACATTACATTTTTCTGGAAGAATAGTGTATCACAGAAGATTAAATACCTATTTTTAAGTATTAATATATATGAGATGAAAAAATGGTTGAAAATTTTATTCATAAAAAATGTAAAACTTTTATGGTTGGAGATTACAATCCAAACACCACTTTAACATGGCCGCATCTTATATATTTATGCTTATCATTTCAAAAGAATTGTTATCCACTTACGCATATGGCAAGACAGACTCGATTATCTTTTTAAATGTGGTCCAACATCAATATACAACTTCTAACTGGTTTAGATTAAGTATAATTTTTCTAGGATTATGTGCCCATTTTTAATATACAAAGAATTTTAACAGCACAAGAAGCTGTTTTTATCATTTGTTATTTTCCAATTCATATGCTTGCTCAAAATGGTACAGCAAGCGCGAACTCATAAACTGACTTGCCACTTCTCTGTGAAGTCTATTTCCTTTCTCATCAAGCTGAGTTACATATAACCTTTTTGTATGGCTACAGACTCTTTTCTCAAGTAGGTAAAAAAATTTTCCAAGAAATTGTCCATATCAGTTATTTTGTATTTTGCATAATACATTCATATCTTTTTCTCGGGAGTCCTTTATATACTACCTTTAAAAGAACAACATTAAAAAGGAAAAATTTTTCTTCTTTTGATAGAAAAAAAAGATTAAAATGAAGAAAGTTATCATGCATTCTCTACCAATTTACAACGAATTTTTACATATCACTCACCCATCGAGAAAAAAAAAAAGAAGAAGAAGAAGAAAAAGCTGTAAGTAGAGGATTCGAACCTGAATTTCCTTTCCTACCTAAAAACTTGTAACATGTGCATAAAGTTTTGTACAATATAAAACCACATAAGCTGTTAAAAACCTATCAAAAATCCCAGACCCAAAAAAAAAAAATCTTCCCACTCTCTCCCCAACCCAACCGCCCCAAGAAAACAAACAAACTCCCAGAAAGGAAGTGTGTCCAAGTAAACCGCCAATCCCACCAAGTCCAAGCAAGAATATTGCCAAGTAGAGAAAAAACATTTCTGGTCTCTTAGGGAGCCATAAATTAAAGTGTTCAAAAAGTTTGCCACGGCCATAATTAATTGCATCAACTAATCTCAGACTACATCTGTTCCAGTTGATGACCAACTGCTCCCAACTCAATTACTTGTATTAGCTTTTTGGGACCCTTCTGCAGTTTTGTGAAATTAATTTGCTCATGTTCTCATATTGAACACAATTTAAAGATATTTCATTGTCTATTCATTTTATTGATCAATAATACTATTCTACAAAATTAATTACCCCAACTGCAATTAAAATAAGGTTTAACTTCTTCCAAGTCTTCTAGCATGGATATGCTGCGTCATCATGAACCGGTCTCACCCGGCTCATGACTCCTTCCTCCACCTATACCAACCCCCTTTTCCCTTCAAAATGTAGAAACATGTTCAAACATCCACAACACTACGCAACCGGCCTCCGCCAAAAATGCTTGAGTATTTTATTTCGAGTACCCAATGGTTTCTTTTTTCTTGTATTGTATGGTCTTCATAATTCATGGTATGGTCTCACTTACACTTCATCCTCCCAAACCACCAAAGCCACCAATTCCCCGACTAATTTCTTTAAATACTTCTTTTTTAAATAAATTATCGGTGAAATATGGCTCTATCAGAGGTCTTATTCATCATGACAGCTTCTTAGTTTTTTCAAAAAAAAAAAAATCAAGTGGCCTGTCACGCTGAGTGGGCTTGACAGCCCCTTTTTTTTGGAAAAAAAAAAAAATTCAAGGGCCACAACAAGCACGAGAGGCATAGAATCAGAAAAGCCCTTTGAAAGAGCCATATTTCATCGACAATTTATTTGAACAATATTTAAATAATTTAGCCCAGTCCCTCCCCCGTCCTGGCGGGGCATGGAAAATGATAGCTAATCGTCTACCAGCATGCAGAAAAAAATCTACCAGCATGCAGAATTATTTCTTTTTTGTGGGGAAATAAAAGTACTCATCTCTTAGCCTTTCTTGCATCCCAGCTCTCATACTCCTTTTATGACAGGCAAAAAGTGTAGATGAAGCACGTTACAATAAGCAAAACTCTTGCATATAATCTGCTGGGGCTACTTTAAGATACTACTAATGGTTATGGCTACTTGCAAATTTTCTAGGGGTCCAATTGGCTGGGTTAAAAGCATATTCCTTAACAAAAAAGAAAAAAAAAGAAAAAAAAAATATTTTAGTATTTCATGTAGCACTATAGACAGTGAAGTACACGCTCAAAAGTTGAGAAGGACAAACAGGAGCACCGGATATCGAAATTTATTTAGCAAATGAAACTTGGCGCAGAAAATTTTTGTAAGAAAGAAAATTGCTATTTTGGTATTTTTGAGTAATTATAGTGGTGATTCTCATGATAAAAACTACAATGACTTCAAGATAGCAATCATAGTGATACGGTATCTGCTTGACTTGACTTTTCTATATCAATGACGGTCGGATTCAGCAATTGCTGGAAATTAAAGGCCTTTACATTTAGTCAAAGACTTCGTCTCTTATCTGCTTCCCTAGGGATTGCGACTGTTGCCATCCAAATTTTACTTATAGATACAAAGTCCTAATCTTCACCCATAAATATAGCTAAGCAATTAACACTGCATTACCATATTGCTAACAAGTGAACACATAGTTACCAACTTGTTACTTTGTTCTATTTTGTGCTTACGAAAGGGTGACACTGCAACAATGGCATCTTTCAAGGCAAGCCAAATCCTGTTGATCATATGGGCTAGTTTCATAGCAATCCTGGTGCTTGGGACTCCAGATGTCTATGCTGCTGTTCTTGATGAGGCAATGCCAGGGCTTCGTCCAGGTATAAACAAATAAGTATACTGCAAAAGTTGTACTATTTTCTTTAAAGAAATCATTCATACTATTCTATAGCTAGTCTTTTTTTCCATTATCAGTACAGGAGCAATATTAGATGTACGTCATGTAATCTAATTTCAATTTTAAAAATCTAATTTTTACACATGTGGCATACTTTCACAATATATAAAAAATCGACGCTTATTATATGTGTATCAATCAATTAATCAGTCAGGAAATCTGTCTTATTTTTCATTTAGCAATGTTATACGTAATGTAGATGGGTTTGATTCTTGTATTTCCTCAAATGAACATCAAATTATTTTTTCACTCAAACTACAAATGGTACAAGTACAACAAATATCTCAGACATCGCATTTATTTTCTGTACTCTGATTTTGGTTAGTAGACACCCTAGTCATATACCAAAGTTTGTTTCTCATTTGCCGCAGGAAGAAGACTCCTCAATGCATACAATACCGCAGGACGCAGTGGGTACAATAGCGTAGGGCGCGGTGGGTACAATACCGCAGGACGCGGTGGGTACAACTAAAGCTCCTAAAGTAAAAGGCTAAACAATGCAAAGTTAGAAGAGCAGAAACTGATTCTGCTCGATTACACAATAAAAGTGCCATGCCTACGTATGTACTATGTATGTATGTACGTACATGGTGAGAAGTACTAATCTATACAGTGTTATGAATTTATAGCATAAGTTTTAAGGTACTATGTTGTTGTACTACCTGTAATAGTTTTTAATGATGTTTGTGTAAGGAACTGGGGCAGCAGGCATAGTGAAAAATTAAAAATTTAGCCCCAGATTCCTGCCAGAAATCACTCTAGTTCTACGTATGACTTCACAAGGGGGTTCTAGGGGATTACCTTAATCCGCAGATGGTGTCTCTGACTTGTTGAGAAGGCTGAGAAAGCCCCGAGCAGCAGTCCAGACGTCCTGCCTCTACTGTAATCCACGCGAGAGTGCTTCTGGATCATTCTTGATCGTCTCTACGATCTGTATGTGTGTGTGTGAGTAAAGGAGAGGTGCTAGCCTTGCTCACTCTAACTCACAGAATCTCTTTTCTCTCTACGTGATATTTTTGGAGAACTTTTCTCTGTGTTCTGACTATTAGAATGACTAACTGACTTTTTCCTATCGTAGTATCTGATACTTATTGATGGGGAGAGAGAGAGAGAGAGATGAAGAGAAACTCCGGTGGTTTGATTCAAAATCAAACCACCGTAACATCCATGAGACTCTATCCTTTACCGACGATAAAGGATAACACTTTATCCCATCGATGACTAATACTTTATTTATCTTTATAATTAAATCCTGGTATTTATTTCCAAGTCCCCTACTTGGACACACAATTTAATCCAGAACCCAATCTCTATGCGTGTGATCCAATAGGTCCCAAATACACTGGTAATAATTATGAATTATAATTCTTAAAAGAATTAGTCGACTACTAAGGTTACATTCCAACTAGTGGCCTTACTGGATATCAGCTCCCACTATCGGAGTGGTGAATTCTCTCTTGATCACTCACTATCTTTCCATGCTTCACACTACCCCAATCTCTATTCTTAAGTCATTCCCCGGTGAGTAACAAGAAACAGAATCAAAAGGTAGTGATTCACACTCAAGATACTGTGGTGGTCTCAAATCTAGGATCACTTACACAATTTTCCAAAAGAGATTTAACCATTGGCACTTAGATAAATATCCTAATGGGATCTCCGTGTGGATCACTCCAATGAATTAGTACTTTACAATTCATCTACACATTAGCCTAAGTATCCCCATACCATGGTTGATGAGAACAACCACTACTTATACTAAGTAGGGGCTAACTGTACTAGTCCGTCCCAGATTAATGATGTCCCGCCTCATTAATACTATGACTAGGGAAATTTAATAATATTTATTATAAATGTGATTGATATCTCATTAGTCAACAACTCTTGTGACTACCATCACATTAATAAATATTCTAAGGACTTTATCGCTATATCAAATATTAAATGTATAAAATTGGAAATTCATAAAATACAAAACTTTAATTAGGAATGTATTTAAACAACATAATTGTTTTAGGGCATACATTCCAACAACCTCTCACTTGCACTAAAACAATTCATTCATAATTCTTAATCCAAATGAAAGTACATGACTATCATGTTTCTTTGAAATAGTGCCTTAGTAAGAGGATCGTTATGTTATCCCTGGGACTCTTTCTATCTTTACATCATTCCCGGCAATGATTTCCTAATAAGGTGAAATCTTCTAAGTACATGTTTGGACCGTTGATGAGACCTAGGTTCCTTTGTTATAGCCCCATTGTTATCACAGCATGAGTTACTTGGATTAACAATGCTCGGAACCACACCAAATTCAGTCACGAACTTTTTGATCCAAACGGCTTCCTTAGCTGCCTCCGCGGCTACAATGTACTCTGCCTCTATTGTAGAATCCATTGTGGTGTCCTGTTTGGAACTCTTCCAGCAGACGGCACCTCCGTTGAGAGTAAAGATGAAGCCCGACTGTGACTTACAGTCATCCTTGTCAGATTGAAAGCTTGCATCTGTCTAGCCCTTGACCTCCAATTCACCATTTCCATATACTAAAAACAAATCTTTAGTCCTTCTTAAGTACTTAAGAATGTTCTTAACGGCTATCCAGTGACCTTCACCTGGATTAGCATGAAATCTGCTCGTGACACTCAGAGCATGGGAGACATCTGGTCTTGTACATAGCATAGCATACATAATTGATCCAATTGCCAAAGTATATGGAATATTATGCATCTTATCAATCTCAGCTTGTGTCTTAGGACACATACTCTTACAAAGGCTTATCCCATGAGACATAGGTAAGAAGCCCTTCTTAGACTGATCCATGCTAAATCTCTTTAGCACTTTATCTATGTATGTAGTTTGTGAAAGACCAAGCAGCCTTTTAGATCTATCCCTATAGATCTTAATACCCAATATATATGCTGCCTCTCCCAAATCTTTTATGAAAAAGTTCTTGGATAACCAACCCTTCACTGATTGCAACATTGGGATATCGTTTCCCAATATTAATATGTCATCCACATATAATATAAGGAAAACGATTGAACTCCGACTAACCTTCTTGTAAACACAAGGCTCATCCGGATTTTTAAGAAAACCAAACTCTTTGATTGTCTCATCAAAATGGATATTCCAACTCCTGGATGCTTGCTTAAGTCCATAAATGGACCTCTGTAGCTTGCACACCTGATTGAAATTTGGCGATGTAAAGCCTTCAGGTTGTGTCATGTACACATCCTCTTGCAGATTCCCATTAAGAAATGCAGTCTTTACATCCATCTGCCAAGTTTCATAGTCATGATGTGCTGCTATTGCAAGTAATATCCGAATGGATTTAAGCATAGCTACTGGTGAGAAAGTTTCATCGTAATCGATTCCCTCTTTCTGCTTGTAGCCTTTGGCCACCAATCTAGCCTTATAGGTAATCACATTACCATCCATGTCAGTCTTTTTCTTGAAGACCCATTTGCACCCTACGGGTTTTATCCCTTCAGGTGGATCAACCAAGGTACATACCTTGTTGTCATACATGGAATCCATTTCGGAGTTTATGGCCTCTAACCATTTGGACGAGTCTGGACTGTTCAGAACCTCTTGGTAGGTAGTAGGTTCGTCATCTTGAATAACTAGTACATCATTCCCCGGACTCACAAGAAATTCATATATCTTGGGAGGGCGTACTTTTACCGACCCACGGGCTCTTGAACGCGTCCACGCTTCCGTTTGTGCCCTCATCACTATGGGGTTGAACCCTTCTTCAACAGTCGTTCGTGTTTGTTTGGACATTTTGAACTTCTTCAAGCTCCATGTCGGTTGAGTGTCTTGAACTTCTTCAAGTTCTATTCTACTCCCACCTCTTTCTAGAATAAACTCTTTTTCTAAAAAGATGGCATGTTTTGAGACAAACACTTTGTTCTCAGTTGGGTTGTAGAAATAGTATCCAATAGACTCTCTTGGATACCCCACAAACAAACACTTGTCAGATCTAGTTTCAAACTTATCTGACTCTGCCTTCTTCACATAGGCGGGGCAACCCCAAACCTTTATGTAAGACAATTTTGGTTTCTTTCCTTTCCATATCTCATATGGTATGGAAGCAACAGCCTTACTGGGTACTCTATTAAGAGTATGGGAGGCTGTGTCTAGAGCATATCCCCATAATGATTTTGGGGCACTCAAGTGACTCATCATGGACCGTACCATATCTAATAGGGTGCGGTTTCTCCTTTAAGATACACCATTTAATTGTGGTGTGCCTAGAGGAGTCCATTGTGGAACTATTCCATTGTCCTTTAGATAAAACCGAAATTCATTGCTTAAGTATTCACCACCACGATCAGATCGTAGTGTTTTAATACTTTTACCAGTTTGTTTCTCTACTTCATTTCTGAATTCTTTGAACTTTTCAAAAGATTTAGATTTGTATTTCATTAAATACACATAACCATATCTTGAATGGTCATCTGTGAAGGTAATGAAGTATGAGAATCCTCCTCTAGCTGTGATTGTCATTGGGCCACATACGTCAGTATGTACCAACCCAAGTAAATCACTGGCCCTTTCCCCTTTACCAGTAAAGGGTGTTTTGGTCATCTTTTCAAGTAAACAAGCCTCGCATACATCATATGATTCATAATCAAATGAGTCCAAATACCCACCTTTGTATAATTTGGAAATGCGTTTCTCATTTACATGACCAAACCTACAGTGCCAGAGGTAAGTTCTATTCAGTTTATCTAACTTCATTCTCTTTTCTTGTATATTGAAAATTTGATTATCAAGATCTAGAATGTATAAACCGTTATTCCAATTTCCAGAACTATAAAACACACCATTCTTTGAAAAAGAACAACATTTATTCTCCTGAGTTATCTTAAACCCATTTAAATCCAAACAGGAAATAGAGATGATGTTTGTTGTAAGTGCTGGAATATAATAACAGTTTGATAATTCTAAAATTAACCCACTAGGTAAACTAATATAGTAAGTCCCTACACTAAAACAAAGCAACCTTTGCTCCATTGCCAACACGTAGGGGTTACTTCTCCTTACCCAACTTTCACCGTCCTTTAGACCCGTGATAGATGTGCAAATGTGAGAACCACATCCGTATCTAATACCCAAGAGTCAGATTTGGAAGTAGAAACATTAATCTCAATCATGTATGTACATGAAGCTTCCCCAAGCTTCTTCTCGCTTGCACTCTCCAGATAGGCCTTTTACGCTTCCTCTTCCAATGTCCATTCTGTCCACAATGGAAGCGGGTTGCCTTAGATCGGTCTCCATTAGCCTTTTGGGCTTCTTGGCGGCTTGTTATTGGGTTTCTTGGGCCCTTTTCCTTGCCTCTTCCTTTACTTGGATGAAGCAACAACAAGCACCCAATAGAACCCTTTACCTTTTGATCTCTTTCTCGCCAGCTTTTGCACATTCAACAATTGAGGTAGTGTGTCGCAGATTGTTCATCCTGATAGTTCATAAATCTAACTGAGAAAGAGTTCCGCAGAGATTGAAGAACTAAATCAACATTTAGCTCTAGATCCATCTTGAAGCCCAATTCAGCTAATTTTTCAATTAGCCCAATCATCTTCAAGACGTGTGGAGCAACCGGTGCTCCCTCTTCCATCTACCTGAACAGTTCTTTAGAGATGTCATATCTCACCGTCCTAGATTATTGTTCAAACAACTGTCTCAGGTGTTGAACTATTTCATATGCCCCCATGTTCATATGCTGTTGTTGAAGTTGAGGAGTCATAGAGGCTATCATGATACATGAAGCCGTTCTATTGTCGTCCTTATGCTTCTTGTAAGCATTCTTAACAGTAGGAGGTGCATTAGGTTCAGGCTCATTAGGCATAGACCCATCAAGTACATACTCGATTTTCTCATGGGTGAGAACGAGTAGGACGTTTCGATGCCAGTCGAGAAAATTTGTGTCGTTAAGTTTGCAATCAGTAAGGATGGTACGTAGGCTCAAATTGTTACTCATTCTACAACAAAATAAAGATAGAGTTTTATCAGAAAAAGTTTTGTTTGATAAAATCATAAAACTTCCAAACTTATGATTTTATTTCCACTATTTTTCCAAATCAATTACCCTCTAAAATTGATCCGAGATTTTCAAAAATCCATAGTGGCTAGAATCCTGCCTTAATTATCTTTGACCTTGAGTGAATCTCAACAAATCAAAATAACTTTAACAGGTAGGTACTTTACCAATTACAACCCTTTGTAATTTCTAGATCTGTTAGGTATCAACTCTTGATTTTACATCTTATGTATTAACCTAACCTTTGCCTCTAAAATTCATGGTTTTGAGTGAATCCCAACAAACCATAATTTTAGTTAAATCAAACCCATCATTCTTAAGAACATTTCTTATAGTATAAAACATGTAGTAAGTAAGGTGGTTTTGGGTGAATCCCAACAGACTAGCACTTAATAACCACATTTTGTTTTATACTATAATAATGGAAGGCTTGTCTTGATTTAATATTAGTTTTGAGGGATTTATTTCTTTTTCCAAAACATTTCTATTTTAGTTTGAAATTTTGGAAAAACATTTGACGATCTCATCAACAATCATGCATATAAATATTTCATAAATAAATATAGCATAAAAATAAAACGTGGATGGTTGTGGATATTCCTAAATTAATTTCCCTGGCCATTAGGGAAATTAATGGTTGACTAGGGTTAAATCACATTTCCTCCTTCTGGTTGCACTGCTCCTTTCTTCATCTTCTAATTACAATTTCTATACTATATACATAATTTCTATCATCTATTCCTATCTATTGTACATTACAAATAGAATATCAGAAACCCTGAATTACATTCAGGGGGAATTAGATGAGGAAAGAAATTACAATTAGAGAAATGAGAAAGGCAGGACACGCAGGCCCTATTTATTAAAATTACAACCATTCAACCAATCCACAATCACGTTGGGCTTTTATATCCACAACCATCCACCATGCATCCATACAAAATTTAAACAATTTTAAATTAAATGAAAGCATGGAAATATAATCATTCATGGATTATTTGGATTTTATATATATCAAGATCCCAAACAAATTTGAGACCATACATGTGCAGGAGATTTTGGTAAAAATAATTTTATTAGGTCATTTTAATTCCTAACAAAATTAGGAGATAATTGGAATATTCTCACCATGTTTCTGAAACGCGAGCAACATCCGCGAGGTGAACCTCACGGATCAGTCATGCGGATCCGAGTTGCGAACCAAATCCGCGAGGCAGGCGTCGCGGATCCATGTCGTGACTCGCTGTTCCAGTAGCCAACGCTTGATTACCACAGAATCTGCAGAAAAATCCTTTCACAACAATTTTACAAATCATTCAAGTGGAAAAACATGCCACAGAATCAACATCATATATCAATCGTGACATCAAATAAAAATTTCAGATGCTAAAACTAGTTTAATCTCATTAAAGCAGCATTTTTCAACCAAAAAATCTGCACATGTATACATATTTCATCCAAACGAAAATTAATCCATGAGCAATCATATATAAGATCATATGTAAATTCTAGAGATAGCTCTGATACCACTGTAAGGAACGGGGCAAGCAGTGAAAATTAAAATTTAGCTGATTCCGCGGAAATCACTCTAGTTCTAATGCATGACTTCACAAGGGGTTCTAGGGATTACCTTAAGCGCGAGATGGTGTCTCGACTTGTTGAGAAGGTCGAGAAAACCCCAGCAGCAGCTCGACGCCCTGCCTCTCAGTAATCCATGCGAGTGCTTCGGATCACTCTTGATCGCTCTACGATGTGTGTGTGTGTGAGTGAAGGAGAGGTGCTAGCCTTGCTCACTCTAACTCACAGAATCTTTTTTCTCTCTACGTGATATTTTTGGAGAACTTTTCTCTGTGTTCTGACTATCAGAATGACTAACTGACTTTTTCCTATCGTAGTATCGATATTTATTGATAGGGAGAGAGAGAGAGGATGAGAAAGAGAAGGATAGAGTGCGGTGGTTTGATTCAAAATCAAACCACGTAACATCTGATGAGACTCTATCCTTTCTGTTATCTGACAGATAAAGGATAACACTTTTATCCTATCTGTCAGATGACCCCAAGATTTATTTATCTTTATAATTAAACCCCAGAAGTATTTATTTCCAAGTCCCTACTTGGACACACAATTTAATCGAACCTAATCTCATGTGTGATCCAATAGGTCCCAAATACAGGTAATAGTATGAATTATAATTCTTAAAGAATTAGATAAAATAAACACTTTTATTTTATCATTAATTACAATAATTAATTATTCATAATTATAAATTGTGAGCGGTCTCTAACAACACATCACAACCACCTAGGTATTCGGAATTGATTAAGGGGAATTCCGACCTAACCTTTTCATGAAAAATTACCGTGTAATTATTATCCTTTCACCATTGATATCCAATTAGTCAGGGAATAAGGAACAAGTGCCAATTCCCTTAGTGACTAATTAATTTCTAGTTCCCGGAATTAACCTTAGATTAGATTAACTTGAAGATACTCTTCAATTAATCTAATGTAGTCGACTACTAAGGTTACATTCCAACTAGTGGCCTTACTGGATATCAACTCCCACTATCGGAGTGGTGAATCCTCTCTTGATCATTCACTATCTTTCCATGCTTCACACTACCCCCAATCTCTATTCTTTAAGTTATTCCTGGTGAGTAACAAGAAACAGAATCAAAAGGTAGTGATTCACACTCAAGATACTGTGGTGGTCTCAAGTCTAGGATCACTTACACAATTTTCCATAAGAGATTCAACCATTGGCACTTAGATAGATATCCTAATGGGATCTCTGTGTGGATCACTCCAATGAATTAGTATTTTACAATTCATCTACACATTAGCCTAAGTATCCCCATACCATGGTTGATGAGAACAACCACTACTTATACTAAGTAGGGGCTAACTGTGTACTAGTCTGTCCGTATTAATGATGTCCCGTCTCATTAATACTATGACTAGGGAATTTTAAGAATATTTATTATAAATGTGATTCATATCTCATTAGTCAACAACTCTTGTGACTACCATCACATTAATAACTATTCTAAGGACTTTATCAGTTATATCAAATATTAAACAGATAAAATTGAAAATTCATAAAATACAAAACTTTAATTAGGAATGTATTTAAACAACATAATTGTTTTAGGACATACATTCCAACAGTTTGGACCTTGTTTCAATAAAAGTTGATTTTAATTTTTAAACTAGATATTCAACTATGTAAGAACTGAAAATATTCTATCCTCAGACGAATCCTAATTTTTTCTATTTTTTCTTTCTTTTTTTCTAAAATGGTATGGTAAGGAAAAAGAGCTGAGTTATATTTACTCAGCATCAAAGACAAATACAATTAAATATGTAATTAACTGTTACAGCCACAGCCAATCAATAATCTATGGGTGGTTTAGTTATGATAAATTAGCTCCTTGTTAGAAAGTGAAACATATGTGATCAGCAGTTTGGCAGTTCTAAATTTCTAATTGGTGATCCCTCGCAATCATATGCTTCTTTTATGCATTACTTTTTTTTTTCAAAACGATAAAATTGCATTGCATTGGTAAAAAACTATATAGCTGGAGCAACGGCTCCTACATCAAGATTAGCTAGTCTGCCTAACCAAACTAGAAAGGTCTGATTCCAGCTAACTTCCCTCTGTAAATTTAAGGCAAATTTTGCCATTTGATGAGCAACAGAATTATAATCTCTACTGATAAAGCAGAAGACACAGCTCACAAAATCTTGGCTCAGCTTCATGATATGAGCCAATACCACACCTGCAACTTGGTCATCCAAATCCCTCTCATTCAATTAGTCGATTATCACCTTGCAATCAGATTGTATTACAATCTTGTTCCATCCTTTTTGCCTTGCTTTAATAAGTGCCATTCTAATCACCAAAGCTTCTTCAACAACTGGTTCACCTAATTGACTTGCACTCCCTGCCCATACTTCCTTTAGTGTTCCATCCTCTCCTCTCGCAATCACTCCCCATCCTGTTCTTCTCTTGTCTTTGTTAAGTGCAACATCTGTTTTCAGAGTTATGAAACCTAGGGAGGGGGAGGCTTCCATTTTCTAACTTCCTCATCCGCCTGATCTGCTCTTTCCTCATGTTTATCATTACCTTCATTCGCTTCCTTATATTCAAGCCATTCTTGCATTGCTTTGTTCATGGTTATAATCAGATTTCTTCCATCCCTTTTAAACTGGATCTAGTTTCTACTTTTCCAGATCTACCAAAGAATGTTTGCTGTCAGAGCAATATGATTCTTTCCATATAGCCTCTTTTTTGCATCTATAACGCTTGTCCACCAATTCCAGAAATTATGTTTGTAGTCTTCCAATCCATCCCACTGTATTGCGGCAGCCTTCCATATCATTTTTGCATGTTGACAAAAAAACATCATGTGTTCTAGAGTCTCAATTTGCTCACCCTAGCAGTAGCATTTTCCATCCCCTTTCCCAAGTCTACTTGTGATCACCTCATTCACAGGTAATATCCTCTGAAGACATTTCCACACAAAGTGTTTAATCTTATGTTTTACATTCAAACTCCATAAAAACTTCCATACTCCAGAATTTGCTTCATTCCTACTGCTCTCTCCATCCCTCTGCTTGATATGAGGCTTTCTCTTCATCATTTCTTTAGTCAGAACATATCCAGTTTTGACAGTATATTGGCCAGATGGTAAGAGAGTCCATACCGATCTATCTCAGCCTCCTGTTATACTGAGTGGGATATCCAGTATTTTATTACAATCCTCTACTGAGAAAATTGTTCTAATTAAACTCTGATTCCACTCTCCCTCTTGAATCAGCTCCTGCACCATCTCTACTTGGCAATCTTGAGGCTTCCTGGTTGTGATATGTGCACGCTCCTTATCTAGCAACCATTTATCCTTCCAAATATTGATAGTACAACCATTTCACACCCTTTTCCGTACTCCTTCCTGTAGTATCTCTCTTCCATCTAAAAAGCTCTTACACATCCATGAATCCCCATTTCTATGTTTCATCTGCCAGATTGACTCCCCCCTACAATACTTTCCTCTCACAACTCTACTCATCAGAAGGTTGGGATTAGTCATTATTCGCCATAGCTGCTTGGTTAACATAGCTTTATTAAAGCTTTGTAAATCTCTAAAACCCAACCCCCCCTTTGCCTTTAACTTTAGACAGTCTTTTCCAGTCAATCCAGTGAATTCTTTTTTCCTCCATCTTATCACCCCACCAAAACTTTGCCTCTTCTCGACATAGTTCAATACAGAGTTCTTGAAATTTTAAAACAGCTCATAATGTAAGCTGGTAGTGCCATCACCACTGACTTGAGTAGCACCTCCTTTCCTGCCTGGCTCAGCATTTTCTCTTTCCATCCTCCCAACTTTCTCATAGTTTTTTCCTTTATGTAGTTGAAGACCTGTCTCTTTGATCTTCCAATTAGCTGTGGCAGCCCTAGGTATTTGCTTTGTTCAGCAACTCTCATTCCCCCCAGAGTATTTAGTGCTTCTCTCTTCATTCCTTCTTTTATGTTCTTACTAAAAAATAATGAGGATTTGTCAGTGTTGACAATCTGTCCAGAAGCTTTGTTATAGATCTGTAGGACTTGCATGACTTGTGCAGCTTCTTCTTTGTTTGCTTTACAGAAGATGAGAGTTTCATCTGCAAAGAATAGATGAGAGAGAGCAGGACTAATAGGAGAGATTTTTAAGCCTGAAATCCTATGAGCATCCATTGCTTGTTTAAACAGTACTGAAAGGCATTCAGATACTATAAGGAAAAGATAAGGAGATAAAGGATCTCCTTGCCTAATCCCTCTAGTAGGCTTGATAAAACCTCTCTTTTCTCCATTCCAACTAATCCATACATCAAAGAAACCCATCTTTTACATCATTTTAATTACAAAAGGCCACTCAACTCTGTAATATGCTTTAGACATATCGAGTTTTAAAGCCATATAAGCATTATTTCCACTTCGTCTACCATTCAAGCAATGGATGACCTCATGAGCAATCACAATATTATCAACAATATGTCTACTACGAATAAAGGCAGACTGATTATCACTAACACACAACTTAAGCAGAGGTTTCAGCCTGTTAACCAGAATTTTGGATGATTCTGTAGACCACATTACAAAGGCTAATGGGCCTAAATTGGGAAATATTAACAGGAGAATCTATTTTTGGGATCAAGGTTATCATGGTTCCATTTATAGCAGAAAGTAAATGTCCAGAATGAAAGAAACTAGATATAGCATTTACAAGATCAGACTTAATCAAATGCTGAAATATTGGAAGAAAATAGGAGTCATACCATCCGACCCAGGGGGTTGGTGTGCATGGAAAACACTATTTTTCTGACTTCATCCTTAGTCACTGGCCTTACAAGTTTGGCAGTCACGTGTCTGGTAATGACCCGAGGAACACCTTCCAAAATTGCATCAAAATTGACTGAAATATTTTTGGATCTCCTTTTCAACTTCTCCATCAGATTTACACCAATTTCCATTATCCTTTTGCAAAGTAGAAATATTATTCCTTTTTCTCCTACCCTCCACTACAGCATGAAAATACTTGGTATTTTTATCTCCTACCTTTAACCAGTTAATCCTACCCTTTTGTCCCCAGTACATTTCTTCCCTTTTATATGCCTGGACCAAATCTATTTGCAGTTTTCTCATTCTTGTATACTTATCCTCCCAATTACTATTTCTCAATACTGCCATTTCTGCTTTTATTTTTTGAATATCTTTACTAGCATTGCACCTTCTTCCTTTATTCCAACACAATAAAGCCATTCTGCATTCTTTAATTTTATGTTGAAATCTAAATAATCTGGATCCAGTCTGTTGTTTTTTCCAAGCATTTTTTATTACATCTTGCACTCCATCTATATTTAACCAATTTCTATCAAAATAAAATCTTTTTCTCCATTTTTTACTACGCCCTTCAGTCTCCAAAAGTAACATACAGTGATCAGAAGCCTCACAGTGTATATAAAGACAAGTAGCTCGACTGTTCTCCTTCCTCCACTTCCTCCTATATAAAATTCTGTCTAATCTCTCCTTTACCTCACCAGGATTCTCCCATTGATTACACCACGTCCAGGGAATTCCATTATAGCCTATATCAAACAACTCATTATCCTTAATAAAACCTCTGAAAGCTTTAAAACTATTCTCAGGTCTTCTATTACCCCCCTCCCTACTTTTCATCATTGTTCAAAATATCATTAAAATCCCTAGCAATAACCCAATTCTGACCTCACAGATGTTTTCTCTCAATTATTATTTTCCATTGTTTCTCTCTGATCGAATCCACAACACTAGCATACACACATATTAGCCACCAACTAGTCCTTTTTCCTTGATCCTCAATCCTAACCTCTATGGTAAATTCAGTAAACAAGATCTATTCCACTTGTAATTCCTGTTTCTAGATAACAGCTAGACCACCAGCTCTACCAATAGGATCCACCAAAAAACACTTATCATATTTGAGTTTTTTATTCATAAACAATTTCATATTTTTAGTCTCAGACAAGAAAATCAAATCAGGAGAGTGGAGCTTTATAACCTCCTTTAAACAGGGAACTGTCAGGGGGCTCCCAACACCTCGACAGTTCCACACCAGAACCTTCATTTCAGGTAGGGAGCCCCATTGAGGTTGGACTCCACCACCTTTACACTAGATTCTACATATTCTAAAGTCAGGACCTTATTCTTTTTCCTCCTATTTTCAGTGACCTCCTCATTCACCTCCCCCATACACAACATCTGTTTCCTTTTCCCTTTTTCTGATACTATTTCTACCTCTGTATACTTCTCACTCACAAATTTCCTTTTTCCAATATCTTGTGCTAATCTTTTCCAGCCTTTCCTTCCACTATATTTCCTCTCATCTGATTCCTCTCAGCCTCTCTAGGTTCTATAAACATACTATCACAGTTGACTTTCCTCTCCTTTTCATTGGTTTTGCTGTTCCCTCCATTACCCCCATCAATCAACATAACATCATACATTTCCTCCTCATTTATTTTTACTAAGTGATCATGACTTTTATTAACACTTTGATGTTCCGAGAGCCTTGCCTCCCCATTAGAGTTTAGATTATAACGCTGCTCCTCAGACTTTCCTTCTATTTTTTCTACCCATTTTCTCTCACTTTGACACTTTTCTTGTTCATTTTTTCCTTCCTTAACACACTTATCATTGCCTAACACTATCTTTCTACTATCAACAGACTCCATTGAGTTCCCTTTAACATTTTGATCCTCATCCTCCTTTGACTTCCAGGTTATTAATAACTGTTTTTCTTCACATTCCTTACTCTCAGCTTGTTTATACACTTTATGATGATTTCCATTCCTTTCAGAATCAGTATTTGATTGTTTAGTAGGACTTCTAGAATTGCTAGCTCTAAGCCAAGCCCCATATTGAGGTTCTCTATTAATATTTACCCCTTCAGATTTATAGCTCTTTTCATTATGTCCCATCACCCCACAGCAATAACAAAAATCCAGACATTTTTCATACTTAAACTCAATCCATTTAGCATATCCATTCAGTTTTACTCTAGTCCCCCTAAGCAGTGGTTGATTTAAATCTATTTGAACCAGAATCTTCAAATGCTTTCCATCCTTACCTCTCCCATTAGGAATAATAACTTCTTTTACCATCTCAAAAACCCCTTCCCCAATTTTTCTCCCAATTTCCTTAGTGATCTAGTGGATAGGCAGATTCCATACTTGTACCCAAATCCAGGTTTTACTAAATGGCTCCTCTTCTAGTTCAATCCCCTCCTTCCACGGAATCACAACAAAAGGTTGATTATCAAACACCCATGGTCTCCCATTTAACACTCTCTCCATATCATTCATATTACTGAATATAATCTGGAAAAAATTAACTCCAATTTCTGTAACTTTTAATTTCTTAGCAAAAGACCACATGTTGTTTGTAAAACTTTTAATTCCCATAATATTTGCAGTTTTCTCTCCATCTATCTTACCAATCAAGCTCATCCGGCATTCTTCAACTCCTCGAGAGAGATTTAGATCTTCAATTTGAACACCTTCTACCTCTTTTTCCGTTAGCGCAAATCTCCTCATCACCTCTTCCAGCTCCTCTGCCATGATGTGCAATCTCGAATCCGTTCCTCCGACAGAACTAGCCAACTAGACACCTCACCTTGCCTGATAGAGATTGAGATCACAAAAGCCAGTAGGTAATAAGATAGCTAGGAAAGTAGCAAGTTAAGAGCACAGAATTAGATCGGGAGAAAAAACAGAAAAAATGAAGAAAACTAAGCTAAGACGATGATGGAAAATCAAGAGAGAGAAACTGGAATCCTGAGCTTCAGATGTGATATATTGTTCTCGCTCACATGATCCTCCATTGATGATAGCAGTCTAAAGAAAGATCTAAGCTCAGCTGGCTTGATACAGGAAACTAAAGAAATTTTGCAGAGAGAGAAATGGCGGTACAATTTGAATTAAAAACGTAAAGCACCCATGCGGGAGAAAGGCTCTCAACTAGAGAGAGAAAAAACTCTCATGAGAGAGAGATCCATGAGATATCTCACGGACATACATTTTTCTTTTATGCATTACTGGGTATGCAACTTTATGCAAAATAGTGAATCTAATGTTGATTTACTAATCAAAAGGCTGTTTAGTATAGATGATCTCTGTAGTCATATGAGACCTTAGTTAATTACAACCTAAACGCTTTGAATGATGGTAAGTTTAATCATTAGGTGGAAATTTTTAATGTTACGGCATACACTTAAAAAATACGGATTAAAATATCACCATCCTTGTGAAAGTAAACTTACATATTCATCTTAATCCATAATTAATATCGTTCACCTAAAAAAATTCTACAATATAAGTTTATGAAGCATTGTAGTTCGCATCTTATTCGATATGAATTTTACTAAATTTTTATGACAACTATCAAGTAAAACTAGCATTTAGCCTGCGCATTAGTAGAAAATAATTCTTATTTTGGTTAGTTATGAATCAATGCAAGGTAATAAATAATTTATTAACAATATTTTTACATATTATTCATATCTATATTAAAAAATTATTTTATTCCAACTATTGAATTACCATATTAATCTTTAAAGATTTTATAGTAAAATTTAATCTAATATGATAATATTCATTAAATATCATAATGCATAAAAAAATCATATACTCTTTGAGATAGTAATTAAACTTTACAATGATTCTCCACCTACTCATATTCATTTTCCAATTAAAGACAAAAAACCGTAGCAATTCATTTTATTTATTAGTTTCTGACAAAGTTAATAAATGTACCAAGGTAGCAATTAATTTCACACTAAGTAAATTTAATATATATATGAATAAAAAATAATTCAAATTTATTAAAAGATATAGAAGTTATTAGAAGAGAGAGAAATTATAAGCAAAACTGATTGGAGGAAATCTAGTATATAAAAAGTTAATGCTTATTATATATGTATCTCAAGAACAAAACTGAGATATGTGCTAGTTTTTATTGCAAAACAAAGGAGGCGGCTTGCCGATTTCTCCCTTCAATTTTGTGCAATATTTTCTCCATGAGGGCGGCTAAACTTTTAATCTAGTCAAAGATCAACTCAACGATGCAGCTCCAATTATTTGTGAGATCCAACTAATTTATTATTTGTTTATTTAATTCCTTAATATATGTGCATTCTCTATTTTATGTTGTTGAGATTATTTTATTGGTTGAATGTCAAGGGCACGATATTGAAAGTAACTTAATAATCTACTGCCAAATTAATCTACTAAATCCATAATTGTTTAGTTGGTTAATATTAGTGATAACTAATGTTAACACACATTAGGGGATCGCGCAATCTGATTTAAATATACTCTCGTACCGTGTTTATTGTTTATGATTTAGCCTTTTCTAATTCTTAATACAATTGGAAAATTAAATCCTACTGTCATACCTAGGGTTATTTCCTAGTTAGGGGTTATTAATGGTCAAACCTTAATTATCAATAAACTAAGAAATTGTTGGTCGTCAGAACTTGTTGACGACTATAACCAGTCTGTTAATGAATTGAGTGAACAATCTTTGCATCGATGATCGAACATATGGACTGTGTCTGAGAAGTTGAGTCTTTGTCTAGAGTTTGTCAACTGTCAATTTAATTCCTGCTTATTTTAGTTAATTTTTTTATTATTTAGTTGATTAGCTATTTCTGAATTTTCCAAAAATCCCCCCATATTTCTCACTTTAAAAAAGACAAATTTTCCCCAACCCCTTTAGAGACGATCCTACTCACCATTGTACTCAAAATTCATATTTCTTGCAGTAGGTAATTATTATTACACAGACCAGACACATGTCAGTTAGGAACCGTAATAGTTTCCCTACTCAAGGAGGCTGTGTTCTTCCACTCCCATTCTTTAGTTTTCCTTTCTAAAACTAAGAATAAAGAAAGCTATATGAATACAGTTAAACGAAAAATTAGATTTGATGATCTATCTGTGGTTGATGAAAGCTACTCGTTTTGAAGTTTCAAATGTTCAACTACTTTTGCAACATGATTTATTTGACTTCGTATTTTGCAAGTTTACATTTACATTACATTTTTCTGGAAGAATAGTATATTAAAGTTTTACATTACATTTTTCTCGAAGAATAGTGTATCACAGAAGATTAAATATCTATTTTTAAGTATTAATATATATGAGATGAAAAAATGGTTGAAAATTTTATTCATAAAAAATGTAAAACTTTTATGGTTGGAGATTACAATCCAAACACCACTTAACATGGCCGCATCTTATATATTTATGCTTATCATTTCAAAAGAATTGTTATGCACTTACGCATATGGCAAGACAGACTCGATTATCTTTTTAAATGTGGTCCAATATCAATATACAACTTCTAACTGGTTTAGATTAAGTATAATTTTTCTAGGATTATGTGCCCATTTTTAATATACAAAGAATTTTAACAGCACAAGAAGCTGTTTTTATCATTTGTTATTTTCCAATTCATATGCTTGCTCAAAATGGTACAGCAAGCGCGAACTCATAAACTGACTTGCCACTTCTCTGTGAAGTCTATTTCCTTTCTCATCAAGCTTAGCCTCGTGGTCAGTCAGATACGTACTTACGGGATGAACTTAGAGAAAGAAAGGAAGTGTGTCCAAGTAAACCTCCAATCCCACCAAGTCCAAGCAAGAATATTGCCAAGTAGAGAAAAAACACTTCTGGTCTCTTAGGGAGCCATAAATTAAAGTGTGCAAAAAGTTTGCCACCCTTTGGCCATACTTAATTAATTGCATCAACTAATCTCAGACCACATCTGTTCCAGTTGATGACCAACTGCGCCCAGCTCACTTACTTGTATCAGCTTTTTGGGACCCTTCTGCAGTGTTGTCAAATTAATTTGCTCATCTTCTCATATTAAACACAATTTAAAGATATTTCATTGCCTATTCATTTTATTGATCAATAATACTATTCTACAAAATTAATTACCCCAACTGCAATTAAAATAAGGTTTAACTTCTTCCAAGTCTTCTAGCATGGATATGCTGCGTCATCATGAACCGGTCTCACCCGGCTCATGACACCTTCCTCCACCTATACCAACCCCCTTTCCCCTTCAAATTGAAGAAACATGTTCAAAGAACTTCAAACATCCACAACACTACGCAACCGGCCTCCGCCAAAAATGCTTGAGTATTTTATTTCGAGTACCCAATGGTTTCTTTTTTCTTGTATTGTATGGTCTTCATAATTCATTGTATGGTCTCACTTACACTTCATCCTCCCAAACCACCAAAGTCACCAATTCCCCAACTAATTTCTTTAAATACTTCTTTTTTAAATAAATTATCGGTGAAATATGGCTCTATCAGAGGTCTTATTCATCATGACAGCTTCTTAGTTTTTTCAAAAAAAAAAAATCAAGTGGCCTGTCAAGCTGAGTGGGCTTGACAGCCCTTTTTTTTTTTGGAAAAAAAAAAATCAATGGGCACAACAAGCACGAGAGGCATAGAATCAGAAAAGCCCTTTGAAAGAGCCATATTTCATCGACAATTTATTTGAACAATATTTAAAGAATTTAACCCTGTCCCCTCCCCCTGTCCTGGCGGGGCATGGAAAATGTTAGCCAATCATCTACCAGCTTGCAGAAAAAAAATCCACCAGCATGCAGAAATATTTGTTTTTTGTGGGGACATAAAAGTACTCATCTCTTGGCCTTTCTTGCATCCCAGCTCTCATATGAAAGCACGTTACAATAAGCAAAACTCTTGCATATAATCTGCTGGGGCTACTTTAAGATACTACTAATGGTAATGGCTATCTGCAAATTTTCTAGGGTCCAGTGGGCTGGGTTAAAAGCATATTCCTTTAAAAAAAACAAAGAAAGAAAGTTTTTAGCATTTCATGTAGCACTACAGACAGTGAAGTACACCCTCAAAAAGTTGAGAAGGGCAAACAGGAGCACCGGATATCGAAATTTATTTAGCAAATGATAGTTGGCGGAGAAAATTTTTGTAAGAAAGAAAATTGCTGTTTTGGTATTTTTGAGTAATTATAGTGGTGATTCTCATGATAAAAACTACAATGACTTCAAGATAGCAATCATAGTGATACGGTATCTGCTTGACTTGACTTTTCTATATCAATGACGGTCGGATTCAGCAATTGCTGGAAATTAAAGGCCTTTACATTTAGTCAAAGACTTCGTCTCTTATCTGCTTCCCTAGGGATTGCAACCGTTGCTCTCCAAATTTTACTTATAGATACAAAGTCCGAATCTTCACCCATAAATATAGCTAAGCAATTAACACTTCATTACCATATTACTAGCAAGTGGACACTTAGTCACAAACTTGTTACTTTGTTCTATTTTGTGCGTCCGAAAGTGTGATACTGCAACAATGGCATCCCTTAAGGCAAGCCAAATCCTGTTGATCATATGGGCTGCTTTCATAGCAATCTTGGTGCTTGGGACTCCAGATGTCTATGCTGCTGTTCTTGATGAGGCAATGCCAGGGCTTCGTCCAGGTATAAACAAATAAGTATTCTGCAAAAGTTGTACTATTTTCTTTAAAGAAAATCATTCATACTATTCTATAGATAGTCCTTTTTTCCATTATCTGTACAGGAGTAGTATTAGATGTACGTCATGGAGTCTAAGTTCAAATTTAAAAATCTAATTTTTACACATGTGGCATACTTTCACAGTATATAAAAAATCGACGCTTATTATATATGTATCAATCAATTGATCAGTCAGGAAATCCGTCTTATTTTTCATTTAGCAATGTTATACATAAAATAGATGAGTTTGATTCTTGTATTTCCTCAAATGAACATCAAATTAATTATTTTTTCACTCAAACTACAAATGGTACAAGTACAACATATATCTCAGACATCGCATTTATTTTCTGTACTCTGATTTTGGTCAGTAGACACCCTAGTCATATACCAAAGTTTGTTTTTCATTTGCCGCAGGAAGAAGACTCCTCAATGCATACAATACCGCAGGACGCAGTGGGTACAACAGCGTAGGGCGCAGTGGGTACAATACCGCAGGACGTGGAGGATACAACTAAAGCTCCTAAAGTAAAAGGCTAAGCAAATCACAAGTTAGAAGAGCAGAAACTGATTCTGTTCGATTACAGAATAAAAGTGCCATGCGTACGTACTTACTATGTATGTATGTACGTACTGGTGAGGAGTGTTATATGTATACTGTGTTATGAATTTATAGCATAAGTTTTAAGGTACTATGTTGTTGTACTACCTGTAATAGTTTTTAATGATGTTTGGACCTTGCTTCAATGAAAGTGGATTTTAATTTTTAAACTAGATATTCAACTATGTAAGAACTGCAAATATTCTATTCTCTGACGAATCCTAATTTTTTCTTTTTTTTTCTCTTTCTTTTTTTCTAAAATGGTATGGTAAGGAAAAAGAGCTGAGTTATATTTACTCAGCATCAAAGACAAATACAATTAAGTATGTAATTAACAGTTACAGCCATAGCCCCTCAACAATCCATGGGTGGCTTAGTTCTGATAAATTAGCTCCTTGTTAGAAAGTGAAACATATGTGATGAGCAGTTTGGCAGTTCTAAATTTCTAATTGGTGATCTCTCGCAAACATATGCTTCTTTTATGCATTACTGGGTATGCAACTTTATGCAAAATAGTGAATCTAATGTTGATTTACTAATCAAAAGGCTGTTTAGTATAGATGATCTCTGTAGTCGTATGAGACCTTAGTTAATTACAACCTAAAAGCTTTGAATGATGGTAAGTTTAATCATTAGGTGTAAGTTTTTAATGTGTATTTACAGCATACACTTAAAAAATACGGATTAAAATATCACCACCCCGGTGAAAGTAAACTTACATATTCATCTTAATCCATAATTAATATCTTTCACCTAAGAAAATTCTACAATATAAGTTTACGCAGCATTGTAGTTCACATCTTATTCGATATGAATTTTACTAAATTTTTATGACAACTATCAAGTAAAACTAGTATATAGCCCGGCCATTAGCAGAAAATAATTTTTATGTTAGGTAGTTGTGAATCAATGAGAGGTATAAATAATTTATTAACAATATTTTTACATATCATTCATATTTATATTAAAAATTTATTGTATTCCAACTATTGAATTACCATATTAATCTTTAAAGACTTTATAGTGAAATTTAATCTAATATGATAATATTCATTAAATATTCTAATGCATAAAAAAAATCAGATACTCTTTGAGATAGTAATTAAACTTTACAATGATTCTCCACCTACTCATATTCATTTCCAATTAAAGACAAAAAAAGTAGCAATTCATTTTATTTATTAGTTTCTAACAAAGTTAATAAATGTACCAAGGTAGCAATTAATTTCACGCTAAGTAAATTTAACATATATGAATAAAAATAACTTAAATTTATTAAAAGATATAGAAGTTATTAGAAGAGAGAGAAATTATAAGCAAAACTCATTGGAGTAGAGTCAGATGCAAAAATAGATAGAACCCAAGTGACCCACCATTAATTCTCCTCAATGAAGGAGCAAAGCTTCCATCCTATTTTTACTTCTACAAATTTCATTAACTTCCTAGCATTGCTGTCAAACTCATACTTTAGAATGGCTGATTTTCCAATGTCTCATCCCCTTATATGAAAATGGAAGAATGGGAGGATTTAAGAGTCGAACCAACACAAGAAACTACACGAGCAGTTAGTAGTTAACAAAAGCCATTCTAGTAGGCCAAGTCATCATATTAAAGCTGGCCCAAAGTGCAAGTGGGACTAGGAATTTTACCCTTCGCCCAAAGGATAGAAAGAAGTTGGACATTTGCAGCGAGCCCAATCTTACGCTCCTGGGCCAAGAGCTGAAAATTAATTCTCAATGTACATTTGAATATGAACACAGCCCATATTGTCCTCAATGTGGGTTCCTAACATTGTGTTTAGAATGGCGTCACCAGGCCTAAGATTTTACCTAGGGTTGGCAAGAAAACTCACAACCCAACAACCCACCCAACCCGCCCATTAATTTGAGAGGTTGGGTTGGGTCACTTGGGTGTTGGGTGTAAAATACCCAAATAAGTGTTGGGTGGGTTGGGTTTTGAAGTTGGGTATCCATTGACCCAACTTTTTTCCACATAGCATAAAATAAATGCATGTACTCAAATATTTTTATCCTTTTTTTTAAAAAAAAAAAGAGTGATGGTTTTGGCAAACTTATTTTACTTTTTCCAATTACAACTATTTTTTATTTTCTTTTTCTAGTGGACTCCAACCATTTTCTTAATTAATGACCCATCAAATTTTAAAATCCATTTTCTTTTTTCTTTGTTCTAATTTTTCTTTAATATGAATTTAGACAAAACTAAGAAAAGTTAGGAACACAATTTAGTCTTTTAACTTTCCCAACCTCAATTTTCTATTTTCCCATCATGCATCAACCACAAAAATTCAATTTTTCAATCTTAAAATCTCTATTTTTATTCCCAAAAAATCAAATTAATTTTTCCAAATTTTTTCTTCATCCCCATTAAATTCGGTGTCTTATTCTTCATATTGTTTATCAAGTTATTTTTTCCCATCAAAAAATTTTGAACTAAAAAGTGAATATTTTGAGCAGCTTACTTCTGGTTTAATCCAAATTTATAGTTTTAAGCTTTATTAAGAATTATTGTAGTTGCTTGAACTACTTTTTAATCATCCACATTCATAGTGTCTCCAGGTGGGTGTCACTGCCAATAACAACATTTTTTGTAGTAATTGGAGATTTCATAGCATAATATTTAGCATATTTTAAAAAAATTGATTGCCCCTTGTGAATCATGAAAGAAAAAATATCTCTTTAGATGACTACATTTGCTTGAATTTTACAATTCTTCAGTTCAATTAAGTGACATTTTACATTATTTGATTTGTCTTTGAAAAAGGATTTTTCGCATTAAATTTGTCCATCCAAATAGTTTAAAAAGTTAGTATGTATATTAGTGTGTGTTTTAATATGTTTGTGTGAATAAAAATAATGTATTTCCATTTAATGAGATTAATAATTGAATGTATGTTTGTATGTGTGGAAGTGTTTTAGTGTGTGAAAATATGTTTATGTATGTGAAACAGTATTTATGTATAAGAAAAAATCATTTTATGTATATAAATGTGTGTGAAAGAATATTATGTATTAAAATATATAAAATAATATATTGGGTCATATTTAGGTTATGGGTTTGAATTGACCCAATATGACCCAACCCAATATCAACCCAAGTTACACTTGGGCGGGTTGGGTATAACCCAAATAAATGAAAACCCACTATCAACCCACCCAAAACCCACCCAACCCGCCCAATTGCCACCCTTAATTCTACCTGATAATAGTACATAAAGGTAAAAGTTCTATTAGAATTTAAAAAATTAAACAAAAAAAACAGACAAGGGTAAATTACTTAGGGAGAAAAAAAAATTATGTAGGGAGATCTTAAACTATTTTAACTGTCAACAATTGCCCCTTTATCTATTCAAGTCTTAAATTAGTTCTTCAATAATAAAATACATCAAATTTTAATCATTCAATCCGTTTGTACTGTTAGATCCGTCAAAATTTGATCTTGTATCCATTAGTTCTAACAATAAAGATGGATGGAATGATCAAATTTTCATGCTTTTTATTATTGAGGGAATAATTTAAGACTTAAAATAGATGAGGGGCCAAAATGAATAATTAACATAGTTGAAGGAATCCCAAAGTAGTTTATTCAAAAATGGATAACACTTTTTCATTTTGTGTTTTTAAACTTTTATAGGAATTCGCTCTAAAAAATTGGCGCCGGTTAAATGTGATAAAATTTGCAAGATTATGTTTTGAAGCTATCGAAGAAAAGAAAACATTATAGATACACATATTTTCACTTCTATATTATGATCTTGTTTTTTATAAAACAGAAGCTAAACTATTAATAAATAAGTTGGAAATCGTCCAGCACAATTTGCTTGACAAAAAACTACACTAATAGCAAATAACACATAGAATATGTCGTAGATATATCTGATCTGAAAAATTATTAGATTTAACAGAATTATAAAATAAAAAAATACATTGTGAATCACAAGTTATCAAATCTGACCAATTGAATGAGTTGCTTCATAAGTATCTATGCACGTCTATTGCCTCAAATATACAATCCAATTGATTCAAGTTCAAAATTGATATTAAAATCTGACGAGAAGATTCAAGAAATTCTAGATCTAAAATGACTCTTAGATCTAAGAAAAAAAATAACAAAAAACTAAACAAAACTCCCACTAGGATAGCCTAAGAAAGAAGAAAACTCTCACTAGTAAATATTAGGGAGAAAAAAAGTCTCATTCGAATATCCTAGGAGAGACTAGGGAATTAAGTAGAAGGGGACCAATGAAACTTAGAATTATAGGAGCCCATAATAGTTTGAACAAGATCGGCCCGGCAAGTAGAGATAAAGTAACCGTATCTTCTGAAATTATTTGGTATATGCTGCACGAATTTGTACAAGTCATTATTACTTTTGATCTAAATCCGATAGAAATACTTATATCAGTCAACTGCAAACACATTCTTGGCATGCTCACACACACAATAACAAATGAAGCTGGAAAACGTAGACAACAAAATTAGCATGGAAATACAGCCACAAGCTTGTCACATTATTTCAGACACTAAAAATAAAGAATTCTTTGTTTCCACAAAGTGAGCGAAGGGACCAGATAGACAACAACAGAAGAGTTTCCCATTTGGTTAATTTGCGAAGCTGTCTATTTTTGGTATCAACTTTTATGGTAAATACAACTTGCAAATGGCCACAGGAAGATTTGAACAAAACTACCACTATCACAACCCAAAAGGGTAGAAAATTATAGGAGCAGTCAATTCAAATTCATCCAGTTTAAATTTTAGTCTCCAGCATGTTTTGCCTTGTTTGGAGGATGGGTAGGCACTGCCAAAGTGCCAATTCTGAATTCCCTTTGAATTCTCCGGACGGTCATGCATAAAGGATCCTGCCGGATAGCCAATGGCATGGATGAGAAGTTGAATATTATCCCCAAAAAAAAAAAAATTAATTAAGTCTTTCTCTCTGCTTTTAGCTGGGAATCTACTAAACATTAAGCTGCTGATGTTGTCTCTTAAATGTGGTTAATTTTAGAGTCCATAAAGGAGACACAATGTTCCATATAATGCCAAGAAAAGCCACCTATAGATATATCTTATTGCTTGCTGTATTAGAGGACGAAATAATTCCGGAATTCGTCAGTTTAATTTGTAACTGAAATATCGTATTTTGTCTTTTCTTTTTCAATTGACAAGGTAGCAGTTGTACTCCTAACCTTGAAAGGTGACTAGAACATCAAGAAAGAAAAGGATCCCTCGGACATCCACATAGAGTATTGATGTTGATCCTTATTAGTAATCTAACCTCGGAATTAATTCATCTATGTAATCTAGGACCATTTCATCTTAAAAATTGGCGATGAAGGCCACTAATCAAAACAAAAAATAAAAATTCCCAAGGACAAATTTAACAAGTTTTAAGATACTAGAGACGGAATAAGGTCCCAACGAGAATTTAAACCACGTGTGCGATAACTAATTTAGTTCATGCTGCTTTTGTCTAATTAGTTTTTTTTTTAGTTAGTTTTTTTTTTCCAGTCATGCAATCTTTGAATAGTCACGATTTTAAGCATCTTTGACCGATATTTTCAAAGTTCTATGCCAAATTTTTTTTTCTAGATTACTCCAATTAACTAACAAGCTAATTGTGTTTAAAATGACTGAAGCTAGGCCTGGTGCAACTGCCATGCATAGGTTTGAATTCCTTTCTCCTCCCGCAATCAAAATATCAAACCAAAATATTTTTTAGTTGGTGCCATCTATCAAATTAGGATTCTAATTTAAGCAATACGCACAATAGTAGCCAAATCATGCACTAATATGCTAGATAGTATATACTTAAAGACACTAATCATGTTGTAAATTGTAATATGCATGCATTAGTGCTGTATAAGCATGTGATTTTAGGTACTCCTTGAATATGTTTGGATTGATGAATTTGAATTTGGGGAAGACTTTGAGAGGGATGGATTTCAAATAATTTTTATATTAGATGGATTTGAAATTCCGTACACTAGACTACTCCATCTTATAGGTGGATTTAAAATCTCATTTTTAAAATAATATTCCCAAACAGTGAAAAGAATTTGGATTATGAATTTGAAATCAAATCTACCCATCCAAACACAGGATAATAGAAACTACTATTTATCTAAAGCAGCCCCCAACTAGTCGTAGAACTTTTCATGTATACAAGTCTGCGAAATTTGTAATCTTGATGCCTACACTTAACCACTTCTGGGAGTCCAGAAAAGTAGCATGTCTCCATGACCTATTCTTCTGCATATAAGATCTAACCAATTCAAATCCAAGCTCGACCAAAAACAAGAAAAAAAAATTAAAAACAATTATGAAAGAAAGAAAGAAAAGGGTCACTTCAGCTTATTTATTATGTTTCAACCAACATGTGTTTCTTTTAATACCCAATCAAACTATACGATGTTTGATACCAGTTCAAAGAAGAGAAGAAAAGAAGTTTTCCAAAAGGTCAAGCTAGTAGAAGTTTGCAGCATCAACCCCCCAAGCCATGTCAAAACTTTGGAAGTCCACCTTAATCTGGGAGAGGATGAGGGTTTTGACCTTTGTCTAGATTCCTATGCAATCCATACTTTGTCTTCTAAGACCTTTGATTCTTCTCTTTCTTAGTTTTTGTACTTTAAACGGAAGTCTCCCGTGACTGGTAATGAACTAAATTTGACGTCGCCATTAGCTAGTTGGGTCAGGTCAACTCATGCGGCTACAATAGGTTGCGTGATTTTTGGGTTATCTTTGCATTAGTTCAATTCATGGCTTTTTTTCCTTCTTTCTCTCTTTAATGTATATTTATGCCAATTGATAGTTACACTCTTTCGTTCCGTTCATTGAATCTCGACTGCAGATTAATCAGATGCCATGACTCCAATACAATGAACTAGAAAATAATATAAACCCAGGTCTCAACAAGTTCTAGGAAATATTGATTTTAGTCGAATTGAATTAAGAAATCAAGTAATTACAATTCGTGGTTAAGAAAGGTAGTTAATTTAAGGTGCATCTGATTAGAACTGAAGTCTAAAAATTGAAATTTGAGCTGAAGTCTGAATCAATCAAATGATTGAATTGTTAATTACTAAATTTAATACATTTGAATATATATTATATTAAATGATATGTAAATAGCTTATGCTTAGAAAATTCAATACCACTTAATTAATTCAAATGTTTTATTTTTTATTATCAAACATATCTAAACATATTAAGATCTAAATCCATCAAGTTTAAATACTGAATTAGATAATCAAATGGCATCTAAATCTGATACACATGAATATATTGAAAACTAAAATCTAAACTTTGAACTTTGAATTCGCTAAATTATTGAACTGGTAAGTACTAAATCTCATACTTTTTGGTGTATATCACACTAAGTAATAAGTGAATAGTTTATTACTTATTTTTTGGGGCCACTTTTACTTAAAAATTTTAGTATCACTTAATTAATTCATATGTTCTACTTTTTATTATTAAATGCATCTAAACATGTTAAAATCTGAAATCATTAAATTTAAATACTAAATTGGGTTATCAAATAGTTCTTACTTGTATAGAAATCATTGAGTGACATTACTAAATCAAGTAATATAGACAGTTTAATATTTTTTATCCCGTCATCCCTTCGTCCTTTACTTTTTGAGGGAAATTTTGATACGTCAATTTTGTGCAACAATCTTCAATTTTGCTCTTATCTTTTTGAACACTTTAGTCAAGTTTGACTTGTATTCCTACTTACAGGAAACATTTGCATGGAAATTTCAGTAATTTTCAGGTGTCCCTCCGTTTTGGTGATCTCAAAATTGATTTTTCTTTGCTCCATTTCCTGATAGAATCTCAGACCACGACCCCAGTCAAAATTAATCTCGGTTTATTTTCTTAGCATGAGCCAATATTATTAGTTTCTTGTGAAATTTAAATTGAATGAACAGCGTATGAGGCTAAAAAATTTGACCTTTTTTTATCTTAGAAAGATGTAATGGAAATAAAACACGAACGAAAATATTTTCCTTGTTAAAATCGCTTTGACAAAGTATCATAAGTAAATCATCTGGAAACCAGCCTAAACTAGCTTAAGGCAGACTGCTTAGAATCATTGACTATCATTCTGAAGAAAGTAAATTATTGGCATTAATTGAGGTTTCCTCAGTGGAACGGCTCTCAATGACCTGACATGAGTTGCCTTTTATTCAATTCCCTAAAGGCGTTACTTATGGCATTCCCTTCATTTCATGACAATAGTTATACCCACCTTTATAGTTCATCCATCCCTGAGTTTTTTTTTTTTTTTTTCTTAACTTAAAATTGCTTCTGTTAGTTTATTTTGAAAAAAAAATTTGGAATTCAATAGAAGACGTTAACTTATTAAAAAAGTATGTTAAGCATCTAAAACAAATATTGTCATAACCCAGTAGAGTAAAATAAATAATGTTGAACATTGGGATGAGAAAAATTATTTTTGAACTTCATTCTTCAATTTAAGTTACTCTAAAATACCATGTGATATAAATCAGTAGGTAGACAGTTAGACAACTTGTAAGAAGGGTATTACACATCCACTAATTTACACAAATTATTTTCTATAAGATTAAAACTCAACATCATGTGCATCTTATATATAAACCATACCAGCAACTTGGTTAGTAGTTTGAAATGTTGCTTGAAGAACCATTATCTGAGTGATATATAAGCACTTTAATTGACTATTCATACCAGCAATAGTTATTAATCTCAACAATTGTCAATTATTTTTGGTATAATATGGAATTATTGCCGGAAACAATATAAACAAGTGTGCACCTCGTATTCATGTTTGTGTACGGGAAAGAGAGAGAGAGTATATAGTCATGTTCTTTTGTATAAAACTAACATGGATAAACTTGGACTCAACTGGACTAATCAATTTCAATGAATTCTACAACATTATTGTTTGCTTTACTGGTTGCACATGGTGCTGGAAAGCATGCATGCATCATCTCACTATAAGAAGTTTATGCTTTTTGTGGCCTATCAAATAGTTGCAAATCACAAAAACCTTATTTTTTAAGACATGAAATTAGTACTAGTCATAAAATGCATGATTTTCAAGTCACAAATAAAAGAAATGGTATTTATTTTGTGAGTCACAATTGATTTTGTGACTTACAATTGAAAATCACTGTTTACATAGTCAAAATTGATCTTGTGACTTGAAAAAAAATTGTGACCCATATTTACAAGTCACAAAATCAATTATGACTTGTAAATGAATGTCATTTCTATTACTTGTGACTTGAAAATCATACTTTTTGTAAGTATCACCAGTTTCATGTCATAAGAAGTAAGTTTTTTGTGATTTTCAATTATTTAACAAGTCGTGAAAAGCATAAATTTCTTGTAGTTTCTAGTTAAAATAGCATAGAAGTCTCCACTATCCATACTCAATTTTGATAATTTATGCAAAATTAAGGGATAATTTCAGAAACCTGCCTTGAGGTTTCTGACTATTTAACTCACCTCCCTTGAAATTTACAAAATTTCATAAACCTTCCGTGAGATTAAGATTTTATAACAAAACTAGTCCAAGTCACAAAAACAACATTAAAAAAGTACTGTTAGGAGAGAGATGAAACTTTTATTTCACAAATGCTCTTCATGCTTGTGTAAAAGTTATATTATAAAGAAATAAAAAATATATTTAAAAAAGAGAGGGAATGTGAGTGCAAATGGTAAAGAACTAAAAATAAGTAACACCTAACTTTTTCTATAGAACTAGATCAATGACTAATGCACTGAATTACAATGGCTATTTTTTCAGATTTTTACCATTTTGCATATAATGCTACAAGAAGCATTAAGATGGATTTCATTTGCACTTGAACCAACAACATTTAAGATGGGAAAAAAGTGGTTTGGACATTTAAAGGGAGATTTCTAAAATTATCCCTATTGAAAATTAATATAGGGAATTATGTAGTTAGGGCACTAATTAATTGTTAGTAATTAATTAACCAAAAAAAATAGTTGTTGAGGATTTCTTTAATGATGAACAGTACCTTGTAATTACAAAATGGTACCAATTGATATACAAAATAGTTGTTCACTTTTAGAAATCGATACAAACAGATAGCAATTTATTTATTCACAGTTGCCTTGCGATTACACTTGTAATATTTGTTTTTGATACTAAAGAATATGGGTGAATTTCATGATTTTCCCTAGTAGATTGACAAGACCATAGTTTGTGCACCTATATTTCACCTTCACCTTGTGTGATCAACATAGAACCACTGTTTTCCCATCTTAAATTTATTATTTCAAATAAATATGAAATCCACCTTTATGCTTTTTGTTGCATTTATATGCAAAATGGCAAAGATCTGAAAAAATAGCCATTATAATTCAGTGCACTAACCATTAATCTAACTTTATAGAAAAAGTCAATGACTATTTATTTTTAGTTCTTTACTATTTGCACTTACCTTCTCTTACTTTTATTAATATATTTTTCATTCCTTTACAATACAATTTTTACACAAGTAAAAGAGTGTTTCTGAAATAAAAGTTTCATCTCTCTTTTCAAAATACTTTTTTAATGTTACTTTTTTTATTTGGACTAATTTTGTTACAAAATCTTAACCTTAAGGAAGGTTTGTGTAATTTGAAGTTTCTGAAATTATCCCTTAATACATACAATGCCTTTAGATCACCCAGATTTTCTACGTTAATGGGTCCAGTGAAGCTTAGACGGCGGTCCAAAAGGGTTTCCAAACTGCTCCCACTAGTTTACTTTATATCTTCATTTCTAGAATCCTAAATCCAAGATGATATACTGCCAAAATAGAAGCAAAAAGTGTCCAAATGGTGATTTATGTTTGTTCGGAAAGCTACTGGTTTTGAAGTTTCAAATGTTCAACCTACTTTTGCAACATGATTTATTTGACTGCGTATTTTGCAAGTTTACATTTACATTACATTTTTCTGGAAGAATAGTATATCAAAGTTTACATCTTACATTACATTTTTCTGGAAGAATAGTGTATCACAGAAGATTAAATTCCTATTTATAAGTATTGTTATATATGAGATAAAAAAAAATAGTTAAAAATGTTATTCATTAAAAATGTAAAAATTTTATGGTTGGAGATTACAATCCAAACACCACCTAACATGGCAGCATCTTATATATTTATGCTGATCATTTCAAAAGAATTGTTATCCACTTACGCATATGTCAAGACAGACTCGATTATCTTTTTAAATGTGGTCCAATGTCAATATAAAACTTCTAACTGGTTTAGATTAAGTATAATTTTTCTTGGATTATGTACCTATTGTTAATGTACAAAGAATTTTAACAGCACAAGAAGCTGTTTTTATCATTTGTCATTTTCCAATTCATATGCTTGCTCAAAATGGTACAGTAGTGCTCCAAGTGTCCAAGTAAACCTCCAATCCCACAAAGTCCAAGCAAGAATATTGCCAAGTAGAGAAAAAACATTTCTGGTCTCTTAGGGAGCCATAAATTAAAGTATGAAAAAAGTTTGCCACCCTTTGGCCTTACTTAATTAATTGCATCAACTAATCTCAGACTACATCTGTTCCAGTTGATGACCAACTGTGCCCAACTCAATTACTTGTATCAGCTTTTTGGGACCCTTCTGCAGTGGTGTCAAATTAATTTTCTCATGTTCTCATATTAAACACAATTTAAAGATATTTCATTCTCTATTCATTTTATTGATCCATACTATTCTACAAAATTAATTACCCCAACTGCAATTAAAATAAGGTTTAACTTCTTTCAAGTTTTCTAGCATGGATATGCTGCGTCATCATGAACCAACTCACGCGGCTCATGACTCCTTCCTCCACCTATACCAGCCCCCATCCCCTTCAAGTTGTAGACATGTTCAAACATCCATAACACTACGAAACCGGCCTCCGCCAAAAATATTTGAATATTTTATTTCAAGTACCCAATGGTTTCTTTTTTCTTGTATTGTATGGTCTTCACAATTCATTGACTTCATCCTTTATATATTTCATGTCACACCTCTTGTATTTTCTTGAATTATATAACAAAAATTATGCAATTTGTATCATCACCACAGAATACATCTTCCCCTCCAAATCATCCTCAAATCATTCAGCCATCAAGCACAAATTTTTCATGATCATGGACTTTTCCGATTACTCCTCCGGGAAGTCGCCGAGGCGGGAGCTCCAAGGGCCCCGGCCGGCACCTCTAAAAGTACGAAAGGATTCTCATAAGATAAGAAAACCACCAGTCCCACCACAGCCATCACAACCACTAGCACAGCCGCGGCCGCCAGTAATTATATACACAGTTTCTCCCAAGGTCATTCATGCAAACCCTAATGAGTTCATGACTCTAGTCCAACGTCTCACGGGTTCAGACTCCACATGTTCTTCATCCAAGGTTGTGAACTCAGAAGTTCCTTCATCTTCTTCAAGCTTTCAAGATTTCAGTGGGGCAATATCGCCAGCAGCTCGTTTTGCATCCATAGAAAGAACTAAGACTCCACTGGGGAAGAATAAGCCACAAATCAGTGAAAATGACATATCAGTGGTAGAAGGGATAGAAATGAGTGGTGAGCTAGAAAGATCAACTGGGTTTTTTCCAGGGATTTTATCACCCAATCCAGCATCGCTACAACCTATTCCATCCACTTTTTTCTCTCCTCCATCTGATCCAAATCCTTTAGGGTTTTTCCATGATTTAAGCCCTGTATTACACAGCAACAAGAATTATGTAGAGAACAGTTTCTTGTTTAGTCCTTCAACTTTTATTTCACCTAGGATAGGATCCCCAAATACCCCCAACCTAGACCTTTTCAATAATTTTTTTACCTTTGATTAACCCCTTTAGTGCTATGTAGAGAAGCACAAGCAAACACAGGTATAGGAGAGAGTAGAAATCTGGTTTCTGGTTTATTTGGTCCTATTTGGATTTTGAAGGTGAGCCTGAAAGAGAAGAAGATTTGATGAATTGGGATTTCAATGCCTAGCAAGTTGGGATTCTTATTGAGGATTTTACTTGCTCTCATTGAAGTTGAATGGAAAATTGCAAGCTAGTATTGATTGGCTGGATTAGATTGTCTGTTTGTAGTCATCTTAGTTTATAGACCATTTTTTGTCATATGCTTTCTGGAATGTAATTTTTGCAACATAACAATTACTACATTATTAATTTATTGGCTTTTCTTGTTTTATTTTCTTTTTTCGTATGTTTTTACATGGTCTAGTTCAATTCTTGCAGTTGGGGTTTTTCTCCTTTCCCTTTCTTTCATTGCTATTCTTTACTTTGGATTGAAACTCAGATTCTGCTGATTGATTGCAATTACAGAGAAGCATGAACAGATCTTAACCTTGCCAGAACTTAATATGTATTCTATCGGCAGTTGGAAAATTGAATTCACTTTGGCCACTTTGGGGCCCTTGCCCAGTCACATATGCATTTAAAGTTCTGTGCCCCCTTAAACGCTCAGGATATTAACCTAATCTGCACTGTTTCCTGACAATGACTTGAGGTCACATTCTGAGAAAGAGCACAAAGGCTTCTCATGCTGCGTAATTTATCGAGAGCATTAATTTTCAAAGAGTTTGTAGAAGCAACAGCCCCAGACAACTGGGGATCCGAATTAGGGCACAATTGTTTCATGTTGCTACAGCCTTTTGGTACTTAATTCTATATTTTCAGAGTAGGAAAAAGAATAAGGTCTAGAAATATTCATACTTAGTGAAGACTAGAAGGAAAAAATGGAAGGAAGAGGGGATGGCGTTTTGTTTTGGCCTTTTGGGTCAACAAAGAACTAAATATAGAATTGTCTTTATCAGTTGAAAAGGACAAAAGCTGGATTTCAATAGTGACCCTAACATATATCCACACTTCCCTTTACCAGGCCCAAGCTCCCTTCCCTAAAATCCCAATGCTTTGCTTGTTCCAACTTTTAGGAAAAATCTTATGCTAAGTGACATATATTAAAGGATAAAAATAGAAATAAACTAAAGGATAATCTATCTTTTTTATTTTAGAAATTCTCATTGTCTATCACTTAATAATATTGAACTACAGTCTTTTTTTATAAATAGACTCTAACTTTTATTATTAGGTAGAGATCACCATAAAGGTTTCAAATGAAAGAGGGGTTAGTTCACAATATATTATGTCACATTTAATCATTAGTATCTAAAGTTTAGGTATAAGAAAAAATGCTGATGCTCATAGAAACACAATACTGTCACATCTATTCACACAATTTGTCATGCATCTGAACAACTACGAAGCAACAAAAGTCAATGAAAGATGTGATCACCAAAGAAATAAAAAGTCAGTGAAAGATAAGCATTTTTTTTAGAACTACTGTACTCATCTCTGACTCTTATAATTTTTTTTTTATATGGGTTAAAAGCGTCTTTTCCGCTAATTATTTCCACAATCCCATACGGCCTTGTGGTATGCCAGCAGGTTTCATGGAAATATAAGCCCTGTCAAGTTCTAATCCAGCCATACAAGTATTAAGAAATGGCCATCATTAGATTAGGGACGAACCTTTGAAACTTGTTTAATCATTAGCAAGTCTTCTGCATTACTTCAACACTAGTTTATATGGTTAAACATATTCTCCATGTTGATTGAGGGACTAACTTTTATTTTGATTAAATTAGGCAAATGATATTCTTTTTTACACCAAAAAAATTCTCTGATACTCTACCTTCTTTCACGTCATAAAATGCTAGGTGGACTACTGAAACTATTCTTGAAATGCAAATATCACTTACCTTAAATTAAGAGTGAAATAAGTTATTTTATAATTTGGGCTCGGTTAGTCCATAGTAAATGTATCACATGAAAAAAGGACATTTAGCAAAACTGCAACTTTGTGACATGCAATTACAGTAAGAACAAAAGTAAATTCTTAATTAGATGCTACAAATACGTATCTCTCTAGTTCCCCTAAATTAACTAATTGGAGGTCCAAATTCCTAGCTCCTTGCAAAATGGGGAGACACATTAAACAACAGATTTAATTGCGATGGCATTTTATACAATAATCTTGGCGATGTATACCATTTAAAGGGAAAAAAAAATCATCCAACGACCGAAAGAGTAAAATAAAAACAATTATACAGGTACTTCAAAGTCAAATTGATGTCTACACGCTAGCCGTATTTCTGAATTTTGATTTTTAAAAGGCAAAGAAAAGAAAAATCAAAAGGTGGGAGGATATCAATGATGAAAAATAAACGTACTTAGCAGTTTTTTTCCTTTTTCTGGGAAGCACCATAGATTAATTTCAATGTTACTATTTAACCAAGCCTGATGAATACAAATGCAAATATAAGATGAGGTTGAAAACCACAGAACTTAACTTTCTTGTACTCTATTTTTTATTTTTGATCCTGACAGCTTCAGCTGCCTTTGTGTTATAGAACACGTCACAAGCTGGCCTCATCTACTAATACATTGCAGACTCACTGTATTTTATATGGTCTGTCATTTGATGTATTGAGTTGTGATATCAGACAATGATAAAACAATGAAGCAATCCTGGTGAAGTATAAAAAGTGCCATTCTCAGCTAAGTGGCCAAATCATCAACAGATTGGCTTACTTCTTATTATATATTCTTTTCCTGTACCTAGTTTAGAGCTGATATGGAAGAAGAACATTGTAGGGGAATTTCAGGCCAAATCTTTTACTGTCCGAGGAGTTGTATCTCCCACTAGATTAGATGAAAATTTGATATTCACCGACAAATTCCAAAATAGCCACTTGGAGAATTTGGCTGCTTTAATCATTAGCAAGCAATGAAAGTATTAAATTTGAGATTACGGATTGCATCATATTTCTTCAAACTCGTCTAATCCAACATTTGGGCATGGTCTTCAATGAGGTACAAGCAATAGAGACAAAACTAACATCCTTAAATCTCTACAGATCTTTTTTTTTTTTCCTTTCCTGTGCCCAAATAAATTGTCGGCTTTCATATCATTTTTTTCTATAAAAATGTATAAAAATGTAAAATTTTATTTAAAAAATGGCAAACAATTCAAGTTGGATGGTTAATTGAAAATTTTTATATAACCTATCTCTTCTTTTGATATTTTATTTTGCCTGAATCTAGTGGCATAGAATAGAATAGAATAGAAAACTTATTCTCTTTCTACATGGGCTCCTAACGAATACAGTAAACAAAATGCAGAGTAAATGTCAAGCACAAGATTTTTGATATTTATATGTTGAAGGCCTACACAAGGGCATTTGGTCTAGTGGTATGATTCTCGCTTAGGGTGCGAGAGGTCCCGAGTTCAATTCTCGGAATGCCCCCGCCTTGGAAATACATTTTTTGACGGAAAATTATATTAACTTCATTAAGCCACATTACAGACCATGTAAACCAAAGGTCATTAGAAACTGAGTTGCAGTATTTAAGTGAACCAAAGGCGGAATTCTCCCATTATCTCATACATCGCAACAACCTAGCACATTTACTGTTAATCTAGAGAAAACAACTCCAGCTACCCCAGCAACTATATTGACATGGGAAGATGCCAGTTAGAATGGAACAGTTTGTAATTGGATGAACTTGTTAGAGACCTAAGACCTACAGTATTCCATGCCATGTCTTCTTCCTCATTCTTCCCATGCTAGCTCCAAATCTTCAAAGGTCTAGACATAATTCATGCCCAAAAGTAGCAAAATTTTCCCCACAAATGGGAAAGCATCCTCACTACGGGTAAAACGTATACAACGTAAAGACAATGTAAATCAAAGCTTGCAGACCCAAAATTGCCATTATTGCTCGAAGGACCAAAAGGACTTCCTGCATCATTACTTTTGGCTCCCCGCAAGTTTTTCTGCTTCCTCTTTATTATCTTCATGGAGTCCTTCCGCCTTCGAAGCAGGGGCTTGCTGTCCCCGAAAAACACCCCACAGATAATACTTTCCCTGAAATCCTGTAAAAGGTATTTGTTAAGACATTCATCTTGTAGCAAGTCTAAAATGCTAATGCGTCTCATCAATTAAGGGAAATGCAACTCACTCCAGTGACTAAGTGGCAGTTCATTAGAGGCAAAAATCAGGAGCTCTGCATTTTTGACAATTGCTTTCAGAGCAAGTTCTTGGTCCATCATCTCCTCAACCAAATAATCAAAAAGCCCTTCGGACCTGCAGGCAAGAACCTCAAAGTTCAGAATGGGCCAAATTTTGGACAAACAAAGCATGTTAGGGAAGGGCAAAGTACTGAAAGCAAAACCTTTTATCCAATGGAAAGAAATATAGTCCAATATTGTCATCAGACGGCTGTGATTTTTGAAAACTCTTTGGCCAGCAATCCATTTTGGCAAGCATTTCCAGTTCAAGCGCTGATGGCAACAACATTGCCGCCTCATGTACTTTCTCACATGCTTTGCTAGATAAATGAGCCACTAATCCATCATCAAATCCTTCATACTCCTTGTTCAGTATGACAAAATCTCCCCTGTAAGTAAATTACAAGAGAACGTCAACATAGTCACCACATGTGTATAACTTAGTTCACCAATAAACCAAATAATCATCAACCTCCATATTGGCTCAATACGTGGCACTGCGTGTTCACAATTGTCAACGGCTAAATTATTTTCCAAATGACCTGATGCTAATTGAGAAGTCCCCAAGCATTCTTTAGCACCTTTTTGTGGCAAATTAGCTGATGAAAAGTTAACCTCCATTCTCCTCTTTTTGAGCTTCTCAAGCAAAGACAGCTCATGATCCTCTACCTTGGCTGCAGGGCAAGAAGCCTCTTCCTTCTCTAATTCTGTAGACAATGGAGAATTGGTAGCACTAGCAGCATGTTGATCTTGCTCAGTGTGGCCATGCTGTAGTCTTCTTCTTTTCCTTTCTTTGCTGGAGACAACCATCTGTTGTCCTTCAAAATCTTTTGAACTTGTATTATTCCTTTCCTCATGAGCACCATTGCTTTTCTCTTCTAGCTCCAGCTCTGTGCTTTCTTCAATCAGATGAAATCTATGGTCCACCTTGGCTGCTGAGCAAGAGCCCACATTGTTCTTGAATTCTGCTGACAATGGAGAATTGGAAGTCAATCCAACATGTAATGAAGATAACTCATGTTCTACGTTGCATCTCTCTGTCAGGTCCAGCTTCCTGTTTGTATCACCAGGTTGAACTCTATGATCTTCCACCTTGGCTACTAAGCAAGAGGCGTCTTTCTTCTTTAATTCTGTTGACAATGAACTGGTAGCCAATACAGTATCTTGAACTTGCTCAGAGGGGCTAACCCTATGCTGCAGTATTTTTCTTTCACTGCCCTTGCTGGCAACAACCATGTCTTTTCCTTCAATATCTTTTGAGCTTGTAGCCAAGCCATCGCTTTTCTCTGTTAGCTCTTGGTCTGTGCTTGCATCAACCAGTAGAAGTCTATGATCTTTCACCTTGGTTGCCAAGCAAGAGCCCCCTTTCTTTTCCAAACCTGTTAATGGTGGAGAGCTGAAATCCAGTTCAGCCTCTTCAAGTAGACTGGAGGGGCTACTTTCAAGTCTTCCATTGTCTTCCTGTCCTAAATGTGATACACTCTTTTTCTTCTGCCTCAGTCCTGGTCTTCTTCTTTCTCCTTCATTGACTGTCAACTGCACATCAACATTTTTAAAACCAGTCTGGTCCCTTCCCTCAAATTGAACAGGGTTTAATTCCACAAAAGGTAATTCCTTTGACAAGTCAATCTCACATATATCACAAACCCAATGGACAAATTCATCAAGCTTTTCTGGCAACTTATCCAGGCAATAGCTGCAGAGGAAGCAAAGGGTAAAGCAAATGAAAAACATATAACTGAGACTGATCCACCTCCTAGACAAAAACTAAAAATCATGAAAATCAAGAATATGCTTGTGCAGTTTTATATTAAGAAGAAACATGGCTGTTATCTTTAATGAAACTAAGTACTCACACCAAAAGGCACGATAAGTAAAGTGCAGCAGCAGTGAAGCAATTATGTTGTGGATTTTAAAGTACGACAATTCTGCTGCACTACACTTGTTTGACCTACTTCTATGTTTTTAAGGGCGGGTGCATACAGCACGTAATATCTCTGTGTTTGTTTTGGGGTATGATTCAGACCGTGGGGGGGGGGGGATATACTTAGCTAGGCACAGAAATCACGGAAGACTAGAGGTACCAATTCAACATACCTATGAATAAAATATTTCTGACACTTCACACATTCATTCAATGCATCAGAAAATCCTTTGTCGCCACATTGCAGGCATACTCTCACCTGCAAGACCAACCAAACAGATTGTAGCATCATATAGACAGCCAAATAACATGATCTTAAGGCCATTGGGCCTGTGAATACCATCAAACTTGATAAAACAACAATTATCCAAGAGTATCTTTTGGATACCCATTATGCCACTAAGAAGAAAACATTTGAGGGTGACAACACTTGCACCTTTGAAGGAGGTCACGCAAGGGCACAATTCGGATAAACTCAGACATACAAAAAGGTACATAATTCTTCTCCAAAACCAGACACCTTGAGCAAACAAGTGAAACTCATTTTTGCAGAAGAAAGATAATTGTAAGAACTCTATAGATTATTGTGACACAGAAGTATGAGAGAGCATTCTAAACCAAAAACTATTCAAAGCATCTAAGGTGGCATGTTCATTCAGCAAATGATATACTACAAAAGAATGTTTGAGTACCACTCAGAACACGAATGTTAACTCAGAACACGAATGTTAACTTAGAACTTCGATAACAACTTGGTTTGAATTCTCAGATTTACCCACCAAATGTATAAACTATTAAGGAATCAAATTACTGAAAGAAGTAAAAAAGGAAGTTTCATCCAGTTCTACTGTTGCACGGCCAGGTCAAAAAAGACCAGCACATATATAAACGCCAAAATATTACAGTATGCCAAAAGAAAAAGTTGTCATGTATCATGAGTTCCATATGGTATCGGTATTAATTCTGATCTTGGGTAGGTTATTGACAAGAAGAATATTGCACTGTACAGTCAACTTGGTAAACAGAGGAATGCAATGCCTTTAAGTCAAAAAGAAAAATGACGCCATTGTACGCTGATTAATCTATAGCATGTACAAGAAGTGCTTTCACTTTGTATGGAACGAACAATTTCCATCTTGAGAATTTGAAAACACATAAGAGTAGAGTAAACATCAGAAGAAGAATCCCCATAACAAACTATCTCCTTCAATTTTACCGAATCACAACATGAACTCCAATAAACAAACCTACCAGAAGGTTAGGAACATGTTCTTTGATTACCTTTCTATCTTCTCAGCATTACACCTTGTGAAAAGGGAATACCTTTTATACGTTAGAAAGAAAGGATTTTTACAGCATCATATCTGTTTTATCAACAAACTAGAATTATTCTTCCGTCCTTATCCTGATGGTGTATGGATAATTATGACACTCCTCAGCAACTCCCCTCAACACCAAAAACAATTCCCCAGCAACACATATGCTAACTGCACTATGTCTTTCCTCTTTATTCATTTCCTGCTAATCATATTGCCATAGACACTGATAAATTTGCTCGTTAAATAACCAAACAGATAAAGAAAAGGTACTGCATAGTAACAAAACTTCCCAGATAACTGGACCCTCTATTCCAAAACTTTCCCAGCCCCAAAGAAAAAGAAAAACAATGAAACTTTAGAAGTAATTCCTTCTACAAAACGATGAATCCCAGAACCAAATTATCAAATCAGCATTCGGTGAACAGAAACATAAAGATTACACCTTTAGAAAAAAGTACTATTATCTGCACGCAACAAGAAATACTACATTTCATGTATACATGCATCAAGTACACCAGAAATTCGCTAAAAATAACAAAAACATACATATTCAACGAAATATGGAAGGAAATATTACCATGGTGGGATAATTTGAAGAGCCCAGAAAGAAACCAATCAAAACTAACAAGTTTCATGAAAATCCCATCATAGACTTCATTTCCACCGCCAATCAAGAAGAGCCCTAATAGTGAAATTCTGTTCTTTAGAAGAGGAAAACCTCAATTCCCTTTTTGGATTGCCAGAGAAAACTAGTGAAAAAAAAAAAAAAAAGGCTATGAAATCAGTGAAAATTTGTCATGGCTTTTTTCTGTGACTGGTTATTGACAATTCAAGTAAGACATTAATGGGAATTGGGGCTTTTGAGGAGTGCATATTTTCCTTCTTTTTCGAATTATTCAGAAACCCTGCATAAATAGCGCCAACAGGATAGAACAGAGGAGAGTAAAAGTCCAGAGACTACAGAATACAGAGCCAGGAGTAAACGGAAATTACCAAATAGGTTGGTGTTGGTGCTGCACGCGCTGGCTGCGCGGGTAAACTTTTACGGCTTTCGTTTCTAGTGATGATGTCCTGCGTTGGGCCGTTGGATTTTGGAATTTTTTTTCCTTAAAATTAAAAAAAAAAAATCAATTTCTGGGTTTCTATTGATGTTGGCCTGTGTATGGGGCTATGGGCTACTTTGGGTTGTTAATTTTTGGAGTTTTAATGATTTTCATGTTGTACTGTAAATTTGATAAAACTTGATCAAATGTTGTACTATAAACTTAGTGTCTATTTGGGTTGCATTTTTTGGAGAGTGTTTGTGAAAATAATTACTGCAATACCTTTTTAGAGTCATTTGATCCAAATTCTATAAAAACTATCACTATCAATATCGTAGGATAATCAATGATAATGGATTTTGATGAAAACTCATAGATTCCGTTTGAATGGAAGGAAAGTCGTATGGGAAAGTGAAGTGAAGAAAAGTGAGATAAAGGAAAAGGAAAATAAGTTTTCCATATACATTTGGTTATTAAGAAAATTATTGAGAGAATATTGGAAGTTAATGATAGTTAATAGCAGTTACTAAAACTTTTGTGAATAACTAACTATTTTCCTTTAGAATCCTACAAATTTTATAGGATACAAAATGTAGGAAAATACAAGAAAATTTTTCAATATTCCTGACAACTAAACATACATAAAGGAAAAAATAATTAATTTTCCTTCACTTTCCTACACTTTTCCCTACAAACAGACACTACCATAGTGTGCTTGTCATGTGGATGAGTTTTACAAATTTTTTTATTTTTTTTTTTTTTTATTTTTTATTTTTTATTTTTTCTTCAATTGTCAAAACCAGCAGATAGGGTAGGATTTTATTTTCTTATTTTTACATTTAAAGAGAACAAGATGGGTAATTAAAGTGACATATTTTTTTCTTATTTTTACATTTAAGGAGAACAAGATGGGTAATTAAGTTGATTCCCTAGTAAGAGGCACTTAATCAAAAAACTCATAGAAAAGACTTATCATTCCCATTCATTTATTTCCCTTGGTCGTAAGCAAACATCAGGTATCAATATAATTGAATTTAAAACCATAATAGGAGTTAAAACCCATTTACCAAACATCTGCTTAAAATATGACGTGCAAGAGGTAATGAGGTGATTGAAAATTGTGTGAAAAGAGTATTTACAGAAAATATAAATTTTTTTCCCAAAAAATCACAATAAAAACAAGACCTTATTATATGTATGCTAAAAAAAGTCCGAAAAAATAAAGACAAGAAACTCAAATAGGAAAATATATTATTTTTTATTATCTTTATCTCATCTGGTTCATCTCTTCAATACAATTATATACAAATAAGGCTCCAATGATCTTTGTTAATAGCGGAAGTTCATATCCTTTGAAGTTTTGTGAATTTATTGATGAATCATTAGTGGAGATGAATGTAATTAATTTATTTAGAGGGATGAACGTACATCATCGCTTCATCAATTTCATATCATTTCACTAAATAGACTCAAATTTTTTTAGATTTGATAATTTTTTAAATGAAAAACCTCTTGTTTTTATCGTGCATCTTCCTTTAATTGATAGATTAAAGTGAATTTCAAATTAAAAATGTTTAAATAAAAATTTTTCTTGCTTTGTTACCAAGACAATAAAAAAACTTGCTTTTATTATTTCTTGCATAAGAAATTAGATAATATAAGTTTTATCATGTATCCTACATTAATTGGCAACCAAATGCAATGGCATGACTTCACTGTTGTATCACAATTTATTACCATTGAAATTTCTCCTCTCGCTACAAATATTTCAATTATTTTGACTAGAATGAATTTCAATCTCCTACTTGCTTTCTAACGAGAAATAAAAAACTTCACTGACAGTGTATATAAGTTTAACTTTCAAAGGTTTTCATTTATTATACCTCAATCAGAAACCAAAAGTAAGGGAATTTCTTCTCATTAGGATGTAAGTAGGGGGACTGAAATTCATTCTGTAAGATAAAATCTTAACTTTTATCTTTTATCTACCTTAACATCTAAAATTGTGTGTACTCCCTTGAACTGAAAATGTATCAATCATTTATCTTTGACAGTTATTAGCCTCAAATCCAGAAAAATATATTCTTGCCATATTCTCTTATTCCTTTGTCCGTTCCGTATCCAGGTTTGGGCATTGGCTTTTATGGATGGAAAGATCAAGAAGTGTTTGCCAGTCTACCATGGAGATGTAGGCTCTTAAAATTATCAGATCATTCTTTTTAAGCTTTGGTCCAAGCTATCTTGCAGCTTTCAGTGAAGCAAATTCCCATCCTCATCAACATCATATCCAACAAAGGAATAGCCACCACCAAGTAATAGTTTGAAGATTAATCTTACTGGTGCTGTTTTCATCAAACACTAAGTTTACAATGACAATCAAGTGCAGTTAAGTTATTAAAACACTTTCACTTGTAACCACATATATAAACAATCGATCATGGATTCGAATTATGAATAGGTAAGTGACAATCACTAATGATGCTTTTTATTATAAAATATATTCAAAATAGTAACAATAATGATGGATTATTCATGGAGGCTCTTGCTATGAACTCTTAGGATCGTTAAATTAGGGGCTTTAGAAGCACTAGGTGTCAGGAAGCCGCACATCCTTGCTCAACCTATTGAGGATTATGATATTGGTTTTTTGGATGATGTGAAGTTTGGTATGATGGATTTAAATACACTGGCCTTTAAGTGGAGTAATCCACCTTTCCGTAAATCATCATATGGTGGAAGATTTCCAGCCTTCTTCATAAATAAAATCTTCTTTTACTTTAAAAATCAAAAAATATCTTGCCTAATTCTTAACGTTAATAACCTCAAAGAGAGTTCCAACCAGAATAAATTGGCAGTTTGGACAAGTACCTTCCAAAATTTTAGCTGCTTACAACTTTTTCAGGTTTCCATTAATGCCGCCTTCTCACATGACTAGGTATACTTATGCCCTATAAATGTCACTACAACCAAATATTGCTCCTTTTCTTTTCCCCTTTTTTGTTCTGTGCATAGATGAAAAATAAATGCATTAGATGTACTATTAGAGGTCCACACATCATAAAGCATGTAAGCAACCTATGGGAAGAAGGCATTCTACTTTTACACTAGAGAGGGCCGTGAAGATTAAACATACACTTCTACCGGTTCAAATAATCAAAATGTGAATACGAAGAGAGGTAGGCCTAAAACCTTACCTCAATAATTACACAAAAGATGAAGTCCTAATCTGAGTGCATCACACTTATATCTAACCTAAAAACAACTTTAGGAAAAAAAATATAATAACAAGCTTAACATAGAAATGATTACAAGTTTGAGAAACATCCTACATTAGATATGATACCCGCGGACTGACTACATTAACTGATTAAATAAGAAACTAATACCCCCTACCTTTCTAACAGCTGATCCAATGTTGAACAAATGAAAGGTTTGCTTTTCCTGTCCAGACTATTCCAAAGAAATTTGAGAACCATTCTCAACAAAAACATCAACCAGATCAATTTAAGGCCTTCCATCTGCTGGTCTGCAGCATTTACTCTTGAAGGGCCAGCATCATTCACATGCAGAAGGGAGCTTGAAGAAGGAAACAGGATGTAGACAAAACCATTGGAGGTCTAGGATGATGACGTTTAGTCCCTAAACCTGCAGCTAGCAATTCATCTTCTATGAGTAAAAGCAAAGCCAGGGGAGGTTTTATGTAGAAAGGGAACAACATCTGCAAGGAGATAAATCTTCAAAACTATCATTTTTATATCCAAAGTCGAGGTGCTGACAAGTCTGATTTATATCCAGAAGACAGTGAGCAACCAAGCATATACATTTACCAAGAAGAGCAAAATGCCATTGTCAGATGGTAAATGAAGACCTTTTGAGTACCAACAGAATTGACAAAGCAGTAAGCTCGCTCATCAAATACTAAATAGATGATCACTACTCACTAGCATAACAGCATGAGTGAACTATAGAAGCAACAAACAGCAAAGGCTTTAGTTATTGAATGGAAAAATCAGCAAAGGAAATAGCAGAGAAAAGCACCAGGAAAATCATTGAGGATTGCTCAAGTCTGTAGCTCAAAAAATTTCTAGCTTTTCTGAAAAATAGATTATAGGCCATTCAGATTGTCTTTGAATGGGTAACTAGCTATTGCATGAACAAAGAGAGCACCACTGGAGTTTCTGTTTCTCCTCTTTAGAACCCTAAAATGCAACATAAACAAGAGTATGTGAAGTAGGTGGTCACTAACTTGATGCAAAATACTCACATCATCCTAATTTCAGAGGTCAATGTTTTCCTCATAACAAATGAATAGAAAAATTTGCCATTTATGAAATGATACGAACCTGCAAATAAACTAGATAAGCCTTGGAACTTAAAACATTACATACAACTCAGAATTTACCTCTGGATTTTCATTCTTGCAGTTAGATGTCATTTCACAGTTAGAACCCAAGACAGTGGGAACCAAGAAGGATTCTCTTGTAGACACTTTTGAGCAATCATTCGAAAGTTTAAGCCAGGAAAAAGCACCATTTATCGACCTTGCAGTGCCAACTGTTCCCAAAAGGAGTCTATCTCTCATATTTCTGTTCCGAATCTCAGCAACCCATTCGGCCAATGGCATCTCTTCGACACATTCATAATTGCTATCTGATTTCTCCAGTCTCTTCGGGATTATGCATTCTTTTGTTGAATTTTCAGAAATCTCCTCATCGATAGTCTTGCACCCTTCATCCATGGGGCCACTTTTATCACTGACATCTTTCCTTTCTGTTGGAGAATCTATCACCTGCGGAGATGCTTCGCCATTGCAACTTGACTTACTATTCCTGGAATGGTAAAGAAGAAAAGTCCTGTTATTGCTTTAAGACCCCCATTATATTTCCCAAAACAAAATGAGTACCATTTAAACCACCTATTACCTAATGAACAAATTTCAGAGAGCGAGGTATTTATGTTCTCATCGTCATTAGGAAGCTTTTATGTATCACTCCAACCGGAAAATTTTTTACTTACATGTACTTCTCTAACAGTCGAGTAGCACAAGGATGTTAAACCCATCATTTTTACTCTTCTCCTTTTTGTTTTTTAATCATTGCCTAATTTTGCAAGTCTCCTCATATTCAAAAAATGCCACATATTTATATACATGTATTAGTCACCTAAACCTAAGTACCTATGTGACATCCGGAAACTCAAATCTGCAACACTAAAAAGAATGTCCTTGAGCCAGTCATGGTTTGACATGACCATCTCAGTTTTCACCTGTGAAAACAAAATAAATAATCAAACGTGCTACCACTTGTATTATGAAATCAAGTATCCATATCTTTAAGGGGAGAAACCTGGTCCAAGTGTGAAGAAAAAAATGAGGCACACTCTTTGCCAGGTAGTCCCAGCTAGACACTTGGGGTCGTTTTTACCAACTACTCACCACCAAATTGATCTATGATCCAAAATTAAAGACATTCAACAGCAACAATTCCCAAAACAAAAAACTGAATCAATTCACTTCTAAGAGATTCATTATTCTTGTAAATGTGAAGCATCCAATATAAGCAAGCATCCAGCTGCAAAGGAATAGAGGCCAAAGAAAGCAGAAGATGACCTTAGAAAAGCAAAATTTAAAGCTGCCATTTTCTGCCTTTTCTTCTTTTCTTTTCTTTTTTAGTAGAACCACAAAAAATGTTACTCAACTGCAGAGCCAAGAAGCTATTACCAACTGACGTCAACAGGAAAACTGTGCTTTTCATTTGGAGCTAAAAGTAGTTGGATGTGTCACAACTTACTCGTGCACAACTTGACTTTCAACAGAGGAAAGCAAGGGACTAGAACTCCCTTTCTCACCATGCTCCTGAAAACTTGTCACCTGCAATAACAAAACATATTGGAACATATTTGAGGTACTAAATTCTATGAGATTTCAACATCAACAGAAATCTTGTGAGTATTACCAGGAAAAGACGGTTAAGGAAATAGTTCTCATATTTATGGATCCTAACCAAGACCGCTCAGGGAACGTCATATATATAGTGCAAGACAGTTTTACAAATCCAATCTCGTTCCACTCTGCCAGAACTCAGATTAAATGGCATCATACAGCTTTAAATTACACAGCTTTTCCAATTGTTTATCCTTTCAAATATATTCCACCCTGATGTGGTTTAGAAAACATGCTTCTCATATTAGGCTCACAAGATGGACCATGCAATACTAACCGTCTGTGTTAACAGAGTCAAATACAACATATAAAAAGTGTATATATTTCATCTCACAGATTTAATCAGTTAAATGCACAGAAAGTAAAAACTGTAAAAACCATACCAACACATGTGAGTGTGCATGTGAGAGAGAGAGAGTCATTGCAGCACAGGTAATTAATGGACAGAAACCAACAAAGAGCATTTAGACTATTAAAATAATTTTGATTCACAAAGATGCCATATCATACATAAGAATTGGTGGAAAATTGCCCATTTACAGTTTAATATTTTAGTACGCAAAAGGCATGATAATTAGAAAGTCGATGTATCATGTCATTTAGACTGTTCTAAGTTCTCTCTCTTCCCTATTTCAATCCTTTTCATCTTCTCTATCTCTGCTAGAAAACACCCAAGGTATACTCCAAACTCCAAATCCCAAATTGGTGGTTGTCATAAATCAATTCTGGTAGGGTTTCATGGAGGAAAAATGTGATCTCCAGCATATAAAGTAGAATATCTGGAGCTTTTAGCTCTAAAAATCAAAGTCAGGGCTCACAAAATGTTAATATTATTCAGTAAAAACTAATATGTAATATTTTCATAAATAATCACCATTTGATTGAAGTACATATATTTAGAAAATTATATAGATTGAATTATTCTGCAAAGTATCATATCAGATCATCAATAAATAACACACGACAAGCTTAGCCCCTGTTTCTCATAATGGAATTTTAATCCTTAAAAAGCAGTGTTGAATACTCATACACTGGAAGTTTTAATTACAAAGAAAGGTTAAACTAGTATACATTAGTGTAGAAAAAAGTAACACCTGTTTGCCATTGCTACCTTCCACTCAATTGTGCACAACATGACTTGCCAATGCAAAGAAGACTACCAAATAGTCAGGTAGTTTACAGAACCTAGAATGAATGAATAACTAAAGAGTTAAAGCTTATTAAACATAGCAAAGAATGCAGGTAGATAGATCGCATAAAAGACAGTATGAGTTAGTCTTTGGTTTAAGTTATCAGGTTCTACACACTCCATGGGGCAGCCACCTGGATAAATGGGAAAACAGAAATAAGGGCAAAAAATTACTTGCCATGCTTACCCATTTATTTCTCAGACAACACCATCCGATGCTTACAGCCAAATGAATGACAAAGAAAAAGTTATGAAAGTTAAACAAGGAAACCAAATATCCCTGCTCTGATGATATTACAATAAGAATTTAACTACATAAAACTCAAAGGAATCGAGAAGCGTACACATAGAAATTTATTTATTATACCAGGAAACTTTCCAATCTTTCACATCAGCGACCCAAAACTTGAAGAATCCATAAATCTCCTACTTTCAATGAGGCACTAACCTTTCTAAAGTATTCACTTCTAATCACTACCAAAATAAAGCTCCACATTCTCAAGTAACTGGATCTTAGAAGTTAAAAAAGTACAAACTTTTAGGATGTCTTCTATTTACCTCAGTGTTAAAGGTAAAATTATACAAACTACAAATGGTTCCACACGAAAGGCAGCACAATTCTTGCTAAACAGATATACATACTCCCTCATGATGGATCCTGTATCTGGTAAGTTGCCCATACACCTATGGTATTTGGGACCTTGCACAGTAGGGGCACAATGATAGATCTACCGCATAACACCAGAGAAATAGATCCAAAATCTAAAAGCTGGGCACTTGTAATACAGGTCGGCAACCAAACTCAACAAGAAAATACAATTAGTAATAGAAAATTTCTACTTCTTAACCATTCTACATATGTTAATCTCTCATCCTTCCACATATAATACAACGATGAAAAATAGAACACAAAAAAAGAGATGTAAAGCAAGAAGATACACTCACTTGCAACGTTTCTACTATCCTTCCCAAGAGGAAATCTCTGGCTCAATCTCAGTGCAAGTAAAATATATACCTTGTTGAGCTAGTTTTTTCTTCTCAGAGGGAAAAGGGGGAGCATATTAAAGATTTGGACAATCACAACTAACTGGAAAGCAGTTTTTTGAGCAATATTTCATCATGAAATCATAATCACAAGGAACAAGTCAGGCATGCATCTTTTGACTACCTCTATCCAGACATGTCAATCCCTACATGGGAAAATACAATAAAAGGAGACAATCATAGAATCGCATGATGTAATTTGGAGATCAAGTGATGGAAGAAACCTCTCAAGACGTCAAAGCAAGTACAGATTTCAAGAAAAATCAAAAGAATCCCCTTGGGAACAGCAGACATGATAAAACTTGACAGAGAGATGAAACTTTGTTTATGCTTTGTTTAAAAAAGGAAAAAAAGGTACTTGTTGCTAAATTTAAAGCTAAAATTATCATTACCATGAAAAACAACAGAACATTCTGTTTCTATTTTTCAGAGATCTAACGAAAAACAGGACAAAAAATAGACAGATGTAGCGAGTCAAGACAAGATGGCAACAACAAATAAGGCAAAGCATTACAGGAAACTAACTATTTAATTCTCTGTCAATAGACACTTCTTGTCCTAGTATGAAATTATTGATATACCAAAAGTTGTCACCATTACCATTTCATCCTTGCCAGCAAGGCTGGGAACGCTTGCACTATGGTAACTTGTTTCAGACATCACTTTCAAATCATCAGGCTTGGCAAACTCCACATGGGATGTGGTTAGAGTGGACTCTGGTATCGACATTGTCAACTCCAAAGAAGGTTCATTAGAAGCCTCTTTTACTACATTATAGTTTGGGAGGTTGAGCTGTGCAGAAGGACCATACATTACTCTTGCAGCTTTATCGTATGCAAGGGCAGCTTCAATTGCAGTACCAAAAGTACCCAACCAAAGTCTACTGCCCTTTCTGGGCTCCCGTATTTCAGCAACCCATTTACCCCATGTCCTCTGCCTGACACCTCTATAATTATGACGAGAGTTCTCAGGACCTCCTTTACCTTTCATACATCCCTTTTTTGATCCTCTCCCAGGAGCTTTACGCACCAGCTTACCACTGCTAGACTCAAGTTTATCAAAGTACTCTTTCCACTTGGTAAGAGTCTCAGCCACATGTTTTGATGCATCACTCCGACGCTTGGAATTCTTTCTTCCAAAAGGGCCCAGAGTCAAAGAAGTCTCATCAGAAGCTGGTTTAAGGGAACTCATTCTTTTTTATCATGACAAAGAAGAGTTCCACCACAACACACTGTGAAAAGTAAAACAAAAAAAAAAAAAAAAAAGGATCTCAAATTCTCTCATTTTTTGACAAGACTAGCATGCACAAACAAATAAACACACATATACATAAATAAATATACACATACTACACATAAGAAACAAAAATTCAGCTGATTACTTTGCAAAATTCAATGTATCCCAAAAGAAAAAAAGATCTATAAGAAAACTTGACAAATCCTCACAGGTCATCGAACTGCTACACGTGGCGAAACAATGGTAGAATGGAAATGAAACCGTTAAATTAACTCACGCCTGACTAATAGTCACTCAGACCAACTATTTTCTGATAATTATCATCAAATTTCCAAAACTATTTAGTTCAGGTAGCAATCACCAAGCTTCTTATCCCTTCAAATTACATACAACAGTTAATCGGTCATTTGCAAGTTAGTTATCTAAAGAAACACACCAACGAGTTTTCTTTTATACAATTATTCACTTCAAACAATACAAGATGTGTTTATTTCAGCATTAAATCCTCCATATCTAATACCTCTTTCGAATGTTTCCAATTTCTTTTAATCCATCCCCTTCAAAAGATTTTCTTCAAAGGAGTAGATATATATTTACCAATAGTTAAACCAATTCTTCTTATCCTTCCCCATTCATTAGATATTTTGTCCAAATATGGGAAAAAAAAGTCTTTGCCAATTTATCTAGTAAAAAATCCAAAAGTTGAAATCTGAATATCAATACATAAACATTCAACTAACAATTACAATACCCAATAGTGCTAATATCAAAACAGAATGCAAAAGCACAAAACCAAATTAATACAACCAAATTAAGCAGACCCCAGAAATACAGGAAACAAAAGCACAAAACCAAATTAATACTAGTCTCTCGTTTAAATTCAACGTTAACAAAAACCCATCTCATAAGCTGCAAGAAACATAAAATTAACGGCATGCAAACAAAACCCACAACCCAGAAATAACTATTTACACTTTAATTAGCTTGTTCTACCATAAGCAGGTACACATAACCGACAAGAATTTGGGCGGAAAAAGATTAAAGCAACACTTTTTGCATGAAAACGAAAGAATTCCTGTTGGGGTTTAACTGAATTTACCTCTGAGATTATTGGATGAGAGCAAAAATATTGTTTTTATTCTCTCCCCTTAGCAAATTCTCTCTATTTTCCTGTTTTGGTGTGTGTTTCCTGGGGAGAGAGAACGTGTGCTTCTGTGTGTGAATGTGACAATTGTTTTCTTCGGTTAAAGTGGTTCTTGAGGTGGGAAATTTGCAGTTGTTAGTCCTTCTCGTTTTGGATTAGTCTCAGTTTAGTCCCTCATGTTTCTATTTTGGCACATTCAGTCATTCAAGTTTTGGATAACTATTGATATAATTTTTAATGGGGTGAGTGTCAAACACTTACTTTTAGTATGCAAAATAAGAAGTACTAATGCAAAAGTTATATTTGGTTTTTTTCTTTTCAGTCCATAAATTTTTAGCTAATGAAATAATTTTAGAATATTTTGAATATTTTCTAGTACACGAAAAGTTTGAGTCGTATTATAAATGACTAAATGTGTTGAAATTGGAACATGAATGAAGTTATAAGCTAAATTGAGTCCATATTTGTATAAATTAACTATTCCAATTGTTATTGGAAAAATTGGACTAGATTTGACAATATTAAGCTTAAAAATTCAAGATCTTCCACTTACTAGTTGAAAAGTACTTGATGATCTAGAAAAAGATACTTTGTTTGAGTTCCTTATTCTAAGTTAATTTTATCTAATAGTTAGAGATAATTGGGAAAATATCATTACATGTTATACAATAGTTGATTTACTTATAAAAATTTCAACCCATGGACAAGACAATCATCCAACTTAATCCAAGTGCAAAGCTAAACTTTTTATGGAGCGAGCAATCAATATTGGATTAATTTATTCATATTTTTTTCTAGGTGAAAATGCAGTAACTTGAAACTATCTCTGGATACTAACATTACTGTAGTTTTCCATATTTTAGTTAAATAAATTTTGCCCTTATATCTTATACTTACCTTGGTTTTAGTTTCTCATACTTAAATTTTCATACATTTATTCGCAAAAGTTATGTCATTAAATATTTCAATGTATTCCTATAAATAAAGCAGTCTTGTAAAGATAAGGAACTAAATGTGCTAAAATTCTACAACAAGGGTGAAAAAAATGCTACACCACCAAAATATAAGGAACTAAAATTTTCTAAAACTAAAACACAAGGGGCTGAATCTGTTGTAAAGTGAAATATAGGGGACAAAACAAAACTACCAGTAAATATAAGGGACCACTATTAAAATTGGTCCTGGTTGAGAACCCCACCCACTCATCAGAAAGTCGGTGGATAGCGGTGGTTTTTTTGGAGGGTAAAGCTCACACTGTTTTAAATTCGTCATCTTCAATGCAGTATTCTAACTTGCCAGCTATCACATTTTCCTCCAAAATAAAAATTAAATTTTTCACACAAAAATTGTACAAATATAGAAAATAAAAGAGCACCATCAATTCATAATCATTTTTCAGTATTACAAAGAGAATTTATTCATAAATTCACTCTGCAAATTTTTTTGCATCAGATTTTTCATCAGTTTCAATAAATATTGACCCATAATGTGTGTGGTAGTATATAATAATGTATTCTAGACACGAAATATAACAACCCGTTTGGACGATAAGTTATTAAAATTTTTGTAGAAAAATATACTATAATGATATGATTTATGTAAACTAAAAAGATGATTGAAAAATGTGTCAAGAGTATTTTTTGGTAAAAACCAGCAACCAAAATAGTCTTAAGCATGGACTTTAATATGGCTTACAAACAATAGGGAATCTTGCGGATTTGTCAAAAGTTGTCAATAATTCAGCAGCATGTGATACATTTACATTTTCAAGGATGATAATACCGAAGTGATCAATTGATTATAGGCCACTTTATGAGAGAGTCTAAACTTCGGTAACAAGTATTTTCACATGGAAATGATGTGACATAAAGTGCAATATGCCTACGGATAAGATGGGGTAATTTATCTAACTACTCATTAATTTGAAGAGGGGAAACCCAAAAAAAATGAAGAGAAATACTTAAAAATGTGAAAGAATTAAGTGAATTTCAAAAGAATCAAGTCTAGAGCTAGTGCATGAGAAATGTCATCATTACATGATCTTCAATATGTCCTACGTAGCTTTTGCTTCAATGGCTTTGATTAGTCTCTGATTTCACCATATATCTCCACAGGGCATAGAAAAATGACATCCAATATCTTCTTGATGCTAAAACACAAAGGCAGAGGGCAGCAGTGAAGAGAAAAGGAACTATAATTGGACCTGCCAGATTATGACAATGCTTGTTTAACTTGAAGAGAAAAACATGCTCCCAGTAGACTATTACAGCTGATTGTTTCAATATCCTGCTCTTGTTTTGCTTTGTTGGTTGACCTAATAATGGCAAATTAGTTGCAGGTTCAGCACTATATCCACAGGATATAGTATTTCATTTCTTCCAAGTATTGAACAACTTACTGACATGAGAAGTTCAGGAACCAGACTGTTGAAAGTCTGACCAAAAGCCTATTCAAGTGTTTATGACAAAGTACAAAATTGGCATATTTGAGTAAACTAGAAGATGTCCATTAGTGTCAATGTAAAGAGATTAATTGTTGCATTGTCCGGAGGGGATAGAAAATCACAAGGATTCTATTCAACAATTGCTTCATTTCAACAGGGAAGTAAAGGTAAGTGAGCAATCTCCAATGTACCAAACACAACATAAACTAAATTTTCTGGCTTCGGATTTGTCGAAAGAGTTTCCTCAGATTTTACGTGTAATACTAGAAGCAATGTGTACATCGGTCTAGCATTTGACGGAATTGTTTGGCGCTAGCTCCTGCTGAATTGAGTTCTCGGGGTTGACCATGGTGTGTTTTCATCTGCTTCTTCACCAAAACTCATTATATCTTCACAACCATCTGGAAGAACAGATTGGATCCTAACTGTTGGTTTCCTTGGTGGCAAAGGAGGGATTGGAGCTTCCCCTTGGAGCATCCTTGCAGCTTCCCTCATGGTAGGCCTCTTCTGATGATCAGGGTGCGTGCAGCAAAGTCCAACCATGAGCATCCTTTCCATCACTTTCCTATTAAAGCACCTCTTCAGTTTAGGATCAACAGCCTCAATTAATTTTCCCTTCTCCCACAATTCCCAAACCCAATCAGTAATCACAATTCTGTTGTCGTCAACAGGCCTCCTACCTGATGCGACTTCCAGTACTACGACACCAAAGCTGTAAACATCAGTTTTCACTGTTGGAACTCCAGAAAAGACATACTCGGGAGCAAGATATCCCATTGTTCCAGCTGGTACAGTAGCATCTCTTGTTCTGAGACTGTGTTGATACACTTCTGCTAAACCAAAATCCCAAGCTTGGCATTGAACTCAGCATCAAGCATTATATTGCAGGTCTTAACATCCCTGTGGATTATCTGATTAATGCACTCTTCATGCAGATATACGAGAGCAGAGGCCACACCAAGTACTATGTTTGATCTTCGCTCCCATGTGAGGAACTTTGTAACACTGCTCCGGCCGTGTAGGATCTTATCCAGACTTCCATTAGGCATGTACTCATAAACCAGGACTAACTCATTCCTCTCACAGCACCATCCCTTGAGTTGAACTAAGTTCTTGTGTCTCAAGCAGCCAATCATTGTGGCGAATTCATTGTCAAAAGGAATACGCGATGCCTCATCAAATGATTTGTGTGAAGGTCCAATGATTTTTCCACGAGTAAATCTCTTAACTGCTACATTTCCACAAGAAGGAATTGCTCCTTCGTATACAACTGCCGAGGCACCTTCACCAATAATTCTGTCCTCATTGAACCCCTTTGTGGCTTCCTTTATCTCACTCAGTGACAAATATTTTGGTGCTTTATTGCTCTGAAATCTGCCAATATGATATTCAATTTGCCGCTCTCTCTTAGCTTTGCTTCTTTTCCTCCTTATGCAACATAAAATAACAAACAGAGCAACTGCAACTAGAATTACTGTGATTACAGCTGAACCTCCTATGACAAGAATCAGTCCAAATTTCCATTTTCTTGAATGATCAAAATTTAGGTCAAAATCCCCAGGAAAGCACGCCAAACAATCCCCTTCTTCAACCGTATCCATAGACAACGTTGAAGATCGAAACCAGAAAGTCTTAAATCGCCAACGACTAATACTATGAATAGCTGATCCTCTACCATTAGAAGCAGTAAATCCCACATGCATAAATTCTTTAAAATCACCGGAAAAATCAGCCTGAGCAACAAGAATAGGACTAAGTGGCCTAACCTGAGAATATCCCACCCAAACCCTGATCATCTTCTCCAAATTTCGATACTCAATCCAAGCAGTCATCTCCTTTCCGGCCTTAAGATCAATCCCTCTTGAAACAACGTCAACTGAAGCCAAAGATTTAATTTGTCTCACATCAACGCCAACATGGTTCCCATTGATATCATCAAAAAAGGGATTATAACTCGTGTCAAATTCAACAGCAATGAATGAATCTTGAGTGTTGGAAACTTCTTCCGGGAGGCCCATACAACCATCGGTAATGCTTAAAGAATCCATATCGGAAGTGACCAGAAATGCAAATCCATCTCCAAAAGGGCAAGAAGGGGTGGGGGAAATGGTGAATGAAAAGCTGCAGGAGAATGAGGCAGCAGTGGCTTTAGATGAAGAATCAAGAAACCGAATTGGATTGATGTAAAAGGCTCTGCCAATGCCTGAAAGAGAGGTGAAAGAAGCCAATTCTGGGGAGGTTTGTGATGAAGAAGTGCATTGGTGATCTTGAGTTAGTCTGATTGAATCGTTCTCAACAGATGCATCACCAAAAAGGGTGACATTGCTTGCAGGATAGTAAAGTGAAGCAGAGGAAGAGAAAGATGATGAAGTGCAGACACAGAGAAAAAGAAAATACGCCCAGATGAGTTTGATTGAAGATGAACGCATTCTGGGAATTTGGGGTCCAAGATTCAACCTTTGATTAAGAAATGGAAAGTTGAGAGTTCTTGGAGGAAGTTTGCTTAAGGATTTTTCATGGGTTAATTTTGCTCTTGGGAGTTAATGAGAAACGACGGGTTTTGGGTGATTTTTCTCCAATTTACAAACAGGGATTTTGGAGAATGTTGTCAAGAATCAAGAAAGTGAAAAACCCCAGTTGATAAATGAAGAAAAAGTAAGAGGGGAAAAAGGGGTTGAATCTTGCAAATTGAAGTATGGAGTGGAAGGATATGGCGGGGAAATCAGTTGCAGACTCCGTGAGTAATGATACTAGGGAGCGCAGAGATTTGGTGTCTGAGGGACTTGGGCTTGTGTTGTGGGCTTTTTGTTTTTCGCTTTAGTTTTTGTGCATCTGCCTGGTTTTACCCAGTAGTACTAGTAAACTTATATTGCTATTAACAGGCCTAATTTTTCCGGGTTTAGAATTTTTTTTTCATTTTTATTTTTTTCCTGGTTCTATTTTTAATTTTTTAGGGGTTGCTTTGGTTACTGGTGCCTAACTGGGGTGAGATTTGAAAAGTTAGAACAAACAGAATAGGTCTGCCTGATGCAATAACGAAAGATTCATTCAGTTAAACTCTGAAAGGATCTTCTGCTTCGTTTAGACTTTTGATTAGGTAAATGTAATAGGTTTGCTAAGCACCAAGAAGGTTCCCATTCAATGGATTTGCTGATTTTTTGCAGTAATAATCACATGAAAAGCAGTAAAAAGAACCCCTTTTCGATAGTTCTCTCAGCGAATGAGCAATGATTAAACAAGCCACGTAGAATTTGCCCTGTTCATCGATGATTCTCTAGTTCTGTACAATGTGCACAACTTTCTACTTGCTAAGTGCGTCAACAAGTAGGCTGTAGGTATGTGCAGAAACCAGATTGCTTGAAGGAAATACAATGCGAGGATAAGGTTATTACAGATTTTTCCGTACCTAAAGGATGCGAGGATGAACACTTTTTTTTTCCCTGACAGAAACACAATCATTAACTCAAGAACAATTAGAATTCTTTCTGTCTCTCTAGTAAGCATTCAATTTATACGAGCTGCTGTAAATTAAGGGTCATATGGGAATTGTGATGGATACAACAAATTGTTTCAAATGCTGATGATAAACAAGAGCTTAGTTTAAGAACATTGTCAGGTGTTAAAAGACTCTCAGAGGAACTTCATCATCATCCAACAAAAGCAACCAAATGAATCGGAGAACTTCAGCATTTGAGTTCAACAGAGGTAGCTGGAGTTGTATATTGGAGGAAACAACGTGGATAACAAGAATTTGTATCAAACTGCAACTCAGCCAAGTCCCATCTTAAGGCAGCCATTTAGGATTGCTTCAGTAGGCAGCTCCACCTCAATTTTTGTCACTACAACCACATCATGTTGCCCTTCTTGCTGTCGATCCGGCAAATGCTACACTGCCTAAATAACTCATCAAAAAATGAAAAACGTTTAAAATGTAATAAGAACACAGCCATTTAAGTGCTTCTTTAAGATGTTCAAATATCAGATAGATTGTAATTGATTGAGCGACCTTGAACCTAAAAAACACAAGGGTCTAATCAGATGCTAGACAAATTACTAGCTCTGTATGGTCACCCCCATACTTTCCATGCAATCCACAAACTTGTAAACCATGAGACTTTTATAGTGAGCCATTATTCAGTTTTCTCCACTTTGTTTCCTCCAAGCAATACAAATATTGTTCCTTTTTTTCAACAGAGGAATTTCACTCTTCTAAAAGGGGTCTCACATAGCAGAACAAACTCCTGAATAAACCTACTGGCTTAAAAAAAAGAACTCAGCACAACAACCTTGCTGAATTCTATTGATTGTCTACTTATCTGCTCTAAAAGGATTTCATGGTCAGCTCATTCATGTTCTCGGTGCCTGCTATCAATCATATTCATGCTCTGACCCTTTGATTCGCTTATAACAACCTCGGCATGATAAGGCTCATGAACCTCGGCATGATAAGGCCTGATAAGTCAAACTTGAGCTCATAATTGGTTAGAACTCATACTTGTCAGCATGAGTAAGTATGTTCTAAAATACAATTTGAGAAATTAGAAACAACAGAATAAAATTAAACTTTTGAAAATATGCACACTTTTTATGCATTAATCATCATAATAAATAGAATTAAGCAAATAAGTAAGATTGATTAATCAACTTTAATTTTGCCACTTAAATTAACAGCTCACAAAGATTACAATGCTCAGAAACACTCTTTAGCTCAACCTTTTGCCAGTTAAGAATTCTGAATGCAGTTGAATCTATAGGTAACGGGCATAAATATCTCTTTTCATGATTGGCTCAGTTCAAAAGAAAAGTATGAAAGCTCCAACACCCCAGCAATGTTAGAATAATAATACAGACATTGGACCTCTTATTGGTCAAAGCAGTCATAACATGATTACGAGATAAAACTGATGCAGGATGTTAAAATCTCCTTATTGTTGCTGATACAAGTTCACTCACATCATTATAGAATCTGACTCCAAGTTGTTGATATATTGCTTAGTACCCATACTAATTGACATTTACTTTCTTTAAATGCTTCTCATTGCAGACTTTTAATCCAGCAGATAATCCAAGTCAAGCTTAAGCATGTTTACAGGGAAGCAAACAGAACAGAGGAGTGATTAGCTAATACAGGAGTGGAATTAGAATTGGATTTTTTTCCTTTTTTGTTATACCCTTCAACCTGTAGTTAACAACTTTGTTTAGATGGAGCACGATGAGGTAAATTTTGTTGAAGGATTGTAACTGACCTTTGTTTTTTCTATTAATGAACTTCTTTTGCCCACCAAAAACAATAAAAGACCACCTAACACTACTTTTCATCCTAGCTTTTGGTCTTCCTGAGCCTTGCATATCACTATAACCTGCTTAAGGCAAAAGCAGTGACAAAGTGAAACGAAACTTTCAGATCTTAAAGTGAAGCAAAATCATAAACTCAGAGTTCGTACAAAATGGCCAGTCTAAGTAAATGCATCTTCTGTTACTGATCTGACCTGTTGACGGAGTAGGGTTTTGATTAGTTCCTATAATCAGACACCAAATTAGATAGGCTCAAACTAATGTCAAACTGACATCTTGCTCTCCTAGCTACTGACAAAGGTTTACTTATGCCCCAAATACTAACAAAACAAAACTTTAAACAGAGAGATAAATAGTACAGAAAACACTCCAAATCAGGTACATAAACAGAAGTTTTATTAGAGCGGAAGGAGTCTATAAGGTTTGATTCAGGTATTCTTTGTAAAATATAGAATTTTTGACAAGATATAATGATCTGTAGACTACATCAGATTGAAAAAAAAAGCTACAAAGAAACAGATACCATAAAGCAGCATTCCTGAAGAGGTCAAGCGTTCTTAAAAATATCAAGCATAAGCAGTTAAGAACCAGAATTAAAGTACGAGTAAATTAATATAGTTGGTAACAGAAAGGAGGAAGTACCCAGATGCACTTGCAAAGCACCTCGTTTCCACTTTATTCAGTCTGATTGATCGTAGATGAAGAATCAAGAGCCATGCTCTTAAGCTCCTTCCGCTTCAAATACTGATGCAAAATTGTGAGCCTAGCTGTCTCAAAAGCGAAGTAACCAATTGCAGAAAAACAGGCACTATGAACAACTCTAGGCCCCATTCCTCGAGTAAATCCTATCCATCCTTCTTCCTTCAAAATCTGTTTAACAGTAGCCGAGACACCATTATACATTACAGCTGCAACCTTGTTCACAGCCTCTCCATGAGCCTGGGTCATCAATCTTGTCTTAACCACATCCAAAGGAGTTGTCAATGAAGCCGATATGGATCCAGCCAACGCACCGCAACAGACACTCTGAAATGGCTCCAAATGAACCTGATGAGTCCTACTCAATACCGCGGCCTTGAGATACTCAAACGATGAATAACTCAACACCCCAGCAGGCAAATTTCTCAGCAATGTAGCACTATATCCAGCATACAATCCCAAAATTCCATCTTTTTCCAAAATCTTCAATAAAACCTCCCAAGACCTACCCTTTGCACCAGCCTGCATCCTCTGAGTAATCAATTCCTTAGGTACCATGATTGCAGATGAGACAATATTCCCCATTGCCCCAGCGCTAGGAGGTATCAAAAGAGCTGGATATTGAGGGATTTTCGACAAAATTGACTTCCCAAACTCACATGTCCCGAAATACACAGCAGAGGAAGCAGTAGAACCAACAATCACTGCAGAAACTCCACTATAAAATCCCAAAATGCCCCTGCTTTTGAAGGTCTTAACGATGGCATCAACTGTACCACTATAAACTTCTGATGCCCCTTTTGTCTGGAGCTTGGTCTTGATTGTATCAAGAGGATGGAGGCAGACATAAGTGAATGCACCAGCAATGCCACCACCACCAGCACCAATGAGGGCTTTTTCCAAAACAGAGAGATTCTTGAACAGGGCATAGACTTGAGGAGAGCCTCTTGAGGCCGGTTTTACCCAAATCCGAGAAGTGGGTTTTTCTGGGTTTTTGATTTCAGGTTGAATGGAGATTGAAGTGGATGAAAATTGAAGAATCCTTTCTGGGCTGAAATTTTGAGCAATTTTTGTTTTCTCTGCCGTACATGGGGTGTTTGTGAGGTGATGGAGGGATAAGGTATTGGTGGATAAGAGGGTGGTGTTAAGATTGGAGAAGAGGGTATTGAAATCTTGGACGGTTGATGAAGTTTGTGAATTTGATGAGAGAAGGCTGAGGGATTTGCTGGTGCTAATTTCCATTTGTGAGGGGTTGGTTGCGACCAGAGTTGCTTCATTCAAGTCATGGTAAGGTGGTGATGAATTTTTGGGAGGTGTTTGGATACTCTGTCAGAAAACCTGGATGTAGAAGTAGCCACTAGCCAGGTAGGTACTAGGTGTAGCAATCTGTACCTTTTGTATCTCTTGCTAATTGCAATCACTCAATTGGGAAAGTTTTTTATAAAATCCAAAAAATCCTTACCTGAGACATGGGAACTTTACGAGACACAAGGGCTTTACATAAGTCTATGGATGTGTTTATTCTGTGGAATTGAGGACAACATGGTAACAAGGATAAACAAAGTTTACAACGAGGCCATGTCAACCGAGATTAAATTTTACGAAGTTTAATTATAAAACTGATTATAGAGAATAATCACAATAACAAAAGCTATTCTTTGAGTAATTATAGATTTAAACTGTTTAAATCACTAAAAATTTATAATCAAAATATAAAATCAATCGAGAACATCATAAAAAATAAATATTTTAAATAAAAATCTATAACCAGTTAAAATATCAACCGAGAACAAGCCCTAAGTTTGGCCACGAAATTAGGTTAAAGGATCTTTTCTTGTTTGGAGATAGCAGTTTATTGTGGTGTGAAATATAATAATTGATATGTTAATCTGACTTCAGTAAAAGAGCAAAATGGGCAAAATTTTTGCATCGCATTTTTTGATGAAAAAAAGAACACCTTCTTTGTTCTTCATTGCACATTTTTTTCAGTGTATAAAAAGAAAATTGCTAAGTTTGTTAAGATTTTTGTGTGAATAATGCTAAGATATGATATAAAACGTTGCTGAAATTGAGCAATAAGTCATGCTAGGAGCTTAGGCGCTAAAATGGGATTGCAGTTTGTCAATTATTTCATCTCTAAACTCTCAATTGGTTATGATCCACAAAAATAATAATAAGGCTTAGTGATTTCTCAGATGTTTAATGATATATGTGTTTTGTGTATAGTTTCTCTAAAAAAGACAATCTGTTATCTAGTTTTCTGTTTTGTGTTTTTTTATAGCTTGAATCTAGTTTTTCATAATAACATATAAAAAACAAATAAAATCACACGCCAAAGTTTTTCTCAATCAACATAGAAAGGGAGCGCAAGTTGTTCCGGTAGACAACTGGTGCTTTACCAATAGGGATAATTTCAGAGCCTCCCGAGATTTCTGACTATTTCACTGACCTTCCCTGAAGGTTTCAAAATTACACTAAACCTCCATTACTACATATGTGGGACCAACCCTTACATCACATGGGGCGAAATTACTACTATACCCATGGCTAGTATGAAGTAATAGAAGACTAATGCATAACAAATTAGTACTTAGGGATACAATTAAGTTATGTGGATTTCATTAACGACTAAAATTAGGATTAGAAATTTGTTAATAGTCATTAGACAAATAGCGCCAAATGCCAAAGGTTGCATCCATATGGCACCAATTAAGACACCAATTTGGCGCCATTTTTGCCATTATTTGCTTGATATCAGTGACAAGCATAAGAAATGAGTGCTCGGTTGCAAGATAAAGAAAATAAAGGCTGAAGAACAGAGCATCTAGATGTCATCACTGTGATAATATCTATCTGATGCCATTATTTTGAAGGATGAATAAGGGAGTATAAAATACATAATCTGATATTTTTTTGCTGTGATTCGCAACAAGGGTCAGAAAACAAGTAAGTAAAGCAATCTCTGCTATCTCAATGTAGTATTAGAAATATGACATGTAAGTTCTAAATCATGAAAATTTATGAGTTGATCATCGAAAAGTTAGACCCGAAGGTGTAAACTATTACTATGTTGGCTTATAAACTGTAGATCTATATAAAAATATATTTCTGCTATAATGGGTGATGATGTTATATGATTTGATGATCTGCTAGAAAATATAGTTGTGTATTTTGATTAATATTGGTTTGGAAACCATGTGCTATCCCTTGTTGTTGGCTTGTTGAGTAAAAGTGTATGTTAATGGCAAATTTTCCACCTATGCTTGTTGATCATTAACTATTACTGTGAATAATGTAGGATGGTGATTGGTGCTTATGACATAGTTGTGCATTAGAAGGGAAACAAGACCAGGATTCCGAATGTTGATCCTAATGGATACATGTACATTAACTTACCATATGATGTGGCTGAAAAAGCATTGAGAGATGCCAGGAAATGTGAATATGATGATACACATGAGGCATGAAATTCCTGGTGAAGATCGAATGTGTGGTGTTAATGATGACAATGCAATTTTCGAGATGTTCAATATGCATAAATCTGGAATTGTAATCAATTTGCATGTGTTTGATATGGAAATTATTCCAACTAATGATGGTAATACCTATGCTGACAAAAATGTTCAGACTAGTCAAGAGAATTTAGGCATCGATCAGACTTCTAGAAGGGTGGTTGCGGACCTTAGAATATTTGATAATGAATACGAGGACTCTGGTTCTGATGATTCATGGAAACATATGCTTGATAGTGATAATGAGGTCGATGGAGATAACAATATGGTGTTAGTGGACACTACTGATTCAAGTGATGCTAGTTTTTCTAATTTTGAAGAAAACAAATATGGTGAAGTTGGTCCTGATTCTGAATTTGATCAAGAATTTGACCCTATGAGAGAAGTGATGAAATCAAAAATGTGGATTTACAACCCTAGAGATGACATTGAGCTTAAAAAGGGCCAGTTATTCACCAATGTGGATTCGTTTAGAGCAGCCTTGAAAGATTATGTGATTCAAAAGGGATTTCCAATAATTAGGCTAAACAATGAGAAAACTAGAGTGACTGCTATTTGTGGTGTTGATGGTTGCAAATGGAGGATTTATGCATCACCAATGGCTGATTCCATCACTTTTATGATTAAATCTTACCAACTTGAACACACATGTGTGATGGACAAGAATAATGTAGAGGCTACATCTGACTGGATTGCAAAGAAGCTAGTTCCTTTGATGGGAGATCATCCTAACATATCTAATGAGGGGATAGAAGCTGAGATGAAAAAGTACGGTGTTAGGCCGAGTTACATGCAGCTTTTTAGAGCGAAAAAGAAAGCAACAGAAGAGATTCGAGGGAGTTTTAGTGACTCCTATAACAAATTACCAAAGTATGCTGAGCTTCTACGGCAATATAATCCAGCCAGCATTTGTAAAATACATTATGATAGGCCAAATCTCCTAGTAGAGCCTAGATTTCTGAGACTATTTGTTATTTTCAAAGCACAAAAAACTGGTTTCCTTCAAGGTTGCAGGCCATTTCTTGGTTTTGATGGGTGTCATTTGAAGGGGCCCTTTGGTGGTGTATTACTCACAGCAATTGCTCTAGATGGTAATGACAGCATGTTTCCCATTGCATATGCTATAACTGAATGTGAAAACAAGGAAATGTGGAGTTGGTTCTTTCACTTTTTTGAAGAGTTTTTTGGACTCTTTGACAGCCACTTACCTTTAACCTTTACGAGTGATAGGCAGAAGGTATTGCTCATTATAATCTGGCTATTTATATTAACATTGAATAATCTGAAGTACTTGACCTATCGACTTCTATTTCAGGGACTCAACCTTGCTTATGAGGAGATATTTCCAAATGCTCAGGGTAGCTACTGTTGTAGGCATATCCAAAGCAATTTCAAGTCCCAATTTCTAGGCATGCTGTTGAGTAGTCTCTTCTGGAAGGCAGCAAAGAGTTATGATGTAGCAGGCACAATGAAGCAATGGCTAGTATCAAATCCATCAATGTAGAGGTTTGGAAATATTTAGACAAAATTCCAAAGAAAGCTTGGTGTAGATATGCATTCTCAACTGAAATTAAATGCGACCATGTCACCAATAATTTCACTGAGTCATTCAATGCATGGGTTGGTCATCTCAGGAATAAGCCTATACTCACACTTGCAGAAGATTTGAGAAGGAAATTCATGAAGAAGATGCACAAGAGATACCAAAAGGGGTGTACATTAAGTGGTACTCTCACCCCAAATTTGTTGAAAAACTCAAAAAGATCTCTCAGGCATCAAGACAATGTTCACTGACAATGGCAAGTGAGGAAACATTTGAGGTTACTGATTTGGATAGGTCATTCATAGTAAATTTATCCTAGAGGACTTGTGACTGTGGTGCCTTCCAATTGGTTGGAATTCCATGTAGACATGCTGCACTTGGGATTCTTTATCGAAGATAGAAGTTGGAAGAATATTGTGATAAGTGGTTTGCAAAAGAGAATTACATGAAGGCATATGCAGCATGATTCACCCCATACCTGATGAGAGGAAATGGCCTTCTATGACTGAAGTCACTCCTAATGTGCTGCTACCTCCCTCATTGAGAAGAGCTCCTGGCAGGCCAACAGGTAATAGGAGAAGAGAAGCTGGTGAAGGACCTTCTTCATCCCATCCCAAAAGGTCTAATACCTTAAAGTGTGGTAATTGTGATCAGTTTGGTCACAACAAGAGAACGTGCCAAAGAGCTCTTGTGCAAAGAAAAAATGGCAATACTCATGCTCAACAGGTTTCATCATCCATTCATTTGCATTTTTTCAATATTTTCCTCAAATATCTTTACCTATTTATGTTGTTTATTTGATGATAGATGGCAAACAAGAGAGGGAAACTAGGTAGAGGGATTGCAAATTTGGGACTATCAGGAGCTGTTCTATGGGTATAATGACTTTTGGATATGGTCATTGAGCTCAAGTCAAGAGTTGTTTCCAATCTGCTTAATCAGTTTTCCAATATATTTGACTTTACTATGGCAGGAACATGCACAAGGGAATGTGCCCGTTGTGCACTCAAGTCAAGGTAGCAATTTGTGTCCTCCCACTAGAAATGCTGCTATAAATGTCCAAGTTAATGTATAGACAGGTGCAACTACCTCTAGGATAAGGTACAAGCTAGTGTTAATCACTTTTACACTTATGATCACTGATTCATGGAAAAAAAACAGCCTATGTTTCAAGTGTTTGAAATGTTTTGCTGCTTGGCACAATTTCAGAGAGGAAGGCCTACAAATGCTTCTGGAAATTCTACTCAAATAGGTGGTCGTAGGAAAGGAAGGCCTACAAATGCTGCTAGAAATTCTGCTACAAATGCTGCTGGAAATTCTGGTACCAATGCTGCTGGAAATTATGCAACAAATGCTGATGGAAAATCTGCTACCAATGCTGCTGAAAATCATAGTACAAATGCTGCTGGAAAATCTATTACCAATGCTGCTGAAAATCATGGCACAAGTGCTGTTGCAAATTCTGCTACAAATGCTACTGTTCAATGCACAACTAATGTTGAAGCTGCTACTTCGATTAGCATAAATACAGCTGCAACACTCAATTCTGCCAAGCACTAATAGCAGTGTTAGCATGTGGTTTTGAGTGGGATTATTATTCTTGAACTCCTAATTACTAGTTACATGCTTGTTGAGTAGTTTCTTTTGTACTAAGTGGTGCCGTGGAGTATTGTTAATGACTAGGCTGCCCACTCATACTTTTGTATATGCTACCATATCAAAGTATTGCCAAGTTATGGCATTGCAATCCTCACCATGTGCCTTATTTACTGGAAGGCAGATGATGTTTTGGACAGTCAAGGATTGCACTACTAGTTACTTGGTCAAAACTACTACTATTTTATGAAATTTGGACTTATGATATGTAAGTATTGCTAGTTTGCACTGGATTAATGGTAGTTATTCATAGCTAATTGTTTCAGCTCTTAACTTCCATAATATTATCAATGCAATATATTTCATGGTTTTTATTAGTTTTTCCTTAGTTTCCTAATAATATTATATAGCTCTAAAAGGGCATTTGTGGGAACAAATTTTTCTCTCTCTCCTAAAATGCTTTTTTAAGTGTCTTTTTTCTAACTTGGGCTAATTTTGTAACCAAACTCTTAACCTCAAGGGAGGTTAGTGTAATTTTGAAACTTTCGGGGGATGTCAGTGAAATAGTCAGAAACCTCAGGGGAGATTTCTAAAATTATCCCTTACTAATAATCTTTTCTACTTAATAAATCTTCCAAGAATTTCTTATTATAATCACCTTCCTGATAAAGTTCCGGTAGACAACATCGTGTTTGGATTGTTAAATTTATGAGGCTTTTGGAAAACTTACTATAGCAATTTGATATATGTAAGATAAAAAGATAATTAAAAATATATTTATAAAAAATAAAAAAATATTCTATAGAAAATGGAAATCCAAACAAAAATGTTTCAGCATTTTCTATGGTTTATTGAATACCTTGTAAAATTTCCTTCTAGTGTTCATTTTTGTCTCTGATTTTCGTTGAAAATGCCAAATTGGATCATATGGTTGTCTGTTCGGACTGAAGACATAGCCCAATCTTGTCTCGTTCAACAAGAAAATCAGCTTCATTCTTGTCCTTATCGTACATGAAACAAACAGGGCCAATCTAATACAGGCTATTGATCGAAGTAAAGCCAGAAGCTAGTGCATCTAGCCATTGTCCGCCATCCTTGCCCTCCCCAAAACCGAGAGAGGTAAAACAAATTTTCTATTAGGGGTGAGCATTCGATGCAAATGCGGTAATTCCGTAATTTGGTTAGTTTATCTGTCGAATCTAAATCGTTTCAAATTTTGAATTAAATACCGTAAAATTAAATTGGTTACCAAATTGAATTCGAAATCGATATAGAATCGCATTATAACTAAATTGAATTCTAGAAAAATTAGCACTTTAACATATTAGTCCTGTTCTATGATTTAACATATTAGTCCTATTCTACTTATTGAAAATTTATTTCCAAATCATGTCATCCCCTCTCTGCGTGTTTATATTTTGACTCCTTTTCCTTGATCTATGATTTAAGGAACAAAAAAAAAGTAGTTAATTCTAATTAAAATGCAAATCACAGATAGATGCAATTTACAATGACTAATGATAAGTGAATAAATGATATTAGTTAAACTTACAGCAGGCAAACATATAATGAATCAATGATTACACTTATGGTTTACAAACTACAAATAATGTAATCTTATCATGCTTAGTTATAATGTCACTTAAAATCACTTATAGGTGACAAATTATGTAATAGACAATGCATTACATTTATATTTATCCTTGCTTCTTACAAATTTTGAATTAAATATTTAATTTGTAATTGACTTGATTGCTCTCAAAGGCGAAAGCTAATGTACTAATATGTAGTTCACTTCTCCTTAGTATCTAATTCTAGTTATGTATAAAAGGATAAGTATTATAGTTACGTATTATAGTATATTTATATTAATATAATCATATTACAAATAATAAGATAGTATATTGTAAATATAATTAGTTATATGTCACTTATAGTTCACACATTATATAATGTACAATGCATTACACTTATATTTATTCTTACTTCTTACATAATTTTAAATTAAATGTTTAATTCGTAAATGATTTGATTGCTTTCAATGGTGAAAACTAATATACTAATATGTTGTACTTATCATCTATTTCTAGTTATATATACAGTGATAAGTATTTTACTTATTTACTATTGTAGATATATTACAAATACTAAGATAGTATATTGTAAAAAATTACATACTGTTATTATTAGTACAAGTCCATGTCTACATGATATAATATAATACTATATAGCATTTATTATTAATAGCCATTGGCTTTATCTATAAAATATATTAATAATATATGTATCTTAGTATATTATATAATTTTATATACTAATATGGTAATTTGAAAAGGGTAATTCGTGCCCAATTCCGCTCTCGAATTCCGAATTTGGAATCGATTATTATCATATTCAAAATTTCATTACTTAATTTATACCATATTTGAATTTGGTGATTTTGGTAAATACTGAATTCGTACCAAACATTGAATACCCGTTTCTAGTTTACCAAATTCATTTTGAATTTGGTTCGAACCGAATCTGCTTATCCCTATTTTCTATTTGGAAAAAGAAAATCCTATGCCAAACAACAAACTAAGGCCCCGTTTGATAAAACTGAAATTTGAAATCTGAAATCTGAAGTCTGAATTCATTAAGTCACTGAATTATTAAGTGGTGAATCTAATACAACTTTCATCTGAATCTAAACTATGAACGTATTATGCCTATTTGATAACTATAGACGACTGAATGCTGAATTTCTTGTATTTTACAATTTTGTCCTTATATTGACTTGTTTATAAATGATCTATATCGGTATATTTTACTAAAAGTACATATGATTTAATTTTATTTAAAATAAGAATTATTTATTAGAAAAAGAATGAACTAAAAATGAATGAACTATTATCAAAAACATAAGAATTATTTATTAGAAAAAGAATGAAATATTATAAAAAAAAAAGAAAAAGAATGAGCTAAAAATGAAAATAAAATTATAATATAACAAATTTATTTGATAAAATATAAATGCTAGCCTATCAAATGTTATAAATACAATTAATCAAAAAAGCTAAAGCTGTTGATTTTTATTTGCTTAGGTAAGTTGATCATAAAAGTTTGATCAGATTGTCGAGATTCTCTTTCGTGTTCTGCATTTTCTGGATTATCTTCAGCATGTTGCTCATTTTGTACTACAATTTCTTCATTCTCAAAGATTATTTTTCTAATCAGTTTGTATTGCCTATGCTTCTATTTCTATCATGGAAGATTATTTTTTCATTAACCGTATAAATCAAATACATAGATGAAACATAGATTTTTATTGAATATGAGTATGAACGACAACTACACAGTAAAAATAAAGCATATGTATAAAGTTAATTCTTACCTTTATGCTAAAAAATTGAATAAACTTCTTAAGAATGTAGGCTGACCCAAAAAAAAAAAAATGGAGAAGTGGTTGATAAACTGAGAACGATGATGGAAAGAAAAGAACGAGAGAGAAGAAAGAGAAGAGGAAAAAATAAGGTGATTGTGTTTTATTTGGCAAGGGTTATTTATGTCCTAAAAACTGTACTTAAACCCTAATATTTGAGCGTACTTTTTATTAAGTGGTGATAAGTGATAAACTTATCACTTATTTTTTGGGCTCCATTTTGTCTAGGCAATTCAGACCCACTTAATCATTAAGATGTAGTATTTTTTGTTATCAAACAGTCTTAACGCCATTAAGGTCTGAAGTCATTAAGATTAAAACCTGAATTAGGTTATCAAACGAGATCTAAGTGATTGAAATAATTTAAAAGATGGCCCCATCTTTTTAATTTTAAAAGTTCCATATTTATATCTATCGTGTGTAAAAGTATCCTGATTTCAAGTTCTTTTTGTTTGTTTCCTAACATCTTTGTCTCCCAGTAACTCTAGTCGAATGAATATGATAATTACAAGATTCAAAATCCTATGCAACTACTCAAGTAGTAACAATAGATCAATTGACGGTTGCAAGATTAAGCTAGGGACATAAATTCCAAGCCATTACACTTGAGAACATCAAATAGGTTCTTTTGTGAAACTGTGAACTTCACCTAAAGCAACACAGAAAGTAAACAAATCCGGTATTTTTATTGGAAGAAAGAGATTAAACTTTTGTATTCAATCCAATATGCGTATCATGCATCTCTCTGGCTTAAATGAATTTTTCTTTCTCTTTTCCTTAAATAGATTTCTACCCAAACTTTTATAGTTCAGCTAAAATGGTATGTATGTATGTATGTGTCCACATACACACACACACATTTAGAAGTCTTTTAACGTCGCTTTCTTTGGAAGATGACACATAAGAAAAGATGTTTTGGATCTATCTAAAAAATGCATAATTTTTTCTTGGATTACGGCATATGATTGACTAGGCCCTGAATTCGCAATTGTCCAACGAAATTAAAGAACTCTTTCACACTCATTTTCACACCACGTATGCATGTAATTAATGAAATTTTAAACACGTAGTGGCTTTTGATCAAATTAAAGCTTTCTAAAGGGATGACCCAGGTATTTTGACTTCCTACATTCCTGACAATTTTTCAGATACCAATCCCTCAATCAATATCCAATCATCCAAAACAAAGCAGAACAATGGATTAGGAGCCCGTTCATAAACAACAAAGCTAAAACATTTTGTGCATGACACAGAGATCCCTCCACAGCAGAAAATCTTATAAAAGAGAAGACAAATGTACATATAGCAGGTTGAGATATCAGAAATTTGACCTTCTGAATTTTAATCTTTCTGCACCGTTTTCGCTTCTTAATCCCATCCTTCCTCTGTTAAAAAATAATAAATAAAATGTACATATAGCACAAAATTGAGAATATCAATCAAGGAGATTTGTATATTGATTCTTGTATTGTAATTTCCAAGTCAAAGCAAAACTTACCATTTACAAATTGCAACTTGGTGGAGTGTTAGTCCACCTTTTCAACTACAAGTGTACCAATTTTCAACAAAGAGGACAACGAGTAAACAAGTTGGTTTTGTCAATGGTTAACCATTTCAGTCAATACAATAATTCTAACGCTAGTCGCCATTCGACAACTATTCAATTCCAATCAATAAGGCATGATATGTGTGGTCTTCGTTTCATAACTGGCCAAACACGACTTAGAATTCCTCCCCCTCAAAACCTTGACCAAGTCACCGCACATTTCCCTCACGCCGGCGCTACAATCACTCTGCATCACCAGCAGCACTTTAGTCACACCATTGACTTTAATCACAGCCTCCTGAGCCGTCCGATCTCGAGCCAAGCAGCACAGGCTCCAGAGCACCATAATCCCGTGCTCCGTCGCCACACCCGAACACTTCATTAATCTCCTGACCACTCCCATAATACACCCCTCGTCTTCACTAATCGCAGCTCTCCCGTCAGTACACGTGGCAACTGATGCCAATACCTCCACGGCCTTTTCTATTGCCGGTCGGACCGCTTCTGAACCGGAAAGAACCTTCCCTGCTGTTCTGACGATACCGAACCGGACCAGCTCCTTTTTTGCCATTTTCGAGGTTGATATTGCGCTTAAAGCTGATAAACTCGCTTCGACGGCGTTGCTACTGTTCTCTTTGTCGCTTAATTTGTACAATTCGTGTAATAATCCTTGTTTTTCTGCGATTTTCCGTCGAGAATCGGCATCGAAAGCAATTGATTCGAGAATCTTGGCTGATGCAATCCTCGAGTTCAAGCTGCCTTTCCGGAAAAACCAGAAGAATTTCGATAAGTAATCGAAATCGCTCTTCAAAATCTTCTCATTCAGTAATTCTTTCACTCCATTTTCCGGTAAAATAATCTCCAATACCAGAAGAATCTGGTCGGTAACCTGAGTTTCTTCTGAAGTTCTCAGAATTTTAACCAAATCGGACACTCCGGCAGCTGAACTCGCAATAAACCTCCGGTTTTCCTCAGAGAACTTAACAAATTCGACGAGTTTTGCTCCCGACCCGGCTAGGTCTCCGGAGGAGAGGTTTTTGATGAGTTCGAGCGCTTCCGATTGAGAGATGATAGAATTTCGCAAAGACGACGACAGCGAAGAGTTCGGACTGAGTTCCGCCGGCGAGGAGGAGGAGGTGTGGTGGAGGTAGAGATGAATGAGGCGGCGGAGAGTGAGGTTTGGAGTGAAGTCGGTGGACGGAAGAACTTGCATGGTCGCCGGACAAGTATTGTGGCCTTGAGATAGCCAGGCCTGAATGGATGCCCGGTCGTATGTGACGCCGGTGCAGAGACTCACAGGAGACTTCATCACGTCCATCGAGATCGGACACCGGAATAAGTTCGGTACCGTTAGATTGAGGTACAACTCATCTCTTTTAAAAGCAGCATTAGTGCTTCTACCTATAGCAGCAGTAGTTGCACTCTTGTCGCCAGCCATCTTTTGCTCTGTTTTTTTCAGCTGGAAAATCGCTTTAGCAGACGAGAAAAAATGGAGGGCTTTATATACATGGCAGGGGAGGAAGAAGGGGGAAGGGATGACGTCGTTTTGGTCAAAGTTCGGGACAAGTTTAAAGTACACGGGTACGACTAATGGCCAAATGTGAAAATTTCGAATTGAATTTGCATTTTTGTTTTTGGTCATATTTGGGGATTTTTATTGGGATTTGGGAGCGTGGGGCCCACGCGTTGAAATATTAGTTGGATATGTGTTGGAAAATTGGGATTATGAAATTTACTATATGTGCATGAATTGGTGTGTCATGTGTGCGGGGGTAGCCAAGTCAAACTGGATTTGTTTTTTGGATCTTGGTCCTATATTCCGTGTTGTATTAGGTGAGGCATCAATATTCTTCTTTTAGAAGAGGTGATGCAATGTACCAACTATGATTAAGGTAAACAAAATGGTTTCTTGAGATTGAACTATTAGCTACAAAGGGGTTGTAATCAAGAAAAGATCAAGGAACAAGTAAGAGCCCATCTGGATTGCATTTGTTGGAGGGTTCTTGAAGGAAGATTACTGTAGTACTTTTTTAGAATATGATATATGTGAGGTAAAAAGATGATTGAGAAATATACAAGAATAATATTCACGAAACATGGAAAAGGTTCTTCCCCAAAAATCACAATCCAAACAAGGCTTAAGAGTTTCAGGAAAAGGAGGTGTTAGGATAGATAAATGATATTAGCATGTCAATCTCAGAAATTTTGACTTTTACTTTAAAAAGGAATGGTGATGTGGTTTTAATTTTTCTAGGGCGCCAAAATTATCTGATTTGTAAGAATTAGACGTCTTACAAGGTACTTGTTTTACAAGAGATTTTTAAAATAGTGATGAATTGTATTTGAACCCTCCCACTTACACTAATTAAAGAAAAAAAAATGAAGTGTGCTTTTGTCATACATTACTAACATAATATCATCCTCCATGAAACCAACTATTATTAAAACCATATTAGATCGAGTGAAAAACATTATTTGGATTGTGAAAAACTTGTCTGATTGGCTCTTGAGTTAATCGAGTGAAAAACTTGACATATTTTAGATCCAAGCTCGAGTTTCGGCCAATGGTTGTAATTCGTGAAGCATGTACATGTTTGTTTGTGCGGATACAGCACGGATCATTAAGAGACATGAAGTGATTAGTAAGAATTTGTTAAGAATTTATACCATCCTGATACATTGATCCTGACCAAAATGAAAGCAACTTAACTTTCAAATGCGTGATGAATCATGAAGTGACTAGTAAGAAGAATTTTGTTTCCCTCTTGCCTGTGATCACATTATCTACTGAAAAGTATTGTAAAGTTTTAGGCCTGCGGAGATAGGAAAGATTAATCTGTAACATTTGTTGCGAAGTCAGAACTCTCTAAAGCTGGAATCAATTATTGTTGGAATGAAATGTTGGAAAATTGGGATGTGCACATTTTTGTTAGTCATTCTTTTCTATGAAGTTTAAGTTTGTATGCTTTATTTCTGCTGGGTTAAAATAGCTGAATATACTCCATTTAGCCTGTGTCCTAGCTTCCAAGGATAGGCAGTTGTCTATTTGGTTGGACGCAAATTACACTCTTCGCAAAGCCAAACATCACAATGTATTGCAATATAGTCATTTACTTTCTTTCGAATTTCATCTGGCTCATATGTCTAATAATAACCAGACATATGATGCTAACATAGTTAAAATTGCAGACTTTTAATTTTTTTTTTTTTTTGGGAATTAATCGTATGAAAACTCTCACTGTAAAGAGTTACTTGCTTAAGTGTATCTAAATGAATCTCCCTTGCCATCATCTGCACGAAAATGGTCAAGTCTTTTTAGTTTTTCTAATCCATTCACACACTATAGTGTTACCCAATAGCCATCAATATCATTTCCTTTATTATGGTCATAATCATTGTTTTAGTCAATGAAAGTTCATCCTAATAATTTAAGGAGGGATAAAATAACTAATCTACAGTTTAAACTACATAAATGATAAATCAAGCACAACTTGTCTTTTTAAATACCAAAAATAGTCAGCAGTATGAACTTTGTAAAACATCAAACCAACGGAGCGCTAATGCTGTTATTGTGACCAATTGTCAAGATGGGGACTCGGTTTGACAAAAGAAATCTCCATCTCCATGGATTAATGATTTCCTACTTTCATTTGTGAAAAGATATAAATTGGCGATTATTGTTTGCTCCGTAAAGATATGTTAATCATCCTATTCGAGTGAAAGAGTAATTCTTGCTTTTCCATTTTTCTTGTTGATATCAACAAATTATTATATTGCTCTAGAAGTCTAAAAGGACATAGCATAAAACTATTCCACCATAAATAAATAAATATATATATATGTATATATATGCAATGTAATTCTTTCAAGAGAGAGTTTATGGGTTGCTGCATAACAAGAAAAAAGTTGCCTAAAGAAAAGGAAGAATTCTTAGGATCATGTAAGATGTCCCAAGCAAGCTGATCCTGTGCCCCTGTCAAAGCAATGTATAATTAAACATTTGAAATCGTTTAGCAATAGACATCTTTTCATCCTGTTAAGTTTTTTCGCCTTTTAAAAAATGGAAAAAGGAAAGGAAAGGAAAGGAAAGGAAAGGAGGCATGTAAAGTGTTGAACTATCCCTTCTTTTTTTTTTTTTTAATTTTTTGGATATGCACTATGTTTTTAAGAATAACAATGTCTAAAATTCGAAATTGGAATGTGGACATAGTGGTTGCCTAATCTCTTTCCTTTATTTCATGTTGGTAACGAAAGGCAAGAGAAAAGAGATATTGATCTACCTACTCCATTATTAACATCAAATAATACATTCCTAAGTTATATCTAACTTGGGAAGGTGTTAGAGCAATATTCTTATATTTTAGGACTAGCAGGTAAGCAATTTTAACTTTTTCAAGGAAATATCTTTCTTAAATAACTAGGCCCTAATTAACTTTTGCTTTGTAAAATCTTAAAAACTCTATCATCTTCTGATTGAGGTTTTTCTATTGTAAATTTTGTAGCATACATGTCTCTTGTTGGTGGACTCATATGTACAAAGTCCAACCTCAATAGTTTTGTCAAACATCCACCACTTTGCTGTTGTAATTTTGAATATTCTAATGATGCAAATTGTTAATGCATGTGGGCGGTGATATCTTGGCTGGAAACCTCTGTATAGTCTTGTGATTAAAGATGGACAAATAACCCAATAGAAATGGTTAAGTTTATGAAAAAAAAATCAGCATGAAATTCATAATACTTCATATAATTAATCTACATTTGATGCTTCATATCCTTATTTAAAAGTTGTAGTTGTCTATACGATTTGACTAATTGGATAACAACATATAAGGTCTTGAAACCTAAGGTTTCTAAGGATGTAACTCTATCATGAATTGCTAGATTTATTGTCAAAATGCAAGGATGCTCTAAATCGATAACCAATGCCTGTTCGTTTGTATTGCACAGTTTGGATAGTAGATTATTTGAGATAATTTGTTGAAAAGAATACTGTAGCACTTTTTTGATGTGGTGTATGTGAGATAAAAATGTAATTGGAATTTGTGTCGATGATGCAAGTAAAATTTTTAGATAAATAAGAGCAATTCAAACAAATTTGACTACTTGGTTCCATAAGGGCACAAAAAAAAAAAAAAGGGCGTGTCTTATGTTATTTTCTAGCAAAAAGGCTATATTTCTTCGGCAAAAGTGTTACAATTTAGAGAGTAGACGATAATTTTAAAACTTCAACAGTGGGTATACCTTTCTTTTTTGTGTGCTCATCGTGTTAGGGCACCAAAAATTCATCATTGTTCATTTACAAAATCTAAATTTCATGTTTTATATGGCAACTGGAGTGCTGCAGATAATGAAGTGGTGGATCAAACACTGGTACACTTGAAAACTTCTAACCTAGTGCACCTTTCTACCTGAATGGAGTCACACATCATCCACACCACATTATATTGTAATTTGTAATTATCATACAAATTTGGTTAGGCAAAAAGTTAATTTTGGTCGGTAATAGTAGGTTAGTTTACTGTTTAGTTATTGAAACTATGACTTCATATAAAACAACCTCAGTTCCAGGGAATATGTAGGTATTATTTTGTTCATTCTCTTTTCACTACCATATATCTAAAGCAAGTAGCTTTTGGCCTTTGGGTAGGTAAAAAGAAGGATTTTACTGCGTCACGGAAGGCAGTTTCGTTTTCCACTCACAGCTTACCTGCCTAACACTTCAAACTCATTGTGAGAACAACTGATCATAATGGGGCACAATCCAAAAAAATAGCATCTAATTCCTGCCTTTTTGTTTGAGCCGAACTTCATATATGTGCACATAAAGTTTTCTTATGTAGCTAATCTTGATGTCCAAAGTCTTTTTAGGATGACCGGATAGAAAAGCCAATATATTTTTTGTGCCCTCAAGCCTTTGTTTTAGTGGTGAGAAAGATTTGAAAGGAAGGTGTGAAGATACCAAGATTTGAAGGTTTTGATCGCTATTTTCTAGAGTTTGTGTAAAAAAAAAAATACTGTAATGACTTGATATATATATAAGGTAAAAGCGTGATTGAAAAATAATTCACCAAAAAACATATAGTTTTTAGACGGAAAAATAGCAATTCGAACATAGCAAATACGAATAAATTGTATTAAGTATTTGAGTTTATCATTATGACAGTCTATTCTTTTCCAAATTCAGAAAAACATACTCTTGTGGCAATAATCGCAATTAAGATATCCTTGGTAGGTACAATGATACGAAACCAAATAGAAAATAAATAAGTAAAAAAAAAATGAAAACTATGCCGTGGAACATACTTATAGATAACCATGGGTTGGTTCTTTAGAACCACATAGTCAATGGTGGCCAAATTCCTCTATCGTACGTAATCCCCAAATTTCATCAAAGGTTACTTCAATTTTCAAACTTGGGATTCCAGAAAAAATGGTCTGGTGACAAAGACGGCCAATGACCAAGTTGTAGATTTCTTCCAAACCAAATCAAGAAAATTATTAGCAATGTTTTCAGGGACGTGGGTTCTCCTCTGGCCATATTCTAGTGACATTTGTCAACAATAAAGACATTTTTTATTGTAAAAAAGTATATGTTATTTATTTTCTGTCTCGTGTGTGTACGTGTGAGTGTTTCTTTTTGTGTTTTTTGTGCGTGTCTGTGTGTGACAAAGGAACCTTGTAACAATGCTGTGGTGTGCAAAATGTGTATATATATATTGGGTTGGTGTTAGCAAAGAAAATGGAAACACTTGCTACACGGTTTGAATATTGTGTTACTTATGGGCTCTTGACATCAAGAGACAAAGTCAAGAGACATTAATGTCTTAATACTTCTTGCAATGATACAAGTTTCATTGACTAGTGGGATAGAAATCATTAAAGAATTTATGATGACAAGTATCTTTTATTGTTCAATGTATTCATTTCTCTTTTCCTATTAAAGTAGTGATGGTATGCATACAGGATGAGAACTTGTGAAAAACTTGTGTAAAGTTGTATGAAATATTGATGGATTTATTTCTTTCAACATTCACGTGTTTTGCCACATTCTACATTCAAAGATTTTCCTCTTTGCTGATCAGATAAGTCAAATATGTCGAGCTCTGGTTTTTGCCACTTCTATTGTGGTATTGGTAAACCTCTTCTGCAATACCAGTGAAAAGATTTGATGTGCAATGACTATTGGATTGTTAAAAGCAGTTAAATCTTCCCATTCAGGAAACCTGTAGAGAAGATTTTAACATAACTTACCAAAGACACTTTTTATAGGGATCAATCTTTTTTACTTGGGGGAATTTGTTGGTTTAATTACCTAGATTCTTCTCTTTTCCATGAGAGGATGCTCCATTTATTCCTGTATAAGCTGAGCCAGGAAAGAAGCAATCAATCTTGCTATTACTGTGGCTGAATTTTGGAATCTGGTTGGAATTCTAGTTTGGTAACAAGGTCCACATGGTGTTTTGATTGAGAGGAGACTAAGGGGGTTTGGACTAGATTAATTATACGTTTGAATTCCAAGATACAGTTCAATGGTCAATCACGAGCTTTGAGCTTGGAGACTACGACATGAGTCATTCTTAAGCATCATTTGGCCAAAAATATTAAAGAAGAAAAAGAGTTTAGTATGAACGTATCACCCCCAAATCACCAATCATTGTCTAAGCAACTTATAATATGTAGTCGAAGTTTTTGGTCTAACGGCCAAAGTTGAATTTCCAGAATCTAGTTCTTGGATAATTTGTGAGTTTCTTTTAACTTTATATTCCCCATTAAGTGTGTAGCAGTTGTAATTTCAGTGAGTTTTAATTTGGGGTATTAATCTACCAGTGGTTAATTACTTGTAATTTTATTTAACAAAAACCCAGAATGACAACTTGAACGAGTTATAATTTGGTATATTAATTCTATAACTGTGGTTTATATAATTTCATAATAAAAATAATCGATAATTAGGATGTTTATGGCAATGTTAGGTATGCAACTTGGGAGATAATTTGAACAAGTATTCACTTTTACTTTGAATTACTTAATAATAATACCTCTTAGTTCCAACTCTCAATTTTTCCCTCTCAATGTTTCATTAATACACTTTCCATGTATTTCCGTACTGTGGTCCGTGGAGGAATGCCGTTGATTGGCACCACTGATTGGCATATTTAACATTCTGTAGCAATCTAGGCAAACAGCTTTCGTAGCTCAGTTGGTTAGAGCACCCGTTTAGTAAGCGGGAGGTCTTGAGTTCGACTCTCAACGAAAGCATCCATCGTTTTGTTGCCTGTGCTTCTTAGCTCTCCCCAGTCTCGTTCTCAACCGCATTTTTAACAAGCTTATGGCCATATGCCAGCCCAAAGATTTATTCAATGTTTTTTCGCCCAGTAACAACGTTAATGAAGTGTTGCTTCTTTTCGTATGAAAAACTTTGAGTCCGTTTGGATTTCTTGTTTTTGGGGCTGTTGGTGAAAAACAGTATTATAGCATTGTAGATGTGAAAAAAATGGTACTATAACTGTTATTGAATTCTTTTTCTTTTTATTTTCTATTTCTTTTTTATTTTCTTTTTTCTTTTCCTTTTTCCTTTTCCTTTTCTTTTTTCTTCTCTTCCCTTTTCTTCTCCCAACCCCCGACGATCAGAAAATTTTTTTCCTCCTCCTCCTCCCCTCCCCCTCCTCCCTCCCCCCTCCCCCCTCAGCCTCCTCCTCTCCTCCCTCCTCCCACGAGGAGGGAGGAGGGAAGAGGAGGAGGGAAGAGGAGAGAGAGGAGAGCCTCCTGTCACCATGACTAGAGGATCACGGCCTGGACCGAGAGGGATGAGGGGGGCTTGGGAGAGAAGAAGAGGGAAGAGAAGAAAAAAGAAAAGGAAAAAGAAAAAGAAAAAAGAAAAGGAAAAAGAAAAAGAAAAAAGAAAAGGAAAAAGAAATAGAAAAATTATTGTGGTTGTTTTTGGAGCTTTTTTTGGAGTTGTTTTTGGAGCTTTTTTTGGAGTTATTTTTGGGGTTGTTTTTACTGTAGCATTTGGGGTGTGAAAATAATTTATCAAAAATAGGGGTGTCGCGCCCCATTTTTCGAATGGTGGAAAGGAGATGAAGATTTTTATTTTGGTTTTTGAAAAAGAAAGGGAAAGGGGTCATGGGACTATAAAATGCGACGATTTGGACCCAAAAACAAAAGTCTAGAAAAGTTTTAGAAAAGTTTGAGTCGCCACTTGTATGGAGTTTAGGTCACCCAAAAGATTTTATTAATGAAAATAAACAAAGAAAACCCTTTAGACTGCATCTTTGAAAACTAGAGAAAAGGTTCTGGTCACTTGAAAGAAGGGAAGGCAAAGATTCGATGTTACTGCCTCTACACCCTTCTAACCTAGCCAAAGCTAGTTGCAAGATTTAGTTGAAAATTTCCTAATTCTAACTTTAAAATTTATCACATTTGATGTTGTCTATATGGATGCAAAACCTAAACCTAATGTTGATCGAGAGGGCAAAATGTCTCCTGAGGTGTGATTGAATTGATCACATTAGTTGTGTCATCCAATTTTGATCCTCGAGGAGGTCACTAAAAAATGCAAAATGATGAGACTCGAACAAACGAAAGTAGGGTTTTCAAAAATGCTATTTTATAAAATATCAAGAGAAGAGAAATCGATTTTGAAAAGATCAATTTTAAGTGCAAAGAGGAACTTGGATTTCCAAAAGATGCAATTTTAAGGAAAATGAATTTTTGACTTTGAATTGCTAAATATGAAGAAAGAAATTTGATTTTTTAAAGAAGAATAATGCACATGAATGTCCTAAAGAGGGATAATGCAACATAATGGGTGCGGGGGACTAAATTCGCGACTTTAATTCTTCCTTTTCATAGAAGGAAATAAAAGCATGCTAAGGCTAGGGAGCCATACTCGCTCTTTTCCCTATTTCAAAGGGTAATGCCTTAAATGCACTAATCTAAGAAAACTAAATGAGATGTTTCAGCATAATGGATGGGAGAATAGTAACATGCAAAATGGAAAGAAACGCTAAAAGTGAAAAGTGTGAAATTTGTATCTAATGCATGAACGGCGCTTTTAAGGGTCTAGCATTGGACTAGCCCTCGTTAAAAAGGTTCTCACTAACATTGATTAGTGAGAAATTGAGGGAAGGCCACAACTAGCATTGGACTAGTGTGGTGACGTCAATATATTTACACAATAAACATGTAGACATGATAATAAAGCAAATAAACACATAAAACACATAAACACGTAACACATAGGCATAATGTCTAGATGCAAGGCCCTAGGAAAGCAAGTAAACACATAATCATGCAAGCATGCAAAATAAGCATATAAAACCTAATTATTACATTTGAGGGAAACCTAAATACATTCTAAGGGGAAGAAACTCGAAATAATAATCTAACTATTACATTTTCTAGACTAAATACACTTTTTACAAAATTAAACCTATCTATTACAATTTGGCATCCAAGGCCTCCAAATGATTTACCCAAAAATTAAATGACATAAATAAAGACTAGACATGAATAAAAGCAAAGGAAAACTTAATTTAAAACATGCAAAATCATGCAAAAACACATAATAAGCACATAATAGGGGAAAGAAGTTACCATCCCTTGATGTGAGGCCTTAATTGAATCCTTAAATGATGGGAATGATTATCTAAGACTCAATGTCAACAAAAGGGATCAAGGTACCAATTTAAAGGAAAAATCAATCAAAATTCAAAGAAAAGGTATCTAAACAGATTCTGCAAGTAACGTAGACAAGATTAGGAAATAGAGTAAGATTCTGGAACAAAAGAGCAGGAAATATCAACAGAATACAAAAACAGAGACGTTACGCGGACTAGAAACGCTGACGAAGCCACAACACAGGCAAAAAAAAGTAAAATCCAGGGGAAACGCGACCAACGCGGACTCACAAGCGTTTCTTCCCATCTTCAAAATATCGAAGATTGCTTCCAGCTTTTCGACAATATCACAAACAAAATCCTCGTGAGGCAAGGGATCTATTTAAAGCATCAAACATCATCATTCGATCATAAGAACAAACTAAAACGTAAAAGGCCAAATCTCAAGGATCGACATCATCAAATAGACAAAAGGGGAGGAAGAACTCGTAGAAACGCGGAGGTTACGCTGACCGGCTCAAATATCCCGCTTTCTTCACATCTTCAAATATTCAAACAAACGCTGGAGCGCACGCAAAGTAGTCCACGCAAGAGGTCCGCTTCTTCACAACTTCAAACATTCAAGAGGAACGCTGATCGTACGTAATCCGCAAGTAGTCCGCTTTTCACATCTTCAAAACGCTAAGAACATTTTTCCAGAAATTTCTCGTGAATCACAACAAAGATCATCACGTAAGCATCAAACGTCTGATTTTAAACGTAAAAACAAATCTACTAGCCTTACCAAGGCTTTATAAACACAACATGCTCATATAACAACTGATAATCATCATCAAATATCATAAACTAAAAGAAAAAACTTTTCAAGACCTTGGTTCCACCAAAAGGTCCAAATCTCAGATAATTTTACGATCAAAAAACAGCAAATAGAGTATAAGGATGTTACCTGAATCGGAAGTTTTGAATCTAAACAAGAGAAGAGGACAAAAATTCCAGGAATAATCTCCTCAAGTGTGAAACCCTAGCTTTTCTTTTCTTCTTTCTTTTCCTTTTTCCTCTCTAATTCCCAACCATTTTTCTCTGCTTTTTTCTCTCTCAAAGCTCTCCTAATTGCCTCTTTTTCTCTCTGATTTCCTTGTTAAACCCTAATCTAGGCTATTTATAGCCACCAAACCTAGAACTATGGTTTTGATATTCTTGGATGAGGTGAGCTAATCTTGAACGTTAGATGAGTTGTTGGGTTAGGGGTGAGTTGGGAATGTTTAAATAGGTTTCTTCGCTCAAGCATTGGAAATTACAGCTGGAAAAGGATGATCCCAGTTCGAAAACTCATTTTTTTTTTTTTTCGCTCGATCAAGTTACGGACTCATCCACAGAACTAGTCCGCTGCTTTTGACTTTTTTTTTTTTTTTAGAAAAGCCTACAAAATAAGAAAGATGTGTTAGAATATTCAAAAATGAATAACTAAACATTAATAGATAAAAACATAGGATAACAGAAGAAATAGCCAAAATTTGGTGTTCACTTGCCTTCTTTGTCCTGAAGTTTCAAGAAACTCGACAAAGAAATAGACACCAAATGCTTACCTGGTTTCACTGGTTGTATCCAACCATTGTAAAAAACAGAATGTTATGTTGCAAAATTTTCAAACTAAAATGCATAACGGACCAACTGTAGAGTTGCTCACGATCTCGACATGAGAATCAGGTCAAACGTAGTTCAAATGCAAATGAACTATGATGAAATGAATACTGAATCTTGTAAAATTCAAGAACGGGAGATTGAAGAGTGCCCGGCGGAGGCTGAGACTCACCAACAGGAATTTAAATTTGAAGAATGGGGATAGAAGGGTGCCCGGCGGAGGCTGAGACTCACCAACAGAAATTTAAATTGAAGAATGGGGATAGAAGGGTGCAGAGACTCACCAACAGAATTTAAATTTGAAGAACGGGATAAGGTGCCAGAGACTCACCAAATAAATTTAAATTGAAGAAGGGGATAGGGGTGGGAGGAGACTACCAACGTAAACTTAAATTGAAGAAGGATAGAAGGGTGCCCGGAGGTCGAGACTCACCAACAAAACTTAAATTGAAGAACGGGATAGAAGTGGTACCACGAGAGACTCACCAACGTAAACTTAAATTTGAAGAACGGGATAGAAGGGTACCGGAGGTTGAGACTCACCAACGTAAATTTAAATTTGAAGAAGGGATAGAAGGGTGCCAAGTCAGACTCACCAACGTAAATTTAAATTTGAAGAAGGGATAAAGGGTGCCCTACGGAGAGACTCACCAACGTAAATTTAAATTTGAAGAACGGGGATAAAGGGTGCCACGGAGGTCGAGACTCACCAACAAATTTAAATTGAAGTAGGGGATAGAAGGGTGCCGGCGAGGGTCGACAAAGCCAACGTAAATTTAAATTGAAGCAGGATAGAAGGGTGTCTGGCGAGGGTCGAGACGCAGCAATGAAATTTAAATTCTTTCCAAATTTAGACTATTCAGTGGGATTAGACCTCAAGCCTGAATGACTAAAATAAACTATTCAGTGGGATTGGACCCGAGCCTGAATGACTAGATATACTATTCAGTGGGATTGGACCCGAGCCTGAATGACTAGATGAAATTATAAATGCTGGATTGCCAGACTTTGAAAAATAAAACACAAGTTGTTCAAACATGATAAATGTAAAATGCCAGTAATGATGCACTCGATTAAATGGTGCAATTCTGATTTTTTGATTTTCTTGACTTGAAAAGTAAGTGATTGATAGGAACAATGACTTTTTTTTTTCTTTTTGCTTATTTTTCTTCTCTTTTTATTTCTTCTCTTTTTTTTTTTCTTTTTCTTTCTTCTCTTTTCTTTCCCTTTTTTTTCTTTCTTTTCGCGAATTGATGGATTTTGAAAAATTGAAGAGTGTAACTGAAACCTTTCCTCCTGGGTTGGAACAAATCCACATATGTTGCCATCGCCTTGATCTCAACCTTTTCCCAAAAAAATTAATCTTGAATGCATTATCCAAAATTGAGGCATTTCTCTCACAACAAAATTGCCCCAGTGTCAACTGAATCGTTAACCCTGCAGAAGTCATGAAATATTGACCAATTAGTCCATGGAAATTCAATTCCTCTCTCTTTTTTTTTTTAAATCATAAAGTGTAAAAAACTCTTGTGCTCATAGCTGTTGGCAATTAAATGACTAAAACGTATCAGAATCATGCGATAAAAAGCATTTATGAGATACTTATGTTCATGAAACATTACTTGCTCTCAAATGATAGGAAGTATTCATCAAAAAACAAGTTATGGATTGAAATAAACCATGCGATCTCGGAAATCCAAATCCTCATAAACCAGGCAAAACATTATTATGCAATTATTCAATTTGCATCAAGTACTCATAATGTTAAGCAAAAGAGAGACAATTATACCTCAATTTTAACAATTCAAGCTTGATTTCTCACTTTCACCAAATTTTGCAATCAAACGACTCATATAGTCAAATCAAGCTTGCCTTTTCCACGCTTTTCTCGATCTTATGGCTAAAAAAGGATTTACAAACCCATCTTCTTATTCAAATTGTAATAATGTCTTTGACGCCAAAGTCAACACTTTAGGTGAAGACTCCGCTTACCGACATATGCCTTCTTGCTCAAATAGTAAAGATGTCTTTGACGCGAAAATCAACACTTTAGGTGAAGATTCCCTGCTACTCAACATTTCACTTGTTCAAACCGCTTTGCATACTCGTAATTCAAGCAATCGCTTTTACGCGAAAGTTAACATTTGTAGATGCTAAACCTCCGGTTACTTAGTACTAGAATCATTGGAGTAGAATTTTAACTCTCACTTTGTTGCTTTTTTTTTTTTTTTTTTTTTCCTTTCTTTCTTTCTTTCTTTTTTTTTCTCTTTTTTTTTCATCAATTGAAAAAAGGATCATTTGCCAACAATATCAATCATTTTCTTGTAAAATCCAATAAAAGAAGAAATCTCATTTAATAGGAAAAAAAAATTGAGGCATAATTTTCCTATTTAACAAAACATACTTTCTAAAATGCCAAAGTCTTAATCACATAACAATTATTTCCGAGTAAGATGGAAAAAAAGGATTTTTCGATCACACCGCTTTTATTTCAGAAGGATGAAAGCAATTGCAACCAAAATTGGACATTTGCACCATTTTTTGAATCAAATTTTGAAAAATAAATCAATTTGTGAGGCAAATGTGCAATTTGGACAATGTTTTTTTTTTGTTTGTTTTGTTTTGTTTTGTTTGTTTGTTTTTTTTTTTTTTTTTTTTTAAAAATATAAACCAATATAGGCACAAAAGAAAAAAAACCAAATTTAAACAAACATATACCTCCCTATGGAGCAATTTAACTAAAAATATTTCTAACAGTTAACCTATGTCGCAAGATCAAACATAAAAAAGTGAAATAAAACAAGAATGAGATAAACCGCAAATCGTGGGATAGGGTCGGTCATCCCCCAAATCCACCATCACCTCCGGTCTCTTGACAGTGCCAAAGCGAATGTCAAACACGCCACGCTTTAAGAAAAGAATTTGAAAAGAACTGGGTTATAACACCTAATAGTGCGTATGAAACCCCGTTTTCCCAGATTTTTTCGAAAAGGCACTTGTCCTTTCTCAATTAATCAATTTTCAAAATGATTTAATCATACGCCTAAACATGACTCAAAATGAAGCTTGGTCTCCTCAACTTGACCGACGTCATTTGTTCCCCGCTTCTGCAAAAGAAAAGACATGGTGAAAAATAATGATGACGCCGCCACCGCTCTCCCTTTATCTCAAATACCCCGTAAACATGAGTTCTTGACGCCGATGGCGTGTCATGAATTTCTTTTGTTTGACCGGCAGACTGCTCGTTGCTCCGCTTGCTTCAACCCATATCACCCATACCTTCATGGTAATTTAAGAGGATTGTCCTTTAACGAAAATGCCCTTTTGATGAAAATATGTGCAAAAATTTGTGCAAAGAAACAATTTTATTTTAAAATGACATCATGACCATAGAATGAATGCTAAACATGACACTTTAAATCAAAAAAAAAAAAGCCAAACGCCATGAAAAGTATTTAAAACAAAAGCGCCGCACTTGACCCTTTGATATCATCTCCTTGAATTTATTGACGGCAGGAGTGTTTGATATAAGGTAAACCCCGATAAACGTAATCACCGCTTCCCTTGTCCCAGAACTTTTCCTTTCGCTGTTGTTTTCAAAACTTGCCTTAGTACCCTTCGTTTGTAATCAAGTTGACCGATAAAGTAGTATAGTGAAATGGACGACTTAACCCCACCTCACACTTAAACATGTTTGTTAAAATGGTGGCATCAAGAGACAATCCCTTCGACAAAGATCTCAGAGGGAATGTATTTTGCATCATTTGCCTTTGATTGAGAAAGTTCTCTTCAGAAATTTTGTAAAAGGGTGGAAGTCTCAGAACACTAGGGTTTTGTGTGGGTTTAAGGGTAAGGTAGGTTTAAACTTGAATGCAAAAAATTTTTCTTTGTAGAAAATTTGCCCCGCTTTGGTCTTCTTCCTTTTCTTTTCTTTTTTTTTTTCAAAATACAAAATTGCCCCAAGTGGGGTTTGTGATTCTCAAAGGGTTTGCTAAATAATTAACTGCTCTTTGTAGGCTCAAACAGAGAACTGGGTTGAAGTGTTTAAACTAAAAAAAAGTGTTGGTTTTTCGACCACTTTTACACAATTTCTAAAGAAACCTTGCTCAATCATATGAAAAATCTTTACACATGTCTGAATTGATTGGTTGAGGAAAAATCTGTCCATCCATCTTCATGAGAACCAATGCTCGTCCCGGTAGCACCTTTGAATAATGAACTGCCCTGCCAATTTGGAGTTTAATTTCCCTTAGCCTCTTCTTGTATCGGAAGGATTCGCTTCAAAACCTTGTCCCCCACTTCGAACCATGCGAGGTCTAACTTTCTTGTTATAAGCTCGAGTCATCCTCTGCTGGTAACATTGCCCATGACAAATGGCATTCAACCTTCTTTCATCGATCAAAAGACAGTTGCTCGTGACGTTGCTTGGTCCATTCAGCCTTCTTCCCAATCGAAGCCCATTAGAACGCGCAAAGATGGGGTTTCAACTTCAACAGGTAATACCGCTTCCATCCCATACATGAGAGAGTAAGGTGTTGCCCCAGTAGAAATCCTAATTGCAATTCTCCATGCCAAAAGGGTAGTTTCTCATGCCAATCTCGGTGTGTTTCGATCATCTTGCAAATGATGATATCCAAGTTCATGAGATATCAGAATTTTCGTCCACCAAATTCCAAAATGATGATGTCCAAGGTTCAAAGGTTTTTATTCATGATCATCCAAGAGCAAAATAAATAAATGTGTGAAAATAAAATGAGTGGACCATAACTGAAGGACAAAAGGAGAAATTTCATTTCATTTGACAAAGAGCAAGATAACAGATAATACCATGGAAGCATAATTAAAAGCATAATTTTAAACAAGCAAAAAGGTGAAATAACAAGTGCATTGTTTTTGAAGAAATGATTGACGTCAAAGCATGATTCATTTTTCAAGGACAACCCCTCGATTTACCAAAACCTCCTCAAAAGTGCATAATCGGTAGCCCGCTTTGTGCTCTTAAGGAATCAAGGAAACTCCACATTCTCCGTAGGGATTGGTGTCAAGGGTGACCCCACAAACAGTTGAGATAACCTTGTCTCTATATCATCATCAGACCTTTCCTTAAATGATCCAACACTATCACCTCATCTTCTTCCTTAATAAACTGAGCATGGTCAACAATTTCCTCCTCCACACTGATCATTCCAACGACGTTTTTATGTTCCGGGAAAGGGTTTCTATTGACGTCTTTGCTCATTCTTTCTTTTCGTAACTATATCCCCTGCATCCACCATGTCTTGAATTCTATGCTTCAAGGCCCAACAATTAATCGCCGAATGACCCGGCTTTAATGGTAAGCTTGATGGCATGGGATCATACCCAAGCAGGGGTCCCTGGGATACAGCTTTGGGAGGGATAGTGCCAATTTTTCCAGCTGCCTTCAACCTGCATAGCTAGTCAATGGGCGGCCCAAATTGGTGAAAGTCCAAGGTTTTCTGATTTTGCATTTCATTATGCTCAAAAGAATTTTGGACAGATTTTGTGGGCAGATCTAGGAGCATAGTTCGACGGGGGAGATAGGTTGGGAAGTTGAAAACAAAGGTCGGGGATCCAAATGAATAGGTCCAAAGGGGGCCTCCCAGGCAAGGTGATAAACAGTCATGGTGAGTAAGGTAAGTATGCATTGAATTGGTGGGTGACTCCAAGCTCAAAAGCTGGCTATGATCCCACACAAAGTAGCTTCTCATTCATTCTTTTTTAAATGGGAGTTTCCTCCCACCGCCATTTTGCCCTTGCAATGCTTCCAATTGTCGCTTTGTATGGTCACATTGACAATTTTTTCAGCTTTTAACAAACTCATCATACCTCCAGCTTATTGACAATTGTAGCGAAAGAACTCCCGCCATTCAAAATCTCTTCAAAATATGGTGGTCATGTCCTTGATGAAAGTACTAACAATCTCTTCTTTCTCACTGGGAGGTTCAACTTTAGCAGCCAACCTTTCTCCATCGCGCATATGACTTGTGATCTTCTGAGGGTCTCCTTTGACTCCTTCCAATGTTGTTCGTGGTGCCAACTCACAATTGAACTCATACCGCTTCACAAAAGCTGTTGACAAATCCAACCAAGTTTTGATCTCTTGAGATTTCAGGTTTGAGTACCAGTTCAAAGCATCCCCTTCTAGGCTCTCGGGGAACAGACGCATAGGCAAGTTCTCATCATCCACTGGTTTACCAAGTTTGTTGGCAAACATTTTAAGGTGCATCTTAGGATTCCCGGTACCATCATACTTGCTAAACTTGGGGGTCTTGAAACCCATAGGTAACTGGACGTTAGGAAATAGGCACAGATCATCGTAATCCAATCCACCATGTCGGTTCAGACCTTGGTTCTTTCTTATAAACTCCTCAAACCTGTCTAATCTCTTCATCAGATCCTTGTCGACTGGCATGACAGGCTCATCTATCTCTGGCCTTCCTTGAGAGGCAATGTCCCATACAAAGGGTTCCGTGGTGTGAAGATGAGGTTTGGTTTGATTGGGAGGTATGTTTAAGGTGATCTGGGGTTGAGTATGAGGGTTTGCCTTTTTGGTTGGGCTCATCAAGACATAGTCGGTGAGTGTATGGAAAACTGGTGTTGTGGTGAGAAAAAGCAATCTCATGAAGGTTAGGAATAGGTGGAACAAGAGTGGTTTGAATATTGGTCGGAAAAAGGGGTGGATTACTTGTCAGCGGGGGAATGCTAACAACACGTTCATGGTCATTCGAGGTACCACCTCCACTACTATTGGCTACCAATTGATCAATTACGCGCCTTTGTGCGGCCATCTCGGTGCTCATCTCATTAAACCTTCCTAGTACTTCACTTAACTGAGCTCCCAAGGCAGCAAAGTCCGGCGTAATAACCAAAGCATTCCTATCCTTCCGGTAACTCATGCTTACTGGCTGCTTTGAGCTTTTGCTTTTAGATCGGTAACGATGGGGCTTCATGAAACTATTTTAAAAGTACCTGAGTGGGAAGAGAAGCACACTTTAGAAGCTTATTTCCAAAGGGGAGCTGCAGAGATTTATTTGAAAGAAAAAAAAAAGAAAAAGAACGAAGTTAGTGATTGCTTATATAATTCTGATGCATGTCCTAGAGGAGGGCCCTTTTATGCCAAGGGTAGGCCTAGCATGAAAAATGCAATCCTCTTGGGTATGCACCATACAATACCTGATGGGTCCGATCACTCTGTTGATATGGGATTAGCAATCGATCCACAGGGTTGACCAAAAGAATATGCATTGTTTGGCGCATTATGAGGACGAAGTTCGAATGGATTCATTACTTTAACTGATATGTGAAGAGAGGTTAAAAGGTTAATTTAGCATGAAAAGGATTATTCTTGAAGGAATCGTAGTGCCTTGACTAGCATTGAGGGAAAAATGGATCTAGTTCAAATGGATTGGACGGGATTGATGGTTTACCCAAAAGTCGAATGGGTTCATTGCTTACCTGTAACTCCACATCTCCATTTTATTTTCAACACACTAGCTCATAAGCCTTCTAAAATCAAGATTTGGCCTTGATAAAAATCATTATCTCAACAATGAGAAATTATTTGTGACTTTTTCGATTTAGTGTCCTTATGCATGGGATTTTACCAACTTTGATAAAATGGCCAAAAAATGATTATTAGAGGTTTATATTCTAGCATGTGAAGGTCATTCCATATCTTTGGATGTCATCATAGAAGGGATCGGACCCTACCTTACCTTGTGCATTACCCCTTTGGATGTTACTGAAAATATAAACATGCAAGTCTCATTGGATTATATATCCGAGACACAAGGGTGGTTTATTCCTAACATGGGATTCCCTATGCGGCATTCCCTCTATGGTTTATGCATGATGCCATTTTATTAAAGCAAGTAAGGATGCAAAATGAAACATGGCCTATAGGAACCTCATTTGAACGCCGAGGTAAGCCTAAAAATGATATGCAATTACAACTTAAATGCAATAGATATAAATTCAAACGTGCAATAGCCTATCTAGTAGGATGGCTTGTCTTAAAAAAGTGCCAAGACTCTTATTTTCTAGAGTTTGTGAAATGCAAGAAAAGGGAGGACAACGAAAGGTTAGTTTAATCAACAGATATCACATAACACGTTGGAGCAACAAATTGCACAAAAATAAAGAGGGGTGGAATCCCTCCTCTCGTGTCTAGTGATCCTTAATAGGGTAAGGTAGACTCTACCCTAGGCAATTCTAACATGGATGCATGAGGTTGGACTCACTAATGCATCTAGACTTGATAAAGGTTACAGGCTCCCAAACCTTCAGACCAAAAGGCAAAAGGTTATCAATCCAAATGCCTCAAGTCGGTGGTTCGAGTGATCCCCTAGACATTGCTACGTGCACGCGCCACATGTCCAAGTGGATCGATCCTAATCCTAATAGAAGAGTGGCGACAAGCCACTAAAAGTAAAAAAAGTAGTGTCAAAGTAAAGTACATATGCACGTATGAAAGTGATTTCCTTTGAGAGGAGGGATTCAAATATCAAACATTCTCGAGGCTCTAGGGTAGATGCACACCCACCCCAAATGCAAAGCGCTGTACAAGTAAATAAATAATTCATTCATCATGTACGCGATGTGTAGGGAGTGATTGCACGGGAAAACCCTAAAAAAGAAAAGGAAAAGGAATGCAACCTAAAACATCCAAATGTGATATATAAGAAAGTTAGAAAAATGAAATAATTAACTAAATCAAGTGCTCTGGACCCTCTTAGGAAAATCCCCTGAGTCGCTAGTCGCTACCATTTTTCGAATGGTGGAAAGGAGATGAAGATTTTATTTTGGTTTTGAAAAGAAAGGGAAAGGGTCATGGGACTATAAAATGCAACATTTGGACCCAAAACAAAAGTCTAGAAAGGGTTTTAGAAAAGTTTGAGTCGCCACTTGGTATGGAGTTTAGTGTACCAAGTCACCCAAAAGATTTTATTAATGAAAATAAACAAAGAAAACCCTTTTAGACGACTCCGGTCTTTGAAAACTAGAGAAAAGGTTAGGGGTCACGGTTGAAAGAAGAAAAGGCAAAGATTCGATGTTACTCGTCTCTAAGGCACCCTTCTAACCTAACCAAAGCTAGTTGCAAGATTTAGTTGAAAATTTCCTAATTCTAACTTTAAAATTTATCACATTTGGATGTTGTCTATATGGATGCAAAACCTAAACCTAATGTTGGATCAAGAGGGGCAAAATGTCTCCTTGAGGTGTGATTGGAATTGATCACATTAGTTGTGTCATCCAATTTTGATCCCTCGAGGAGGTCACGAAAAATGCAAATGATGAGACTCGAACAAACGGAAAGTAGGGTTTTCAAAAATGTAATTTTTATAAAATATCAAGAGAAGAGAAATCGGATTTTTGAAAAGATCAATTTTAAGTGCAAAGAGGAACTTGGATTTCCAAAAGATGCAATTTTAAGGAAAATGAATTTTTGACTTTGAATTGCTAAATATGAAGAAAGAAATTTGATTTTTTAAAGAAGAATAATGCACATGAATGTCCTAAAGAGGGATAATGCAACATAATGGGTGCGGGGGACTAAATTCGCGACTTTAATTCTTCCTTTTCATAGAAGGAAATAAAAGCGTGCTAAGGCTAGGGAGCCATACTCGCTCTTTTCCCTATTTCAAAGGGTAATGCCTTAAATGCACTAATCTAAGAAAACTAAATGAGATGTTTCGCATACGGGATGGGAGAATAGTAACATGCAAAATGGGAAAGAAACGCTAAAAGTGAAAAGTATGTGAAATTTGTATCTAATGCATGAACGGCGCTTTAAGGGTCTAGCGTTGGACTAGCCCTCGTCAAAAGGTTCTCACTAACATTGGATTAGTGAGAAATTGAAAGGGAAGGCCACAACTAGCATTGGACTAGTGTGGTGACGTCAATATATTTACACAATAAACATGTAGACATGATAATAAAGCAAATAAACACATAAAACACATAAACACGTAACACATAGGCATAATGTCTAGATGCAAGACCCTAGGAAAGTAAGTAAACACATAATCATGCAAGCATGCAAAATAAGCATATAAAACCTAATTATTACATTTGAGGGAAACCTAAATACATTCTAAGGGGAAGAAACTCGAAATAATAATCTAACTATTACATTTTCTAGACTAAATACACTTTTTACAAAATTAAACCTATCTATTACAATTTGGCATCCAAGGCCTCCAAATGATTTACCCAAAAATTAAATGACATAAATAAAGACTAGACATGAATAAAAGCAAAGGAAAACTTAATTTAAAACATGCAAAATCATGCAAAAACACATAATAAGCACATAAGAGGGAAAGAAGTTACCATCCCTTGATGTAGGCCTTAATTGAATCCTTAAATGATGGAATGATTATCTAAGACTCAATGTCAACAAAAGGGATCAAGGTACCAATTTAAAGGAAAAATCAATCAAAATTCAAAGAAAAGGTATCTAAACAGATTCTCGCAAGCAACGAGACAAGACTAGGAAATAGAGTAAGATTCGGAACAAAAGAGCGGGAAATATCAAGAATACAAAAAAGAGAGCGTTACGCTGACTAGAACGCTTGAGAACACACCACAAGCATGCAAAAAAAGTAAAATCCGAGGAACGCGACTCAGCCAGCCCTCTTCCCATCTTCAAAATATCGAAGATTGCTTCCAGTTTTTTGACAATATCACAAACAAAATCCTCAGAGGCAAGGGGATCTATTTAAAGCATCAAACATCATCATTCAGATCATAAGAACAAACTAAAACAGAAAAGGCCAAATCTCAAGGATCGACATCATCAAATAGACAAAAGGGGAGGAAGAACTGCCGTAGAAACGCGGAGGTTACGCTGCGTAACATCCCGCCGCTTTCTTCACATCTTCAAATATTCAAACAAACGCTGGAAGCGCATAAGTAGTCCACGCAAGAGGTCCGCGCTTTCTTCACAACTTCAAACATTCAAGAGGAAACGCTGATCGTTACGCCGGGTAATCCGCGCAGTAGTCCGCTTCTTCACATCTTCAAAACGCGAAGAACATTTTTCCGAAATTTCGGGAATCACAACAAAGATCATCACGTAAGCATCAAACGTCGATTTTAAACGTAAAAACAAATCTACTAGCCTTACCAAGGCTTTATAAACACAACATGCTCATATAACAACTGATAATCATCATCAAATATCATAAACTAAAAGAAAAAACTTTTCAAGACCTTGGTTCCACCAAAAGGTCCAAATCTCAGAATAATTTCTGATCAAAAAAAAGAAATAGAGTATAAAGATGTTACCCGAAGCTTTGAATCTAAACAAGAGAGGAGACAAAAATTCCAGGAATAATCTCCTCAAGTGTGAAACCCTAGCTTTTCTTTTCTTCTTTCTTTTCCTTTTTCCTCTCTAATTCCCAACCGTTTTTCTGCTTTTCTCTCTCAAAGCTCTCCCATTGCCTCTTTTCTCTCAGATTTCCCCTCCTTGTTAAACCCTAATCTAGGCTATTTATAGCCACCAAACCTAGAACTAAGGGTTTTGATATTCAGGATGAGGTGAGCTAATCTTGAGCGTTAGATGAGTTGTTGGGGTTAGGGGTGAGTTGGGGAATGTTTAACTAGGTTTCTTATCGCTTCAAGCATCGAAATTACAGAAAAGGATGATCCGAAGTTCGGAAAAATCCAGCCATTTTTTTTTTACGCTTCGATTAGTTACTGGACTCATCCGTAACTAGTCCGCGTTTTTGACTTTTTTTTTTTTTTTTTTTTAGAAAAGCCTACAAAAATAAGAAAGATGTGTTAGAATATTCAAAAATGAATAACTAAACATTAATAGATAAAAACATAGGATAACAGAAGAAATAGCCAAAATTTGGTGTCTACAAGGGGCTAAAAACAGCAATCCAAACGTAACCTTTGTTCCCAATAAGGTTTTTAAAATCGGGATTTTACCTTGGATTGTTTTTTACTTTGCAGGATCGGATTGTGGGATCGATCAATGATCCTACAAAAATAGTAAAAAAAAATTTTAATAGTAATTTTGATATTTACAATTCACATATATAATGGAACTAATGTACAACCAATATAATAGTATTATTAATTGAGGTTAAAATCGTATTATCTAAAATATTTGGGATAATCTAAAAATTAAATAAAAATTTTGGAACTACATGTGACATATTGTAAATGAATCTGATTAAACTAAAAATATTGTTCTTTCTCAATTTTGAGTCCAAATGCAATTACTGGACAAGGTAGTTGGAAAAATTGACTTTATGTACGTGTGTGTGTGTATGTGTATGTGTGTGTGTATCATTTAAGTATTTATTAATGAGATAATTAAATACCAATTTTTAAACATTCACCCATTTTTATAGGTAAGGAATTAGCATAATATAATTATGTGGTTTTAAAGTTTTTTGAATCTAGTTTCTAATGCAACAAATAGCAGAATTTTCTATATAAAATTATGATCAAATTATTAAAATTTTTATCATAATATCTTTAAATGGTAGAATCGTATCAAAATTGGATCGAAATCGAAAGTCATAATTCAGATCGTTGGATCATAAGATCCCACGATCCGGATCGTGATCCTTACAGCTAAGGTTCCCAAGCATCAAAGTGGCAAAAATAAATAAATAAGCAATTTTCTGTCTCTGTGTCTCTTCATGGTCCTTTTGAACCGTTTCTTCCTTTTCTCTTCTTTGGGTGGAGATACGGACTTCAAAACTCCTAACGGGTCTCTTCATGGTTCACTATTTCAACTCCCTGCAGCAGTCTTTAGAAAGGGAAAAAAATTACACTCATTAGTTGAGATGAAAGTTAAAACTCCATCAGCATAAGCTACAGATTGGCACAGTCTGGGGTCTAAACATTTGAACAATGACTAGTGCTCAGGTACACTAGCAGCAAACCTTTAAGATTTCATCAATACACAACTTTGCAAACCGATCCGACTGGAGGGATGATGTGGATTTAGGGTTGGTCTGAATATTGAGCAAATCCAGACGTTTTCTCTACTAAGGGCCGTTTGGTAACATTTATGTTTCCTATTTTTCTGTTTTTATTTGTAGATTTTGGCAGGCAAAAACAAAAAAACAACAAATAACGTTTGTTAAAATTATTTGTGTTTTATAAAAAAGAGAAACGTTTATGAAGATGATGAGCCTTGTTTTCAAAACATCAAAATTGTTGTTCTTAACTGTTTAAGAAACATTTAAAATAGAAACTCAACAAATCAGTATTTTAAATTGTTTCATTTCATCTTCACTTAATCACCATCATTTATTCCATCTATATATCTTAATCTACTTGACCCAATACCATCTAGTTGGGTCCAACCCGACGCTCCGTTGAAGCTTATAATTTGTTCTTACGTGGATTTCAACAAATCTAAACCCAATACAAGATTAAAAAAATTATTATTTTTAGTTAGACTTCACCCATTTAAAACTCATGTATGTAATATTTTATCTCAACTCATTTTTCTAGATTGAGTTCTATGCCAAATTGGGTTAATTTAAAATTTCTTGAAAAATCATATATGTTTAAGAATTAAAAATATTTTAGTTATATACTATAAGTAAAAAATGATATATTTATATATTTACAATACATATTTATTAATTATGTATTACTTCATTACAAAAATAATACTTTAAGATAAATACATTTTAATAAATATACAATTAGTTTGTTTATTCTTACTTATTTTGAACATGTATAAGTATTAAACATATGAAATATTTAATTTAATATTATTATTCAAGTCATATGTAGTTTAAGTTGAAATTAACTTGACCAAATCAATCCATAATTATGTGCTAACTTTAATATACATTAAATTTAAACTTCATTAATTATTTTCTCTCACACAACAATGATAATGTCTAATTAAACATAGATGTATTCCTTTGTTTCAAAAAATAATAATATTATGAACCAAACACGTTTATATTCTGTTTTCACTTAAAAACAAAACAGTTATTCTATTTTGTTTATACCAAAAAATAGAAACAGAAAAATACGAACTTTTCTAAACGGCCACAAGTTTCCCATCCCACTTTTAGTTTTTTTCTTTTTCCCCCAAACATTGGTGGTATTATGAAACTACACCAGGGTTACAAGAACAGTGAATCTGCTAAGATGATAAGCATCAAAGGACATACAAGCAGGCATCCCCACCCCACAAAAACGCTCGAGTTGAAAAATGTAAGTATTACAGACTGACACCAAAAATACCAAGAATTAAGAGAGTAACCTAATAAAAATGGCTAAAGATTTTCATTAATAAAGAATGAGTAAGAAATATTACAACAATGGCAATTACAGGTGCAGAAGAACTCTATTAGTCTAGCTAGAACTTTTCTTCTTTTTTGAGTTTCTCAATTCTAAGTCACTAAAGGAATATTTCTCAATTACGCTAGAACTAGGCAATTTCAATTGAAAGGTGATCTTTTGGAAAATCAGGGCCAACGTTTGAACATCTGCAAGAGCTCTATGAGCAGAGCCCATTAACGGGATTTTGAAAGTTTCCCGAAGGGCTTGCAATGATAGCTTTAAAGCTCCTTTAAATCCTGTTTGGCAACATCAAAAACCAAGTTAACTCATCAATTATGCAATGCAAACAGAAAATTTTACTCGAGAGAATCTGGGCATGAGCAGAGGGTGGAGGGAAGAGGGTGAAACCTTTGGACTTCATAGCTTCCCTCGCTAAGGGAAGGGTGTCAACAAACAGCCAATCTGGTGGAATCTCATAAGAGCACCTACTAAACTCTTCAATGAGGAAGGGAACGTCAAAATTACGAGCATTGTGAGCTATTAAAACCACAAAACCACCAGGTTTCTGGCGGCTTTTGACGTATTGCAGTAAAATGGGAATCAGCTCTTCCATCCTGCAAAAGGTTAACCAGATGAGGGGAAAGAAAAATATCTCCGATTGAAGACAAAATCCAGTCTTTCCGTTCACATTTTTCATGCTATTTTAAAGCTTCCAATTCAAAAGCTATCCAATCAGTAGTATTTATTTCAAAAAAAAAAAAAGCGTTTGATTATGATTTTTAGGAGTGTATCTACTAAAACTATTTTTAATGTACATAAAAGGTTTAAAATTCTGAACACTTACTCCCCTAATCTTAGTTTTGAGCTATTCATACATAGGCAAACCTTTGTTTAATGTTTTTCACATTGAAAGTTATCTTAAAAGCACCAAATTATTAATTTGTGGCACAAGCGCTTTTGAAGGCAAAAGTTACAGCAAGGTAATTAGTAACCCTCCTTATAATGCTTGATTGACTCAATAGAAAGTATTTTTCTTCATCTGTCCAAAGTACCAGTGACCAACATATAGAAACACACTCCAGATTTAAAAAAAATAAATAAATAAAGAAAACGGAAGAAGAAGAAAAAGGAATGCAACAGCATTTCCCTAACAAGACTTGGATGATGATCATTCACGGTTGCTCCAGATATAAAAAAGGTACGGCATGGTTTTAGAGAAACATAAAGGACCCATTCTTATTCTAGCAATAAGCCATGCCCTCATACATGGTTATACTACAGGCTGTTTTGGAAACAAGGCAACATGTATCTGATCCACCAAGACGACCACCATGCTTGCAAAGAGCACATAGTGACAATAACATTCCTCATTGGAAGAAAAAAAAGAAGCAGCTTCCATCAGGAAGTCTTAGCACTGAGGTTATTCCGATATTTTTCTCCATGGGAGTCTTGTTTAAAATTTTTAAACATGACTTACATGTAAAAGCAACTTCTTTAACTGGATTCTCATGATCACATCAAAACTTGAGCAGTAGATACTATAAACCCTATTTTCAGAAGATTATCAAATTTCCAAAATGTTCAGAATTGTGATTGACGTGAATGGAATAAAAATCATTAATAGGTTGAATTTACAGCAGATAAATGCTAGACCAGTGCACAATATAAGCTGAATGTAAACAACATGACAGGAAAATGAATAATAATTTAGAATGGAATACCTTGGAACATGAGGTTTGTTAACCATATGGGTTGAAATGCCATGTACATGCGAGTTTGGCACATAGCATTTGGGATTCACTAGAGTCTGGAAGGTGCTGTTTTTACCTCCAGCAAGATCCTGCAAAGCTATCTCAATAATCCGGTCCTCCGTTCTGCTGAACCCAGTAGTCTCAATATCAAAAACAATAAAACATACAAGTTTGGCAACTTCTTTGTTTTCAGCAATCTTTTGTCGAATATCAAGAATTTGGGTCCTCTCTACATCAGTCAATCTAGATTTATAGGTATTCAAATTAGTGCTTAAAGCTTCCTCTAATATCTCATCTTTTATATTTCCTTTGCTACTTAAACTATCCTTTTTTCTTCCTTCTGTTTTAGTAGTTATTATCTGTCTGCTGTACCTCCTATGCTGTCTTCCCTCAAGCCCATAATTACCAGAACCAAGAACCTTGATGTTAGAAGTGATTCCGGCCCTCCTCTTAAGAATGGGAAAAGTTTCCAGCCAAGAATTAGCCAAAGTATGAATCCTGTATCTTGGAAATTGTAACAGTGAGAAGCACATTGCAACTTTTCTCATCTGAACTCAAGAATTACCACACGATGATATCAGGAAAAACACTGGAAAGAAATGAATCGATTAAACCTGCAAACAAAGTGACAACTTGTATCAAGTTGCTGCATATATCAGTACAAATAGAACTCAACAGTGAGTCTAGAAACATACAAAATCTTCTAGAAGATGATTACAAGATGCAGAAAAGGCACAACAGGAACAGCAATGATTATTGCATGTTGTTTCTTAAGTCATCACTTAAATTAATGGATCAATAGTAGGAGAAAAACTCAATAAATTGCTAACATGGAAACAAGATTGTATAGAAAAAAATATAGGTCATACAAAGGATCTTGGAACACATTAATAATATTCATTAAATGTTCTCCCTTTATTTCAACATATATTCAAGTTCCCAGTAAGTGAATATAAACTTTTCCTTTTTAACATGTGCTGTATAACATATGCAATTCAATAAAATACATGACAATGATCATCAGCAAGAACATGTGAATTTGAAATTCTGCAGCGAACCACCAAAGAGAAGGTAAAGTTTTAGATCTAACAACAATTTCATAAACCAAAAGTTAGCCTGAAATGGAAATTCCAAAAAAGAAGCCAGTGAAACTTCAATGACTTTACAACTAAGATATGTCATGAACAGCAAAATCAGGATTTAGGACAACATCCATATAATCATGATTCTGTACACCCATGAGGCAGAAGAATGATTGAGATGTCCCAATTAAAACCATATGTGATTTTGAAAACATCTTTCATCTAGAATTGATAAATTGTTCTTCTGCTCATTCTTCAGTTTATTTCTCAACCAAACAGAAATTTCATCAAAAGATGAACTCAGATATCCAATGTCAAACCAAAAATCTCGAAGTTCTGAAATTCCACAAGTGACTTTCAATCCAGTCAAAATGCGGCTCATCTCAAATGGATAAACTAGTACAAGCAATTAGATATAAAGACAACTACACGCACATTTCGACACCATCAACTCTTCACTATCTACTTTTTCCCGTTCAGCTTAAGGAAAAAGCCCACAATCTGAAGTTGACCTAGTTTAAACCAACGAAACAAAAAACAGCGAAATAAATCACAAAGACAGCAACTTTGAACATATCACCATCAACACTACTAAAAATAAAAATCTCAAAATGCAAAAATATCACGAAATTATCGAATGACCATTCAATAAAGTTGCAGACTTCATCAGAAATTTCGCATGTGACAATAATACAAACATTTGGCAATCATTCTGCAACTGAACATACACTGCAAGCCCACCCCAGAAACGAAACCAATACATATTCAAATAAAAAAATTAATATTGAGTCCAAGATAATATTTTGCGCCCGACCCATTTTCAGAAATCGAGAACCAAATTCAGAAAAGTCATGAACTTGCCTGGGAAATGTTCCACTCGCAACAAAGCAGTCACTCATGTGTGGCCTACTTACTTCAGAAGCAGTAATATGGTTTATTGATCACTGCTACAGATAAGATAAATAATTAGTGGGTTTGAGGGAGGAAATAAGGAGAAAATTAAGGGAAATATGGATGGAGGAGAGATCTCTAAGGGGGAGAAATGGAGGTGGAAATCTTGAAGAAATTGAAAGGAAAGGAGACGTGGAGTGTAGAGTTGAAATTGGAACCCAACCGCCGTCCCCACGAACTGCGCATCATGTGGCCCGGATCCATTTATTTCGGGCTTGTTCATAAATAGTAAAAGGGATCCATGTTCTTAAACTGACTCGTTTTTGGTTCTTTCACTTCTTTGACGTATCTAAAATTTGGGGATAATTTCAGAAACCTCCCCTTAGGTTTCTAACATTCTCACTGTCCTCCCTTGAGGTTTTCAAAATTTTGAGAACCTCCTTTCAGGTTTCTAATTATTGCATCACTCATGGTGAAATGACTCAATTACCCTCAAAACTTATGAGATACTTTGTAGTTATATTAATGTAATTAGTGAATTCCTTATTAACATACATTTAATAGAAATAATTAGAACTGTTTGATGAACGAGTTGTTCGTGAACTTAGTTCTACTCAAATCGTACAAGCTCGAGTTTGACTCGTTCATTTAACTAAATGAGCTGAACTCAAACATTAAATGAAACTCATTTCTAAACAAGTTCGACTTGCAAATAGTTCATTTAAGCTCATTTGTACATTTATTCAAGCTAATATTACAAATTTTTCTTAGTAATTATGTAGATTTATCTTGTCTTGATTGTCTAGGATATTATTTTGTTTAAATATTAGTAATCTTCTTCTATTTGATGAAATTATTCTCATTCAATAATTAAATTGGTTATATTTTTAAGTTGCAAAATTATATAAAATATTTAAGTATATTTTAGTTTTTTTGAATTTAAACTCGTTCCTGTTCGACTTGTTTATATCATACGAGTCGAGTTCGAACTCGAGATATTTTTAATGAACCGAGGTCAAACACAATTTTCAACTCGTTACATTAATGAGTCGAGTTGTGCTCGCCTCAATAACTTAATGAGCCAAGTTTGAACACCAAAAACTCAGCTCAATTTGGCTCATTTACACCTCTAGAAATAATGATAATTTAAAATTCTGCTAACATTAATAATAAGGAATCACGAAAGGGTGCAAATATTGATGACTTTTTATGATTGATGATTGATTTATGTGAGTAAAAGCAATGGTTAAGACTTCAATTGTGCCCATGGAGTAAGAGAAATAAAGCTTTTTCAAGCATATATAAGAATTCAAAAGATTTGAAGAGGAAATTTGCTTTCAAATTACTGGAGAACTTTTGGTGGTTGTGAACATCTCAAGTCAAGATCAGTTTGTAAGATTTTTTTTTGCTCTTAAATTGTGTAAACTTTTATCATTTTGATGCAGATATTAAGATATTTAGTTCATAATCATACTTAATAGTGACTATGCATGTGAAAAAGAATGTCTTCAATCATTTCTGAGGTTTAATATGATTGATTATTAGTCATATTGGATATAATTTTCTCTCTTTGATTATTGGTAGTTGATTCATATATATATGTGTGTGTGTGCGCACGCGGGCTCTTGTATAGTGATTGTCCTGATTATTAGTTTCATTAGCCCAAAAAAAAAAAGGTAAGGAAGAGTAGCTGTATGACTACAAAACATGGTAATGATAACCATTTTCTTCATATTAAAGACAAAGTTAAAATAGATAAAATTAAACTTAACCTATGCAATTTTACTTAAACTACCTCACATTTGACAAAGTTAAAGTAGATAAGCATTTTTCATGCTAAATTAAAAGTATAAAACGAAACTTAAGGGCGGTTGTGGAGCAAGATTGTTTTCTCTCCCCAGTTACTAATTTTTATTATTTGTGCTTTTGAATTAGGGCTATTTTATTACTGGTACTTAGTCTTAGGGGAGGTTTCTAATATTTTAGAAAGCTCAAGAGAGGGGAGTTGGAATATTAGAAATCTCAGGGGAGGTTTCTAAAATTATCCCTGAAACTTACTATTAGTAGTTGCCTGTTTGGATAGCTAGGCGAAAATGAACAAGGAGGAGGGTGGATTCCTTTTCTTTTCTTTTCTTTTCTTTCTTTTTCTTTTTTGTGACCATAAGAGGATCGGGTCAAAAGTAATGTTAGAGGAAAAAAAAAGAAGTTCGGAGAGAAATAAAACACCATAGTAACCAAAAATTAAAGGAAACAAGTATCATATATGTGGTTTGGTTTGGTAATTTAGGGAGAATGAAGGACGCAAGAATTTTTCAAATAATAAATATTTCAGAATTTTTGGTATAGCAAGAATAATTCTATTTTTGGACAGAAGAGAGTTTTAAAATTTTCTGGTTCAGACTTCGAATCCTAAATAAGATGCATCAAATCAAACGGATTATATTAACGGATTGAGGTCCGATTGTGAGTCTCTGTGTTTGATGCGTGAGGGTCTAGTGATTACCCTTGGATATTCGAGCGTGGAATCCATCAAAGAGTAATACTACTATCATGGGAGCAGCCACATGAGAAATTGCATAGATCCGCTGGCTGAAATGGTATCGCCAATTCACAGCAATCATGAAATTCCAAGAATATTCTGCAACTCCTAATCAGTAACTTTCATGACATGGTGATGTAATCAAAAGCAATACAATACGTGTAGATTATGTACTGATGATATTAGAGGAATTAGCATGTCCGGATTGGAAGTTTTTCCCAGAAAAATTTCTACATTTTCTGGAATTACATTTTTCAATTACTGTTTTACTTTACATACATTAAATCGCTATCGTAATTTTTTTACAAAAACTCAAAAAACAATGCAATCCAGAAATGCTGTACGTTAAACAACAGAGGAAGAGGAATGGGTTGAAGTGGTATAAAAGGAGGGAATGTAAATAAAATCCTGAATTTCAGATTTCCCACTTACACTAGAAAAAGTTAAATAATTGATATAATTCTTTCTTTTCTATAAGAAAAAAGGGGTTAATGTTCTATATATTGACAGTGTATACATTAGTAATATTAGATGTATGACATATATAAAATATTTGAATTTTAAATTTAAATTATGATTAATTTATCATGTATTTAAATACGACAATGCAAAAGACTGTCCGTGTATAGAAAATTAGGCTGAGAAAAAAAAAAACCACCAAAGTGTAGGTTTAACACACATTAGACCAAAATATAAAAATAAAAAATGAGCGGTTTTGTTGATTAGTTAGCATTGGCAGTGGTCATTCATAATTAAGGCTCTCTAATCTTTCTTGGGTTAGTAGCCGCCACCTAAATTACATGCGGAGTGAAGCCCAAACTTCATTCTCGGATTTGTAAAGGCACAATCAATGAATGTTGGGCTGAGGATCCTAAACAACTTACCAACAAAAACAAGGAAAGAGCACCAAAACACAACATCGTAGCCCATACAAATGGCTTTTGGGCTTGCACTCAAATCACCAAATCAAAAACTTCAAATCATTAAGAACGTCAGGCAGCTCATTGGAAGAAGCTGCAAATACTTTGGAAGACATTCGTCTCGATTGTATAATTTGAGAAACAAGTTTATAAATATTATTCTGCTTGTATTATAAACATAAATTTAATTTTCTTTTTATTACACATATATCATATCGTAAAAAGTGTTATAATATTATTTCAAATAAATTTTCTAAATAATCTTATATCCAAACACATTGTTGGGGAATATTTGCAAAGGGAGAAGCACACGTTGATACCTTAACGAAGAGTTGTCCTATATTCATGCCACATTCACTACATTGCAGGACCAAAGCTGGATCTATGATCAGTGGGGACAAATCTGTACATTTAGAATTAAATTCAATTTGGATTATGTATTTGTTTTGAGTTCTTCTTCTTCTTTTGGCTTTAAATTTTTCTAATGTTATTACCTTTTTTGGTAGTGATCACAGTAGCTCCAAAACAATTGTACGTAGGAGAAACGTTTAAAAGAAGTTGGTGTTGAGGAAGGCAATGTGATTAGAGTTGAAAACTTCTCAAGATATAAGAGGGTAATGTTAAAGGATAATAGTAATTTTCAAAATTAAGAGGGGTAATTGTAAAAAATAATTGAAGACTTATAAAACTCTGAAACATGTCTTTCACTCTCACAAAGTTGAGGGAACCTAATTGCCCATCCTCAAGTAGAGGTGTCAATGATTCAAACTATTTGTGAGTAGTTCGATGCTTGACTTGACTCGAATTTATCAAATTTGAACTTGAGCTCAAGTAGCAAACCTAGTCAAGTTTGAGCTCTAAATGTTATGCCTACAAGCCTAATCTAGTTTTTTTTTTTTTTGGTTATTTAACTTCAATTTTCATATCATTTTATTTTTACATTTAGTTTTATATTTACAAAATTTTTAGTTTTTATTTTCTAATTTTTATTGATGGAATTGAATCATACTTCCATCTAGACATGTCTAATTTTTTAAAATCATGTTAATACCAATTTAAGTGTTTGGGCTTTATAATTACACATAGATTATTGAAAATTTGTGATTAGACTTTTTCTCAAATCAAGCATGTTCAATTGAGCTTGATTTTGAGCTCAAGTAATACTCAAGCTCAAAAACACTCAACAAATTCGAGCTCAAATTCCTCCGTTTATTAGTCGAGTCAAGCTCGAATACAGTGATACTCGAATTCAACTCAACTTAAGTTGATTACGGACCATACCCTCGAGACAATATGGCTTCACCACTAGGCAGAGTTCATGTATTTTTTGGTGTGTTTGTGTGTGTAAGAAGGAAAAAGGAGAATGGATATTCCTTCAACTTTGAGATATAAAATATAAAGTTTAATTTCAAAGGACTCCTTTAAGATGCGGTTCCGGGAGAGAAGCCTTACAGTTTCAAATTTAACAATTTCTTCAATTATGAAGGAGCGAAAATGTGAACAAGTTCTATAGGCTTCGTGGAATGCAAATTATTGTAATAGCTTCTTTCCTCCCTTAGATATCCTTAGCAAAAAAGGGGGGGAAAAAACTCACAAGAAAGCACCAAAAAACGAGTGAAGTATGGTGATGAATGAAGAAGCACGGTGGCACTGAAATGAGTGATAGGATATGAAATCTTGCTCTGTTAGAGCCAATCCTAATCTGACACGCCACTGACTTCTGGAGAAAAACAGTACCAGTAGTTTGAACATGCTTTTGGGAATTTTAATACCTAGCCATGTACCAATTTGTATAGTGATTTACCTAACCAATTACATTTGCTTTTTCACCTAACCAATTACTTAATGGTGCAGTGTTATGAATATATCTAGCCAGGTAAAACTGTCTTTCGAGCTAATCTTTCACTCTTCAACTATAAATTTGATCTAAGTCATTCAAAACTTTATAAAATCAAATCTTGGGAAGCAGTGTAGGGGGCAACCTTTGAGGTCTTAATTTTCTTGGGCAGACATTCATATTAAGCCTAACCAAGAAAGTACTTCTAAAGCTGTCAATATAGAGTAAACATGTACTGGAAACAAGATAAAGAAATTTTATGGGAATTTTTCCCACCTAAGAGTTCTTAAGTAGAGACAATATTCCCTGTTGATGAGGGTTTAAACTTAAACAATTCTACATTTCTACTACCAGGCGGCCATTTATTTTTATTGGGTCCACTTGCTCACCTAACAATGCGACATGGTTACATTTTTTCCTCCCTCAAACCTCCACCATTTTAGGCATTCCTCTTTCTGTTTTTGCTTCAACTTTTCTTTCTTATGAGTTTTATATAGCAACATAAGCACATGCTCCCATTGGAAAACTACCCCTAAAGTTGAAAATGAAATAACTAGGACTACAACAATGGATGAACATATTTGGTTTCTCTTTACGAACACACCATGGTGTGATGGCATGGTATGAAAAATTTAATGGTAACAAACTAACAATGCAAAAAAACAGGACCCTGCATTTAATAACCCCATGTTTCCACCTATCTGCTTTGTTTTGTTTCCTCCAACATATACTTCAGATACAAGTCATCTCAACACAAGACACACAAAATATCTTGTTTGTTTTTTTCTTGCATAAGGGGCAGTACTTGACCAAGCATGACAACTGCCAATGCCAAGAACCATCTTCCTGATTTAGGGACTAAATAGAATTATTATTGGATACAATTCATGGTTTGAGACTGATTAGAATTATTATTAGATGCAATTCACGTTCAAAATCCAATAATTATGTTGGCACTAACGTCAAACTGTTTTAGATGAAAAATTAAACGTACACATATATCGTGTTATTTTACACATAGCATACTTTTCACTTGCTAAAAAACATTAGAAATCTTAAACGTTTATACTCTATAACATAGCATATCAGAATTTCTTACTCCTTGTACTAGAGGTTCTTTGTCCCACAACCCATAACCCTAGTCAGCCCCCACCTTTCCCCATAGCATGCCTGCCTGTGCCCATTCATCCCCTCTAATTGAGACCTCCTCTAGGACCTCTACACCCCAAAAAAGAAAAGCAAAAAACATGAGGACCCTCTTGTTATAAGAAGAAAAAAAGAAACTGCCCAACTCATAGTTATTAGTGGAAACAAAATATATCTTTCAAGACCAACCATATCATCTTCTATTTCAACTCTACGACCCAAACCCCCTCCAAAAGAAACTCTATTTCCCTTCTCCTACCCAAACCTCCTCCATAAATAAACCAAGGCCAGAACTCTCTCTCTCTTTCTCTTTCTATCTCTCACACACACAAACTGTCTATACAGTTGGTAGGCTAGCCCTCGCGTGCTTAATGGGCAGAAAAGTTCTAAGGCTTTTATCAGTTCTGATGATTCTGTCCATTGTTTCATTTGTTGATCATCATGTTCATGGAGCAAGACATACACAGTTCTTCAGGGTGAAGCCATCAGTAGTACCCCATAATTATTCTCCTCCGAATTTCTACGGATTTTTGCCAAAAGGGATGCCCGTTCCACCTTCTGGTCCTTCTCAAAGGCATAACAGTATTGGGATGGATGGCTTTCAAAGATTTCACTGATGATCAAGGCCTCAATTTACAGGTTCTCACGCCAAAAGTGGTAGTGTTATCTTCTTCTTCTTAGTTCTGGATTGAGGTGAGGGGTACCAGTACTTGTAAATGTGAGTATTAATTCTTTCTGGCATTGTTTTGCACAACAGATATTGCTATTTTGCTATGGCTATTCTCAGCCAACTCAAGGAAAAAGTTAGCGCTGAGATTTTGCTAGTATCAAGGAGTTTGATACTCATACTTATTGTGTATAGAAGGACGAAGTAATGAAAATGGAGATAAGTAGATGATCTTTTTTTTTTTTTTGTTTTTGTTTTAGTAATTTTATTTCCTTTTCTTAACGAGATAAACGAACGAGAATACATGCCTAACATGTATATAATTTACAGAATCCCAGTGGTCATTTTGGGTTTTACTTCAGTAAAATGTGAGGGATGAATTACAAATCTTGATACCATCAAGTTATCAATCAATGTATATTTGCTGTTGCTTGAGGTATAATTTTCTTGCACTTTTATACCTAGCCATATAAAAATTTTTTCCTTTAGGCAATTGATAATAAGTCATCTTTATATCAATTTATATCAAACACTAGCAAATATTTATTAGTTTTGGCAGTGAAATATGTAAAATTCTGAACAAGGCATAACACATCAAGTGATTTTGGCACTAGAAATGTGGGTTTTAATTTGTTCAGACACCAGCACACCAATGCTATGAATCTTGAAATTTTTACAGTTTCTGATGCTTTTTTTCGGGCAAAAATACAATTTATATACATCTCTTGTACGTGTTGCAAAATCAAACCTTGCATTTAAATTGAAACTTCTGACATTTTGTTTAATGTAGAGTGTTTTCCCTTTTCTTTTTTTTTTTTTTTTTTTGAATCTGATGAGAACTATTGTTTATGTACTGTAAAGAATAAAATTTTGATAAAGAATAAGTTCCTGGAGAATTCTTTAACATAAGCAAAAGAAAAGACACATAGGAAGTTAAATAAGAAAGACATAGGAGGCAAAAGAAATATGGCATTAGTACGTTCTTTTAGTAATTAATCCCATAATAATTTTGCAAAATTATATGATAAATGCACATTAGGATGCACTTAAACATTTTAGTTTTCTTGTTATTATAATTATTTTTTATTTATTTGTTATTGTTTTTACTTTGTACCCTTTTCAGCTAAAACAGTAAAACTCGTATTAAAGAAATCCATTTTCACCGCGAATACGAAATCCTGTACATAACCAGGATGGATAACAATAGACACATCAAGGAACTTGTCAACCAATATGAAGACGAAGAGAACAAACAATTGACTAGTTTTCTTTCCATTAGATTATTGCTAGTGGATACTTACGGGCAGCAAATGCAACTTTATTTATTTTTTGTTTTCACTAATCTAGCTACTTATGAAAATGGTTATGTTAGTAAGTACATTTTCTTTTTTTCTTTTTTTAAGTTGCCAAATCTTTTTATATTTTATGCTGCACATATTTAGAGACTTATTTTACATCAGAGTACAATGACGAGACTATGATGGCGATGTGGCAATTTGGAAGCATTTCGGAGAAAGCTAAACGTTTGTGTTTTCATAAGGATCAATATTGTTGGATAGGGTCCTAAGGATATGGCGTGAACATGGGAATGTTATTATGTTGGAAACTTGGTTTAATGTCATTTTTGGTTTTTTCCTTATTGTTTAAAGGGTTTTTCTAAGTAGTCTGATGGGTATTAATCAGTATAACTAAATCACATTTAACCTACTATATAAGTACACAATTGAATGATTTTTGCACTAACTCACATTTATATACTTTCTCTATTTAATTCTATTTTTCTAGAATATCAATACCTGAACATCATCTTCCTTGTTTAAATAATAAGAACACCACCTAATTGCAAATCTTTGCAAGCAACAAATATTTAGCGGATTTAGTTGAAAATAATTGTTTTGAATATGTATTATATGCACCTCATACATAATCCACCAATTTTAGACACATTAATTTGTTAAACCTAAATGCCATAATTCTAGTACATGCTATTTCATTGCAAGACTTTTGGAACAAATCAATATCCTAAAGATTTGCATTTTTCCAAAATCTTCTTTGCTCTTTTATCCCTCTGAAACCAATTTCAGTTGCTAGTGGAAATTGTTCAAGGGTCCGGTTTAGGTGAGAACATAAAGTCTTGTAAATGTAGCTAAGGTTCTGAAGCCGCCCAAACCCTTGAAATCAAATAACAGTTGCCAAAGTCTTCTAGCATGTCTTTCTTGCTTACGACATCAAACATGTGGGATAATTTTTATAATGCCCCAAGATGTATTGTCAAAGGTCGTTATATTACAATTGAAATGTGCCTTCCACACCAAGAGAAAAATCAAAAGATGGGTTTGGTAAAAAACAAGGAAGTCTGTCCAATGTCCATAGGCATCTTGCAAAGCATCCAATTTTATATGAGAAATTTTCTCACAGTTCTGACTTCTGACAACATATGCCCCAAATCCCCACTTAGTAGGTGAGTTTGAAGTCCCCATGTTGTATTTAATCATTGATTACCTCTGATAAAGTCATCAACGAGGTCAACCCATTCAGCTCTTGCCTTCTGTCCATCTCCAAGCTAAACTGCCAAAACAACTACAGGGAAATCAAATAATTTAAGGTGACAATTGCATTTCCAATGCCTATTGTGAATTGGGTTTTTCTAGAGTGCTCATTCGGCATTCCTTTTTTCATTTGGCCACTCATTAGTACACTTAATTTATACCGAAATTAGTATGACATTGTACACACTATGCTTATGATCGACCCCCTTATATTTATATATTTTGTCTATTTAACTTCACTTATATATTTATCTTAAAGAGTGATCAGCAGGCACTTATGAGACAGATCTTATTAATTCAATGAATAACATATATCTGCATTTATTCAAGGATATGAAGAAGTCAATCCATTAATGTGACACCATCCATTAGATTACATGATAGTGAAACCGTCCATTATGTAATCAAGAAAGACTACTGCAAACAAGCATTGAATCCAGTATGATTTTGTAGATTAATTGGTTATCTAATACAGGGTGAAGTCCAGAGGAAATTGAATCCAGTTGATTATGACATTATATAGATCATGAATTGCGACAAGAAATTTAGATGGGCCAGATGATTATTTGTGTTGTTATTGTAATTGGTATTATTAAGATAGTTGGTCAACCAAAAAGGCATGATTGATGTCCTTTGGAAGGGAATATCGATATATCCCACTTAAATATCTTTAGAAAAGAAGAAGAAAATAATGGAGATAGCTAATGCAGCTAAAACCTCAGTCAGAGTCATAACAACTGTAGCTCACTTTGAATCAACCCAACATAATATTTGCAGTCAACGGATTAATGCACTAATGTCTGCTTCTTCACCTGCTGGTAAGCAGCATTTGCTTTTCTACTATAATAATGCAACAGAGAAATAAACAAAAATATGTTATGGTTCCATTCTATCTGCAGTGGAATGCAGTTCTGAGTCCTCCTTTATTTTTTTTTTTTTTTTTGAGTACTCAAAATTATGCAAGGAAAAATTCTAGTTTTAGTCCTCAGAATTTGAGCCATACACCAAGAAAGTGATTCCAACTGTTTCAATAGATAATTTTTTTTCACAACAATTATAAATTTTTTTCAGAATATCTTCAATTTTAACAAGAAAGGGGGGATAACTAGCAGTATTTGGTTAGTCAAAAGAATAAAATAAAATTTTTGCAGCATGAAATCAGATTATCTTTTCCCACGCTAACGAATTGACCCATCTCTACCCTCTTCTGAAATGATTTCCTAGTAGATATCAACAACTGAGTATCTTAATTTGACAAAACATAAATTATAGTTGAAGCTATATAATTGTAAGCAACAATGCAGAACATATGACAGCTAAATTAGTCAATTTGAATTGAAGGAGTCATGAGACCAGTAGATTTTTTTGTGTAAAGTAGTCGCATTTACTAAGAAACCGTATAGTTTAAAATTTTCATTTGAGAAAAGTGGACATTATTTAGGGAGGAAACCACACAAAAGTAATCAAAAAAAAAAAAAAATCCAACATGGAACAAGGCGTGCCAATACTGTTAAGAGAACATATTGGTAGCTTCCTGGTCTGACAAGTGACAACAACCACAGATGTAGACTCCAACCCTGCGCCAGATGGCAGGTTATTGTGAATAAAGCTCATTGTGTTTTGACTACAATCAATTATTTCTGTTCGTCAAGGAATCCAATGGATGCAGCTTTGAGGCATTTTCCAATATTGTACTGATGGATTAGGGAGAGAAGGTGAACTAGATTGAAGTTGAGATGCAAATCATTGGGGTTCTTTACTACAATTGGAAAATAATTTGCACAAAAGAGCAAAGTCTTTCATGTTTTAGTTTGTTTTGACTAATGCTCACAAGACTCAAATGGTTAGTGTTGCTTGTATCAATTGTCCTTATCAGGTTGGCATGGGGAAGAGGCTGAGGACAACATTTGTCTTCAGTGAAACTTTGGAGGCCATTTTGGTACAGCACCCAAAATTGAGGTACAAAAGACATTGATTCTCCCAGAATGGCAGGCTATATCGACTAAAGCTAAAGGAGATTGAAACAAAGACCAGGCACAGAAATTCTCTCCACAACTACAAAAATTGGAGGACTCTTATATACACTACAAAATACAACAGTAAGTGTGTGAGGGTTAAGTCCCGAGAAAAAATGAAACAAGAAATAAATAATAAGAGAAGAAGAAAAATAGATAGGAGGGGTGTTAGAGGAAAGGCAGTTTGGCTTCCTCCCACCGATGTGGCTGAGCTTGGAACCACCAACATGACAGCTAACAAAAAGTTGAGATGGAGAACTTGCATTGCCTGCTAAATTTGTGAAGATGGTGAAACATTTCCTTCTGACCTTCGGGCAGTCTGGCCAGAAACTGACGCCTTGTCAGATCCGCGTACATTATATCTCTCATAAACTTTTTCACGGTTCTCTGACCACCAAGTCTCTGCTTGATGCTCTCCAAATCTCCTTCGACTGCAGATGCAATTCCGATGTCAAATGTTGAGTAAAGTAAATAAATTTTATAACTAAATGTTCTTACTGGAAAAAGACCTCTCTGAGGGTAAAAATCAGTTCCAGTAATAACTTAGATCAAAACAAAAATCCTAAAACTAAACTTTGACTGATAAATGCAAACATTTTGCAATTAACCCCCAAGCCTGCAACTATTCAGACCAATTGCAATAATTACTTTGAGCAACCAACCAGACAAGCAGAGTTCTCAAACAAGACATGAATCACAAGAATTACCTTTTAAATAAATGCACAAAGTTAGCTATCAAAAAAAGTTTGTGATGACTTCACAAGAAGCAAGCACCATCTTTACAGAGTCCCTAATATCACTACAGTGACTAGTAGTAAGTAACCAGGTAATCATTCAACGCAAAAATCACAGAGTAGTTAATACCAAGCTACAGAAAATATGCATCAATTACATATCACACTTTTTTTTTTTTTTTTGGGGGGGTAACATCAAATACCTGAAGCGCACTCGTTTCAGGTCTCTGGTCCCATCTCGAAGGGCTACCAGTGTTATATACACACCAGGCTCATATTGCTCAATCCACTCAGCCTCAACTTGATTGACACTACCAGGAACTACAGCAATTCTAGACTTTGAGCCATTTTCACCATCATGGAAAGGCCCACCCTTATTTTCAGCTTCAGAAGCACCGCTGTTGCGTGCCTGACCATCTTGATTCCCGTTAGGAACTCTAAGATCAGACTGACGATCCCTCCCATATGGGGTTAAAAGTCCCTGAACTTGATTGCTTTGGCTGGTTTCATTGCTTCCACAGGAGTCCCTGGGCAATTCACTAACACCTTGCATGCCATTAACTGTGGAGTCACCACTGATTTGAGAGGCCAGATAAGAGCTGCTAGAATCAGATCTGGAAGGAAGTTCTCCATTTGAATTTGGATATGGTATGCCATTTGGCTCCAAACCATTAGGTAGGTAAGGTAGCCTGATGTTTTCAGTATCATAAACACCTGGTGGCAATCTTTCAGCCATATCCTTGAGCTGAAAAAGATCCAGGTAGAATCAATAAAGCACCGTGTTAGCAATTACAAAGACTTACAGAACAAGAAATAAAATAGAACTATTCTGTTCTTGTTTTTCCAGACAATAAAGGAAAACCCAGCCTAACCTGTGCTGTTAGTGACTTGATCACTTCCTTTGCAGCTCTACATTTAGCAGCTTCTTCTGCAGCCAGTGCCATGGCTTCCTGAACCTTTTTTGTTGATTTCTGGAGCTCCACATCTTTAACTTCACATTGATGTCTTAGACTCTCAACCTGAATTAGTCCACAACCAAAAGATGAGAGAAATGATGAAGACTCATGAGGCAATTCAAACACAAATATATAAATAAATGGATAAACAAATTTAGAACAAGTGAATGGTTCAGGATATACCTGCGCACGCAACTTGTGTACTTCTTGATTGAGAAGTTCATTAGTTTTCTTCAAACTATCAGCAATGCTCTTGGAGAAAGAAAGCCCTGATGTTGTTGGAACTGGTGTTGCAGATCGCGGTGGACTAGGTTTTCTAGAGAAAGGGGACACAGATCTAGAACTGACACTAGATGGTGCAAGCACTGGCTTTGGAACAGTTCGCCGCAGGTCCACAGCTGTAGCCAAAACAACATCTTTTAACTGTAGCAAAGAAGGTGCTTGAGATGAGCGGCCCACAAGAAAAGTATCTGCTTTCTTTCCTTGTTTGGCTGCTTTGCTATCCAATTGCTTAATTAAGTCAATATTTGACGGGAGTGCTGATTTTGCCAAGCGCAGTTCAGCCTTGTCCAATTTGTCCTTGTTCTCACCAGAAAGTCGAGGCACAGCATTCCTCCGGTTGTTACCACCAGTCTCCACCACCTTACTCAGTTTGGCAAAGCAGGAATCACAGACACGATATGGTTTACTCGGTTTGGGGCCAAAGCAGCCCTCAGTGCTTTTCGAGAACTACAAGCATGGCAGTGCACAAGCCCACAATTATAGCAGTTATGTCTCTTCCTTGTAAAACCAAAAGCCTGCCTACAAGCTGCGCACTGGGACTGTTCAGCGCCAGACACCCACCTGTGAAGACATATAGCAGCCGTGTAGTTTGAACCACAGGCAATATACTTAACATGTCTATCCTTTAAAGCTTCAACAAGGGTTGGTGTTTTCCGGTCTTCTATGTCCCCATGGCCTAACCTCCCATTAGCTCCTTTACCCCAGGTATAAACCTCATTTTTCGATGTAAGCGCTGCAACATGATAAGCACCACAAGCAATTTCTTCAACAGCTTCCCCAAGAAGCTTATCTTCTACAGGGCAGGGTAGCTTTCCATCAGATTGAGGATTCCCAAGCTGACCATAGACAGTACTTCCCATGGTGAAAACATGTCCAGATGTGGTCAAGCCAACAGTTAAGCTATGCCCACAAGCAATTTTGTGGAAATTGTAATCTATAAGAGCAGGCACGCAAGTTGGCTTTAGTCGAGGTTCTTTATCACCATGTCCGAGGCGATTTTTATCTCCATCACCCCAAGTAAACAATTTTCCAGATGAGACACTAGCACTAGATTGTGTTACAATGACCTCTACCACAGCAGCGGTATGCCACACTCCACATGCAACAGCAATAGTCCTCAATCCTGACAGAGACTCAACTTCTCTAGGAAATGTAACATTTTCCCTGTCCCCATGTCCTAAAACCCCAAAAGTTCCATCACCAAAAGTAAAGAGCTGTCCGGTTGAAGTAATCAGGGCAGTATGCCATGGACCACAAGTTACCATTGCAACCTGAAGTCCCTCCAGTGGACCAGAAATTCTCTTAGGTATCCAGTGACTGACATCAGATCCATGACCAAGAAGCCCAGCATTATGTGTGCCATCTCCCCATGTGTAAAGCTCTCCAGCCATTGTCACAGCACAAGAGTGGAACTCACCACAAGAAACAAAATCAACACTGCAAAAAGACAAAGATTCAACTAAACGAGGTTGGATAACATCTTTTCCAACTCCATGGCCAAGGCGTCCACCAGATTCTTCACCCCACGTAAAAACTTCTCCCTGCCTGGTGACTAAAGCAGCATGTCGGACCCCACATGCAATATGATGCACATCTAAAACTACATTTGATTCCAATGGCCGAGGAAGAAGCACATCAGCTCTTGTTGTCACAGAACTAGCATTTTTTTCAGGCCCAATCTTTACAACATTATCACATATTACCTCACCCCAAATATATACATCCCCCAACGCATCACAATCATCTGGTGCAGAACCATGACTTGAGGTGCTAGGGGCACTAGAAACACTAACCCGAAATGCATCTGAACCAGATCCTTTAACTTGCATATTCATTTGATCCAAAGCTACATGTGCTCGCTCAAAATGCACTGAACTATCAGGCTGATATCTCTTTGGAGAAGGAATTGTGTTAGAACTGACAGAAAAATCTGAAGAGCTAATTTCTTGCGTAGCACTAGCAGAACTGTCACTTGGGCTATTTGATATCAAGTCTCTGTTCTCCTGGATTCAAATACAGGAAAAGTCACAGGGTACTGCTTTGACAGCATTTATGTACAACAACAAAATGTAACTTCTTGTCATGCAAATGTTTCAGTCAGTCTTTTGTCCATACTCACCCACCTTGTTTTCTTCTTCTGTCTATCCAAAGAAAGATAATGGAAACAGCTTTCTTCCCCCCCCCTCCCCGTTTCCTTTCTTTTCAATTAAAAGCTTATTTTATTGTCACCTCTTATAATCAATTCAAACATACCCTATCAATTTGCAGTACATTTAAATTGATGATTTTTAATGATTATTCTAATTTGATAATGTATGTTTGGAAAATTCTCCAATCTACATACCAACAAAGGAGTTCAACAATTAGATGCTTCATTTGAAACCATAACATTAATGACCTGCAGACAACATATTATATCATTTTTGGTCCTGGATTGCTGAAATATTGATTGCTTTCATGAAACAATAAAAACAACAATCCTCACCTCTCTCCTTCCTCCCTTCCCCAATCCCAGTTTAAAACCAAAACAACAACTTTTATCTCTTATTCTATCAATCAAGAAATCCTAACTCAGCAACCTCAAGTCACTGAAGATCACCTAAGACTGTACCATCCTACTTTCAAGAACCATGCATAACATCAGAAACAGTTTAAACTGGGTAATGCATAAACCATCAGATGAGTATCTGCATATCCAGCAATTGATGCACAGACAAATATACTCAAACTTCTTTATTCTGTGTGTGTAAACGAACATCAAATATTATTGTTATCTGGCTCACTAAGATCCACGGTACAGAACAACATGGCAATCATGCATGTTAAAAAGGAAAAGATTGCTATGAAGGAAGAATTACATCAAAATAGAGGCTTCCGTCACTCCACCCATCAATTTTTGATCGACCACCTTGCCCGCTAGATATCAGTGCTCTTAGGCCAGCAATCCACACCTCAGCCTCAACTCTGTCTTTGCAAATCTGAACAAATATCGGGCCTACTTTATAACTTAACAAAACCAGCACAAATTGCTATATCATTTTCTGTAAGAAACCCAAATCTTAAACACTAACCAGATCAAGGGATCTTTTCCCGTTGTTATATATAAGAGAAAAGGACAAGTAATCCTTTTCAGGACGAAGATAACGCTGGAAAACAGCCTGCAGTACATTCAAGACATTAAATTAGAATCATGGTCTAATACACGAGATGATGAACCATTAAAAAAGGTAGGTAGAAATTACTTGAAAAGAACACTTGTATCATGAAAAAGCAACATAATTAATATAAAATAGCATGCTTTAGAATCTCACAGTTCTTTGTCCAGGAATAATTCGTGAAACTGAAGCTAACTTTAAAATTCTTTCGCCACGGCTAGAAATCCAGATTAAAGAAGATTCATCCTGTAAGATACATCTCACGATATTACTACCATGCTAAGATATTGAATAAGCCAAAATATTCAAAATTCTTGATAGGAATGAGTAATAACATGTAAGAAAACAAACAATCATTGTGATATTATATTAGCCAATCGGAACCAATCAGAAACCAGAAGCTAGTTTAACTTATTGTCCCTCCCAAACACCAATTTCCATTCCCTAAGGCAAAATAACAAAGGCCATGGTGAAATCTGGCAAATAACAAGGTAATTTTCTTGGCTCAGCACTTAACACACAATAATTTTACCTGTAACTCAAATTCATGCTTTATACATCACAATGACACTCTATCCTAGAAACCAGAAGGGACTATTCCATGTCCATGCAAGTAGGTGGTGGAAAATTGACTTACAGTAGAAAGTCTAAATGGACAAAACTTAGGCTTCCCCTTACGACCATATTTAAGTAGTTGAGCACCGTTCTTCAGAGCAATCAATGCCTGCAGATATCAAAAGAATCAATTCTGGATAGACACATTCAACTGAACAGAGGCAAGTATTTCAAGTGGATATTGTAGAGACTGAAAAATAAAAATCATTGAATGTATATATCAATACCTCAAAATTCACCCAAAGAATTGTATAAGATATAAAATGAACTATATTTACTGAATTATGTATGAAACAATAAGAAGGACGATATCTGTGCAGATGAAGAGAAAGAAAAACCAACGCTAAGAAGGTATTGTGTCAACAAATGATTTTAGTCCACAACTTAATCTATTCTCCTTATCCCTCTAATATATCCCATAACAGCAAACAACTCCAAAGTTGGCAAATAAAACCTCACATATCCAAAGTCTTGAATTTTATTGAAATCAAATGTAACACTGGCTCCTTCAAAGCTAAACCTTTTTCTCTGCTTCTTGCGTTGTCCATCCTATTTATAACCACTGTACCCTCTCCCAAAAAACCAATCCAAATAAAAGAAAGAAAAGCCATGATTCAGAAAACAAAAAATGTGAATAAACCAATTGGCCATTACAGTCAGTCGCAATGATATATTGTACATTAGTAGAGGCATTCTATAGATGACAAATTCATTAGACAAAAAGAACCCGATTTTCTTCTCCACAGTATCTAAACTCCAATACTCAGCTACCCCAAAAATCATAAAAAAGTTAAGTGATAAAATTCCAGCATACAACCATGATATTTCGTCAAGCCCCAAAAAAAATAAAAGGTATAGTATCCAAAATACCAATACTTCTGCAATACCGCCTGCCCCCCAAACTCCAAAAAGGATAAAAAGAAAAGTTTAAGTAATCACCAACCTGAATAGAGCCATGGCATTTCCTTAACTTATTTCTACATTCTTTATCTACTTCTAGAATTCCAAAAATAGAAAAACTACATCAACTATGACAAAAAGTAGCACTAAAAATTCATAAAAATCTCACCTTTTTCCAAAAACTCACAAAAAGTAGGGCACACAATTTTTTCCAGTTTGGTAAAAATCAAAGGAAAAACCAAGTTGTATATAAACTCTTAGCATGTGAATATTTTTCAAAAATTATAGTACATATCCCGTACTGCTTTTGAAATGCTTTATCAAAAACTTAGAAGATAAAGATCCCTTTTTTTTACTCCGAAATTCAATCTAAAAAAAGACACATTATCCGAAAATAAAAAGAACAAATTTAAACAAAAAAGGGAGAGAAAGAAACTGTTGAAAATAATAACCTGCTCAATATCACGGTCTGCATTCCCGTAGCTAACAAGATCTGCCATTCCATGTGAGAGAATCACCGCCGCCAGCACCAGCTCCGACAACACAGCACCACCACCGCCTCCGCCACCCCCCAGTAACTCCTCTGCTCATCATCAACTCCCCCCACCGCGACGACGTCGTTTTCACTCTCCCCTCCGTACACTACCATCAACAACCCATCCAAACCCCCCAAAATCACCTCCACAAAACTCAACTCAAAAACCTCAAGAAACAAATCCCTTAACTTCACAGATCTGAATAACTCTACCAAAATCCAATTTTTCAGAAAAATCACCAAAAATCTCGCTAGTCAATGAAGAGTCCTTCCGCAGTCTAACTTGATTCTATCTTGTATCTTGTATCTTCTTCCTTTCCGTTCTTTTCGAGGTGACATGGACTGAGAAAACACTGGAGTCTTTTCTCAAGCGATTTTCCGGCAGCCGTGTCGGAGGAGAGGATATGTAATATCTCCGACGACAACGGCGGAGGAATAGATAAGAAAAGAGAGAAATGGAAAAAAATGAATAAATCAAAATTTTGGGCAGAGAAAAAAGAAGAGAGAATGGGGATTGAATCGAGAGGGCGTAAGAAGAAACTAGAAAGACGTAGTGTCTATTTCTTTTTTTAATTTTTCCTTTTTTTTTCTTTTTGGAGGATTATTACTATGAACAAAGTTGAGTCAAAGATGAATGAGCAGAAAAGGCAAAGACAGTTGCAAGTACTGGTACTAGTCTACAGCTATTATGAGATCACAAGACATTTTCCAATGCTTTCTTTCTTTCTTTCTTTCTTTCTTTCTTTCTTTTTTCTTTTTTCCTTTGATTAGATTAAATATATTTTTTTGGTGATTTACAATCTATGGTCCTTGAACTTTACATTTATACTAATCCTGTTTGAGTTTGTTTAGGAAATGGAAGTGGATTTTTGGCAGAAGCAATATTAGGATTTTGCCTGCAGTAAATTTCAAAGCAAAATATATAGGTTTGCTATCCAAGAGATTGATTTGTAGTGATGGTATTTTGAGTCACTTTCTGAGTAAAAAAAAAAAGAATTTTGTATTTATCTCCATATAATTTCTCATTCAAGTTTTGTGTAAAAGTATAAGTAAAGCAAAATTGTTGGCTTTACAAATAAGGACATGAGCTACTTCATATGAATATGTAAAGAAGTATTTTATGGAGATATTTGGATTTTGTTTGTAAAGTTGGATGGAGTATAAAACAAGTATTTGCAAGAGGGAAGTTTTCAACTAGCATTGCTAATACCCAAATGTGGATTGTTATTGAAAAATTTAAACAAGCATGCCAAGATTTTTTCAACATCTTATCTGAAGGTTTGTAACTCTTGTTTATAAAAACAAGCAAGTAGGTCTAGTTTCATTTCCAATAAAATAAGGTTGAATGTGAGAATAATGACGATTAAAAATCAAAGTGATACCTATAGTGCACTGGTATTTTCACATTTTAATGAGATAGATTTGTGTTCAACTAAAATATATTATTAGCAGCAAATTCTACTACGTATATTCTTTATGCCTGTAGATAACTAATTAATAGTTGTATTAAGAAAGAACTAAGAGATCCTAAACTACAAGGGCTCGTACAATGATTTTTCAATTATATAATAGATTGAACATTATAAGATGCCTTTCATGAAATCTCAATTCTTTTAAATTTTCTTGTCAAACAAATTCATTAATTTCAAGACTATAATAAGACTGCAGTAGTTTAATGAACATTAAGTTTGTCACGTTGTGTTTTCCTCTAATAGTCTTCCAAGAAAATTTTTTAATGATATCAAAATATGTATTTCATTGTTCAATATAACGAGAAGTTTAAGATATTTCATATTATGCAAAACAATAACTCAAATTTAGTTGGAAGTCAAAACAAACTTTTTTCACGACAAAATGAAATTGAAATACAAGTTTTTTGTTTTCCTAAAGTTTTGTGATTTTGGATGATATCTACAATTCATTAAATCATCCATTTGAAATCTACAATTCATCAAATCACCAAACTTAATTTATGGCATCAACTTAGTTGGGTTTACTTTGAACCATGTCATGCATTGCGAGGATCATAGGACAATATGAGGTAAATTTAGGGGCCAAAAGTTGAAAGTTGGAAAAGTACAAATCAACCCCCCAACTAAACACCAGACGTGGCATGTTTTCTACGTTAATTTTCTAGAAGAAATCAAGCAATCGCCCGACATACGTGGTTTTGGACTGGATACGATACGGTAAATCTAAATCCAGTCAAAGTCGTTAAAATCAGCTCCATGTGAAATGTCAGAAATAACCTTACTCTTCTGAGACTTCTGCCTCGTTGCCGTAGGCCTATGCTAGCGATTTCGGCAAAAGTGACGTCAAGTCCTTCATCGCTCTGGGGGATGATGATGTGGCTTGGTACTTTTCGGAGTACGTGGACTGTAGATATGACATGTTTTTATTATTCTATGTGAGGACGAGACATATACAATATGCCTCCTAGGAGGCACATTTTTTGTTCTACCTTAGAAGGCAATAGTAAGCAAAATTGTCTCATAAATAGTTTCATCTTTTTTTTTTAATAATATGAAAAAAGGTATGAGTGATTTGGTTCTGATCAGAATACACGATCTTTTATAAGAGATTGATTTATCTTGAACCAACTTGAGTTGACTGTCTTATCGTAATGATTGTTGAATTTTTGGTGATTATGAGATTATCTCTTCAGCACATCATGTAAAATATAAATTCACTACATACAACAATTTATCACAATACATTTGAGCAATCATAAGATATTTTATGTGTGAGTCCCTATAAAAAGTGCTAATTTTGTAAGAAGGAAAATTTCAAACGCTTTTTTTCTTTTTCTTTTTTTTAAAGAAATTTCAACCTCTCTATTGAGCTAAAACTCAAGTTATATAAGTTTGTGTTGAGGACACACTTGAATTGAGTAATCACAAGAAATTTTATGCTTGATTCCCTTTAAAAAGTGCAAATTATTGTAACAAGGAAAATTTCAATCTCTCTCTCTCTCTCTCTCTCTCTCTCTCTGTGTTTAAGAAAGGAATTTCAGACTCTCGATTATAGTGGGGAAATTAAAAAAAAAAAAATCTCTACTATAGAGCTAAACCACTGGTGAAAGCACACTCAAATGTATTTGTAATGTTGTATGTAGAAGAATTAAGTGTATTACTCAATACTATTAACAAGTTTTATTGCTTCTCTTCATTTAGTATGTTTTTCATTTTTCATTTTGCTTTTTCTGCTATGGTGTATTAAACCAAAATATTAAGTTGTTAAGTTGTTTAGTTGATTGTTGCACACAATAATAAGTAGAATAGAAGAATGAACCCCAAAATCAGTTGTAGTTATTCTTGTACCAATATACATAGTACCAAGCTGCCAAGAGCATCTCTGGCGATCAATTCAATGAGTAGTACTTCAGGATTTACCGGCACAGTTGGCTGGATAGATTTGCCTTGAAAGTGGAAGGCTGGGGGCTTATTTCTAATTTGAATATTAAATGTTTGATATAAATGAGTTTGACTCGATGATTGTAACATATCGTGATGTGGCCATTCATATGCGAGATGTACTTATCTCTTGAAAAATGGTACTGTCGGTTTTTTTTTTTCTTTTCAATTTTTATGGTAATCGAGATATCTTCTGCCGTATAAGCACATTTATCATATTCTTGGTGTCCTTATTAAAAGTTATTCAAATTGCAAAACTTCTTTATAACTTACTGCTCTTTTAGTTTTCACCTTTTTGAGGGAGACTGTAAACGCGGGCCGAAAGATGAAGTAGTTTATTCGATGCTCGAATCATGCTCGATTTGGTAAGAACTCATTTGAGCCAACTAGTTAGTTCAAATTTGAAAAATGTTTTATATTTGATAATATTCAAATTCGATAATAATTTTGTTCAAATTTGATTCGACAAATAAATAAATCAAGATTGAACGAAATTTTAAATTTGTTAAAATAACTAAACAAGTTTGAAATGTCAGGATGTTCAATTTAATTATACTTGTTTACAGTCATACTACAAATCTTACGAAAAAGAAAACAAAACAAAAGGACTTCAGTTGTCAACTCACATGATTAAGTAGCCAATTTCCACAACTGATTATGTGGCCAATTTCTCTATCAGTTTCAAGTTCTGTATTAGGGTTGTTAATAAAAAGAGCGTAATTGTGCTAGTTTGGATTATGGTTTTTCGCAGAAAAATTTTTACATTTTCTATGAATATATTTTTCAATTATTTTTTTACCTCAAATCAAAACTTCATAGTATATTTTCCTACACAAACTCCTAAAAATAACAATCCAAATGAGAAAAGCTTAGGTTGAAGAAGGAAATGCTTTTTGGGGGATTCGAGTTAATGTTAATTTTGCAACTTTCCATTCTTCAACAAGGACTAGTTGAGGACTTTGATGGCATACGAGTCGAGAACAAGGCAGCCCTAGCAGACCTACAAAATCCCTAAACACAAGATCAGAATCGGATACGTTAGATTTGAGCTCCAGATTCTAATGTAGATTTCTCAGAAATTTAGGGACAAAAAAATGTTACGGATTTTAAGATTGAGAATTTTGTGCAATAATTAATTTGCATGGAACTAACTAGAAAGTAACGCAAACTACGTACACCACTGTTTTCCTTCTAGAGAAATGAGAGAATTTTATTGAGACACGAGACATCTGGGATTTGGTAGGTAGGTGAGCAACGTTGTCTGGTTGATGGTGCAGCAGGTCCCACGAAATAACTGGACTTGGGGCCAATCATGCTGCCCGAAATGAAAGAAGATGACCAAACTCAATCAAATGCCGGACTATCCTGGCCGCCCATTGGTAGACATTCTCCCACTCCTTAAATTTGACTTTGACCCTCCTTTTGAATAGTACTAGCACGATTTTATTTTTTTTTTGTTTATTTCCTATTAAAAATGTCTCATTAGTTTAAGAAGGTTTGGATTGAATTTTTTTTTTTGTGTGTGTGCGCGCTAGTTATTATGTTATATTTTCTGGCGTAATACATGTGAACTAAAAAGATAGTTAAAAATATAAAAAATAATTAGAAATGTGTTCATTAAAAGCATAAAAGATATTTTCAAATAATATATTTCCAAAAAGCATTTTAAGCAATAAAATGACAACAATGACTTCAATTGAAAGAGGGTGAAAAGTAAAAAGTAGAGAATTTGCACGTGAATTGTACTCTTAGCTACAACTAAATTTGTTCCTTCTCTCTCTCTTTTCTTTTTTCATTTTAAATGTAGATGATTTTGTGTTTTGAAACACCTATTTAAAGAACGAACTTCCTGTTCTGTAGTTATTGTTATAAATTATATTTAATATACTCTCATCTGAGGACAAGTTTATTTTAATGGAGTTGCATGCTAATCAAAGCTTAAATTAATTCGAAGGACCGTCCTTGACAGTTTCATCTAATTATCAATTACTCCTAAATGCGCATTTATCTTCTTATCTATATGCTTTAAAGTTCAATTAAATGTTTTATTTGAGACAGATTACATTGTTCCCTAGCACTTCTGAGTTCTAATCTCTCTGTGTGTGTGTCTATATTATATATATCCTAGGACCATGAATATGTATATGTACATATGTGTATATACATATGTGTGTGTGTCTATATATATACATACATATATATGTGTGTGTGTGTATGTATGTGTATGTGTGTGTGTGTGTGTATGTATGTGTATGTGTGTGTGTATGTGTGTGTTCTGGGACCGTAAGGGCTTAAATGCATACTTTGGCTCTCTAAGTTGATCGTCATAATGTGGTGCAAAAAGTACTAGGGGGTGTTTGGTAAATAGGTTTCAACCTCCACTATGGGTTTCAAATTCAATTATACCCATATAAAATGTTTGGTTGGCATCAATGGGAATAAATTAATGGGAATGATAGGTCTCTTCTATGAATTTTTTGATTAACCACTTGTTACTAGGGAATCATCTTAGTTGCCCATTTTATTCTTCTTAAATCATCTTAATTACCCTTTTATTGTCATTAAATGCAAAAATAAGAAAATAAAATGCTACTGTTTCAACAAATAAAAAGAAAAAGAAAAGAAAAAATGAAACAATGAAAAAGAAAAATAATAAATTATAAAATCCATTCCACATTAACAAACACACTGTGGGTTTTCATCAAAACCCATTATCATTGACCACTCTATGATACCGATAGTGATAGTGACAGTGGAATTCGAACCAAACGACTCCTTAATCTAATCTGCTTTGTTCGAAATTGATGACACTGTTTCACAGTACCCGCACAGTCTAGATCTCTTATATAGTATATCCTTGGACCATAAGTTCTTAAATGCGTACTTTGCAGATCTAACTTGATATTCACAATTTGGTTTAAACGGTACTTAACGTGAAATACCAAAGTAAAATATATCTATTGAGTGTTTTCTCCTCTTCAATTTGGGTAGTCCTACAATTTCTTTTGGGTACTATACCGATAGGATCAAATTCACTGTTAAATGTAAAATAAGAGTTATTAACCATTATATGATTTTAAGAATTTAAATTATTAGATGATGTGGTAGGATATAATTGAATTAAAAATTATGTGTACAGTACTTAAAACGGACTGAGCGCTTCCCATTTGAGTCTATCGAAGTCAAGTTCTTCCTCCTCCTCCTTCTTCTTCCTTTAATTTCTTTTGTTATTCATCAACTACAGTGATATTGGTAATATACTTAGACTACACAATCTGGTATTTGGCTGGACAACTTGTTTCCATAATACTTGAAACCAAAGAGATAGACTAGTTTGAGTTACCAAAATCTCGCAAATATGAAAAAAGAAAAAGGAAAAAAAAGCTGTTTAATGCATTTTTACATGGAATAGTTCCTTTTTGGTTTCTTACAATTTGCAGCTGGAATTAACGTTTTAGGGCCAGTCTGGCACAGTTGTGAACTGGATGTATGGTTTCATGTGTGGCCAATGAGCCGGTCTAGTTCTCTTGCTGCATTTGGTACAAGACTGCCATCAATAAGAAGTAGATTTTTTTTTTTTTTTTTTTTGGGGTAGGAAGAAGAAGCAGAATTGTTGTAAGACAAATTTAACTAGGCTTACATATGCATTCCAATTAGAAGGTCAAAGCTAAGCTTTGGACAAAACACTCAAATTTTTCTGCGATATATAGCATTAGGAGATTCAATTTTTAGTTGGATCAGTGCCCAATTTTTCCTTGGTTCAACAAGCCGATGATGCTTCCTACTACTTTACTCCTTCCAGATACCCTCTTCAATTATCATATTGATGGAGGAAATATTACACTTCGGCCCCTCTAGAATTTATCCTGCATGTATATTTTACCTCCTCAAACTCTTTTTATAAACACTAAATCCCATTTTCTTTTTTTTTTAATTTAAGGAAAACTCTAAACCTTACAAGAGAAAAGAAGAAAACGAAATGATTTGAGAGTCGAATAAAAAACTTCATGACTACTTAATTGATATTCTTACCAGCTAAATTAGATTTTGGAGACATTTAACCCTCTTTTAAGTAGAGAAATGATCAATTCATTTGCACCATTTTAGACCAAAAGGGCAGACATTCAAAACTTTTTATCAAACAAGAACTTGTGAAAATCAAACAAATCAAACCCACGGGCCAAACAACACAAAAAGCCGCCAATCCCTTTTCCATTAAATTACTGAAAAATAGTTAATCTTCAGTTAATTTCTACAGCTGTAAAACTTTATCAGACAGAGCCATGCGTGAGCCCTTTCAGACATAATACCTGCAGGCCAACCTGGTGTTTAAATGTGTTTTAACTTTTTTGCTTCCTTGGCGGAATTTCAGCATATGGTCTCATTATATTGCTACTTTGCTAGTGCTTTTTTAGGCCATCTGTACATAATTCCGGGAAACTTTTTTCATTTTACCGACCTGAGAAGCTGGTAAAGTCTATTAGTTATATATGCACTTGCTAAAGGCATGTAACTAATTAAACACACAATTAATCTTTTCACAGAATTTTGAAAAGTAAATGTAGTAGGAATTGTTTGGATTGCTCTTATTTGTCCAAAAATTTTTTACTTGCATCATCGACACAATTCTCAATTATCTTTTTATATCACATCAAAAAAGTGATATATATATATATATATATATTTCACATATAGATCCCTTGATGATCCAAAAGCATTGTTATGAAGGAGTACAAAGGAGAGAGCCATGGGGCACTTCGAACGGTACTAGTAACTATATCTGATTCCTCAAACTTTTTGTTTTATATGCTCACTAGAAATTACGGGGATGAGAAAACCGTTGGTGTTTGGATACCCATTATTTCAAATTATCCTAGTTAGTCAAACATAAGATGGTCTAAGCAGCATGATATATATTTTTTTAGTAGAAAAAGGTTTGGGGGATTTGGCAACATGATATATTTAAATAAATTAATGTCAAGCTCAAAAACTCCTAGTCCAAAATCTTATATTTCTACCGTTACATCGAGACTTTATACATCTTTGGAAGTCTTGCCTGTTCTTGTTAAGAAAGGTAATAATCAGGATATTCCTGATATATACGTGTATTTTATTGTATTCAAGGAGTCAAACGTTTGTGGCAAGCAAAGTTGCTGTAAAAAAGAGTACATCTCAGTTACTATAATAAGGAGTAAAGCGTATATGTTTTGGTGATAACATAATTAGAAAAAAAGAGAAAGACTTGGGGAGTTAGTAATGATGATGCTAATAATATAATCATAGTAGTCATTATAAAAAGAGACATAACTTCCAACTTGAAAGCCGCCTTATTGGTTTTGTGTCACTAATTTTTCCGGGGAAAAGGTAGATAAAGTGTCGAACACTTGATTAAATCCAAATGAAAACCAGACAAAATATTGATGAGAAAGATCAAAATAGTAGTATGAGAGAAGGCTTCCAAAGGCTAACTTTGCGCAGAAGAAGCCTATATTTTAGTTGTTATGGGGTCTTTTGATGTGACAGTGTCTAGTATTTTGGTCGGCCCGGGATCGCACTATGGGGGCCAATAGGCCATTACTTCAGATATCAATAATTACTTTGGAGTATGCAGTTTTTTCATAAGAGTTGCTGTCTGCATTGTTTTAGGATCCAAACTCCATCCTATCAAGGATTGACCTTGTGTTTATTGATTCAAGTTGAACTCCTGTAATTGGAGGAGATTTTTATCGTGTTCCTGAGAAATTTGTGGAGAGGAAGTACTTGAATACTTCATTCATAGATGTGGTTTAAAGGTGGCCAACTGCATTCTTCTGGATTAGGGGTAATTTAATCCTTTCTTAATTCCCAACTACCGTGTTGAAAAAATTACTCATAAAAAGGGCGCAATTATGTTATTAATTTTTGAAGGGTATGTGTATTTCCTTTTATGTGTATATAAGTCGGTACAAATACCATGTGGAAATCGAAATAAGTAGTCCAAATCATCAATTCTTTGTTAGTTAGGTGCCCAATATTGTGCCTTTTTCGCAAATTTAATATGCGATCATTAACGATTCTAGAAAAGAGAGATGCCCGGGGAATTTGGTACTTGGTAAGGTTGGTGCACCTCCAAGTCTAAAAACACCAAAACTTGATTAGACAGCATCAAGCTTAAAGAAAAGAAAATTATAGGCTAACCTTCTGAGCAAGGCTTGAATTAAGTTGTCCATATTCTACAATTCCTTCTCATATCCATCAAGTTTAATTACGTTGACGGATTTGCACACAAGGCTGTATGTTATACCCACAAAGACAAAACATATGACTCCATTTGGTACATTAAAACTATTATAAAGAAACTCCCAACTCAGCAATCAACATCGTTACTGTTGGAGATTCGCAATTCCACTCTTTTTTCAGCTTTTCATACATCCTAAATAGCAGAAATCTTGACCAAGGATCCATGTCTGTATCTGCTTTGGTCAAGTTTACCATGTTATCTTTTGTTCAGATGTATCCAATTCTGTCCTGAAACTGACAATATCTAGTTTTGCATTAATATTAGGTTTTCTTTTCTTCTATTATTTTATTTGCAAGGAAAGTGTTGCACAACATGAGCTTGCCTGTTGCATATGGCGAGAAGATCAGATTGAAGTTTATAGGTTGTCTTCTGGAGCGAATATGACTCTAACTAAACTGATTTAACAAAAATCTTAAGCTATGTACTAGTTAAACAAGAAAATATTCAAGATCCTAGTCATAAGAACTTCAAGAAATTTCTTACCACTTAATTCTGATCCCACATTTCTATTGCTCAACGAGCAAACAAGAATTTATAATCAAAATGCCGACCAGGGGCCATGCAACAACTCAGATGGGGCATGAAAAGCTATTTGAAGGATTAAAACTGATTTATGACATTCATGATATATGTAATGTTACAAGGACCACCCTCTATTTTATATTAGTTTGGTCCTTGTTTTCTGCTTAGTCTAGAGGACCACTCTCAATTTAATTCTGGTAAACTGCGTTTTCATTCCTGCAGAAATTATGGCTGGTATGGGCTTGTGGAATCCAAGTTGAAGGCAAATAATAGATGAAGAAATGTTTCCTACGTGACTACGATTAATGAAGCTGTGTGCACCATGTCTTCATATGTCTTGACACACAGTCACACACCTTTTGTATTGATTGATTGTGGTTTTCTTTCTTCCCCTCGGAAAGAACTCTGGCTTGGAATGTCTTCATTGCCATTTGGGTTCATGGTAATATTCCTTATCGATTAATTAGGATGGCTTTATCAAATAATGAATTGGACATGATTCACTGGGTACATACCAAACCTTCCTAAACATGGGTTTTTATAGAAAATTAGACATTACTTGGAGTTCCCTGGCTAGGAGTCGAGGCACCAAAAGGAGAACTGGAAATTTTCTGATAGAAGATCGAAGTGTCTTTCCTTGGACATGGAAAATTCATTCATCCAGTTTTATCAGTTTGAAAATTCTTCCCACTTTAGTTAAAAGAATGAAATTGGCTGATATTTTGGTGATACTCGCTAGCGTAGATATCATTATGGGAGAAGTTGATCATTAAAATTATAATTGATTTTTGGATTGTACTTCCATATATACGTAATAACTGGAGATGCTAACAAATGAAGTAAATGGATTATTGTATAATAAAATGACAGATAAATTTTTGTTTAACTTCACCTAATACAAAAAGTAGATTTTGCATGTTCTTATGCTTAGATACACTAATTAATTACCTGTACTTAACGCAATACAAAAAGTAATTAGATATAATTAAGATAATTATCCAAGAGATTCAGAAGTGCTACTATTACTTTAGCGCAGACATTTATTAGTCTATTCCATCAGCTTCAGATTGTTTAATTTCTCTATAAAACTGTCAAAGTTTTTGAAAACTTATTGGATTTGTCAGATTTCGGAGCTTACAGGATGGGTAAATCAATCAGTACATTAATTAAATGAAATGGAAAAGAGAAGCCTGTTTCTTCATGTAGCGAGTATATTAACCCCTTCAATTCCCTCTGATTTCATAATTTAAGGCTGCAGTATGGTTGATTAGTATCCCGTAGCCATGTAATCGAGCTGTTATACTCGAGCTCGACTCAATACTTGGGAGATACTGCTCAAACTTGAGTTTGAATAATTGTTCGAAAACTCAAGTTTAACTCAATTAAGCTCGATTTTCCTCCGAGTATGTTCGAAATCAATCAAATTATATTTTTTCCATGCAAAATTAGTATATGACCCATAAATATTTTAAAGTCATACACAATATTCTGATAATTTGTACAATCCCTAAGAATAAAAGAGTAAAAATATAATAACTAAATATTACAATTCCTAAGACTAAAAGAGTAAAAGTATAATAACTAAATATTTATTCTTTAATTATATGTATAGTGCTCGACAAGGCTCAATGAGCTTTTGAATTTGAAAAATTAATACTCGAACTCGGATCGATTGACAACCGAACTACTTGAACTCGATCAAAGTCGAGTGTGAATTGAGCCATTGACTGATAGTTCAGTTCGATTACATCCCTAATATCATGTATAGGTATACCGAATTAGGTACCCCAACAAACGACACTTAAAATTTTCTTACATTATAATAGGTGTAACGTATTGATATATGATTGACAATGAATTCTAAGCAAGTAATTATTTGCAAAAGGGAGACAAGGAGAAAAAGGAAAGTTTTCTAGGATTATATACTTCATAGCTTTAAAATGCTAATTAATGAAGGGTTTTGTCTAATGGATGCCTAATAGGCATTTATTAACACATCTAAATCACACTTAACCTATACATGCACACATTCACAATTATTAGACTTCCTTACATTCATACACTTTCTCTAATTAAATTTATTTTTTCAAAAAAAAAAAATTAGTACCTGAAATACATTTTAGGGTTGCCCATTGGGCATACAGACCTAGTAATGAATCAATAAGTTTGAATGGAATAAGCATGTGACTGGCGTGGTCTAGGCTTTCAAGTTTAATTCACTCAATTATCAATCAATTATGGCCTCTTTACCCCGATTTTCCGCAAGTATACGGATCGTGGATTGAGTATAGTGATAATTAAGGGTGATCCAGAGACTTCGGTTAAGTACTATGGCTTTTAGTTTGCTTTATTATCTAAATAGAAAATGATAGATGAGTGCAAAATATAAAAAAGTCGAGCTAACCGTCCCTATTGAAAGCAATTAAAACCAACGGTTAAGGTGGTAGAACCAACCCTAATTGGTGGTAAATTAGAAGTAAATACAAAGTAAATTAAAAATGGGAGAAGGCGGACTAAGCCGACCTAAGGAGCGAGGATTAAGCAATTAGAACCGACCACTAGGTGTCGATGACATCCAATTGGCGGTAAATGAGAAAATAGATAAAACCATTCCAACTGGGTAAACCTCAAATTGGCGGTATAAAATTACAAGTTAGAGAAGTTAGAATAGAGAAAGAGTTTCCTAGGGATTTGAATCCCTTGTTAGGTTAAGGATGTGTTCACTTTAGTTAAGTTAGATTTTAAACTTGTGACTTGTCAAGGAAGTAACCTCCAATTTCATTTGTAGATTGTTTTCACAATGAACAAACATACTCATATTAAACCCTCACCTATTAACATGATGAATTAGCTTAACATAAGTTCATGAAACTCAATGAGTTACAAATATGATTCCTCTAAATGCATCTCCTACTAGCATTGAACATACAACCTAGGGTTCATATATTTTGAACTACATATAAGACATATTTCATGTACTAACACATGCTTGAATAGTTCATAATGATGATCAAACAACCATGAATATTGAGAACAAATAAATGAACTAACAATCACAAGTTAAACTTTCTTTACTTAAGTGAACAACATCCAATCCCTTACAAGTTCATCTTACCCCTAGGATAGTGAAGTTTTAGCTATTCATATTAATTAAGCACATCAAACTTGCATGAGAAGTCATGAATGAACTTTTAAGAAATAAAATGCAAAGGATAAAGGAACTTCTCCAATTGATGAAATAAGCTCTTCTTACAAGCTCACAAAGGGTTTCTCCTTGTTCAATAGGCCTCACACTTTGATTCTCAACTAATTCTTGTCAAGAACTAGCTAGTTTCTCTCTCTATTCTATTCTCTTCTTTTTCTTGCTATTTTCCTCTCCTCCTCTATCTATTTTTCTTGTTGGAATACATGGGGTATTTATAGAGGATTGAGGATGGAAAAGATTACAAATAAAAAGATCTAAAGTTGAATTTTGATGCCACAAGTCCACATTGTGCAGCCATCAGCCCAAATTCTATCAAAATTGAAGTGAGTGGAAAAACTGGATTTGTTTGCAACTTGCGGATCATTTTCTAAGGATCGCGATCCGATCCGAGGCATAGACTCGCGGATCCCATCAGTCCCCTCTGTGAGAGGGATTGGAGGCATATCATTCTTCCGGTTATCACATCAGCGTTTCTACCTCGCTTCATTTCGCAAAATCCGAATTTTCGTTGTGAAATTGGCGCGTTAACTCCTCCGACTTTTGACCCTTCGATTCCTTGATATTCGAATTGCATTTTGCTCGAATCAATTGAGAACTTCATCAATTTCAGGTATTTCAATTTTCCAACTTTCATTCCAAGCTTCTTGCAATTATCCTTATTTTCATCTCCTTTTTTTGAACATTTAATCCTACAAAAGCACGAAGATTTCACTACATTAATCCACAAAAATACACTTTTCTCATTTAAACCATAAAATGTAGAATTTCACTAGAAACCCAAGTTAATTAACCATAAAAATATCAAAAACACACAAAAACTAAGGGTCCGTTTGGATTAGTTGTTTTGGGTTGTTTTCAAAAGTAGCATTTGGAATGTGAAAACTACCTGTTTTTTTCAAAACCATCTTTGTCTTTCAAAACTTTTGAGGGTTGGGGTTGTTTTCAAAACACTACATATAAGATGAAAGATACCCCATAAATTACCAGAATAAATTTTTTGGCTCGTTAGTAGCCATTTAATTTCAAAATACCCCAAAAAATTATCTCAAATAAATTTTAATTTTAAAATGTTCAAAATTATCACAAATAAATTTTAAATTTAAAATGCCCCAAAATACGCTAAATAAATTTTTAATTTTAAACATGCTCAAAAATTACCCAAAAATACCTCAAATAAATTTTAAATTTTAAAATGCTCAAAATTACTCCAAATAAATTTTTAATTTTAAAATGCCCCAAAAATACTCAAATAAATTTTAATTTTAAAATTACTTAAAATTGCACCAAATAAATTTTTAATTTTAAAAATACCCAAAAAACTAACCTACATAAATTTTTAATTTTAAAAATAACCCAAAAAATTACCCCAAATAAAAATTTAATTTTAAAATGTCCCAAAAAATACCCTAAATAAATTCTTAATTTTAAAAATGCCCCAAATAAAATTTTAATTTTAACAATGCCCCAAAGAATTAATACAAATGAATTTTTAATTTTAAAAATGCCACAAAAAAATAGTCCAAATAAATTTTTAATTTTAAAAATACCCTAAAAAATTACTCCAAACAAATTTTTAATTTTAAAAATGCCACAAAAAAATACTCCAAATAAATTTTTAATTTTAGAAATGCCCTAAAAAATTACTCAAATTAATTTTTTTAATTTTAAAATGCCCAAAAAAAATACTACATAAATTTTAATTTTAAAATACCCCAAAAATTACCCCAAATAAAATTTAATTTTAAAAATGTCCCAAAAAATACCCTAAAGAAATTCTTAATTTTAAAAATGCCCCAAATAAATTTTAATTTTAACAATGCCCCAAAGAATTACTCCAAATAATTTTAATTTTAAAATGCCAAAAAAAATACTCAAATAAATTTTAATTTTAAAATACCCCAAAATTACTCAAACAAATTTTAATTAAAATACAAAAATTACTCAAACAAATTTTATAAATAATTTTAAAATGCCAAAATTACTCAAATAAATTTAAATTTTAAATTTTAAAAATGCCCCAAAATTACTCAAATAAAATTTTAATTTTAAAATGTCCGAAAAATTTTAATTTTAATGGGAGGGGAGGAGAGGGGGGGAGGAGGGAGGGAGGAAAGGTGGAGGAGGAGGGGGGGGTGGTGGTGGTGGATGGGGTGGTGGTGGTGAATGGGTCAAAGCGAGAAGGGATCATTTTTATTTTGTATATATAAGTTGTTTTGAAATATTTGTTTGATTGGTTGTTTTGGGGTTGTTTTGGTTGGTGTATTACCAGAGATTGGGGTGTGAAAACAGTTTTTTCAAAAAACAGGGTGAAAAAACAGTAATCCAAAACAAGCATAAGTACTTAAACATACTAAAAGCATGTAAATAAACACCATCAAATTCCCCACACTTGAATCATTGCTTGTCCTCAAGCAATTAGGAAATACAAACCAACAATGATTTAAGTGTTTTGAAATAACCAATGTGAATTTTAAAGTCAATCTCCACAACTTAGTAATCAATTTTATGCAAAATTCCAAGCACCTCAAATACTCATAATAATTAAGTAAAAGAAAGATAATTATACCCTAAATTTAAACAAGTTAAATTTCAACCTTTTACTTTGACCTAATTACACAAAAAGGTAATTCATATAGTCAATGAGTTGGCTTTCCTTTTTCGACAATTATTTTATTTTATTTTATTTTTTTTCTTTTTATTTAGAGGGATTATACTTTATTTAAATAATAGAAAAGTCTTTTGAAAAATCGACACTTGTAGGTGAAGATCTCCTTACTCAACTTTTCTCTTTATTCAATTCTCCTTACTCAAGCCTTTTACTAAAAATCGACATTTTAGATGAAGATTCCAGTTACTCAGCACAAGAATAATTAGAGCTTCTTTTTTTTTTTTTTAGAAAGTTCCCTCTAAAACTTTAATTCATGGAAAAGGAGCCTTATTGACTTAACTATATCAGTTACCTCTTTGTATAAGTAAGTAAAAGAAAAGATATCATTTAACAACTAAAATTATAGGCATAATTTTCCTCATTTTTACAAAATATACTTTCTAAAAGACAATTGGTCAAATCACAAAATCACTAATTCCAAGTCAAATGTAAATTGAATTTACCAATTCACATAAAATTGTTTCAAAAAGAAAATTTGAAAGAGTAATATTTAAAACTTCCTCCTTGTGGATCAAATTGAAAATTTTCAAAAATTTTGTAATTTCACAATTTTGAACAAATGTTTGGAAAAATTTTGGCAGAGTCTCTCCTTAAACCGGACTAAACTCCTTGCCAACAACCCAAAATTGTTCACAACAAACAAATCACATAAACATTTCCAAACATATATCAAGCCATTTAAGCACATAAAACATTGAGAACAAGTAAACCTTCCCCATTAAAAATACACATTGTCCTCAATGTGGGGAAAGTAATAAAATAAAACTAGTAAAACTCCCCAAATTAATATGGCAGAGGTCCGGAAAATCCAAAACATCACGAAACATCCTCTACAAGTCCACAAAAGCTGCATAAGAAAGGAAGGAAAATGCATAAGTTCTACAAAGACATAAAAAACAATAAACAAAAGAAAATTAAACATGGTCTTCATTGTTGTCCATCTCCATCTCCTTGGTTGTCACCATGGTCTCCTTGAGCCTCGCCACCACCTCCGGAATGTGCAAGTGGTCTTCTATCCGATGAATTCTAGTATCCATGGAGTCGAGGCGGGTGTTCACTTGATTGAAGCCTTCATTGACACGGGTCTCCAAACACCCAATGGCGGCTAAAACACGCTCCCAAATCGTCCTTTGCCTAGGAGGAGCCGAAGTAGAAGGACCGGTGTGTGGAATAGCAGTTGAAGTGCCGACTCCTTCTTCTTCCTCATGAGCTGTTCCTGAAGTTCCTCCAACTTCAAATTGTGAAGTGGGCTGAGATTGCCGAGCTCGAGGATGAGGAATATTTGCTGTTGAAATACTCAAGTCATTTAGAACAAAATAGTTCAATTCATAAGTTGACTTGATGGCCTTTGCTCAACTCCATCCAAGTTCACCTCCATCCTCTCAAAAGAAATGAGAGAAGCCGTGGAAGCCAAACCGATATGTGAGTGGCATGCCTCGCCGTCCTCATATAGCGATAATAATATTCTAAGAGGAATGTTGGCAAATGAAGATGTCCGGTCATGGAACATCTTGTCCAAGAAGTATAGTGTCACTCTTCCTTACTTCATTGAAGCTACTCTTCTTGGGAATGACATTGTGGGCAAACAAGTATGTAATTAATCTCAATCGATCTTCCAACTTGTTGGCCTTCACCGCCGCCTTTTGTTGGGAGCCAGTAAATTCTTGCTCAATGTGAAATCGAAGCCATTGCATGTCCCATCTCCCAATGTCTATCCAGAGCATGAAATTCCTTCTTTAAGTCCACTGACCGGTATTTTACTCCAAGAAGTTGAGCCAATGTGCTTGCTCAATCTCAATCCGCCTCCCCAACATAGGATCTGATATTTTCTCCACTATGCCCAGATTTGTTCACCACGTTGGCATAGAACTCCTTGACTAACTGGGGGTAATAATGATCTGGCAATGTGAGAATTGGACCCCAACCAAGTATGTCAAATGCCTCCGTGAGTTTGAATTCGGCATTGACGTCGGGAGCCACGTGCATCTCAAAAATGAATCCCTTATGCTCCCTAGCCTCATACCATTCTTGGTTCTCTTTTGAAGTGAACCGAATGGCATCATACTCTGGTGGTGGTGGCTCACTAGCAGTAGACCTCCTAGGTCGTCGCCTTAGTGGTGGAGGTGATGGTGCACGTTGCTCTTCTTCACCACTTGAAGATGAGGAAGGTGAATGTCGACAAAGACCTCCTCTAGTACATGCCATAATATCTAACAAATTGCCAAAATTACAATTTTTAAGCACATAACTAATCAAATAAATTTCAACAATTTGTCAAATCACCAATTAAAGCATAAAAATCATCAAATTCAATCCAAATGTCAACAAAACATCATCCCCTTGAAATAAATTTGAAAATAACAACTTTCATCAAATTTCTCAAAAATTCCTCTAAATCTCAATACAAATATATATAACATACTCCATATCAAGATTTAAAGTCTATGAATATGCTCAAATTCACCAATAATTGCCAATTTCTACAGATAAAATTAAATTCCAAAATTAGCAAAATTGACAAAATTATCTAAATGATCCCAAAATTCCTCACATTTGGAACAAATAGCATCCAAGGATATTATAAGTTCCATAATATCAACCAAATACATTTTCAATCATGCCAAGCATTAATCCCAAATTGAGCATTTTATAGGAATTTCAAGAATTTAATCTTCACTAAAAATTAGCACATTCCCATAATTTCTTCACAAAACATGCTTAAACATCATCAATAAGTATAATGGAATCAAGAACTAACAACCATTAATCACGAAAATCAAAACCCAAAATTTTACAAAAATTGCTCAAGAACATGAAATTGGGAAATCGAAATTCGTGAATGTAAATTGAGAAATGTTACCTGGAATCAGTAGAAGGATGAATGGGGAGATGATTGATGTAAAAAGCCCCTTGAATTTAGCCCAAAACAGCCTTGAATATGAAAAATTCAATTCGGAAAACCTAGGTTTCAATTTCTTCAAAAATCTGATTTTGAGGTGTTTTTGTTTGATTTCAATCGGATAAAACTGCTCCTGGATGATCAATAAGTGTTGGGTTGGTGATTTTTGAGGAGATTAGCAAGGAAAAAGAGGGATTTGTGTAGTGTGTGAAAAAAGGTGCTGGTGTGTGTTTTGCAGATGAATCGCATGAAGAACATGAAGAAATGGTTCGCGACTTTCATTTTTTAGAGATCCGGATCAATCCGCCATACATCATGATATAGGTCGCTGGATCTGAATCAGCAAGCTTGCTTGCTTTCACACATCTAGGCTTCAACTTGTAACTCTAAGATGATCCATGATCATGGATCCGAAGTTATACTCGCGATATGGTTCATGGATCCCCGTAAATGGTCTCGTTGATCCGCGGACAAGGATCCGCGAGTGGCTCGGATTATCTGGGATCGCTGGAAATGTGATTCTGCAATTTTTCTGCAATTATTTCATTGAGCAACATTTTTCTACTATTTCCATATTAAAAACCCTGCTTGTTAATTATGAAATGCACCTTTTCTAACACATGTAAAATGATCAAAATGACATAACTAACCTCATTTCTTGGGTTATTAACAACTAAAATGCAAATTGAGGTACCAAGTTGTTTGCATTTTACTATTCACTCCGCACCTAAAAAGGTCACTTTCGCCATGTTTGAATTTCCTACAAAAGAAACAAAATAAACACACTTAAAAACATATAATATACATGCTCAAATATTAAAACTAACAAAACTAACACAAATCGATGGGTTGCCTCCCAACTAGCGTCTTTGTTTAAAGTCGTTGACTCGACTCTTTGTTGTTCTTTTTTCAATCATAACAAGGATCCTTTAAGGAGTAAGTTACTCCTTTAGGAACCCATTCACCACCAAGATAGGGCTTTAAACGTTATCCATTGACTTTAAATGGTGGACCTTGCTCGGTAGTCACCTCTACGGCACCATATGGATATACCTTTGTAACTGTAAATGGGTCGGACCACCTTGATCTTAATTTTCCTGGAAACAACTTGAGACGTGAGTTAAATAAAAGAACCTTCTGACCTATCTCAAATTAATTTGAGTTCTCTATTAGCTAACTCAACTTGGCCATTAGCTTGTGGATGATATGCAAGGGCTGTTTTGTGCCCACAATCATATTTAAGCAAAAGTGAGTCAAACCATTTATTACAAAAATATTTTCCTTCATCACTCACTATTGCTCTAGGGATACCAAATCTAGTGAAAATGTTCTTTTTAATGAATTTAAGTACTACTTTTGCATCATTGGTAGGAGTGGCAATTGCCTCTACCCATTTTGACACATAATCAACCGCAACAAGTATGTACTTATTATTAAATGAACTAGGAAATAGTCCCATGAAATCAATGCCCCATACATCAAATAATTCAACTTCAAGAAACACATTTAAAGGCATTTCATGTTTTGAAATATTACCGTCCTTGGCATTCATTACAACTTTAACATAATCTCTAGCATCTTTGTACATAGTAGGCCAATAAAACCGGATTGCCATACCTTTGCCATTGTTTTAGTAGTACTAAAATGACCGCCGAATTTCACGGTTATGACAATGAAAAGGATACCATGTACCTCATCTTCCGCACACATCTTCTAATCATTCCATCGGCATAATGTTTATAAAGTAAGGCTCCCAAAAGTAATTTTTCACATCATAAAGGAATTTTTCCTTTGATGATAGTTCATCTCTTGAGGGATTATACCACTTACAATATAATTAACATAATCGCATACCATGGTGAATCTTTGATAGTTAGCAATTGTTCATCCGAAAATTCTCATTGATAGGAACTTCTTCTTTGAAGGGATATTTTCCAAGCGAGAAAGATGATCGGCAACCACATTCTTGGATCCCTTTTTATCTCTAATCTCAATATCGAATTCCTACAAAAGAAGAATCCAACGAATTAGTCTAGGTTTTGCATCCTTTTTACTCAATAAATATTTAAGGGCTGCATGGTCCGTATAAACAATAACCTCAGAGCCAACTAGGTAGGATCTAAATTTGTCAAGTGCAAATATCACCGCCAACAACTCTTTCTCGGTTGTGGCATAATTAACTTGAGCATCATTCAAAATCCTGCTAGCACAATAAATAACATGCAATCTCCTTCTTTTCGTTGACCAAGGACAGCTCCAACCGCGATAGTCGCTTGCATCACACATTAACTTAAATGGCAATGACCAACCGGTGATGTTATGATTGAGTTGTCGCCAATGCCCTTTTCAACCTATTAAAAGCATTCAAACAATTATCATCAAGGTCAAAAGGAACATCTTTACTTAATAAATCACACAAGGGTTTAGCGATTTTAGAAAATCTTTAATAAACCGTCGATAAAACCCCGCATGGCCAAGAAAACTTCTAATTCCTTTCACATTAGTTGGAGGTGGCATTTTCTCAATTAAGTCAATTTTGGCTTTATCCACCTCAATTCCTTGAGAAGAAATTTTGTGGCCTAACACAATGCCTTCTCTAACCATAAAATGGCATTTTTCCCAATTCAAAACAAGGTTAGTTTCTTCACATCTTTGCAAAATTTTCTCAAGATTATTTAAGCAATTATCATAAGAAGATCCAAAAACTGAAAAATCATCCATAAAAATCTCCATGATCTTCTCGGCATAATCGGAGAAAATTGCCATCATGCATCTTTGGAATGTCGCCGGTGCATTACACAAGCCAAATGGCATTCGCCTAAATGCGAAAGTACCATAAGGACAAGTGAATGTGGTCTTCTCTTGATCCTCCGGAGCTATGGCAATTTGATTATACCCTGAATAACCATCAAGAAAACAATAAAATTCATAACCGGCAAGCCTTTCCAAAATTTGATCAAGGAAAGGTAATGGAAAGTGGTCTTTACGTGTGGCCGCATTTAATTTTCTATAATCTATACACACTCTCCATCCGGCTATAATTCTAGTGGGTATAATTTCATCTTTTTCATTGACAATTATGGTCATCCCACCTTTCTTTGGCACCACATGAATTGGACTAATCCAACTACTATCGGAGATAGGAAAGATAATACCTGAGTCGAGCCATTTTAAAATCTCCTTTCTTACCACTTCCTTCATATTTGGATTTAAACGCCTTTGAGTTTCAATCACCGGTTTGGCATTTTCTTCAAAAAAAATCTTATGCATGCAAAGAGTTGGGCTTATTCCTTTGAGATCAGAAATGGTCCATCCAATTGCCGGTTTGTGCCTCTTTAAAACGCGTAGTAATTTTTCCAACTGCACATCATCAAGAAAAGCACTTACTATAACTGGTAATGTATCATTTTCTCCAAGAAATGCATACCTTAAATGATCCGGCAATGGTTTAAGATCAAGAGTAGGAGCTTGTTCACTTGAAGGTGGTGGTAAACCTTGGCTTTTTCCTAAATTTTCATAATAATTTCCTCTTTTGTAAGGTACTTGAGAGTTCAAGAAATTAGCCATTTGCAACATTTCTAAATCATCATCTTCATAAAAAATGCCTTCAAATAAACATACTTCAAGAGGATCGGATTCTTGTTTCATCCTACTCACATTTTGAGTTAAATTCTCAATCACATCAATGGCATAAATATGATTAGTAAATGAAGGAAATTTTTCAAGCTCATGCAAATTAAACTCAATTTCATCTTCACCTACTTGAAACTTAAGCTTTCCTTTTTTTACATCAATTATTGCACCGGCCGTAGCTAAGAAAGGTCTACCAAGTATAATTGGCATATGAACATCCTCTTCCATGTCAAGAACAACAAAGTCAACAGGAATTATGAAACTTTTGACTTTAATGAGCACATTTTCAAGCACACCAAGAGGATCTTTAACTGACCTATCCGCTAATTGCAAGGAAATATTAGTTCTTTTTAGTTCACTTAACCCTAATTTCCTAGCAACATATAAAGGAATTAATGAAACACTTGCACCTAAATTACACAATGCATTTGAAAAATTAAGATCACCGATAGTGCAAGGAATTGAAAACTGCCCGATCCTTCAATTTTGGAGGGAGTTTGTTTTGACTCAATGCACTACATTCCTCCAAAGCTATGGTTTCAATCCTCAAATCGCCTCTTCTTGGACATGATTTCCTTTAGAAACTTGGGATGGAATTTGAGTGATAGCATCTGCAAAAGGAATGTTAATATGCAATTGTTTAAACATTTTAACAAACTTTTCAAACTCCTTATCAATTTTACTTGCTTGAGCCTTTGAGGAAATGGAATGGGAGGAATGGAAATTTTATTTTTTAGAGGATATTTCATCATTTTCCACTACTTTTCCTTTCCTTTTCCCCACACTTACCCTTTGCTCTTCTTTCAAAGTTTCATTTTCTTCACTCTTTTCTTTCTTTCAAGCTCACTACTAGAAGGTTCTTCTAGTTGCCTCACCACCGGAGGGTAATTGCCTTGCAATGTTCCCTAGGATTGACTGCTTTGCTAGGTAACTCCCCTTGATTCCTAGGGTTTATAGCATTAGCAATTTGACCAAGTTGGACTTCTACATTCCTATACATGGTAGTTAATTGGTCCATTCTCCCCCAACCGCTCAAACCTTCCAAGTTCCTTTGCTAATTTTTTCCACAGCAATCTCCCATCCCGGTTTAGTTTCCATGGGTTGTTGCCTTGGTTGAAATCCCGGTGGATTTGTGGGCTTTTGCTGATTATTTTGATCTTTCCATCCAAAATTACGATGATTCCTCCACCCTTGGTTATAGGTATTGGAATAAGGGTTATTTTGGGTTGGTCGAGTGAAGTTGTTGACAAATTGTACCTATTCAAAATTCACACAATTAGTATCATCATGATTTCCTCCACAATTTGTACAAGATGCAACATGAGCATTGGAATTTGAACTTGAGCAATTCTCACCTTGCTTATTTAGCATTTTGACCATGTTGTCCATTTTTGCATTTAACATGCTAATAGCATCTAGTTCATACATACCGCATGTCGTCGTATGCGTACCTCTTTCATTGGCCCATTGATAATTATTGGTCGCCATCTCTTCTATTGCGTTGAGCTTCAGCCGATTTTCCCATCGCTCCACCTGCAGCTGCATCAATATGTGTTTTAACAGATAGGTTAAACCATTATAGAAGGTTTGTAATGATTAGCCAATCGGGAAGTCCATGATGAGGACATTTCCTTTGCAACTCTTTGAATCTTTCCCATGCCTCATATAATGATTCACCTTCATGTTAAGCAAAACTTGTTATATCCATTCGCAATTTGGCCATTTTTCCAGGTGGAAAATATTTATTCAAGAAAGCTTTGGCTAAATCGGCCCAAGTTGTGAAGGTGTTTGGTGCATGTGAATTAAGCCATACCTTAGCCTTGTCTCTTAAAGAGAAAGGAAACAATCGAAGCTTTATAGCATCTTCACTTACTCCATTATGCTTGATTGTGTCGCTTATTTCCAAGAAATTGGCTAGTGTGAATTTGGATCTTCCGTTGCATTTCCTCCAAATTGTTCTCTTTGGAGTATACTAATCAATGACGGTTGAATTTCAAAGTTGTTTGCTTGAATTGCCGGCCTAGCAATGCTAGTTTGTGATCCATCCATTTTTGGCAATGCAAAATCTCTCAAGGCATATTGATTTGGTTGTTCTTCCGCCATGGTTGCTAAAGGAGGTAATTCAATGGAAATTCCACCAATATTTTCCTCAATTCTTTTGCCTTCTTGTTGTGCAAGTCGCCTTAATCTCCTCAACGCTTCTTTCAATCTCGGGTCTAAAGGTGTAGTAACTTTCAAGGATCAAGATGCACTGATTAAAAGAAAAAAACAAATGAAAATTAAAATAAACACAAGAAATCTTTATATAAATTTAGACTAATAAAGCTTGCTTTTTCCCTAATATTAACCGAAATCCCCGGCAACGGCGCCAAAAACTTGACGTGGTCTAGGCTTTCAAGTTAAATTCACTCAATTATCAATCAATTATGGCCTCTTTACCCCGATTTTCCGCAAGTATACGGATCGTGGATTGAGTATAGAGGGTCGATCCCACAGAGACTCGGTTAAGTACTATGGCTTTTTAGTTTGCTTTATTATCTAAGTAGAAAATGATAGATGAGTGCAAAATATAAAAAGTCGGGCGGTACAACCGTCCCTATTGAAAGCAATTAAAACCAACCGGTTAAGGTGGTAGAACCAACCCTAATTGGTGGTAAATTAAAAGTAAATACAAAGTAAATTAAAAATGGGAGAAGGCGGACTAAGCCGACCTAAGGAGCGAGGATTAAGCAATTAGAACCGACCGCTAGGTGTCGATGACATCTAATTGGCGGTAAATGAGAAAATAGATAAAACCATCCAACTGGGTAAACCTCAAATTGGCGTATAAAATAACAAGTTTGAAGTTAGAATAGAGAAGAGTTTCTAGGATTTGAATCCCTTGTTAGGTTAAGGATGTGTTCACTTTAGTTAAGTTAGATTTTAAACTTGTGACTTGTCAAGGAAGTAACCTCCAATTTCATTTGTAGATTGTTTTCACAATGAACAAACATACTCATATTAAACCCTCACCTATTAACATGATGAATTAGCTTAACATAAGTTCATGAAACTCAATGAGTTACAAATATGATTCCTCCTAAATGCAACTCCTACTAACGTGAACATACAACCTAAGGTTCATATATTTTGAACTACATATGCAAGACATATTTCATGTACTAACACATGCTTGAATAGTTCATAATTGATGATCAAACAACCATGAATATTGAGAACAAATAAATGAACTAACAATCACAAGTTAAACTTTCTTTACTTAAGTGAACAACATCCAATCCCTTACAAGTTCATCTTACCCCTAGGATAGTGAAGTTTAGCTATTCATATTAATTAAGCACATAAAAATTGCATAAGAAATCATGAATGAACTTTAAGAAATAAAATGCAAAGGAAAAAGGAACTTCTCCAATTGATGAAATAAGCTCTTCTTACAAGGTCACAAAGGATTTCTCCTTGTTCAATAGACCTCTCACTTTGATTCTCAACTAATTCTTGTCAAGAACTAGCTAGTTTCTCTCTCTATTCTATTCTCTTCTTTTTCTTGCTATTTTCCTCTCCTCCTCTATCTATTTTTCTTGTTGGAATAGATGGGGTATTTATAGAGGATTGAGGATGGAAAAGATTACAAATAAAAAGATCTAAAGTTGAATTTTGATGCCACAAGTCCACATTGTGCAGCCATCAGCCGAAATTCTATCAGAATTGAGTTGGAAATGAGCTGGAATTTGGCTGCAAGTTGCAGCTGTCATTTTTTAAGATCCACGATGTGGATCTGCGAGGAATAGGATCGCGGATCCCATCGCGGATCACCTCCCCTGCTTCCACTGAGAGGGAGTCGCGAGCTAATTTATTTTTCCACTTGTCACATCGCGTTTCAACTCGCGAATCTGGTCCAAAATGTGAAAAATCCGAATTTTCGTCTTGAAATTGGCGCGTTAACTCCTCCGACTTTTGACCCTTCAATTTTTCAACTTTTCTTCCAAACTTCATTACCTTCAAATAATCATTCAATTGGGCATTAATTTGCTCAAAAAGCATTTTCTAATTGAATTTCACATTTGAATGCATATTAATAAATAAAGAACTTAATTTCATCATTTTTCATAAAATAAGTACATAAAAATAGATAAATAAAATACACTAAAAAAAGAAAAATATTTACTTATCAATAAACTAAGAAAACTAGTGAAGACTACATTTTTACTAGTAATTCTAGCCTTTCTAAAGTTTTTTTAAAAATGTCTACCAAAGGCCCTATTTATAGAAGACATCCTCCATAAACTTCCAAAATTTCATCATGTGAACAAAAGAAAAGTTTAAGCTTCAAAAGTCAAGAAAAATGTCTTCAATGAATCTTCATTCCTTGAAATGTCTTCATGCATCTTCATGCATCTTAATCAAGCATCAAATGAGTTGTAAAGTTGATGCAAATTGTGTTTTGGATTTGTTACAAGTTGTTTCTTCAACTTCCCAAGATTCTTCATGCAATTTACAGCTGAAATTCATTCAAAGTTGAGTTGGAAGTGAGCTGAAAAATTTTTGAAATGAGGTTGCAAGTTGAAAGGTCATTTTCATGGATTCACGAGGCATAGATTGCAGATCCCATCACGGATCCGGCTCCCTGTCTCCACTGAGAGAGATTCGCGAGCTGATCATTTTCTCCAATTAGCACTTCGGGTTTCTGGATCGCGGATCTGGATAAAACTCGCAAAATCTGACTTTTTTGTCGTGAAATTGAAGTGTTAAATCCTCCAACTTTTGACCCTTTAGTTCCTTGATAATTGAATTGCGATATGATCATCTCAATTTGGAACTTAACAACTTCGGATATTTCAATTTTTCAACTTTCCTTCCAAGTTTCATTACCCGAAATTAATTCACATCAACAATAATTATGAAAATATCTTCTCATTTCACTTCATTTGATGATTGAGCCATTAATCCTACAAAAACATGAAGTTTTCACCACTTGATTTCATAGAAATGCATTTTTTTCTATTTAAACCATAAAATGCAAAACTTCACAAGAAACCCTAGTTAATTAGCCATCAAAATAATAAAAACACACAAAAACTAAATAGAAAACATACTTTAAACACACAAAATAAACACTTATCAAATTCCCCCACACTTGAATCATTGCTTGTCCTCAAGTAATAAGAAATACAAACCAACAATGATTTAAGTGTTTGAATTAACCAATGTGAATTTTAAAAGTCAATCTCCACAACTTCAGTAATCAATTTTTATGCAAAAATTTCAATTGTCTCAAATACTTATAATAATTAAGTAAAAATTTCAATTTTTATGCATTGACATCGGGAGTCATGTGCATTTCGAAAATGAATCCCTTATGCTCTCTAGTCTTGTACCACTCTTGGTTCTCTTTTGAAGTGAACCGAAGAGCATCATATTTCGATGGTGGTGGCTCTCTAGTAGTCGTCTGTCTAGGTCGTTGCCTTTGTGTTGGAAGCGACGGCTCACGTTGTTCCTCTTCACCATTGGAAGTTGAAGATGGTGAACGGCGACGAATACCTCCTCTAGTGCAGGCCATGATACCTAACAAATTGTAAAAATTAACAATGTTAAGCACATTTACTAACCACTTAATTTTAACAACTTGTCAAATAACAATTGAAAGCATAAAAAATCATCGAATTAAAGCCATATTCCAACAAATCATCATCCCTTAAACACTTTTGAAAATGCCAATTTTCATCAAATTATCCAAAAATCCCTCTAAATCTCAACACTAATATACACAACATACTCCATATCAAGATTTAAAGTCCATGAATATGCTCAAATTCACCAATAATTGCCATTTTCCATAGATAGAATTAAATCCCAAAATTATGTAAAAATTGGCAAAAAATTATCAAAATGACTCCAAAATTCCTCACATTTGGAACAAATAGCATCTAAGAATAATTATAAACTCCATAATATCAACCAAATACACTCTTAATCATGCCAAACATTATTTCCACAATGAACATTTTATGGGAAATTTAATAAATTAAACTTCACTAAAAAGTACCACATTCCCATAATTTATTCATTAAACATGCTTAAACATCATCAATAAGCATAATGGAAGCAAGAAACGACAACAATTAATCACAAAAATTGAAACCCAAAATTTTTGCAAAAATGCCCAAGAACATGAAATTTGGAAATCAAAATTCATACAAGAAAAGTAAGGAATGTTACCTGGAATCCGTAGAAGGATAGATGGGGAGATGATTGATGCAAAAAGCCCCTTGAATTGTGCCCCAAACAAGCACGAATTTGAAGAAATAAATCCGGCCAAACCCTACCTTAATCTTCAAAAATCTGAATTTTTAGGTGTTTTTGTTGGATTTTAATCGGATAAAACTGCTCCTTGATGTTCAATAGGGGTTGGGTAGATGATTTTTGAGAAGATTACCAAGGAAAAGGAGGATTTTGGTGAAGTGCGTGAAAAAGTGTGTTTTTGCAGGTGAAATCGCGATGAGGAAGATGAAAAAATTACTTCGACTTCTCGGTTTTAGCTTGTAAGCGATCCAGATCCGATCCATGATGCACGCATCATGGATCCATGTCATGGATCTGGATCAGCGAAGCACACTTCGCGTTTCCTACATCACGCCTTCAATTCAGAAGTCTCAAAGTTGATCCGTCGATCCGATGCATACCTCAAGGATCCAGTCACGGATCTTCACGGTGCTCTCGATTGTGACCTGCGGTCGAGATATTTGCGAGGCATGCCTCACGGATTGACTAGCGGATCGTGCTAGAAAAATGAATCTACAACTTTTCTGCAACTATTTCATTGAGCAACATTTTTCTACTATTTCCAGATTAAAAACCCTGCTTGTTAATTATGAAATGCACCTTTTCTAACACATGTAAAATGATCAAAACAACATTACTAACATCTTTTCTTGGATTATAAACAACTAAAATACAATTTGAGGTATCAAGTTGTTTGCATTTTACTATTCACACTGCAGCCAAAAAGGTCACTTTTGCCATGCTTGCTTTTTCTACAAAACAAACAAAACAAACACACTTAAAAACATAAAATACACATATTCAAACATTAAAACTGAACAAAATAACATAAATCGATGGGTTGCCTCTCAACTAGTACTCTTTTACAGTCATTAGCTTGACTATATAACCTATTCGTTAAGGAGGTTTAGTTAACGAATAATTCACCATTTGAAGGTGAGGTGGATCATTAAAAGGTGACTCAATCACGTGAGTCATATCATCAAATGATAAGAAAAAAGAAATTGGTTTACTAATCTCAAGTGACTCATAGATATTACCTTGTAGTACCATCACTTGAGAACTTACCAAAGAAGTATCCATATCGTCTTCTAGGGGCATTATGACCTTAGAATCTACACATTCACCACATTCCTCAAGAGGGGTTATATAAACATCATTCATACTTGCCTTTTGAGGTTCAAATTCATTTCAAAGACATCATCATGTGAAATGGACATTTCATCATTAAAATGCAAATAAGATTCATCATTGTCATCAAAATGTATTCCACTTTCACATGCAACATTCCCACCGTTGATGTTAGGGTCAATTTGCATATCACTACATGAAATAACTTCATACAAAATATGCAATTGTTCATGTAATCCTTCAAAGTGAGAAGCTAATTCATCTAATCTCTTCTCAACCCTATCAAAATGATCAAAAGTTGCATCAGCTAACTTTTCAATAGCTACTTCCCAACATGATTTAGAATTATTAGCTAATCTTTCTTACTCCAAAGGTAAAGGTGTATTAGCTAACTTTTCAATAGTTAATTTCCAAGATGGCTTTGATTCAAGTTGAACACCATTGGATTGGTAATCATAAAAATATGAAGAATCATCATAAGCACATGGATTATTCCAACCATAAGTATAAGAATTACCACAATTATTACTATATTGATCAAAACAAGAATTGTAGTGCTCAAATTCATCATAGTCATCCACATGTTGTGCTTGCATACATTTATATGTAGCATGATTATTCCCACACAAGTCACAAACCACATGATTAGAATTAAAAGCATTAGCATTCCTTTTTTGTTCAAGCAAATTGGTAATGGTGTCCATTTGCACATTTAATGTAATATAATCAAGTTTAGCCTCAATGCTCTTTGTGCAATCTTCAAATGACATACCTTCGAACATTCTTTGGTTACCTCCACAGTTATAATTTTGAAAATTGTAGGGTCCATTGCCAATCTTCCTTCTCTCAAGCCTTAATCCACTTCCTTGCTATCCTTCCTTAAAACCTAAAAATGCTTTCAAATACACTAAAAGCAAGATTAGTTAAGAAGAATAGCTAATAAAATATAAACTAAAAACATGCATGTTAAAATGTCTAAAGTAATAAAGTTGTTCTTAGCACCAATATTGACTTCCCCAGTAACGGCGCCAAAAACTTGACGAGATTTTACCATACACCAAATTTTAATTATCAACCTAAACATCCCGTTTACTGCAAGTATACAGATCGTTTGTTGAGTACAGGGTATATTAGGTGTCGATCCCACAGGGCAGATTGTCAAGTACCAGTGGTTTTTGAATTCCTCTATTATTTAGACTATTACAAGTAAATAAGTAAATCTAAATTGCAAACATGAAATAAAATAATAAAAATAACAATTAAAATCTCCTCGAGTTATGGAATTCCTTACTACTCTTGCAAATGAAGCTACTTGTTGGATTAACGATATTATTTTGGCTAAGCATGGCATAATTTCCTAATGCATGTGAAACATATTTTCGTAGTGAATCATCTATAGTTATAGCTAAACCATACCTACACTTGTGGTTGTGAAATTAACTACAAGCTCATTTCCTCTATAAAATTACATGAAATAAATCATTAAATCCACAAAGGTGCCACCCTACACTTGTGAGTGACTTCCTAGGTTTAGTACTTTATGAACTAGTGCCAAATTCTCATTTTCATTGCAAATTTAACACCTTGAGATGATCACAATTAATGGTCGGTTAATCATGATTAGAAAAGCCAAAGTACTAAATAACTTGCTCAAAATAATAGCATCAAATAACTACGTAAACATCACAAACAAGATGTGGAAAGTTCATCCATAAATCAAGGCATAAACTTTAGCTAAACATGAAAAAGAAAGTAAATATCATACTTATATTATACTATAACTACACTACTAACTATACAAAGCTAATGAACTAAGAAAACTAGTGAAGGCAACATTTTTAGTAGTGATTCTAGCCTTTCTAAAGTTTTTTTTTTATAAAAATGTCTACCAAGGGCCCAATTTATAGCAGACATCCTCCATAAACTTCCAAAATTCCATCATGTGAACAAAAGAAAAGTTTAAGCTTCAAAAGTCAAGAAAAATGTCTTCAATGAATCTTCCTTCCTTGAAATGTCTTCATGCATCTTCATGCATCTTAATCAAGCATCAAATGAGTTGTAAAGTTGATGGAAATTGTGTTTTGGATTTGTTACAAGTTGTTTCTTCAACTTCCCAAGATTCTTCACGCAATTTACAGTTGAAATTCATTCAAAGTTGAGCTGGAAGTGAGCTGAAAAATTTTTGAAATGAGGTTGCAAGTTGACAGGTCATTTTCACGGATTCGTGAGGCATAGATTGCAGATCCCATCACGGATCCGGCTCCCTGTCTCCACTGAGAGAGATTCGCGAGCTGATCATTTTCTCCAATTAGCACTTCGGGTTTCTGGATCGCGGATCTGGATAAAACTCGCAAAATCTGACTTTTTCGTCGTGAAATTGAAGCGTTAAATCCTCCAACTTTTGACCCTTTAGTTCCTTGATAATTGAATTGCGATAAGATCATCTCAATTTGGAACTTAACAACTTCAGATATTTCAATTTTTTAACTTTCCTTCCAAGTTTCATTACCCGAAATTAATTCACATCAACAATAATTATGAAAATATCTTCTCATTTCACTGCATTTGATGATTGAGCCATTAATCCTGGAAAAACATGAAGTTTTCACCACTTGATTTCATAGAAATGCATTTTTTTCTATTTAAACCATAAAATGCAAAATTTCACCAGAATAACAAAATTTCTAGTTAATTAGCCATCAAAATAACAAAAACACACAAAAACTAAATAGAAAACATACTTTAAACACACAAAATAAACACTTATTAGTAATCCATGAAAATTTACGCTTTCAATAAACAAACTTACTTACTCTTTAATTAAATTTTCCTTTTTTTTGAATTTAATTTACTAGTAAGTTTACTGAGAAATTTAGTAAGTAGATCTCCTAAAATAGTAAGTTATAGTCATTAATGAAAATTTATATTTTTAATAAACAAATTTACCAACATTTTAAATAAAATTTAACTTTTTTTGTAGATTTAACTTACTAGTAAATTTACTAAGAAATTTAGTAAGTATGTTTCCTAAAACAGTAGATTATAGTCATCAATGAAAATCTACATTTTTAGTAAACAAACTTACTTTCTTTTTAATAAAATTTATCTTTTCTTGAATTCAACCTACTACTTAATGTACTATGTAAAAAGATAAATTTTGCCTATTTCTTTCAAGCGAATTCTTAATCAATTCGGAGTCTTATTCCTTTTCCTTGCTTCCTTTCATCCACTTGATTATCATGGCAACTCTTGGAGAAAATTAAATTTCTTGATAAAGACATTGCTTGATTAGCTTTTAGGTATAGCAAGATTTAGCCTAGAAAATTTTGTTGTAAAAAGTTTAAATCATTTGTGAAATGATAATTTTAGCAATTTCCATACCATTCACCTATAAGAAATTATGATAATTACAAAAATGCCATTTCATAATAGTTCACATATCATTTGCCCACAAGAACTTGGGATTATTCTAAAAAATTTCACTGATTCTTGCTATGTATATGCTTCACAAGATAATTTGGGTTAGTTTCTATTATAAAGTAACAATCATAGTTACTAAAATTTGGGACAGATAAAATATAAAATATAATATACATCTATATTATATATAATTAAAAGTTCAACACAAAAATATGAGCTTGAAAACAAAATGCACACAAATCTAAAATGTAAATGATGCATAATATATTTGATAGTTACACAACTTAAAAAATAGGTAAATTTACTATAATTTTCAAAGATTATGCTACATTAATACAACTTTAACTTTTATACTTATGACCTCAACAATAAATTTATTAAAATTTTATCAGTCATGGGTATTGATTTATAGAAATTGTGATGTATAAACAAGTGCTATTATATAAAACTCATTTCGGATGATTTCTTATTATTTTAAACCAAACTTCGTATCTTTTCAAAAATTGGAAAATAATTCAAAATTTATAATATGACATTTTTTTACATATGTTATAAGGTCTTGTGAATAATAAAAATAATTTTTGTAGTATTTTTAAAATGCATAAAATTCACAAGATTTATAAATGATATGTACAATCGTGTATTATATATATATATTACAAGTATTTTTTACTGAGCATAATGCTAAATTTCAATCATTAATAAAAATTTTAGCATTATTTCAGGTAAACATCCTAATCCTAGTTTCATATAAGTTCTTTGAATAAATAGTAAATTTATGCCACAAACTAGTACATTTTGATCATTAATCAAATTTAGTATGTTATCATAAAATTTACTTCTATTCTATAAAAATTTAGTATTACTAGAACTAAACTTACACTCTAAAAAGTAAGTTTAGCATATAAAGTAGTAATTTATTCCAAAAAAGGTAAATTTCATACTTATTCTAATTTACTATTTTAGACATAAAAGTTACTACTTTATTGAGTTAAATTTCAATCTTTAATAAAAATTTTAGCATTGTTTCAAGTAAACTTCCTAATAATAGTTTCATATAAAATTTTAATGTAAAATAGTAAATTTATGCCACAAACTAGTAAGTTTTGATCATTAATCAAATTTACTATGTTATCATAAAATTTACTACTATTCTATAAAAATTTACTATTACTTGACCTACGCATACTGTCTAAAAAGTAAGTTTGGGATATAAAGTAATAATTTATTTTTAAAAAGAGATAAGTTTCATATTTATTCCGATTTGCTTTTTGAGATTTATTAAATTATTAAGTTAATTTATTGTTTTAGATGCAAAACTTACAACCAAATTTTTACACTAAATTTTACACATTATCTTATCTAGGTGACTAGTCCAACAGGTAATCAAATATTCACTAAAAGTGTGATAACCTATAATATCAAGTGAAAATTATTTCATTCAGTAATCAATATAACGTTTAGGATTCCTGAAGCATTTTCCAAGAAATATATATAGGCGGAAACCCTGTAAAGTCCAAATCAATATAACGTTTAGGATATTGCCACGGGTTAGAGGAAGGTAGTGTATCATTTGCTATTTCATCTTACAAGGCTAAATGGTTATCAAGAAATTGCACATTCGCCGCGGGGAACAAGTTTTGATATATAAAGAAGAATATGCACGAAAATCCAACGTATACACAATCTCCCAACATGAGATATTAGTTTGCAATCTTTGGAGTTTGGACAAAGCTAAAGACCAAGTAGACAGGTCGATTAATACACTGTAATACGCCCCTTTAGCCATTCCCAAGACCCGCAGCCTGGTAATTGCTCGTCCAAAACTTTTTCTTTTTTCCCCTCTTGCGTTTATTCATCCATGCTTTTCGTTTAGTAGAGTAATCGAAACTAAAAAGAAATGAAATTGTTTGTTAGCAATTTCCTGATAATCTCCCCATATGGCCTGTTGATCTTCATATGAAATACAATTTAGTTTCGTCTAATTGTTAGGACTCCACCGCAAAGCTTCTTTCATCAGTTTCTCATCACTTCGTACAGTTTTATGGAGGATGAAAACGGTATAATGCTGATATTGACCAAAAGTGGAATTACTAGTCAGTTTCTTAACTGTTGCGGTTCACCCAAAACGCAGTAGAAAGGAAAGAGGAATGGGAAATCAATGAAGGGACCCCAGCGACCACAAATAACTTGGCGCGTCGTTGCTCTACCCAAAAGTTCTTGGACAATGATACGGAGAGAGACATGAACAAGAACGGTGTACTACCCTTTAGATTGGTTTGTACATTTTTGCAATGGTGAAATAAAATTGAGCCATTATTTATAAGGAAAATTCATCATTTTGGTCCTTGAATATTTTCACTAAAACAGATTTTATTCTTAATGAATTATTTTAACCAATTTAGTTCTTGAACAAGTTTTTTACTTTTAATGTAGGACTTTTAATCGAATTTTACTCAATTCGCGTGAACTTGAAGGGGCATAATCGTCACACTAGTCTAACCTCCTATGATTGACAGATTAAATAGATTAGAAAGATCATTATAATTATTTAATGTCTAAAACTACTTAATGTTCAATATAGTTCTCACCAGTTTATTTTAGATGTTAAGTAATTTTAGTGATCTTTTTAATCTATTTCATCTATCAAATGCAGAAGCCTATACCTAAATGACAATTATGCCCCTGCATGTCCATACAAATTGAGCAAAATTCAGTCAAAAGTCCTACATTGGAAGTAAAAAACTTATTTGAGGACTAAATTAGTTAAAATAATTTATTAGGAACGAAATCGGTTTTAGTGAAAATATTTAGGGATCAAAATGGTGAAATTCCCTTATTTATAATAACTCCAAAACGTTGTCAAAAAATGTTAAAAAGAAACTCCTAAACGTCTCCATCTTTCATGTATGGTAAACTAATATGGTTTTGGACCTAAAAAAAAAATGTTTTTGGACATTGTACAAACTCAAGAATCTGGGGCAAGAAAGATTATGCTAAGATGAGATACTGAATAATTGAAGTTTCCCTATGAAAATTTTAATGGTTATAATTTGTTGGAAACTGAAAAAAGTAACCACGGTAAAGTTGAATTTTAGTTATATAAAACCTTATATAATTAGTAGTTTCAGACTGAGAAGTTGCACCAATTATAGCACTAAGTTATTTAGCCAAAGAAAAGAAATAGTAAATAAAATGTACTATGGTTATGTAAATCTCCCACAATTCATATGTACTTTCTCACAGTTTTTCAGCAATTTTTCCTCTCAATCACCTCCCAAACCCAAAATCCTTTGAGAGATTTGCACTGGCTCCACACCCCTCTAGCTTCCTTTTCTTTTGCACCTTAGGCGCTTGAAGAGATGTTTTCAATTGTAATTTCTTGTAAACACAGTTGAAGAAAGTAGGTTGCGGTGACAAATTGAGTTCATACTAATGTGTAGCAATGTCGCACATGCTCAAACAATGTAATAATCCAGTACTTAAAAATAATTATGGAAAAACCATCAACCTCAACACTATAAAAACATATAGTCGTGTCTTTCTCTTGAAGCATACCACAAGCTCATATTTACTACCTTCGAACAAGAAATACACACATCAAAACAAACTTGTATAAGAAATTTTGCTTGATGGAGAACCGCGAAGGAAAGCGTAAAACTGTGGAAGGAGATTCCAGTAATGGAATATGTGCAGGTTCCTTCAAGAAAAATGGAAGCGTGATTCCAAAATATAGGAAGCATGTATCTCGTATGGCGAGAGAGAAAATTGGGAAAGCTTTTGTTTCCGGTTTTCCTGACGGTGGTGGTTCCAATGCTTGATATGGTTACACATGGCGCAAGGTTATGTTGCCAAAGTTTCTTTATTTAGAAAACTTGACAAAATTTTATTTTGCCAAATTAGATTGAAACTTCCAATTTTGGCAGAATTTAAGTGAGTCTAGTTTTCTAGTATAATTTAATTTTGGCGGAGTTTAGGTAAGTACAATACGTAGTAGCATCTCTATGAGTCCTGTATTTAGGCATATATTTGGTGAATGAAATTTGTGTTTGATATATGGATGTATGTATGCGTGTGTGTGTGTATATATCTTAACCTTTTTAAATTATTTATCATCCTTATTATATTTGTTTACACTTTATTTTGGAATGCTAATTGTACCTCATTGAATTCAACAATACAAAAGCACCCCGCCCTCCCCCCCTCCCCCAAGGAAAAAAAACCCTGCAACTTTACTAGTATTTCAGATCACAATTCAAGATGGAACATAGGGATGTAGGTGACGAAATGCTGAAAACATTCAATAATTCATTTTCAATCTTATGTTTAAGAGGTGATAAACATAGAACAGCACGAGGATGATTTTACAAGACTTATGTTAGTTGTTTAATCTAATATCTATTCTATCCAATGTTTTTAAACCCAAATCGGGGAATGGATGATTTTACAAGACTTATGTTAGTTGTTTAATCTAATATCTATTCTATCCAATGTTTTTAAACCCAAATCGGGGAATGAACTAGAAGAACTTTTAGTTCGCGGTTTGATCAGTTCAACCCCAATCCAAAGGTTTAATTATTTTTTTTATTTTAATATTAAATAATATGAATAAAGCTGAAATATCTATTCTTTTTTATAAAAAAAAAAGTTAGTAAGTTGAGCCACTCGGTTTTTACTGGTTCCTCTCCTAAAATATTAAACTTCCAAACAATTAATTTATATCACTTTTGTTAAAACTGCATTCTAAGTCTACTCCTAGGATAAAACCCATACTTACGCACCCCCAGGCACATGCATGCACACTCGTTAAGCGAAAACTACAATTTTAGTTATATATTCCTTTCACACTGAAACGACAAATATAGGATTCATGTGCCAAATTTGTCTTTCTTCTTTCAGAGGCTTCATTTGTTGCAAAATTATAGTTAGTACTAAACTTTCAGCCCTTCATCGTATGCCTAATCATTTCTAGGCCTTTTGCAAGGGGACATGGGTCGATGCAAATCTGTCTGTCTGCGCCTCACATGTGTGTTGATTAATTAACTGATCAAACTGTGTGAAACATTGTCTGACTTTTGTATATTGTAACTTTTATTAATGACTTGAATAATTACAACCTATGACATGCTTAATTATCATTTGTTTAGGTATGAACAGAAGTACTAGTAAGTAGAACGCGGCTTTAAGATTCTTTTGATCAAGTAAAGTGTTTATGTAGTAAGACTTAGTATTAAATCTAGACACATTGACATATATTTATAAATCTTGATGTAGTCAAAGACAAAAAGTAAGAGGCTTTGAACTGCTAAAATCAATAATTAAATCCAGTTAGCATTAAAAAAAAAAAAACTGTTGATCTTGCTTTGAACTTCGAGAAGTAGACAGTAGTCCTAGCATCACTTTAATTCTTGATGTCTAGTTAATTGAATACATTAAAGGTCAGATTAAAACCCAGGCTCCATATTTTATATCGTGTTAAATTGTCTTATTACATATCTTCTTCAATAACCAGTAGGCTTGTGGTCTAAATTAAATCGTTAGCAAGACTTTGCCAAATTTATATTGGATATCGTAGTTTGACATGCCAAACATAAAGAATCTTTAGGAGTCTTAGACGGTAGATAATTAAGCAACTTAAGGACAAAGGAAATAACAAAAACTATCAACTGCAAAAATGAAAAACCACTGACAATAATTTTATGGAAATTCGAAGTTCTAATTGTCACAAATCAAGTGTTCTAGTTCCAAACTCCACAAGCAACTTAATTGTAAGAAAAAAAAAAGTGGGATTAAGTGGAATTTGTACTTTAAAAAAAAATAGAATTTGTACTAATTTTTCGCCATTGGCTCTAGAGCTTTGAGATTTCGTTGGCCAATCAAGTAAAAGTAAATATAATTCTCATGCCGTAGACCAATAAATTGACTCGCTCTTCTGTAATCCGCGTTCCTCTGATTTATGGAATGCGATTGAAAACTCCCAAATTTATTAAAACGTGTGAAATTGTCAATGCAACATTTTTCCCAATGATGAAGATTATAGAGTTAGGACCACATTCATTCATAAAATACATATCCAAAATTAACTGGAAAACTTACCAAATACTATAAGAAGTGTGAAAATTATGTTGATTCTTATGCTCTGAGGCAAGTATATAGAATAAATAAATAAAAGAAAAAAATGATGGAGGAAATAATTAACAAATTTCATGGTGTTTTTTTGCCAATTGTGTACCAGGCTTTAAATATATTTTCTGTGCCCAAGTAGTCACTAGTCACAAGATGTTTCACTTTCTTCAGGACACGGTTAAGGACATTTTCGGTACTTCAACTCTTTGACTTCTATATTCTTCTTCTTCTTCCACTTAGAAAAACAAAAAGAAAGATGCAAACTGAAAAGGAAAGAATATAAAGAAACACTGAACACAAATCTTGAGCTCTCGTTGTCAGAAATTGGATTGTCTTCATCGTAGGAATTTTCTCTAGTCAACTAGTCCTTCCCCACGCCACACCATGATACAGACATTGCCAGTTAGACAGAAAGGAGCACAAGAGAAAATGATTGCTGTCGCTTGGCAATACAGTACTCAGTCGCACAAAATGTCAAACACGTGTACTTACGTGGACAAAGTGACACAAACTCTCTAAGGCTATGAAGTAGGTCGTTCGTCAAATTGAAAATGTCATATTTTTTTTGGTTAAAGTATTTTAAAATATTTATCAGCTCATTAAAATTAAAGTTAGCATGTTTCGATATTGTTTCTACTTTTAATTGCATGTGATGTTATATTCAAAATCAAATTTTGGAATCTAGAAAAGTGACAAAAAAATATGGGATGGAGAGAGTAATAATCTACACAATGCTTTATAGAAAAGGAAGGAAAGAACTATAAAACTGTAATGAAGAATGAATACTAAACTAAAACAAGAGTCACAACACACACACTTAGGAGCTGTTTGATTTGCATGTAGGAATGGGATACGGAATACAATCACAAACCTTGCTGTCCACATGATTACTCATCAATTCCATTTACAGCACATGTTTAATCGAGAATCGTAATTACTTTCTATATTCATAAGTTAATCAATCTGAAAATAAATTGTGAGTTAAAGAATGATAGAGACAAATTTTAACAGATTTAATTATAAGTGTGGAATGATGGCGACAAATTTTAACAATTTCAGATCCATGGAGTGATTCTTATGAGTGCTCTACCAAACAATAGTCATATATGGATTTCTATTATGGGAAGTGATATTTGCACTTCTCAATTAATCTATAACACTTTTTAGATGCTATAATTTTTAGTTAATGAATTAGAGAGTCAGAGGCTAAATGGTAAGCGTGAATATCAATTTCCATTACATTATTACCCGTTCTTAACATCCTCGTACTCATAAACTAAACGCCCCCCCCCCCCCCCAAACAAAATGACCCTCATTTCATTCTTTGCCTCTTTGCCATGCGGTATAAATAGAACCATCATTCAATCTTTTGAGACACAACACAAACCTTTCAGCTTCAGAAACAACCCAGACTCTTGATTAATACCCTCATTTCAATATTTTCCATGCACTACATATAGGATCATCATCTCATCTTTTTGAGACAACAGAAACCTTTCAGCTCATTCAGAAAACCGAATTACATATAACACGCTTACTGCACACACAAACTTTGAGATGGCGGAAAAGGGAACGGATGTCAAGGTTAATGAAGGAGAGGCAAGCACAGGATCATTGACAAAGAAGATCGGAAGCATGTTTCCCAAAGAGAGGAAGCATGTGACCCAGATGATGGGAGAAAAGATTAGTGAAGTTATTTCTTCTGGTGTAAAAAATATCAAGAACAAGCACAAGATCAAGCCAGATGGAGGTAGTAACTAAGTGTATTACAGGCTGATGGTGGCTTTCAATGAACTGTATGTTATTGTCGATGTTGGTGACCATAAGTTTGTGTAACCTAATGTTATCAACTCATATCGATGTTTTGAATCCTTATAGTAAACCCAAAAAGAGTGTTGCTCTAATAGTTTTAGGTGTTTTTCAGTGTTTGCGTCCAAGCAGAAGTCTTGAGTTTCTTCTAGTTTATACAGAAGAATTACTATCTCCCTCCTGTTTCTTGAGGGTGAATAATCAGATGGCCTCATTTTCTGATTGATGCTTGAATTATTTACTATGAAAATAAGCTTTTTAATTATGGCATGTAAGGTCCATTTCCTACTTTCATTGTATTTTTGAGCTTATTCATGTAACTAGGAAAGACTCTTAAAAAACTTTTCTTGGAGTAATCCTGGATAATCTATTGTAGCATTACACATTTTAGATCATCTCTTCGGGATAAACCCTGTTTGGAAACATGGTTCAGAAAATAAGAACAGGTCTAAGAACAAAAGAATACGTGTTTGATCTCTGTGTGTGTGTCAATCAACCATTTTGATAATAATAATAATAATAAATCAATATTGAGACTTAACTACCAATTTAATCTCAGAACCATCTAGAGTTCTAGACTGGAGAGGACTATTGACATCGGCTTTTAGTCAATATCTTAATAAGATTTGTGACTAACTATAGGATTTCTTTTTCTTCTTCTTCTTTGGGTCTTTGAGTGCTGTTTTGACAATGGTATAAAGTCATACTTGCTGTTTTGATAATGGTATGCATGAAGTCAACAGCAAGACTTATCTACGAATTTGATCTCAGAAAACCAGCTGGACTAGACACGACCGACATTACCAATATTTAGAATTTAATCTCAGAAGACCAGGTGGACTCGACACGACCCATATGATACTTGGGTTAATTGGATTATGAGCTGTCTAACCACTGTCTCTTATTCATTCAGCATCAATGGTGAACAAACAGAACACATCAGACCAGAAAGAGGAATAACACGGGGACCCTTTGTCACTCTCTTTATTCCTCATTTATTCTGAAGGTTTCTCAAGTTTACTTAGCAGTGCTACAGAAAATAAAAAGATGACTGCGATGAAAATCAGCAGAAATAGGCCTTCATTGACTAACTTTTTTTGTAGATGACTCATTAACCTTATGTAAATCTAAACAGGAGGATGCACAAGAATTGAGACTCATTCTGAAGCAATATGAGCAGGCATTGGGTCAACTCATCAACTCGGAGAAATCATCGGTCTTTTCCACCAAAAATATGAACAAAAGAAAGAAGGATGACATATACTAAGCTCATGAAGGAATACTTCCAGTGACCGGGGAAGTACTTGGGGCTGCACATGGTTATCACAAGAACCAAAGACCAAATATTTGGTTTTATCAGGGACAATATCAACAAGAAGCTGTCGCATTGGAAGAGCAAACTCCTTAGCCAAGCAGGGAAAGGGCTCATGCTTAAGGCCTTGACTATGGCAGTACACCTATGTCATGCCCTGCTTTAAGCTACCTCAGAAGCTCTGCAAGGATATCAATACTATGATGGAAAACTGTTGGTGGGAAGAAAATGAAGGGAAAGACAAACAACATTGGATTGCTTGGAGCAAAATTTCTATGGATAAGAAGAATGGGGGGATTGGGATTTAAAGATCTTCATTGCTTCAATAAAGCCTTACTAGGAATATAGATTTGGAGAATCATCACTAATCCAAATCTCCTTATTAGTGAGGTTTTGAAAAGCAAATACTATCCCAATGGGTCGACAATGTTAAAGAGTAAAGAGCCAAAGAATGCATCTTGGATATGGTAAAGTCTCATGAGTGCTAGAGATGTTGTTGAACAAGGAAGCAGGAGGAGGATTGGGAACGGTAGAAGCACCAACATATGGGAACATAGATGGATTCTCAGTAACAGCCAGGGAAAGATAAACACAGAGAAACAATAAGGATGCAGACTACAAAAGGTTTCAGAGCTGGTCACCACAGGTGGCATAAGGTTGTAATTTTCAGAAATTTCAATAAACATGATGCAGCGGATGTTTGAATATCCCAATTAGCCTAGCAGCTAGAGAAGACAGCACGACCTGGAGACACAGCCAAAATGGCTCATATATCACACAGGCCGGGTATGCAAGCATGCAACAACACAACGACAGAACCGAAAAAGAAAAAAAGGACAGGAGCAGGAAGCAGCTATCAGCAAACCAACTAATAGAGTGCTCAATAGATATAAAATTTGTGTGAATTTCCTTTTGATTTTGGTCATATAATGCATTAACTGCTAGATTTTACTTACAATTTGTATTTGGTGATGTGCACAGGAGTTTGAGATGAAAAGAGATATAAAAAGAAGTTTCAAAAATGAATTTCCAAAAGACTACTGTCTCCGGGGTGGGCACGCCAGTTGAAACCTGTAAAGCCTGATGTCTGTGGGACATGAGATCAATTAATCCCTTGAGAAAGAATGTTTGCCACCGTCTATAGAATCCTAACTAGACTCGGACTCTGAATTTCAATTGGTCTAAAGCTGTAACTTTATATTTTGTAATCAATTAGTCCAACTATTACTTTATTAAGAAGCCATATTAGTTGAGGAGGTGACGCGGCGGCAGAAGCGTTGTAACAGATTAATTACACGAATGAACCCAAAGGTAGCAATCTAAGAGTGAATGACATTCAAATCCAATGCAAACATAGAATTCAAACAAGAACCCAAAACAAGATTCAAAGAATATTCATTTGAGCGCACTCAAGAGCAGGAATAAATCCAAACACAACTGTGTTAATTTTGATAAAAATATGCCAAAAGTCTCCTAAAACCAATCTTACTATGTCCTTATTTATAGACTAGAAGTTCTAAACCACATTGGAAACAAAATAACATCAAAATAGGAAATAAGCAAGAATAAAAAATAAAAAAATGCTGTCCCACGAAGCCGGATTGCACCAGCCATCCTCTGAATCATGTTCTACATGAGTCCCCTCCACTTTGAAAGAACTCAATCTCAAATTATTGTGAAAATCCTCAAGCAACCGCAAACTAATAACCCTACAATTCTCCCATGAAGTTGAAAGGGCCTCTGAAGTATCAACACAAATTGGAATGTAAAGAAGACTTGCAACTTCATTGTCTTTAATTCAAGCATAATCTCAAAAGTAATGATCACTCCATTTTCTATTGTCAGAACAAACTTGGACTGTAACTCACGAATAACAACAGTCTTCACTTCATTAGGCTGCAACTCGTTAACCTTTGCTTCACAATTCAACAAACTCAACTTGAGACAATCGTCATGCCCTAATGCCAACTCTTTTGTAAGTGAGTGTGGAAGCTTGCTAGGAGGTACTTTGCATCAACTTCATCTGAAGGAGTCACTTCATCCTCTTTAACACCATCACCTGCCTGCAAATTACATATTATAGGTGAAGGAGTTATTGAATCATTAACCACCATATGGGCTGCTGTACACTGTGTCCCTGGTGTCATCGGAACCGAGACAATCCTTTGCCATCCGTGGTGGACTGATAGACACTTTTCCTACAATGATATGTCATATCTTGATCATACTGCGATGGTCTTCCAAATAATACATAACACGTATCCAACTCCACCACATCACACATAACACTATCAATGTCAAATTTGTCTACAGACAAATTAACCAAACACTTCTCAACTACTTTAACAGATTGCACATCCTTTATTCAACTAATTATTTAAGGCTGAAGACGTGATTCAATAGGCAAATTCAATAATTTGACCAAGGTGCTAGAAATAATATTTTCACACTTCCACTATCAATTACCAAGTCAAAACTCAGTTAGAAATTTTGCACTTGGTTCAAAAAATTTGCTCCTGTTGTGTATCAATCTTTTGATACTTCCTACGCTCCACTCATTGCACCATGTACAGAGGTCATCCAACATCTTCGGGCTTTTCATCATCTCCGTCCTTTGCCTTACAAACGTAGTCTTCTTCTTCTTCACCTTTGCTACCCACGGCACCAATATGCTCAACCAAATACACTAGCCTATGTTGTGGACAAGTATTTGAGCGGTGCTCCGCTGACATCTCCAGCACTTATCTCTCATTGGCTTGACATAAGGATTTGTGCTAGTCTTAGGATTTTGTGGAGGGTTGGAAGCAGCATTGGCCTTCCTACCCTTGGCCTCACTAACGGGTCTTTTATCTTCCTTGTATTTACTTCGATGTATTTCCGTTGTTGCCCAAATCTCTTTATCAACCGATGGTTCAACAAACTCTTTCACATGATTCCGTGGACTCTCTCTTCTTCCATGCCTTTTCCAAGCCAAACTTAGCTCAGTTTTCAAGGCTAAGTTATTGGCATCCATCAATATAAGAATTATTTGAATGCCAATTTCTTCCAAGATCCTATCATTAAATCCATCCAAAAATCTCAATACAAGTTGCCCCTTGGTCACTATAACATTATTACGGGAAAGTAACCGCAAAAATTCAGTATAATACTCATGAACAGATCTATTACCTTGTACACAATGTTGAAATTAAGAAAATAAGAACCGCGCATAATTCGGTGGTAAAAATTTAGCAATCAAAATGCGCTTCATCTTCAACCATGTCCTTACATGCTATTTCCTTTGTCAACGTCCCTAATATTGTAATTGTTCCTACCATGCCAATGCTCCTCCCTTCAATTTATAAGTCATGAGTTTAACTTGATAAGTTTTCGGGATTTCCATATAGTCGAAAAACCTTTCAATTTCTACAACCCAATCTAAGAATTCTTCAATATTCAAATTGCTGTTGAAAGATGGAAGATCCACCTTCAATTTGAATTCTTTAGAGTTCCGAGGTTGACGTCAAAAACCCCTATGGTTAGGACTCTTGTGGCCAAAACCAATTAAAGTCTCAACATCAGACGAGTCATCCTCATGCTCCAAATCTTTGCGTTGATTATCATGAGTTAGATCTCTACATGGGGTTGTTAACCTATATTAACAAGGATCTGTTCAGGAGTGACTCTCTTGTCTTGCTCGCCCTGTTGCTTCTATCTTTGCAAAATGATCAGATCTAAGCACTCCATCATAGTAGTCAAGGTTGTCTCCATATGATCCATTCATTCGCTCAAAATTTGAATCTCAATTTTAGGGCAGAAGATTCATCACTAGATTTGTTACCAGCTATTAGTCTTCTGAGGGCTTCAAAATTTGGATTTTATTTTAAAATGCAAAATATTATTTATATTGTATTTATTCATCGAAATATGAGTGAATTTATGTTCAAAGTGAATATTTTCAAATTTAGAAAATTTTATACGAATTATTTGCCGGTATGTGGTTTTGGCCGAGTTAAGTGTTAAATTTTATTTCGAAGCATGAATAGTGACTTGGAATTGAAATCGAGCATATGTAGTGATATTACGGAGTTATTATTAAGGTTGGATAGTGTTAGAATGAAATAAAACAGTGTAAATTAGACTGTCGCGGTCGACGCGACATAAAGTGACCAAAAGTCACTTTTCCCCGAATTAGGGGATTTGTACCTTTTTGTCCCCTTTAAGTCTTGACTTTTGGTTCCTTTAGGCTTCATTTTGCAGCTGCAATTTGAGAGAATAGAGAGAGAGAGAGCCGAGAGAGTGAAGTGAGGAGAGAGAGAGAAAATCTTGCTTGGTTCTTCCATTTCTTCTTCCTTCCTTTCTTGAAGCTTCAAGCCATCATTGAAGACACTTGCTTCCTTCATTGTAGCAGCCGTGAGAGAGGGAAGGAGAGAGAGGGATTGGTCTGAAAATTTGAAAGAGAAAAGAGAGGAAGTTTGCTTCTTGTTCTTCCAATTTCTTTTTCATCCATCATCTTGAAGTTGTGAGACTTTAGTGGAGGATTTTGGCTTGTTCCTCTTCATCCTTGGCAGCCGTGAGTGAGAGAGTGTGTGGGTGTGTGATCCGAGCTTCAAGGTTAAGGAAAAGAGAAGAAATAAAGCTTGTGGGAGTGTCTTGTGTTGGTTCTTGAGTTTTTGGGAGAAATCACCGTCAAAACAAGAAGATCTCGAGCTAAGGTTGGAACTTTGCAAAGAAATCAAGCTTGGAGTGTCCTTCTTGTAAAGTGCTCATAAGATCTTGGGTGATCTTGTCAGATCTACTCAGATCTGAAGGTATAAGACTTGAACTTTTTAGATCTGGCTTGATTAATGTACAATAAGATAGATTTACGGTGTATTTTTGCTAGAAATGATAATGTTGGAAATGATTGAGTTGGGCTCTTGAATTCCCAACCTAGGTAGCAGACTTGAGGTGGATTTTACGTAGCGGACTTGAGGACCTGATTGTGGGTGTGTTTGAATTTCGTGGAATAAGTGGATATTGTGGTTAGAAATTAGTTTGTGTTGTTGAAAAATTCGAAAGAAGAGAGGTATGATGGCCGAACCCTTGCCTGGAAATTATGAAGTGTGATTTTGAAACTTTATGATATTCTTGAAGTGATTGTGCCTAAGTATATAAATGTTACGTTTATTTGTGAGTGTATGATTGAATAAAGTGAGGTTTTCTTGAAAATTTGGATAAAAGTGTTGTTTAGACGAATTCGAGGGTTTTACAATATTGTGGTTAATTTCTATGAATTTTGAATGTAAAGACTTGATGAGAAATGTTTAAACTTGTGCTAAAGCTTTGATTAAGAGCAAGTGTTGAGTAATTGTGAAAAGAGTGATTTTGAGGTAAGAGACCTCACCTAAATTCTTTAATAAAAAGGATTTGAAAAGTAATGGTTTGGGAGTATATCGGTGGCGGTTATATTTGAAATGATGTAGTGATCGTCAAAAGACCCATTGAGACATTTTATCATACGAAATGAAAGCTCTTTCCTTGAGGGAATTTTGGAAAAAATATTGATTGAAATTAACAAGTGAGAGTGAATTGTTTTAATTAATAAGTGAAGGAGGGTATCTTAACTAGTGTTTTAAATTGTTTTAGGGGGTGTACAAGGAAGTGAATTTGATCCTTACGTGGAAGCCGAACCCTACTATTTCGGTGAGTTTCCATGCTTGTTACGTGTTTACATGAAAATGATTGTAATTATGTTTAGTGAAGTGAATGTGAAGTGAAACATGATTTTCGAATCCTCTGATGGGGTGGTGTGTACTTTATCGCACCTACCCCATTTGAGTGAAAATAATAGTGAAAGTGTTTTGGAATGATTGATTGTAAAAGTGTTGTGTAATGACTTATGTGTATTTGTGAAATGTCGGGAATTCCTGAGACCTATCGGTGAGACCTTCGATTCGAGCCGGAGGCTAGGCCAAAGCCGAAGAAAAAGGAACGAGCCATAGGGTTCCATAAGTGAAGTGAAGTTCACCTGGACTTGGCATTTGGACTTGTCCCGAAAAGAGAAATGTACAATGTACAAACAAAGTGAAGTGAAGTGAAGTGTTATAAAGTGTTATAAAGTGTTAAGTGTTTGAGTCATGGGGTTTTGGAGGAGTAAGGAGTAAGTGAAGGTCTACATGGATTGTAATGCAGTGTGAAAGTTGACTGAGTGTCGACTACCGGATTGAGATCGAAGCGTTGGGACCCCGGCTCCCTGAGTGCCTCAGATCCCTCCTTTGAATGTTAAGAGCTTTTTTATGTGTTTATTCTTAAATTCAAATTTGAAGTGAAATGTACTATGTGCTAAGTGTTTTGCATGTTTTTGGGAACTCACGAACTTTTTAGCTTACCCTTTCCCTATTTGTTTTTCCTTAGCAGGGACTGAGAACCCAAGTGTGGAGCCAACCCTTAGAAGTAGGGTTTACTTCTATATATATTTATTGAAAAGTGAATTATGAGATTGAGAGCTTTTGTACTATATACCCTGTATGTAAGTGAGAAGTACTAGGTGTATTTTGGATTGTAATTTGGAAATCATGAGATTGTAAGTTTTGAGATTATGTATGAGTTATCCTTTTGGTTTGGTTTGAGAATAGTGTTTTAGTTGGATATCAATGTTCATTGAGTGAGTGAGTCCTGACGAGAGTTAGGCAGGCGGCCCACGGATACCTTGGGGTACGCCCTAGGGAGAAGTGGGATGGTCACAAGTCTTATTTAGGAACAGAAAAAACCTGCTATAATACCAACTGATGCCATGATGGAAGCATTTTTACGAATTAATTAAACGAATTAACCTAAAGGTAGTGATACAAGGATGAATCATGTTCAACCCTAATGCAAACATAGGATTCAAAATAGAACCCAATTAAAGAATCTTCACTTGAGTGCACTCTGATAGGTTGCATTTTGGTTGTTTATTGTGTTAATATTTCTTAATTATTTAGACTAAAAATTGCACTATTTGGTGGATTCTACTGAGTTTGTGTATTTGGTGATTAAATGCAGAAATTGGTGGAAAAGATGCTGAAAAGTTGAAATTCCAGAAGTGATCCCGACAGTTAAGTGCGGGCGCGCTTAATTCAGATGTTCATGGCTGAGGTGTCGAGATCCCAGGTCTACATGGCGGTTTCCAAGAATTAAGAGTTCAAAAAGTTGAAGGCATGCTGGAGTTGATTATCTTGTTTTCCTATTTAGTAGTTTATTTGCATTAGGAAATTACTTTACTATTGGCATTAGGAGAGTAAGAGTTTGATGCCTTTTTAGGAGTTTCCTTATTTTATGCTTAGGGCTGACCGTGGCTATTGAAGGAAAAGGGGAGGTTTTTCCCTAGTGGACTTGGATTAGGATCTTATCTTGACCAAGAAAGTAGCCCACGGAAAGTACAAGTATTAGTAGGGGTTAGTAATAGTAGGACAATCCGTTAGTCTTCTCCAATTGAGCACTTCGGACAGAAAACAATTAGGAGCATTCATCTTCCTTTTCTTATTTTTCCTTTCGCTATTCTCAATTAAATGAAGGAGTTCACGGATGCCCTTGACAATTATTATTGTAATTTCTTGTGGAATGTCTCACGTCATGCGTGGCTAAGTTCCCCGTCTAGTCAAAGATTAACTCGACGAGGCAGTCCAATATACCTGTGAGATTTAATTGATTTGTCATTCGTTCATTAAATATTTAGAATTTATACGTTCTCTGTTTTGTGTTAATATGATTATTTTGTTGGTTGAATGTCAAAGGCCGATGTTCATATTGACTTGATAATCTACCGCCAATTTAATTTGCTAAATCCGTAATTGTTTAGTAGATTAACATTAGTGGCAACTGACGTATAAGCATGTTAGGGGGATGTATGATCTAATCTAAATGAACCTTGGTAGTGTGTTTGTTGGTTAGGGTTTGGGCTTTTCTAATTCTTAATGCAATTGAGAAATTAAATCCTACGGGCGTACCTAGGGTTGTTTCTTAATTAGGGGTATTTAACGGGCGTACCTTACTTACCTAAAATCTAAGAAGAGTTGGTTGTTTGAGAGGTTTCCGGTGACTATAACCAGCCTATTAATGGTTTAAATGAACTAATTTTGCATCAATGATCAGATTTATGGACTGTGCCTAAGTAGTTGGATCTTTGACTAGAACTCATCTCTCATATATTTTATTCTCTTATTTGGCTTTGTTATTTGATTTTTAGCTAATTCTTATTTGTCTAAAAAATCCCCCCATTTCCCGTGCTTGAGAAGAAATAAATTTTCCCCAGTCCCTGAGAAGATGATCCTACTCACCCTTATACTCAAAATTTATATTTGCTGGAGTAGGTATTTATTATTGTACAGGCTCGACACCTGTCATACTCAAGAATAGGAATAATTCAAAACACAACTATGTTAATTTTGATAAAAATATGTCAAAAGGCTCCTAAAACAAACCCTACTACATCTCTATTTATGGACTAGAAGTTCTAAACCAAATTGGAAACAAAATAAGATCAGAATAGGAAATAAACAAAAAAATGAAAAAATGCTGTCCTGCAAAGATCAGAGCCGGTCATAAAACCGGACTCAGTGCCGATCATCCTCTAAATTGTGTTCCACATCAATAAGAGGTTATTAAGGAAGAGTAATTCCTTTTGTTGTCCTAATTGGTCTAAAGCTGCTACTTTATATTTAGTAATAAACTAGTCCTACTATTATTTTATTACAAAGTCATATTAGTTAAGTAGGAGTTTATTAAGGAAAAATAATTCCTTTTGTTTTAGACTTTTACGATTAAGATTAGGCAGAGACGCGTGCAGCCCCTTGGAGTTGAGATACATATTGTGTTTTTTTAGGTGGTTGGTGGCTTTCCTTTCTTCATATTTTTAGATTGACACTTTTTCTCTCTCTTTCTCTCTTAGTACATACCTTTTTTTAAAAAAAAAAAAATTTGCTACGTTTCCTCAATGAGGAGTGGCTGAACCTATTTTCCACTCAAAGGATAATCAAGACTTTAGTTCCATAACAACTAAGATCAAGTTTAATTTTATTATTTCATCTATGAGTGTGTATATATATTTTTTCATATTATGTGTTTGATGATTATTATGTGTAATTAAATAGGTGGTCAATATTTGATTATTCATAATAATCTATTGTTAGTAATTGTTTCTGTTTTGATATTTGTGACTAGTGACATATTTGATTATATATCATGGAAATTTATGATCTAATTTTATAAATAAATAGTTGTAGCATATTTGTTGATTAGGACTGGTAGTTTTCTAATTCTTATATTGTTGAAAAAATAAATTCTATGGTTGTATCTAAGATTGTCTTTAGATTAAATTCTATAGTTGTATCTAGGGTTGTCTTTCAATTTGAGAAGTAATTAATAGTCGTGCCTTGCTTGCCGCAAAGTAAGGAAAGGCAAATTATCAAAGTTTGTTGACAGTCATAACCAATTTATTCATAGATAGATAATTTACATCTTTGCATCGATGATAAGTTGAATAAATTAAAAGTTGAGATTAATTATTTGACTAAGAAGGCCATTATCATTAATTTAGTTCAATTTAATTTCTGTGTTATTATTTTCTTTTATTTTCATTGGGTGTTTTAATTTCTCCAAAATCCCTCCATTTTAATTACTACTTTTGCAAGAAATAAAATCGATCAATCCCTATGGACATGACCATATTCAACACTATACATAAAATTAGATTTTCTGGAATAGATATTTAATTTTTTACAGATTTGACACCCATCAGTCCATCACCAACAAAAACTTCTGGAAAAACACAAGCCAAAACATTCATCTGGAAATGTATCAACAATGGGCTCCCCGGTTGATTTATAAGGGAAAAAAAATAGAAAACAAAGAGATATTCAACAAAATACTAATGATAAAATTATCAAGTCTGACGGAACCAAAATCCAATTGACCAATTTGCCGACGAACCCTTCTTTTGTCCATCATTTTGACTCTTTTGACTACCACATGCATAGTTTTCACTGCAGCTCTCTCTTACGCTGACACTCGGACAAGTTGACAAGGCTGACTTTTATGTTTTATATCACGTCCAAAACATGTTGTCATTTTAATGGCCTTTTTAGATCCTTTTGAATTTCCATCTCTAATCAAAACCCCAAAAAAAAAAAAAAAATTCCTTTCTGCAACATTTCTTATTTACAACTAGTATCCAAGTACTAAGCATGCCTCTGGGATTCGAAGCCGTGATCAGAGATTTGAATATTCTGAACTAGATGTGTAAATAGCCTGGTTAATTGTGGATTTCAATTATTAAGGGGCTTAGTGTAATTAAACCGTTCTTTTTTTTTCTTCTTCCTTTTTTTTCGTTCACTTTTTGACACAGGCGTTCCATTTCCTTCAAGTACCTAATCTAGTTTTCCTAGCTCAAGTAAGTTGGATCTTACATCTTATTAATCACAAATGTGGTGTAGACATATTCCATAAATTGGTATGTCAAAAAAAAAACAATGAAAGAAAACTGAAAAATATATTTGAGAAGAGACGACATTCTGGAATCCTGTTATTTTCTTTTTTCTTAGAAAAGTATCTACAGTTTCAGAATGAACAGGCAATATAAGCAATTAAGCAGTAATGGTTTAGAATTTGGATTTCCAAGTGCAATATGGCACCCATACTAATTAAAAAAAGGTCACTAAAAGGGTTAGAAAAAAGTTAGTATACCATTTTGTTTTCTTGATTGTTAACGCATAGAAACTTGCAATTCTTTCTTTATTATAAAATAGAACTTTTTTATTTATCTGTCAATGATTGCACTTTTTTTTTATTATTATTTTGTATATCAGACGACTTGATTGACTTTTGATGATTGAGAAATTTGGTCTATAAATTTTCTAACCCATTGCTTATGTTTCTGAATGTTATCTGTTTCACTTGGTGCTTTGGAGGGCCAAATGGCCCTAATCCGTTTCTGGCTCTATCTATTTGGCTTCCAAATTTCTCTTTTGTGGCAGGTGTGATGAGAGCGAGGCATGCATACAAAATTAAGTTCAAATTCATTGTCAAGTTTTACATTTATAAATTTCTAATATCCCACATACCATTTTCTACTAGTATATAGGTTGTAATTGAGTATAGCATATTAAAGGTCGATCCCATAGAGAAAACGGATAATTACCGGCACTACTAAAATTTCTCTATTATTTAGACAATCAACAAATTGTTGAAAGTAAAACTATGCTAAAATATGCAAGAAAATAGCAAATAAAAGGTCCTTGGGTCATGGCATCTGTTACTATTCATGCACGTGCAATTTCCGAATCAATAAACACTATTACCTTGGTTCGTCATGGCGTAATTTTCTAATACACGTGATACCCGATTTTGCTAGCATACCAACCATACCTATAGTTAATCCATACCTACTTTCGTGGTTATGAAGTTAACTAAAGGTTCATTAACTCGATAAAATTATATGAACAAGTCATCAAAACCACAAAGATGCACATTTACTTTCGTGAATGTACTCCTTAAGTTTAACACTTCCATGAACTAGTGCTAAATTCTAATTTTCATTGCAAATTCAACATCTTTAGATTATGACAATCAATGGCCAATTAATCATGATTAGAAAAATAAAATTAATAAATAACTTGCTCAATATAATAGCATCAAATAACCAAAAAATCAACACAAAACAATCATAGAAATTTCAACCAAAACCCAAGGCATAAACTTTAGAAACACATGATAAATAAAAAAAATCTAAACTTGTATTATATCCAAACAAGAAATCCAATACAAAAGAGAAAGTGATAAGAAAGATACCACCCTTGTCATATGAGATCAAACCCTCCATCTTTGCTCCTTAATTTTCATCTAAATCTAGCTATAAACAAGAGAGGATAAAACTAGACTATACTACCTGATCTATACTAAACCAGTCTAAACTAAAGAAAGTAGATGAGCTATATTTTTTGTGATGTACCCTTCTCTTCCCTAAAAGCTTCTTGTAGTGTCTTGAAGGCTTATATTTATAGAGAATTAAAATCCAATCAATCATGTTAAAGTTATGCAAGTTGTGTCTTGAAATCTGAAAATCATCAAAAAGTGTTTTTTAAATTCTCCATGCTTCCTTGTGTCTTTCCAACCAAAATTTTAGCTGTAAATGAGTTGGGAGTGAGCTAGAAATTATCTGGAATAGTATAAGAAGCTGGCTAACGTTCCGCAGGTCAGAAACACTAGATAGGTCGCATTACCTAATCCCCGTAACTAGCCTTATCAGGTTTGGCCTTTTTTGACTTTCCTTGATATGTGCTCTATTTTTGCATCAATTGGAACTGTGAATTTCTTCATGATGCAGGCTGAATTAGCACTATAGCCAAACATGAAAGTTGTAGATAATTAAGTTACATTTCCAACGCATCAAAAATTATCTCAATCAGATCTCTATAGGTTGAGAAATATCCAAAATACCCTTGACTACTCAAATCCTCTGTTTCACTTTTCACAACTCAAATGCACCTCTAAGATTGCCATTTTTTAATAGAAAAACGTATTAATTGGATTTGATGTCTCTTGTAAGAAATGTTGAACTATGTCTTAGATTCAAAACACCACAAGAATCACCTCAATTTGATACATATAGTTCATGTTATGATCAAAATTCTACAATGTGTCAAAGCTGCCACTTTCTACTTGACTTGAACTTGCTTGCCTTTCATCCTTTGAACATTGTGCACGTCATGTCTAATTTAAACAATCAATAATCATCTAAATATCTTCTCAATTCATGGCATTTGATGATTCCATCATTAAATCCTATAAGAACATGAGATTTAACCACTTAAATACATAGAAATGCAACATTTCTTACTTTTACCATAAAATATAAAAATTACTAAAAACTTAGTTAATTGACTGTTAAAATAGCTAAAACACACCTAAAACTCCATAATAAAACACAATAAAATTATACAGATTAAACACTTATCAAGGTGAATGGTTATCTGTTTAAATGACAATAAGGATTTTTGTAGCATCACAAATATTGTGAATTTGAAAGTCATAAACATATATAAAAATTCCTCATTGGCTACTTGTATTGTTTGAGATATTAAATATTAGCGAAATAGTCTAAAATTCAAAGGTGAAAATACCTAAAATATAAGAAAAAGAGATAGAATGACAATAGATTTGAGAATTTTAATGATTAAAAGTAGTCAATGACGTATGTAACTTTTCCAATTACTTTCCAAAAGCCCCCCCGGGGGGGGGTGGAGGGGTGTTGTTTGAGGAAATGTGTCTAAAACTGGACTCGGCTTGTATACTTGGATTCGAAGGTCCAAGTGAGTTCTTCGCCTGAATGGGTTAATGTGAATCAGTTTGAAAGTCTCAATTTATTAGCTTAATTAAGTATTTTTCTTCTCAATTAAGCCAATAAATCTCATTTGAGGAAAATTTGGCCGCCTTGATTTAATTTGTTAAGGAGATAATGGGCCAATGTTTGGTGGGCTCCTCCGGAAGTCTAATCCAATTCAAAGCCCAAAGACTGAGGGGCTTGAATTTCCTTGACTTAGAGCGGTTATAGCAGGGCCTGGTTTTGTGAGGCTTTTAAGACTATTATTGCTAATTTCCAAAGTGATTTGTAATTTGTTTTTCGCTTCAAAAGTTATTTGTCCTTCCAGCAGCAATAATGGAACATAAAAGGGTTTCTTCTTCACTACGCATCAACGACACATGATAAGAGGTGAATCCTGTACTTAGTTGCATGAAAAAGTTTGAATTTTTTTTTGCTATGATAATGCTTTAAATTTATAGTGAACTCATCTCCTTTGCCGGAGAGGTTTTAGTCTTGTGACCAAAATTAAGATCTTCGAATACTTTTTCTTTCCTAAAAAAAAAGGAAAAAAAACTCATATACAAATATGCACATGAGCTTTCTGATTATTATATTGTTTCTTTTTTCCCTCTTACATAGCCGTGTCTTTCTCCAGAATCACATAACAACCAAGCATTTATTGACAACCAAAGTATCCACACTCGAAGTGCTAGGCAAGAAGGGATGGCAGACAAGCTCGAGAATGGCAAAGGAAAGCGTGATTTTGCACGAGGTGAATCCACTAATGGAACACCGGCAGCTTCTTTCAAGAAAACAGGAAGCCTGATCCCAAAACACAGGAGATCTGTGTCACATATGGTGGGAGAGAAAATTGTGAAATCTCTCGTGTCTGGTGCTCAAAAGCTCATAAACGGGGACAAGAAGTCCAGATGGTGGTAAGAATGGTTGATCATATGGTTAATATGTATGGTGCAAACTTTCATCTCAAATGGTAGCTTACAAAATTTGATGTCCCAAGTTCTGCTGTAGAGGAGATGAGCTATGTATATGAGCATGTTACTTCTTTATGTCGTACTTCTGTGAGTTTTTTTTTTTTTTAATCTTCCTTTTGTTCTTTCTAAATCATCAACTTGTAGCTGCACGCATATATTTGATCAACAAAATACACTTCACTGTAATACTGCCTAGAACAAATGCACAGGTGAAAAGTAGCCTCCAAACTCTAGCGCATCCAAGTATTTTGCTTTCAGAACAAGCTAATTTCCACGACGACTACATCCAAACATGTTAACCAAAGATGATCTTCAAAAGAACTGACAATAAAACTCATGTGCTTTCCGATGAAGTCCGTGTGAGTGGAGAATTGCAACGAAATGGAAAAAGGGTGAATAAATACAGGAAGAAACTTGAGAGAGAAACTTGTCTTTCTGGTGGTAACTGGACAGCAGGATTTTTGTTTTGTTTTTTAATTTTTTGAGTAAACGATTGAGGAATGTTGTAAAAGAAGCATTTCCAAGAATGTTCCCAAGTTGGAAAAACACGAGTACTGCAGAAAAAAAAAAAAAAAGGAATGTTCCTTCTGGAACATCTGATAAAATTGGATTGGAAGATGCAGAGAAGAAAGCACAACCCTATGTCAAAGATAGCATGGAATGTTGTAAAAGGAGAATTTCTGTGAATGCTCTAGAGTTGGGGTGACACCAGTAATTGTAGCCACGCAAAACTAACATAATTTTCTATACACGACAAGATGCACGTTAGTAAGGGTGCATTTGATAAAATTGAAAATTGAAATTTGAAAACTAAAATTTGAATTTTTGAAGTATGAATCTATTAAGTTATTAAATTGTGAAATACTAAACCTGATATATTTGAGTGTATACCACATTAAGAAATAAGTGAATAGTTTGTCATTTATTTTTTGGAACAAATTTTACTTGGAATATTCAGTACCACTTAATTAATTTAGATGTTCTATTTTTTATTATCAAACACGTCTGAATATGTTACGATTTGAATTCTTAAGTTTAGTTACCAAATCGGGTTATCAAACAGGTTGCAAATTTTTTAAGTAAATACTTTCTAAAAATAAATTTTATAAAAGTGGCAGAATCTGGAGAAATTGTATGTAAAATTTGGATTTTAAATTCAAATTCAAATTAATTGTCATATATTTAATGGTAATAGTGTATAACACTATTAGTGTATTCAATATTATTCCTAAACTTGAGTTAATCCTATATGCCATTTAATCATTTGCAAATGATATAAGCCCAAAACGTATGTAATTGGATACTGTATAGTATTTGAAAATTAACACGGCAGACAGGCTATTAGTATGGATATAAATGTTCATCTCATCACAAAGTTATCACTAACATCCAAATCAAGCCTTTTGACTTTTTCAACCTGCATGTTTATATTATTCAGGAATTATGAAAACGTTTGTGGAAGTACTCCATGTCAATTTAGTTACTAATATGCATCATCTTCCCGAAAATGAAATGCATGAGTGTATGAGCCACTAGGCCAAGTAAGTCACGGAGTGTTAAAGTCATCCCAAGGTTAACCAAATCGAAGGAACGTCATTTTTACTTTTGCAACACGGCACGTGAATGAAGAACCTTGACGGGACAAGGACTCAATATAATTTTTGCGCAGTTTTTTTCAATAGTTGTACATATTTAGATTTTTTATGTACAAATATATTATGAAGTTGTATATATTGAATATAAGTTAGATATTTCATTCATATATATATCACTTTTATTCCAAATATAATAATGTAATATAGTTGTACATCAAGTAAGGTAAAAAATATAATACTTGGATTGAATGGTACGAAACCGCAACTACACTGGCCCTGTCAGTGCCCTGATTATCAAATTGTCAGAATAGCAGATTCATTGGACTTCGTCTTTTACATTTTGTCCCTCCAGGATAGAGGAGCTGACATACTCGGAGTAGCCTAGGTAACAAATGATTGTTGCCAATTGACTCCATAATTGGCTACATAATTTTTTTTTGGTAAATATTATAATTGGCTACATTGATCAGAAGATTTTTCATGCTTGTTGATGACAATAGGTTTTTGGATTGGAAGAATGCCAGGATTATTCATCTCATTTCATACCTACAAAATTTACCAAAAAGGAATCATACCTACAAAGTTTTTTCTTTTTTTCTTTTTTTTTTTTTTGGAGGATCGCACATTCAAAGTTGAAGTAATTTCCTGCCAATAACTTAAAAATGACATGAGTCCAAATCGTCTGTAATTGGATGTTATGGATTCAAACTTCAACACGGCAATATCACTGTTCATTGTTCATCTACTACCAAACTCCAATTAATGCCGTTCTTTTCACATTTTTTTACATGGTTACATAGTCGTTGATTTGATAACGTTTGTGAGCCAACACAAGTTGGTTCAATTGGTGAGAATGGACTATTTTTTCACAAAAGATCATGTCCACTGCTGATATGAGTAGCCGATGTGAGAACTGTATTAGTGGGTGATTTGTAAATACCTCTGTAATAATAACCACCCAAACTTTTAAGCCGATATGAGAACTATATTAATGAGTAATCTGTAAGTACTTTTGTAATAATAACCATTCAAACTTTTAATTACCAAATAATAATAATAATAATAACGTTTGTGGACTTCCGTGCGAAAGAAACCGTCACTACCGGGGCACCTTGCCATCAAAGATTTGATTGTCAATGTTCATCTCAAGACAAAAGTCTTCACTAAAATCCAAATAACGCCTTTTTCATTTTTTCAACATGGTTACATCATTGTAGAATTTTGGTCACATCCTAGACCTCCATGTGATTAATTGTATGAGGGTCACTGCAACTGCATCATCTTCCATTATTGACCACATAAATCTTGTGGAATTTTGGTAACATTCTAGATTTCCATGTGATTTGTAAACTGAGTCTGCCTGAATATGTTCCCTGTACAGAGCCACTTTAATTGCTTGACAAATTAAGCAATGATTCATGCCATTTTTCCTGCCATGATTAAACCAGCATATATAAAACTTGGAGGGTTGAACATCCTAAGTTGTACGTAATGCGCTAAGAATTTGGTAAAAGATCACAAATTGTATTCAAAGCATGACTCGTTGTTTTTTAATTTTTTTTTCTAATAGAAAAGGAGTGAGATTTAAGAAGTGGAGAAAGGAAAGGGGGATTAAACTCTAAAACATCTAACTTTTAGAATCACGGCCATTAAACTGGGATTATGTATACAAGTCTCTTAGCAAGACTAAGGGTCCGTTTGGATTATCTATTTTTGATCTATTTTTGAAAAACTGTATTTAACATCCCAAATTCCATTTGGATTAGTTGTTTTTGGGGTTATTTTTCAAAAACACTACTGTAGCATTTGGAATGTGAAAAACAATTACTATAGCTGTCTTTGAGGTGTTTTTGAGAGTATTTTTGGGGGTATTTTTAAAGCTAAAAAATTTATTTGGGGTATTTTTGGGGCATTTTTAAAATTAAAATTTTATTTGGGGTAAATTTTTGGGGGATTTTTAAAATTAAAAATTTATTAGGGGTAATTTTTTTGGGTATTTTTAAAATTAAAATTTATTTGGCGGGCGATGGTGCTGGGGGTGGGTTAATTTTAAAAAAAATCCCAAATAAATTATTCTAAAAATACCAAATAAATTTTTAATTTTAAAAATACACCAAATAAATTTTTAATTTTAAAAATGCAACAAAAAATAACCCAAATAAATTTTAAACCTTAATAATGCCCCAAAAAATTACTCCAAACAAATTTTTAATTTTAAATACCCTAAAAAATTACCCCAAATAAAATTTTATTTTTAAAAGTGTCCTAAAAATATCCTGAATAAATTTTTAATTTGGATGGGAGGGCGGCTGCGAGGAGGGGAGAGGAAGGAGATGGCAGAGGGAGAGAGAGAGAGAGAGAGAGAAGGTGTAGGGGAGAGAGAGGGGGAGGAGGTGGTGGTGGTGGTGGTGGGGGTGGGTGGTGGTGGGGTTGGGGTGGAAGAAGAAGGGATAATTTTTTAATTTTTAATGTATAAGTTGTTTTTGAAATATTTATTTGGATTGGTGTTTTTGGAATTGTTTTTTTGGATTGGTGTATTACTGTAACATTTTGGATGTACAATTTTTCAAAAACAAATCCAAAAACAGCGAATCCAAATAGACCCTGTATAGTAATACATCAACAAAAAATAATTTCAAAAACACCAATCCAAACAAATATTTCAAAAATAATTTATACATACAAAAATAAAAAAGTACCCCTACTTCTTCCACCCACCACCACCATCCTTTCCTCTCTCTCTCCCTCCTCTCTTCTCCTCTCTCTCCTCCCCTCTCTCTTTCTCCCCTCTCTCTTTCTCCAACCCCCCCTCCCTCTAGATTTGGCCACTGGTTGATTAGGTCGTGGTGACCAAAAGCGGTGGTCCGATTGGACGTGCATCCATTGATAAGTAAATATTTTTCCCCTTTTAGTGTGTTTTATTTATCTATTTTTATGTACTTATTTTATGAAAAATGATGAAATTAAGCTCTTTATTTATTAATATGCATTCAAATGTGAAATTCAATTAGAAAATGCTTTTTGAGCAAATTAATGCCCAATTGAATGATTATTTAAAGGTAATGAAGTTTGGAAGAAAAGTTGAAAAATTAAAGTATCAAAAGTCGATGAAATTCCAAATTGGAATAAACAAAATGCAATTCAGTTATCGAGGAATCAGAGGGTCAAAAGTCGGAGGAGTTAACGCGCCAATTTCATGATGAAAATTTGGATTTTTCACATTTTGGACCAGATTCGCGAGTCGAAACACGATGTGACAAGTGAAAAAATGAATTAGCTCGCGACTCCCTCTCAGTGGAAGCAGGGGAGGTGATCCACGATGGGATCCACGAGCCTCTGCCTCGCGGATCCACATCACGGATCTTCAGAAAACGACAGCTGCAACTTGCAGCCAAATTCCAACTCATTTCCAACTCAATTCTGATAGAATTTCGGCTGATGGCTGCACAATGTGGACTTGTGGCATCAAAATTCAACTTTAGATCTTTTTATTTGTAATCTTTTCCATCCTCAATCCTCTATAAATATCCCATGTATTCAACAAAGAAAAAGAGATAGGAGAGGAGAGGAAAATAGCAAGAAAAAGAAGAGGATAGAGTAGATAGAGAAACTAGCTAATTCTTGACAAGAATTAGTTTAGAATCAAAGTGAGAGGTCTATTGAACAAGCAGAAATCCTTTGTGAGCTTGTAAGTGAATTTTAGGATTGCAAAAGTGAAGAATAAGAGCTTATTTCATCAATTGGAGGAGTTCCTTTATCCTTTGCATTTTATTTCTTAAAGTTCATTCATGACTTCTTATGCAAGTTTTATGTGCTTAATTAGTATGAATAGCTAAACTTCACTATCCTAGGGGTAAGATGAACTTGTAAGGGATTGGAAGTTGTTCACTTAAGTAAAGAAAGTTTAATTTGTGATTGTTAGTTCATTTATTTGATCTCAATATTCATGGTTGTTTGATCATCAATTATGAACTATTCAAGCATGTGTTAGTACATGAAATATGTCTTACATATGTAGTTCAAAATATATGAACCCTAGGTTGTATGTTCACGTTAGTAGGAGATGCATTTAGGAGGAATCATATTTGTAACTCATGGAGTTTCGTGAACTTATGTTAAGATAATTCAGCATGTTAATAGATGAAGGTTTAATATGAGTATGTTTGTTTATTGTGAAAACAATCTACAAAAGAAATTGGAGGTTACTTCCTTGACAAGTCACAAGTTTATAATCTAATTTAACTAAGTGAATATATCCTTGACCTAACAAGGGATTCAAATCCCTCTGAATCTCTTACTCTATTCTAACTTCTCTAACTTGTTATTTTATACCGCCAATTGGAGGATTACCCTGTTGGATGGTTTTGTCTATTTTTCTTGTTTACCGCCAAGTGGATGTCTTCGACACCTTGTGGTCGGTTCTAATAGCTTAATCCCCACTCCTTAGGTCAGCTTAGTCCGCCTTCTCCCATTTTTAATTTTCTTTGTATTTACTTTTAATTTACCACCAATTAGGGTTGGTTCTACCACCTTAACCGGTTGGTTTTAATTGCTTTCAATAGGGACGGTTGTACTGCCCGACTTTGTATATTTTGCACTCATCTATCATTTTCTATTTAGAGAGTAAAGCAAGCCAAAAGGCCATAGTACTTAACCGAGTCTCTGTGGGATCGACCCTTAATTATCACTATACTCAATCCATGATCCGTATACTTGCGAAAAATCGGGAGAAAGAGGCCATAATTGATTGATAATTGAGTGAATTTAACTTGAAAGCCTAACTCACGTCAAGTTTTTGGCGCCGTTGCCGGGGACTTCGGTTAATATTAGGGAAAAAGCAAGCTTTATTAGTCTAAATTTATATAAAGGTTTCTTGTGTTTATTTTAATTTTCATTTGTTTTTCTTTTTAAATCTAGTGCATGCGCTGATCCTTGAAAGTTACTACACCTTTGGACCCTGAGATTGAAAGAACGTTGAGGAGATTAAGGCGACTTGCACAACAAGAAGGCAAAAAGAATTGAGGAAAATATTGGTGGAATTTCCATTGAATTACCTCCTTTAGAAACAATGGAAGAACGACCAAATCAATATGCCTTGAGAGATTTTGCATTGCCAAAAATGGATGGATCACAAACTAGCATTGCTAGGCCGGCAATTCAACCAAACAACTTTGAAATTCAACCATCATTGATTAGTATGCTCCAAAGAGAACAATTCGGAGGAAATGCAACGAAAGATCCAAATTCACGCTTAGCCAATTTCTTGGAAATAAGCGACACAATCAAGCATAATGGAGTAAGTGAAGATGCTATAAAGCTTCGATTGTTTCCTTTCTCTTTAAGAGATAAGGCTAAGGTATGGCTTAATTCACATGCACCAAACACCTTCACAACTTGGGCCGATTTAGCCAAAGCTTTCTTGAATAAGTATTTTCCACCTGAAAAAATGGCCAAATTGCGAATGGATATAACAAGTTTTACTCAACATGAAGGTGAATCATTATATGAGGCATGGGAAAGATTCAAAGAGTTGCAAAGGAAATGTCCTCATCATGGACTTCCCGATTGGCTAATCGTACAAACCTTCTATAATGGTTTAACCTATCCTGTTAAAACACATATTGATGCAGCTCCAGGTGGAGCACTTATGGGAAAATCGGCTGAAGAAACTCAACGCTTAATAAAAGAAATGGCAGCCAATAATTATCAATGGGCCAATGAAAGAGGTAACGCACGACGACATGTCGGTATGTATGAACTAGATGCTATTAGCATGTTAAATGCAAAAATGGACAACATGGTCAAAATGCTAAATAAGCAATGTGAGAATTGCTCAAGTTCAAATTCCAATGCTCATGTTGCATGTTGTACAAATTGTGGAGGAAATCATGATGATACTAATTGTGTGAATTTTGAACAGGTACAATTTGTCAACAACTTCAGTCGACCAACCCAAAATAACCCTTATTCCAATACCTATAACCAAGGGTGGAGGAATCATCCTAATTTTGGGTGGAAGGATCAAAATAATCAACAAAAGTCCACAAATCCACCAGGATTTCAACCAAGGCAACAACCCATGGAAACTAAACCGGGATGGGAGATTGCGGTGGAAAAATTAGCCAAAGGAACTTTGGAAAGGTTTGAGCGGCTAGAGGGGAGAATGGACCAATTAACTATCATGTATAGAAATGTAGAAGTCCAACTTGGTCAAATTGCTAATGCTATAAACCCTAGGAATCAAGGGGAGCTACCTAGCAAAACAGAAGTCAATCCTAGGGAACATTGCAAGGCAATTACCCTCCGAAGTGGTAGGCAACTAGAAGAACCTTCTAGTAGTGAGTTTGAAAGAAAAGAAAAGAGTGAAGAAAATTAGACTTTGAGAGAAGAACAAATGGCAAGTGTGGGGGAAAAAGGAAAGGAAAAAGTAGTGGAAAATGATGAAATATCCTCTAAAAATAAAATTTTCATTCCTCCCATTCCATTTCCTCAAAGGCTCAAGCAAAGAAAAATTGATAAGGAGTTTGAAAAGTTTGTTAAAATGTTTAAACAATTGCATATTAACATTCCTTTTGCAGATGCTATCACTCAAATTCCATCCTACGCCAAGTTCCTAAAGGAAATCATGTCCAAGAAGAGGCAATTGGAGGATTGCGAAACCATAGCTTTGACGGAGGAATGTAGTGCATTGATGCAAAACAAACTACCTCCAAAATTGAAGGATCCGGGTAGTTTTTCAATTCCTTGCACTATCGATGATCTTATTTTTTCAAATGCATTGTGTGATTTAGGTGCAAGTGTTTCATTAATTCCTTTATGTGTTGCTAGGAAATTAGGGTCAAGTGAACTAAAAAGAACTAATATTTCCTTGCAATTAGCGGATAGGTCAGTTAAATATCCTCTTGGTGTGCTTGAAAATGTGCTCATTAAAGTCAAAAGTTTCATAATTCCTGTTGACTTTGTTGTTCTTGACATGGAAGAGGATGTTCATATGCCAATTATACTTGATAGACCTTTCTTAGCTACGGCCGGTGCAATAATTGATGTGAAAAAAGGAAAGCTTAAGTTTCAAGTAGATGAAGATGAAATTGAGTTTAATTTGCATGAACTTGAAAATTTTCCTTGATTTACTAATCATATTTATGCCATTGATGTGATTGAGAATTTAACTCAAAATGTGAGTAGGATGAAACAAGAATCTGATCCTCTTGAAGTATGTTTATTTGATGGCATTTTTCATGAAGATGATGATTTGGAAATTTTACAAATGGCTAATTTCTTGAACTCTCAAGTACCTTACAAAAGAGGAAATTATTATGAAAGTTTAGGAAAAAGCCAAGGTTTACCACTACCTTCAAGTGAACAAGCTCCTACTCTTGATCTTAAACCATTGTCGGATCACTTAAGGTATGCATTTCTTGGAGAAAATGATACATTACCAGTTATAGTAAGTGCGTTTCTTGATGATGTGCAGTTGAAAAAATTACTATGCATTTTAAGGAGGCACAAACCGGCAATTGGATGGACCATTTCCGATGTCAAAGGAATAAGCCCAACTCTTTGCATGCATAAGATTTTTTTGAAAGAAAATGCCAAACCGGTGATTGAAACTCAAATGCGTTTAAATCCAAATATGAAGGAAGTGGTAAGAAAAGAGATTTTAAAATGGCTCGACTCAGGTATTATTTTTCCTATCTCTGATAATAGTTGGATTAGTCCAATTCATGTGGTGCCAAAGAAAGGTGGGATGACTATAATTGTGAATGAAAAAGATGAAATTATACCCACTAGAATTATAGTTGGATGGAGAGTGTGTGTAGATTATAGAAAATTAAATGCGGCCATACGTAAAGACCACTTTCCATTACCTTTCCTTGATCAAATTTTGGAAAGGCTTGCCGGTTATGAATTTTATTGTTTTCTTGATGGTTTTTCAGGGTATAATCAAATTGCCATAGCTTCGGAGGATCAAGAGAAGACCACATTCACTTGTCCTTTTGGTACTTTTGCATTTAGGCGAATGCCATTTGGCTTGTGTAATGCACCGGCGACTTTCCAAAGATGCATGATGGCAATTTTTTCCGATTATGCCGAGAAGATCATGGAGATTTTTATGGATGATTTTTCAGTTTTTAGATCTTCTTATGATAATTGCTTAAATAATCTTGAGAAAATTTTGCAAAGATGTGAAAAAACTAACCTTGTTTTGAATTGGGAAAAATGCCATTTTATGGTTAGAGAAGGCATTGTGTTAGGCCACAAAATTTCTTCTCAAGGAATTGAGATGGATAAAGCCAAAATTGACTTAATTGAGAAAATGCCACCTCCAACTAATGTGAAAGGAATTAGAAGTTTTCTTGGCCATGCGGGGTTTTATCGATGGTTTATTAATGATTTTTCTAAAATCGCTAAACTCTTGTGTGATTTATTAAGTAAACATGTTCCTTTTGATTTTGATGATAATTGTTTGAATGCTTTTAATAAGTTGAAAAGGGCATCGACGACAACTCCAATCATAACATCACCGGATTGGTCATTGTCATTTGAGTTAATGTGTGATGCAAGTGACTATGCGGTTGGAGCTGTCCTTGGTCAATGAAAAGAAGGGAGATTGCATGTTATTTATTATGCTAGCAGGATTTTGATTGATGCTCAAGTTAATTATGCCACAACCGAGAAAGAGTTGTTGGCGGTGATATTTGCACTTGACAAATTTAGATCCTATCTAGTTGGCTCTAAAGTTATTGTTTATACGGACCATGCAGCCCTTAAATATTTGTTGAGTAAAAAGGATGCAAAACCTAGACTAATTCGTTGGATTCTTCTTTTGCAGGAATTTGATATTGAGATTAGAGATAAAAAGGGATCCGAGAATGTGGTCGCCGATCATCTTTCTCGCTTGGAAAATATCCCTTCAAAAGAAGAAGTTCCTATCAATGAGAATTTTCCGGATGAACAATTGCTAACTATCAAAGATTCACCATGGTATGCCGATTATGTTAATTATATTGTAAGTGGTATAATCCCTCAAGAGATGAACTATCATCAAAGGAAAAAATTCCTTTATGATGTGAAAAATTACTTTTGGGAGGAGCCCTTACTTTATAAACATTGTGCCGATGGAATGATTAGAAGATGTGTGCCGGAAGATGAGGTACATAGTATCCTTTTTCATTGTCATAACCGTGAAGCGGCGGTCATCTTAGTACTAAAAAACAATGGCAAAGGTATGGCAATCCGGTTTTTATTGGTCTACTATGTACAAAGATGCTAGAGATTATGTTAAAAGTTGTAATGAATGCCAACGGACCGGTAATATCTCTCGAAAACATGAAATGCCTTTAAATGTGTTTCTTGAAGTTAAATTATTTGATGTATGGGGCATTGATTTCATGGGACCATTTCCTAGTTCATTTAATAATAAGTATATACTTGTTGCGGTTGATTATGTATCAAAATGGGTAGAGGCAATTGCCACTCCTACTAATGATGCAAAAGTAGTACTTAAATTCATTAAAAAGAACATTTTCACTAGATTTGGTATCCCTAGAGCAATAGTGAGTGATGAAGGAAAACATTTTTGTAATAAATGGTTTGACTCACTTTTGCTTAAATATGGTTGTAGGCACAAGACATCCCTAGCATATCATCCACAAGCTAATGGCCAAGTTGAGTTAGCTAATAGAGAACTCAAATTAATTCTAGGAAAAACGGTGAATAAGTCTAGGAAAGATTGGGCTAGAAAGTTAGATGATACACTTTGGGCATATAGGACTGCATTTAAAACTCCATTAGGAATGTCACCTTATCGCCTTGTGTATGGAAAAGCATAACATTTACCTATTGAAATTGAACATCGAGCTTATTGGGCAATTAAAGAACTTAACATGGATTTTTCTCTTGCAGTTAATAAAAGATTACTTCAACTGAGTGAATTGGAGGAATTTCTCTTAATGTCATATGAAAAAATAAAAATATATAAAGGAAAAGTCAAATTTTGGCATGATAAGCACATTATTAAAAAACAATTTGAGATAGGTCAAAGAGTTATTTTATTTAACTCACGTCTCAAGTTGTTTCCAGGAAAATTAAGATCAAGGTGGTCGGCCCATTTACAGTTATAAAGGTATATCCATCTGGTGCCGTGGAGGTGACTACCGAGCAAGGTCCACCATTTAAAGTCAAAGGACAGCATTTAAAGCCCTATCTTGGTGGTGAATGGGTTCCTAAAGGAGTAACTTACTCCTTAAAGGATCCTTGTTATGATTGAAAGAAAAAGAACAACAAAGAGTCGAGTCAACGACTTTAAACAAAGACGCTAGTTGGGAGGCAACCCATCGATTTGTGTTATTTTTGTTAGTTTTAATGTTTGAGCATGTATTTTTATATGTTTTTAAGTGTGTTTATTTTGTTTCTTTTGTAGGAAATTGAAACATGGCAAAATAACCTTTTTGGTGCACGATGAATAGGGAAAATGCAAACATTTTCATACCTCAATTTGTGTTTTAGTTGTTTATGATTCAAGAAATGAGGTTAATTATGTTGTTTTGATTATGTTACACATGTTAGAGAAGGTGCATTGCATAATTAACATGCAGGATTTTTGTTCTGGAAATAGTAGAAATTGATTGTCCAATGAAACAGTTGCAGAATCCAATTTCCAGTAGGATCCGCGAGATGATACGAGAGGTATTCCTCGCGGATCTGAGTCTCGCGGATCAGGATCAGAGAGCATTTTTGGGGATCCGCGGACCAATACGTGATGTATTCATCGCGGATCTATGAGTCGCGGATCAACTTCTAAGAGCTACACAGACAAATCCGTGAAGGAATACGCGACCTGTGCTTCGCGGATCAGTGAAATTAACCTTTTCCTGCAGTTTCATGTCCAATTTTTCAGGTATTAAAGGTTATTCAATGGCAAATGGTAAAGTGGACCAATTCAATCACGTTAACAAGGGGAGTATTACTTTCTTATCTATCTTATCTTATTATTCCTTGTTATACATTGAGGACAATGTACATTTTAAGTGTGGGGGGAATTGAGGAATTATGTGATTTGCGATATGTTAAAAATTTGCCAAAATTTTTTCGAACAATCCTGTCCAATTGTTTCAAATTCTCAATTAACTTGGAGATAGCTATTTTGTGATTAAAATTTTTGCAATTTAAGGAAAGTATATCTTGTAAAATGGAGGAAATTATGCCTAATTTTGTATGTTTAAGGAGATTTCTTTTCTTAATTTGATTTTTACATAGTAGAGTGATAAATATGGTTGATATATGTAGTACGTTTCTCATGATTATTCTTTTGAGGGAATATTTATTTATGTTTCTATAGAAAAAAAAAGGAAAAAAAAAAAAGAAAAAAGAAAAGAAAAGTGAAAGCTCTACTTTCTTGTGCTTAGTAACCGGGAGTCTTCATCTAAAAATGTCGACTTTCACGTCAAACGGTACTTGAATAAAGAATAGGCAAATAAGTGAAATGTTGAGTAACAGGGGATCTTTATCTAAAAATGTCGATCTTCTCGTCAAAAGATATTTTCACAATTTAAATATATGTTTGATATGTTATATGAATAAATCCCTCTTTTAAAGGTGATTATGAGTTTAGGAAGCATTTTATTGACTATATGATTCACTTTGCGTGTGAAATTGGGTGAGGAATAAGAAATTGAATTGAGCTACTTGAAATTATGGTATGATTACTCTCTTTTACTTGATGTTATGAGTACTTTGTAGTTTAATGGATGATTGCAAAATAGTTATCTACCTTGTTTTGAGGAATTGAAATTAGAAGTGCACATACACTTTAATCATTGTTGGTTTGTATTTCTTGATTGCTTGAGGACAAGCAATGATTTAAGTGTAAGGGAATTTGATAAGTAAATATTTTTCCCCTTTTAGTGTGTTTTATTTATCTATTTTTATGTACTTATTTTATGAAAAATAATGAAATTAAGCTCTTTATTTATTAATATGCATTCAAATGTGAAATTCAATTAGAAAATGCTTTTTGAGCAAATTAATGCCCAATTGAATGATTATTTGAAGGTAATGAAGTTTGGAAGAAAAGTTGAAAAATTGAAGTATCGAAAGTATATGAAATTCCAAATTGGAATAAACAAAATGCAATTCAGTTATCGAGGAATCAAAGGGTCAAAAGTCGGAGGAGTTAACGCGCCAATTTCACGACGAAAATTCAGATTTTTCACATTTTGGACCAGATTCGCGAGTCGAAACGCGATGTGACAAGTGGAAAAATGAATTAGCTCGCGACTCCCTCTCAGTGGAAGCAGGGGAGGTGATCCGCGATGGGATCAGTGAGCCTCTGCCTCACGGATCCACATCGCGGATCTTCAGAAAATGACAACTGCAACTTGCAGCCGAATTCCAGCTCATTTCCAACTCAATTCTGATAGAATTTTGGCTGATGGCTGCACAATGTGGACTTGTGGCATCAAAATTCAACTTTAGATCTTTTTATTTGTAATCTTTTCCATCCTCAATCCTCTATAAATACCCCATGTATTCAACAAAGAAAAAGAGAGAGGAGAGGAGAGGAAAATAGCAAGAAAAAGAAGAGGATAGAGTAGATAGAGAAACTAGCTAATTCTTGACAAGAATTAGTTTAGAATCAAAGTGAGAAATCTATTGAATAAGGAGAAATCCTTTGTGAGCTTGTAAATGAATTTTAGGATTGCAAAAGTGAAGAATAAGAGCTTATTTCATCAATTGGAGGAGTTCCTTTATCCTTTGCATTTCATTTCTTAAAGTTCATTCATGACTTCTTATGCAAGTTTTATGTGTTTAATTAATATGAATAGCTAAACTTCATTATCCTAGGGGTAAGATGAACTTGTAAGGGATTGGAAGTTGTTCACTTAAGTAAAGAAAGTTTAATTTGTGATTGTTAGTTCATTTATTTGATCTCAATATTCATGGTTGTTTGATCATCAATTATGAACTATTCAAGCATGTGTTAGTACATGAAATATGTCTTGCATAAGTAGTTCAAAATATATGAACCCTAGGTTGTATGTTCACGTTAGTAGGAGATGCATTTAGGAGGAATCATATTTGTAACTCATGGAGTTTCGTGAACTTATGTTAAGATAATTCAGCATGTTAATAGATGAAGGTTTAATATGAGTATGTTTGTTTATTGTGAAAACAATCTACAAAAGAAATTGGAGGTTACTTCCTTGACAAGTCACAAGTTTATAATCTAACTTAACTAAGTGAATATATCCTTGACCTAACAAGGGATTCAAATCCCTAGGAATCTCTTACTCTATTCTAACTTCTCTAACTTGTTATTTTATACCGCCAATTGGAGGATTACCCTGTTGGATGGTTTTGTCTATTTCTTGTTTACCGCCAAGTGGATGTCTTCGACACCTTGCGGTCGGTTCTAATAGCTTAATCCCCACTCCTTAGGTCGGCTTAGTCCGCCTTCTCCCATTTTTAATTTGCTTTGTATTTACTTTTAATTTACCACCAATTAGGGTTGGTTCTACCGCCTTAACTGGTTGGTTTTAATTAATTTTAATAGATACAGTTTAAGAGGAAGTTAAAAATGAGGAATCTCAACCTCAAATCTCTCTTGTGGAAGAGTCCAGTGAACAAAATCCAATTATAGTGATATCCTCTCCATCCTCTAACCAATATATTCTTGCATCTCATTCTATATCTCTTGTTAATGAAATTGACTTTATTATACCAGAAGAATTTGAGTTTCATGGCAGGAATAATTTAGGAGTCATGATGACTATTAAATTATTAATTGGTCATGATGGAGAAGTGAGTGAAGAATTGAAGTTGTTGTTTGATTGTTTAGCGCCATCCACTAGTCAATGGAAGAAAAGAGTATGTGTGCATAAAGATTACTCTACTTATGAAGGGTATGAAGATTATGTAGAGAAGAAAGCAATGAAGTGAGTTATGAGATTTTATCCTGATTGAGTAAAGACATTTATGTCTAGCCAAAAACATTAATGAAAGCCACTGCTTGGGAGGCAAACCAAGGATCTATGGTTTTAGTTATTTTGTGTTCTTTATATTTTTGTTAAGTAGGTAGGTGCATTTGACTGATAAAATTCTCTTGTGATAGGTAGCAGTCAGTTAAGCTTGCCCGTGCTTATCAGGCACGCCTAAGGAACGCAATTTCAGTTTGCGGGCAGAAGACTCCATACTAGTTAGGCGTGCCCACGCCAAGTGGTTACGCTTAAGGAACGAATTTTCGTCACCAAGCAAAAGACTCAGCACTAGTTAGGCGTGCATACACCTAGTGGTCACGCCTAAGGGATTCCATTTCTGAAGTATTTCCACCATGTGGGCTTCCGGCCACCATTTCCTCCCAAACCTTAGCATGTTTTCACCCTTCTCCTTGTTCAGGGAAGTGTCATTGTTCCCCTTGCTTATGTTCTTATTCTTCATTTCTTACATTGGGGATAATGTAAGTTTTAGGTGTGGGGGAGGGTTAGCTATACTTTTGATTTATATTCTGCATTTTCTTTTCCTTGTTAGTTCTCTTTTTTTAAACAATGATGAATGCAATCGAGATGTGAGTATAAGTAGTGAGTCATGTCAATTGGGTTTTCTTTTTTTCTTGACAATAAATTTGAATGATGAATATATTGGATTTGACATTAATTCTTGACCACTTGTGAGATTTTTGGGCCTGATAGTCAACATTTTCTCTACATTTGCTCTATTTTTCATTTGTTTAGTGATATTGCATATGGTTTTATAATTCTAGAACTTGCTCTGTTATGCATGTCGAGACCACATGTAAATGAATTTGGTACATTAAAATGGCAAAGGCATTTAGGATTAACCACTTTTGACTTTTGAAAAAATCCTGTCTTTATTTTATTTTCCTTAGTGAACCTGTTTGAGCCTTTAACCTGTTTCTTTGTTTAATACCATAATTGTTAGTCTAAAACCTCTTTTTAGGCTTTCTCTTTGCACCCCTATGTTAAAGAAATGCTCTAATTTCATTGCATAAAAATTTGGTGTACTATTTGCAAGGCAATAAATGAGAAAAGCAAGTAGGAAAAGCAAGTGTAGCAAGTTAAGGTGCTTTCTGAGTTGTTTGTTTTTGTTACCAAAAAAAAAAAGAAGAAGAAGAAGAAAATGCCAAAAAAAAAAAGAAAAAAAAAAGAAAAAAAATGGAAAAAAAAAAACAACAACATATGATGAAAAAAAAGTGAAAAAAAAGGGAAAAGAAGAAAAAAATGGTTCCGACGTGTTTCCATGTAAAGTTCTTGTGTTGTGATTATGGCAAGTGCCGGTAATTGTTTACACTTGTTGGGTTGATAGACGTACTATTTTGCCTTGGAAGTGCAAATGTGTAGAGAAATTGTGCATTGAAATTTTGGCATTTTCTTTGGCATATTAACACCTTGATTTACCCTTCTATCCTACCTTCACCCCAACCCCATTACAATCTTGTGGAAGTCCCTTTGATTTTTGCATTTGATTTATGGTTGAGTGGTGGAGATGTGATATATGAGCAAGCCTATGGTAATGTCATTCCATTGTGTCGATTTGAGTGCTATTTTATACCCTGTGCACTTTGGAGTGATTGAGTGCATTTACAGCATTCTTTGTGAGTTTTGTCAATTTGATATACTTAGATTTTGATGAAGTTGTTGGGGAATTTGGGATGCCTCTAATGGTATGACTTGTTATGAGTTGCTTGATATCTTGATTGTGTCTCTGAGTTGGGATATGCCTGAGGACAAGCATAGCTTAGGTGTGAGGGAGATTGATTGGGTGCATTTTAGTCATTAATTTTGTTAATATTTCCTAATTGTTTGGGCTAAATATTGCATTCCTTAGTGGATTCTACTTAGTTTGTGTTTGGTGATAATTGCAGAAATTGGAAATGAAAATGGGCTAAAAAGCAGTTTTTTAGAAGACTTTCTGGCAGTTAGGCGTGGGCGCATCTAAGTCATGTTTCCAGGTCCAGATTATCGGGATTTTGTGCGCGTGAGAAGTTTCTAAAGAATTGCAGAGTCCTAAATTGTGCTGGAATGAATTTCCTCTTTTTGCTATTTAGTAGTTGATTTTTATTAGAAAACTATCTTAATGTTTGTTATGAGAAAATCTTTTTAGATTAGGAAAGTAGTAGTTTTTTATTTCTATTAGGAAATTCCTAATAGATTAGGAATCTAGGTTATTATTAGTTTTCATTTGTAAAAAGGAGACTTGGGCCGTGCGAAACATAACTAATCCTGGTGACTAATAGTTTGTTTATTCTGATTGCTTCGCAAGAAACAAGAGACGGAAAACGGCGGAAAGCTAGCGATAACTTTTGTTCTTCATTTCTTTCGCTATTTTCACTTCGGGAATTCAATAGATGGCTTTGACAATTACGATTGAAATCTTTTATGGAATTAACTCCGTGATGTGTGGCTAATTTTGTCGTCTAGTCAAAGATCAACTCAATGACACGGTGCAAAATATTTGTGAGATCCAACTGATTTATTTCTCGTTCATTTAATTCTTTGGTATTTGCACGTTCTTTGTTTTTTGTTCTTATGATTGTTTTGTTGGTTGAATATCAAAGGTGCCTGATGTTCATATTAACTTGATAATCTACAGCCAATTTAATCTGCTAATTCTGTAATTGTTTAGTAAATTAATATTAGTGGTAACTAACGTTAACACACGTTAGGGGAACGTGAAATCTAACTTAAATAAACCCTTGTAGCGTGTTTGTTGGTTATATAGGGTTTTGGCTTTTCTAAATTTTAATGCAATTGGGAAATTAAATTCTATGGCCGTACCTAGGGTTATTTTCTGATTAGGGATAGTTAATGGTCATACCTTAACTATTTAAAATCTAAGGAAGAGTTGGTCGTTAGTGAGCCTATCTGGCGGCTATAACCAACCTGCTAATGAATTAAATGAATCAAACTTGCATTGATGATCAGGTATATAGACCATGTGTGAGAAGTTGGATCTTCGGTTAGAATTCATCTATCATCAATTTAATTCTCTTTTCTTTCAGTATTTGCTTTGTTACTTAGTCTTTTCTTACTTCTTCATCTTCTCGAAAATCCCCCATTTCCCATACTTAAGAAGAAACGAATTTTCTCTCAGTTCTTGTGGAGACGATCCTATTTGCCACTATACGCAAATTTATTAATTCTGGTATATCGAATCAAGCAAACTCTTTGGAGTCAAGTGAATTAAGTTGACGAGGATTTTACACTACACCAAATTTTAATAATAAACCTAAACACTCCGTTTTCTGCAAGTATACAGATCGTTTATCGAGCATAGGGTAGTATAGGTGTCGATCCCACAGGGAAGAGTGTCAAGTACCGGTGATTTTTGAACTCCTCTATTATTTAGACTGTCACATGCATATAAATTAAATCTAAACTACAAACATGGAAATAAAATAGATAGAATATAACAATTAAAAGCTCCTCAAGTTATGGAATTCCTTACTACTCATGCAAATGAAGCTACCGGTTGCATTAATGATATTAATTTGGCTAAGCATGGCGTAATCTCCTAATACACGTGAAACATACTTTCGTAGTGAATCTACTATACTCATAGTTAAACCATACCTACTAGCGTGGTTATGCAATTAACTACAAGCTCATTTGCTCAATGAAATTACATGAAATAAATCACTAAAGCCACAAAGGCGTCACCCTACATTTGTGAGTGACATCCTAGGTTTAGAAATTCATGAACTAGTGTCTTTAACACCTTTAAATGATCACAATTAATGGCCGGTTAATCATGATTAGAAAAGCCAAAGTACTAAATACTTGCTCAAATAATAGCATCAAATAACCATGTAAGTATCACAAACAAGATATAGAAAGTTCATCCATAACTCAAGACATACACTTAGCTAAACATAATTACTATACTACTAACTATACTAAACTAAGGAACTAGTGAAGACTACATTTTAGTAGTGAATCTAGCCTTCTCCTCTCTCTAATTCTAATTCTAATTCTCTACAAGAGGCCCTATTTATAGATGATTGAATTCATAAACCTCCAAAATTCTATCATGTGAACACATGACAAATTTGGCCTTCAAAAGTCAAGAAAAATGTCTTCATGAATCTTCATGCATTGAATCCATTGAATTTCAATCTCAAATGAGTTGTAAAGTTGAAGCAAATTGTGTTTTGAATTTGCTATTAGTTGTTTCTTCAACTTCACCAGATTTTTCACGCAGTTTTCATTGAAATTCGTCTGAAAATTGAGCTGGAAGTGAGCTGGAAAAACTAGATTTCGACTGCAACTTGCAGCAGTCATTTTCTAAGGATCCGCGACCCGGATCCGCGAGTCTGAGGCTCGCGGATCCCATCCCGGATCGTCTCCCCTGCTTCCACCGAGAAGGATTCGCGAGCTAGTCTTTTTTCTTCATTGGTTGCATCGCGTATTGGCTCGCGAATCTGCTCCAAAATTGTGAAATCTGAACTTTTCGTCAAAACTTCTTAGCAAATTATTTCCTAATTTTCCTCATTTGATAATTGAGCATTTAATCCTACAAAAACATGAAGATTTCACCATATTAATCCACAAAAATACACTTTTCTCATTTAAACCATAAAATGTAGAATTTCACTAGAAACCCAAGTTAATTAGCCATAAAAATATCAAAACCACACAAAAACTAAGTACTCAAACATACTAAAAGCATGTAAAATAAACACTTATCAAATTCCCCCACACTTGAATCATTGCTTGTCCTCAAGCAATTAGAAATACAAACCAACAATGATTTAAGTGTTTTGAAATAACCAATGTGAATTTTAAAAGTCAATCTCCACAACTTAGTAATCAATTTTATGCAAAAAATTCCAATCACCTCGAATACTCATAATAATTAAGTAAAAGAAAGCTAATTATACCCTAAATTTAAACAAGTTAAATTTCAACCTTTTAATTCGACCTAATTACACAAAAAGGTAATTCATATAGTCAATGAGTTGGCTGTCCTTTTTCCATAATTATTTATTTCTTTTTATTTAGAGGGATTATACTTTATTTAAATAATAGAAAAGTCTTTTGACGCGAAAATCGACACTTTTAGGTGAAGATCTTCGGTTACTCAACTTCTCTTTATTCAATTTCTCCTTACTCAAGCGCCTTTTACTAAAATTGACATTTTAGATGAAGACTCAGGTTACTCAAAGACAAGAATAATTAGAGCTTTTTTTATTATTATAGAAAGTTCCCTCTAAAACTTTAATTCATGGAAAAGGAGCCTTATTGACTTAACTATATCAGTCACCTCTTTGTATAAGTAAGTAAAAGAAAAGATATCATTTAACAACTAAAATTATAGGCATAATTTTCCTCATTTTACAAAATATACTTTCTAAAAGACAATTGGTCAAATCACATAATCACTAATTCCAAGTCAAATGTAAATTGAATTTACCAATTCACATAAAGTTATTTCAAAAAGATGAGGAAATTTTGAAAAGTAATACTTAAAACTTCCTCCTTTGCGGATCAAATTGAACAATTTTCAAAAATTTTGGGGTAATTTCACAATTTTGAACAAATGTTTGGAAAAATTTTGGCAGAGTCTCCCCTTATCACTGGACTAAACTCCCTACCAACAAACCCAAATTTTCAATAGAGCATATCACAGAAACATTTCCAAACATATATCAAAGTCATTTAAGCACATAAAGCATATAAAACAATTAAACCTCTCCCCTACACTTAAAATACACATTGTCCTCAATGTGTAGGGGAAATAGAAAACTTAAAACAGTAAACTCCCCAAATTAATATGACAGAGGTCCAGAAAAGTCCAGAATATCACGAACATCCTCTACAAGTCCACAAAAGCTGCATAAGAAAGGAAGGAAAATGCATGAGTTCAAAAGGACATAAAAAACAATAAAACTAAGGAAATTAAAACATGGTCTTCATGGTTGTCCATTTTCCCCTCCTTGGTTGTCACCATGGCCTTCTTGAGCCTGCTCGCCACCTCCTGGAATGTGCAAGTGGTCTTCTATCCGATGAATGCGAGACTCCATGGTGTCAAGGCGTGTGTTCACTTGATTGAAACCTTCATTGACACGGGTCTCCAAACATCCTATGGCAGCCAAAACACGCTCCCAAATCGTCCTTGCCTAGGAGGTGCCGAAGTAGAAGGACCGGTGTGGGGAATAACAGTCGATGTGCCGACTCCTCCTTCTTCCTCGTGAGCTGTACCAGAAGTTCCTCCAACTTCAAATTGTGAAGTGGGCTGAGATTGCCGAGCTCTCGGGTGAACAATATTGGCCGATGTAATCCCCAAGTCATTCAAGACATAGAAATTCAACTCATAATTGGATTTGACCGGCCTTTGCTCAATTCCATCCAAGTTCACCTCTATCCGCTCAAAAAGAAATGAGAGAAGCCGTGGGAAGCCAAATCGATATGCAGTAGTGGCATGCCTTGCCGCAGTCCTCATATAGCAGATAACAATATTTGGAAGAGGGATGTTGGCAAAAGAAGATGTCCGGTCATGGAACATCTTGTCCAAGAAGTACAGGTCACTCTTCCTTACTTCATTGAGGCTACTCTTCTTGGGAATGACATTGTGGGCGAACAAGTATGTAATTAATCTCAATCGATCATCCAACTTGTTGGCCTTCACTGTCGCCTTTTGTTGGGAGCGAGTAAATTCTTGCTCAATGTGAAATCGAGCCATTGCATGTCCCATCTCCTAATGTCGATCCGGAGCATGAAATTCCTTCTTTAAGTCCACAGCCGGACCTGTATTCCGTACTCCAAGAAGTTGAGCCAATGTGGCTCGCTCGATCTCAATCCGTCTCCCTCGAACATAGAATCTGATATTTTCTCCACTATGCCCGGACTTGTTCACCACATTGGCATAGAACTCCTTGACTAGCTGGGGGTAATAATGATCCGGCAATGAGAGAATTGGACCCCATCCAAGTATGTCGAATGCCTCCGTGAGTTTGAATTCGGCATTGACGTCAGGAGCCACGTGCATTTCAAAAATGAATCCCTTATGCTCCCTAGCCTCATACCATTGTTGGTTCTCTTTTGAAGTGAATCGAATGGCATCATACTCTGGTGGTGGTGGCTCTCTAGCAGTAGACCTCCTAGGTCGTCGCCTTAGTGGTGGAGGTGATGGTGTACGTTGCTCTTCTTCACCACTTGAAGATGAGGATGGTGAACGTCGACGAAGACCTCCTCTAGTACGTGCCATAATATCTAACAAATTGCCAAAATTACAATTTTTAAGCACATTACTAATCAAGTAAATTTCAACAATTTGTCAAATAACCAATTAAAGCATAAAAATCATCAAATTCAATCCAAATGTCAACAAAGCATCATCCCCTTGAAATAAATTTGAAATTACCAACTTTCATCAAATTTTCCAAAAATTCCTCTAAATCTCAATACAAATATATACAACATACTCCATATCAAGATTTAAAGTCTATGAATATGCTTAAATTCACCAATAATTGCCATTTTCTACAGATAAAATTAAATTCCAAAATTAAGCAAAAATTGACAAAAATTATCTAAATGATCCCAAAATTCCTCACATTTGGAACAAATAGCATCCAAGGATAATTATAAGTTCCATAATATCAACCAAATACAATTTCAAAGATGCCAAGCATTAATCCCAAATTGAGCATTTTATAGGAATTTCAAGAATTTAATCTTCACTAAAAATTAGCACATTCCCATAATTTCATCACAAAACATGCTTAAACATCATTAATAAGTATACTGGAATCAAGAACTAACAACAATTAATCACGAAAATCAAAACCCAAAATTTTACAAAAATTGCTCAAGAACATGAAATTGGGAAATCGAAATTCGTGAATGTAAATTGAGGAATGTTACCTGGAATCAGTAGAAGGATGAATGGGGAGATGATTTATGCAAAAAAACCCCTTGAATATAGCCCAAAATAGCCACGAATTTGAAAAATTCAATTCGTCCAAACCCTAGCTTCAATTCTCAAAAATTCCGATTTTAGGCGTTTTGTTTTTTATTTCAATCGGTTAAAACTGCTCCTGAATGATCAATAAGTGTTGGGTTGGTGATTTTTGAGGAGATTAGAAAGGAAAAAGAGGGATTTGGTGAAGTGTGTGTGAAAAAGGTGCGCTGGTGTGTGTTTTTGCAGGTGAGTCGCGATGAAGAAGATAAAGAAATGGTTCGCGACTTTCCGGTTTTTAGCTTCTGGTGAGAGATCCGCGGACCAGATCCGCGATACACTCATCGAGGATCAATTCGCGGATTTGGATCAGCGAAGCTTGCTTCGCATTTCGAACCTCGTGTTTTTAATTTGGACTTCTCAGAAGATGATCCGCGAGCTCATGGATCCGCGAGTATTACCTCGAGTATCTGGTTCGCGGTTCCCCAGAAATGGGCTCAGAAGTTGATCCGCGTGACAAGGATCCGCGAGTATCGTCTCGTGGATTGCCTCGCGGATCGTGCTGGAAATGTGATTCTGCAATTTTTCTGCAATTATTTCATTGAACAACATTTTTCTACTATTTCCAGATTAAAAACCTTGCTTGTTAATTATGAACTGCACCTTTTCTAACATATGTAAAATGATCAAAACAACATAACTAACCTCATTTTTTGGATCAAAAACAACTAAAACACAAATTGAGGTACCAAGTTGATTGCATTTTACTATTCACTCCGCACCAAAAAAGTCACTTTGGCCATGTTTGATTTTCCTACAAAAATAACAAAACAAACTCACTTAAAAACATAAAACAAACATGCCTAAACATAAAATCACACCAAACTAACACAAACTTAAACAAAATTGGGTCGCCTCCCAATAAGCGCTCTTTTATAGTCATTAGCTTGACTATATTACTTATTCATCAAGGAGGTTTAGTTAAAGAATAATCCACCATTTGAGGACGCGGTGGATCATTAAAAGGTGACTCGATCAAGTGAGTCATATAACCAAATGATAAGAAAGAAGGAAGAGGTTTACCAATCTCAAGTGTTTCATAGATATTACCTTTTTCCATCACTTGAGAACTTACCAAAGGAATGTCCATATAGCCTTCTTGAGGTATAATGACCTTGAAATCTACACATTTTCCACATTTCTCAAAAGGGGTTATATAAACATCATGCATACTTACCTCTTGAGGTTCAAAATTCATTCCAAAGACATCATCATGTGAAATGGACATTTCATCATTGAAATACAAATAAGATTCATCATTATCATCAAAATACATTCCACTTTCACACACAACATTTTCACCATTGATGTTAGGGTCAATTTGCATTTTACTACATGAAATAACTTCACACAAATTATGCAATTGGTCTTGTATTCCTTCAAAGTGAAAAGCTAATTCATCTAATCTTTTCTCAACCCTATCAAAATTATCGGAAGTTGTATTAGCTAATTTTTCAATAGCTACTTCCCAACATGGCTTAGAATCATTAGCTAATCTTTCTTGCTCCAAAGATAAAGGTGGATTAACTAACTTTTCTATAGCTATTTCCCAAGATGGCTTTGAGTCAAGTGGAACACCATTAGGTTGGTAATCATAAAAACATGAAGAATCATCATAAGCGCATGGATTATTCCAACCATAAGTGTAAGGATTATCACAATTAGCACCATTTTGATCAAAACAAGAATTGTAATGCTCAAATTCATCATAATAATCCACATGTTGTGCTTGCATACATGTATGTGTAGCATGATTATTTCCACACAAGTCACAAACCACATAATTAGAATTAAAAGCATTAGCATTCCTCTTTTGTTCAAGCAAATTCGTAATGGTATCCATTTGCACATTTAATGTAATATAATCAAGTTTAGCATTAATACTCCTTGTGCAATCATCAAATGACATACCTTCAAACATCTTTTGATTACCTCCATAATTATAGCCTTGAAAATTGTAGGGGTCCATTGCCAAGCTTCCTTCTCTCAAGCCTTGATCCACTTTCTTGCTATCCTTCTTTAAAACCTAAAAATGCTTAAAAGCAAGATTAGTGAAGAAGAATAGTTACTATATAAACACGAAAATAAGAAATGTCTAAAGTAATAAAGTTGTTCTTAGTACCGATATTGAACAAATTCTTCCCCGGCAACGGCGCAAAAAACTTGACGAGGATTTTACACTATACCAAATTTTAATAATAAACCTAAACACCCCGTTTTCTGTAAGTATACAGATCGTTTATCGAGCATAGGGTAGTATAGGTGTCGATCCCACAGGGAAGAGTGTCAAGTACCGGTGATTTTTGAACTTCTCTATTATTTAGACTATCACATGCATATAAATTAAATCTAAACTACAAACATGGAAATAAAATAGATAGAATATAACAATTAAAAGCTCCTCAAGTTATGGAATTCCTTACTACTCTTGCAAATGAAGCTACCGGTTGCATTAATAATATTAATTTGGCTAAGCATGGCGTAATCTCCTAATGCACGTGAAACATAATTTCGTAGTGAATCAACTATACTCATAGTTAAACCATACCTACTAGCGTGGTTATGCAATTAACTACAAGCTCATTTGCTCAATGAAATTACATGAAATAAATCACTAAAGCCACAAGGCGTCACCCTACATTTGTGAGTGACTTCCTAGGTTTAGAAATTCATGAACTAGTGTCTTTAACACCTTTAAATGATCACAATTAATGGCCGGTTAATCATGATTAGAAAAGCCAAAGTACTAAATACTTGCTCAAATAATAGCATCAAATAACCATGTAAGTATCACAAACAAGATATAGAAAGTTCATCCATAACTCAAGACATACACTTAGCTAAACATAATTACTATACTACTAACTATACTAAACTAAGGAACTAGTGAAGACTACATTTTAGTAGTGAATCTAGCCTTCTCCTCTCTCTAATTCTAATTCTAATTCTCTACAAGAGGCCCTATTTATAGATGATTGAATTCATAAACCTCCAAAATTCTATCATGTGAACACATGACAAATTTGGCCTTCAAAAGTCAAGAAAAATGTTTTCATGAATCTTCATGCATTGAATCCATTGAATTTCAATCTCAAATGAGTTGTAAAGTTGAAGCAAATTGTGTTTTGAATTTGCTATGAGTTGTTTCTTCAACTACACCAGATTCTTCACGCAGTTTTCATTGAAATTCGTCTGAAAATTGAGCTGGAAGTGAGCTGGAAAAACTGGATTTCGGCTGCAACTTGCAGCAGTCATTTTCTAAGGATCCGCGACCCGGATCCGCGAGTCTGAGGCTCGCGGATCCCATCCCGGATCGTCTCCCCTGCTTCCACCGAGAAGGATTCGCGAGCTAGTCTTTTTTCTTCATTGGTTGCATCGCGTATTGGCTCGCGAATCTCTGCTCCAAAATTGTGAAATCTGAACTTTTCGTCAAAACTTCTTAGCAAATTATTTCCTAATTTTCCTCATTTGATAATTGAGCATTTAATCCTACAAAAACATGAAGATTTCACCATATTAATCCACAAAAATACACTTTTCTCATTTAAACCATAAAATGTAGAATTTCACTAGAAACCCAAGTTAATTAGCCATAAAAATATCAAAACCACACAAAAACTAAGTACTCAAACATACTAAAAGCATGTAAAATAAACACTTATCATAAGTAACTTATTGCACATCCAGAGTCCCTACTCCAGTACCTGGAATTGAGCTATTCTTACTGGCAGCTAGGTTTCTATTATTATTGCACAAACTCGACACCTATCAAGGATGGATCAGCTTGAAAAATCCCGCACCTCAAGCAAGGCTAGCCGTGGAAAAACTCCTCAAACCGAGTCAGATTGATCTAATGATAAAGATGAGTATGAGAGGCGATCCAAATCCAATCATAAGATTCCTAAGCAAGGTGAAGATTCGATTAAGGGCATTAAACTCAGGATTCCTACTTTTCAAGGCAAATCTGATCCTGAGGCATACTTGGAGTGGGAGAGCAAGATTGAGATGGTGTTCGATTGCCACAAATACACCAAGGATTGTAAGGTCAAGTTAGCTACTGTGGAGTTTACCGACTATGTTATGGTTTGGTGGGATCAACTCCATACGAGCTGTAGAAGAAATGGACAAACGCGGAGTTAGCACATGGGGTGAATTGAAGAGCATAATGCAAAAGCACTTTGTGCCAAGTTACTACCATAGGGATTTGCATCAAAAGCTCTAAATGCTCACCCAAGGTGAAATGTCTGTTAAAGACTATTTCAAAGAGATGGAGATGGCAATGATAAGAGTGGACATCCATGAAGACCTCAAAGCTACTATGGCTCGATTCTTGAATGGTATGAGGCCCAAGATTGCTGAATGCTTTGAGCTCCAATAGACTTGAATGAGATGTTGGATCAGGCGGTGAAAATAGAAAGGTGCCTCAAGAGGAGAGGAACCACTCGTCAAATTTCTACCTCTCAAGCTGCAAATTGGAGAACTACTCAACCAAAGAGGGAGGAGATAGTGGCCGATTCCTCTACCAAACCAAGAGAAGTTGCTTCGAAGTCAAATTCCAAGAATGACTCCAAAGCTGTCCAAATAGTCCAAGATCCTCCTAAGGCACGTAACTGAGATTGTAAATGTTTTATGTGCCAAGGGTATGGCCATATACAATCTCAATGCCCTAACCAATGAATTATGCTCACATTGAATAGCGGGGAGGTTGTTACAGACGATGAAGCTGCCCATGAGGGAATGCCACCTCTAGTTGAAGATAAAGAGTCGGAGGAAGAAATTGCCCTAGCTAAGGATCGAGTAGGATGCTTGGTTGTTCACAAGGCTTTAATTACTATTGCTCGTGATGAGGAAGAGTCCCAGCGAGAGAACATCTTCCATACTCGGTGCCATGTTTGAGACAAGACTTGTAGTGTGATGTAGATGGTGGAAGTTGCACTAATGTTGTAAGTCTAATCCCGATGGAGGGTTTGGCAGTTCCAACCATGAACCATACAAGGTCTTATCGTCTATAATGGTTGACCAAGGATAGTGATGTTTGAATATATCATCAAGTGTGTGTGCCTATTTGCATTGGAGCATATAAAGATGAGGTTTTATTCGATGTAGTGCCCATGCAAGCTACTCACATCGTCTTAGGACGACCATGGCAATTTGATAAAGATTTGTCATTCAGTGGTCGTGCCAATAAGTATTCCTTCTACCATGGTGATAAAAAGGTCACTCTTGCGCCCTTAACGCCTCAACAAGCTATTAACAAGCTGTTAAGGACTAAGAGCAACTACTACAGGAAAATGAGCCGCATGTTGAGCACAAAAAGAAGGCTAAAGTCATGATTCGAGGGGAGCCAAACCTGATTTTTCTCACCACGTGTAAATGGAAGTTAATGGGGCTGATTTTAGCTCTAATTCACTAAGTTTTACTTTGTTTAGTGTCTTCTCCTTCATGCAGGTTTCTCAAGGCATGATTACATTGATTTTCAGTTGCTCCATACCTACATCCTTTGGAGGCCTTTTGAGAACTATAAAAGCTGGTTATGCCCTACTAGCTATGTCGCATAGAGTACAGCTGATATTTGCTAATGTTATCCTGTTGCTACCTTGCGCACTTGAAGAGTACTTGCCGGCTCAAGTTCGTGACTATTCAAGCTTGTTGCTGCATTTTGAAGAAGTAGATTACTGGTCTACGTCACTTTCTCTGGAGATGGGCCATTCGGTCACATCATTTAGCCTGAATATGGACCTTTTCCTGCCTAATGACTTGCCTTTATCGGATATCAATGCAATTGACGATACATGGTTCTTACTTTGCTTGGTGGTTTGTGTTTTCATGGATGTGAACCAAGTTAAATTCTTTCGGTTGTGCAAACGGCATGTCAGATGGTATGCGGTCATGAAGATATTTCAAGGGGCTGTCTCATTTGCTTTGTTCCATTGACTTGAGGACAAATCTTTTCAAGAGAAGGGGAATGATGTGAGAACAACCTTCCAATCCGCAAGACCAATCATCCTCAAGTTTAGCTTCGGTTGTCAGAATATTTCATTTTATTTGTGTTAAATTCGTAGGCTATTTTAGCTAAGAATAAGTAAGCAGTTTTGATGAAGTTGTGTCGCGTTAGGTAAGTTGTTACTCATCCCTTATTTATTTTATTAGGAAAATTCGGCCAGCTTGGACCGGATTTTTGTTTCCTTAGTTTACTAGGTTTTTGTGACTTGTAAAGCCTATAAAAGGGCTTGTCCAAACATTTTTCATTAGTAGTTGACGTATTTTCCAGAAATTGAGAGTTTCTTCTCATGCTTCTTGAAGCAATCCTTGAGCATGTTAGAAGGTTTTTAAGTGTTCACATGACTTTATCAATCAAGTGGTCATCTTGATTGTGGTGTCGATCTACCATCTTAATCATTCTACTGTGGTCCAAGTACGACTAAGAATACCACTAGAAAACTAGATCCAAGTTTCTAGATCTTGTGGAGCTGCGTGGTTCGAGTTTCGTTTGAAATAAGGCGAGGATAAGATCGTATCATGTGTGGAACTCGGTTGTTAAATTTGAAATTTGGCAAATTAATAATGAAAATTCAAAAAAATTGATCAAAACTCATGTTGAACTTAGTGATTAAGAGATTTTTTAATGACACAAAGAGTAAAACTTTATGTACTATTAAAGCATTTAATAAGACATGTGCAAATGACTGCACTGCAAAGTGAAACATATTTAATAAGAAGTGAATTTTCAAAATTTTTGTAAGGCAAAAGAAGGCAATGAAATTTTGTTAAAATTTTAGTCGGGGCGCATAAAAAATTCAATGCAAAATTTTAATTTTCTAGGATCTAAAAACAATTCTCAAAATTTAGTTAACCATTTTTACTTGGTTTTTAGTCTTCTGCTTTCTTTTTATTTTTTTTCTTTTGTGCTAATTTGCTCTAAACTTGGACCAATCCTGAAACAAAAGAATTCTAAAAGAACTGGCAGGCGTCAAGCCTGTTCAATAATAATAACAATAATAACAAACCAAATTGCCAACAAAAGTATCCTCAAGTCAATTTTAGTACTGGAGCAAGGATTCTGGATGTGCAATAGGTTACTTAATTCACCCTGGTTCCAAAAAATTTGCTTAATCCGATATACTAGAATTTACTCACGAGAAATTATTAATTTGTATACAGGGCAAGTAGAGTCGTATCCTCAGGGACTGGGGAAAATTCGCTCTTTTTCAAGTCAAATGGAAATGGGGGAGTTTTGAGAATTAAAAACTAGAAAAATAATATCAGGATAATAAGATGCAAGAAATAATAAAAGGGAAAATTAATGAGACAAACTCTAGCCAAGGTTACACTTCAGAAATGATTCAGGCAACTAATCGTTGATGCAAATATAATTCCAACATTCGTCAATAAACAGGTTTTTAACAGCCGATACGATCTGACAATCAGTTTCTCCTTACTGTATCGACAGGCAAGGTACGACTATTGACTATTTCCCTAACCTAGAAATAACCCTAGGTACAACTATAGGATTTGATTTCCTGTTTACATAAAAAATTAGAGAAAACCTATTCTAATTAACAAACACGCTACGATGGTTTATTTAAATTTGATTGTGTGTTTTCCTGACACAAACCCAATTATGCCAGTTGCTACCAGGATTAGAGTAGCCAAACAATTACGAATTCAACTATTCTAATTAGCAAATAAATTATGTGAATAATTAAATATTGTGCAACTATTCAATCACACACAATAATCATAACCAATAAAAGTAGAAAATATACAAATACCAACAAATAGAAGAAATAAGTAAAATTGATTAGATCTCACAGTGATAGCTGAACCAAATTCTCAGTCATTCATTGACTAGAAATATGAAATTCGTTTTTCATTAATGGAGAACGAGCCATGCAAAATCGGTTGGAAGCTTTCAAGAGTTGCCTTTATAATTGTCGAACGAAGAGGAAACTAGAGCCTTGCATCACTTTTTTCCAATTGTTCCCAAAAGCAACGAAGGACTCATTCAAAAGGGAAGCAATCTCCCTTGGAAGCTTACAAAAATTGTATTACTAAATGTCAAGAGAGGAGAAGACTCCAGCCTTCGTCTTGCGTTTTTTTTTTTTTTTTTTCCCTATCCTTTCCGAAGGCCAAAAGCAACGAAAAGACTAGTTCCCCCAAGAGAAGCAATCCTTAATTACCTATTACAAATCACTCACTCAACAAAAGCCCTATTTTTTTTTTTTTGGCTGGAAAACAAAAAAGGAAAATACAAGATAATGAAATCTTGGCAGCTAAGAATTTGAAATTTCACTTGGACTAGGAAACTATTCGATATCTATCCAGACTTTCTAGTTTTGAACCCCGAAATTAGGCGCGTCCACGTGCAAACCACTAGAAAATCTTCATTTAACCACTTTTCGTTCCAATTCATGAAATTAACACAAAATATCAATTGTAAGTAGAACTAATCAAAAAAGGCGATATTTAGTATAAATAAAAGAGAAAATATAAACAAATATACCAACAAAATACACCTTATCAAGAACCCACCCTATCAAAATTGGATAATAGGATGTCCTTATTTCTCTTAACAGCAATGATCAAAACAAAGGTGTGTAGATCTAACATTCTCCTTTATTGTAATATGTAAACTTCTACGAGGTCTCCTAACAAAATGTTCCACGTTATTCCTTTTGATGTTCATTATACACTAAGGAATGCCCAAATCCGGAAAGTGCATGGAATTCATGAACGCTGTCACCCATGTATAGGTCAAAAAATTTATATTCTTTAACAAAAAATAAATGAAAAATTGATTGATGTGAGGCAGTTAATTATAGCTCTGATTATACTTTTCGTTTTTGAAAAGTATATTTATTCAAAAGAAAATTAATGCAAACATCTTTTGTGAGAGGAGGAAGAATTTCTCGATAGATGATTTATAAAATTCGAGCATGTCCCATCCTAAATTAGAGTAATCTTAAAGATAAATCATACATCATTTCGTCCCTTCAATATATAGTGTAATTATGTTCAGATATTTTTGTACTTTCACCTCAAAGAATTTGTCCCTCATGCTTGAGAATGATCCAATGAAATGTCAAAGATGTTTCTTCATTTTAGCCGTGCAGTTTCTAAGATGATTCCTATGCTGGTTACTTATCAATGAAAACCAAGAAAATACATCACAAGTACAACAAAGAATGTAGAAAGAACCATTATAAATAGCATTAGCAAGAGAGAGGATAAACATTCAATTAGGAAGGAAAAATATATAAAGATAACTGAAAAATACAAGAAGAAAGATCGAGTGATAATGGCAGATGAGCAGATAAAGAATCGTAACAAGGGGGAGAGCCCTGATGGAGCAGATATCAATGATGCAAAAAGAACAGCAGGTTCCAAAGCCAAGAGAGATAGCTATAGAGCTCTTCCCCCCAAAAAAAGAATGGTGAAGGAGATCATGGAGGCTGAAAAAGGTGGTGAATCTGGTTCCAGGGGTGTCAAAGATGACGATGATCGCTGATTGGCTAGCAAGAAAAGGAAGCGACCAACAAGATGAGTTTTTGTTGTTGAATGTAATACCATCCGATGTAGCTTCCTTAGATGAAGCAGGCTTATTATGAGTATCTACTGCGCGTTTTGTACTGCATGATGTTTAATCTCAATTAATATATCTCGTTTTACTTTAAAAAAAATGATGATCATCAAAAATCAACTTGAATGGTTCAGGGAAAGAGGTGGTCAGGGGAGGAATATTAGAATTCTTCTTATCATCAAGTTTAGGGTTTTAGTATTGGTTATGACAGTTGGAGGGTAGGAAGAGTGTGGAAAGGAATGAGAGGGTCAAAAAAAGAAAAAAAAAAAACTTGAATGGCGATTTTTTTTTTTTTTTTCCCCTAGAGGATGTATTTTTCTCTTTTCACTCTTTAGTACTTTACAAAGATCCTTGGCTACAGGCCTCTACAAGCTTTAATGGTAATTATACCATGCAACATATGAAGAACATTTATACACTACTAACAAATGTAAGCGCTTAATTGTTTCTTTTTTTTGAGATTTTTTTTCTCTAAATTCAATCATAGCTGTTGAGTTTTAAAAATTTAATTCATGAATAGCACTTGCAATAGTAGAGGCTGTTATCCGAAAAAATTGCTGATGGTACAAGTAGCAGTTTTAATCTCTTTAAGCTGGCATAAATTTGAACACAGAAATTTGAAAAATACAAATATTCAAATGATATTACAACTACGGTCAAACATCATAAAGTCAAAGTCCAGTTTTACAAAATTAGGTTCCACGAAACTAAAAAAGCGCTTGAGCTACCTGAAACTTTCATCAGACCTGATTTAGAGTCATCTGCCTTTTGTGTTAACACTGGATCTGGGGTCTCTAAAGTTTAAATTTTTGTCCAAGCTTGTCTAATTATGTAATTTTTACAGTATTTGTTATAAATTAACACAATTTTATATAACATGAATTTGTTACCTCATACAATTAAATTGGTGAAAGATCACGATTATGCGGAAAGTTAGAAAAATTACATTAACTACACCGATAGAGCTCAACTTGAAAGGCTGTGAACCGTTTACATAACGGGAGGAGTAGGGAAGGTGGCTAAAGAATAGGTTCCTTTTAATTAAAGAAATATTTTTTCAAAATATGGGCTGACAATTTAAAGTATATGCTATTAATTACTTGTGATACTCTATGTAGCTAGTAATGTGAAAAAGGAAAATGAGACAATTAACCGGTTACAGGAAGGTTTGCCAATTGAAAATGCTTAGACTGCTCATCATGATCTTTTTTCGAATTATATTAATCAATATCTAAATTCATACTGAAAATGTATCTGGTAACTATAATTATTGACGCACTAGTAAAGCAACTACAAAACTTATTGGATGATAGCCTTTGAACTATTAAAAAAGTTGTATCCAAAAAAGTGTTATAATCTAGTTAGAAGACCCTCTTCATGTGTAGATGTGTAGAGATAGTGTCATAGTCATGCATAATTTGCTAAAATCTCTTACTACATTCTGGTTAATAAAAGTATCCTTAGATGAAAAATACTTTGATGGGACATTGTGTCGAAATGACGAGTCTGAAAGATAAGTTCACTGGAGAGTTAAGTATGAACAAATATGCCTAGGCAGTTATGATCTACTAATTAATCAAAAACAATTAGGTGTGTGTACATATACATTCTACTTTTACATATATATTCTCATTACAAATTTATCTCATAAATCTTGCTGGAAATTTTAACTTAATTGAGTACAAATAAATTCTCTTTAGAAGTATTTTTGCAATGTATTATTATTTGAGGGACCAAATTGTCAAAAAGTGAAGTTCATAGCTCAAGTTTTTAATTTAAAATTGTCAAACGTATTATTAATATTCAGGGAATATTTTTATGTAGTGTAACTGCTCTAATTAACCCAAGAAAAAAAAAAAAAAAACAGAAGACATACCAACTACCTAAGAACAGAACTTCTAATGTTGAAAAACCAGAAAACCAACAATCCAACCATGACTGAAAAGCTTGACTGAAGTTCCATTCAGGACTGGAAGCTTTGTCATGGCAAATACTTGGGTGAACCCGGTGTGCGGCCCCACCCATAAACCAAATGGCTCAAAGTTTGCCACGTCTGTATCAATTAGCTTTTTGCTCATCCAGCCCTCGTATCCTAAACTCAACACTAACTCCTCCTTGCAAAGCGAACCAACCAGTTATGTTTTCTCCTTTCACTGCCAGTGCTGATGTCCTTCGCAGACAAAGCTTCCATTAACTCTTCTGGAGTCTTAACTCTTAATTGGAAAGATGCAAGTGCACTCCTAAGATGCGATATGCCTTCGCCGGCGGCTATCGTGCTTATGTTTTCTTTACACTAATGAGCCTAACCATGCTGCAAGCAAAGGCCTTTCCTAATTGTTAGCAAAATAAACCAAGTTTTGAATTATTGATTTATTTATTTCCTAATTTTATTGGAGTCAAGTTTTTTAGTAATTGTGTGATTTAGGAATTTGTGTTTTATTTGGTAATTATTTATGTAAGTGGTTTCTAACCTAACAAGTTTGTAGACTATAAATATAATATTAGTTAAAGTATTTTGTCAAGAGAGTTAAGAATAGTCTGCAAACTTTTATTGTGGTGTAACGGCTTTCTTCTTTTGTTTGGAAATATAATAATATTATGAGTTATTTATTATTTTCTCTCTCACATACATATATTTTGAGTGATTGTATCATTCTTCAATTTACAATCTTGCATGCATAATTATTATTAGAATCCTAAAATTTGGGTTCTACACTAATTCCAACTCACAAAATCACACAACATATTCATTCCAATCTTTCGGAGCTCAACACAGGATGATATGTCCAAGGAAGGAAAAGCAAATTTCAACGACCAAAAGCTTCATCTGCTTCGAAAAATTAAGGGTTCTTTTGATTCTGAATTTCTGATTAGAATACTGGCTCCGGAGACAAGTTTTGAATAGATCCATACAACATTTTCGTTAAGATTTTTGGTTGGCCCCATTGCTATCACTTGGAAACAAATGAAAAGAAAATCAGAATATCAGGACCTCTCTCATCTCTCTCTCTCTCTCTCAAAAAAATAAACAGGAACTAAAAGAAAGCGAAAGATTTTAGAAGTTTGAAGATCTTACCAGCAGGATTGGATGGACTTTGGGGAAGGAAGCCAAAAGAGACTGTTCCTGAGTATGAAAATTCATAGGGATGATGTGGTGAATTGTGGTCCGTTTGGTGTACATGTTATATAATTTCGTAGCATATACGATTACATTGGTAAATAAATGTGGAAATTTCCAACAAAAAAAGAGTAATTAATAGGCATACCGAACATACCTAGCAATAAACGCTGATCTGGCCCCAAAAAAAAAAAAAATTTGGAATTCAGATCTTGTATGGAAAGTTCCTAAAAATATGATGCAAAAAAAAAAAAAAAGGAACTGTAGAAAGCTTTTTGAACAAGTTTCTTTGTTCTACCCTCGTTTTTGACTTTTTTTAGCATTGTAGGACTAGCAAAATTTAAAGCGAACCGTCTTGATAATTTCTGAGTAATACTCCCTGTATAATGAATACTCCCCATGTCCTGTATCTTCTATAATATGCATCTCTAGACAAACAACCAATCCCCACGTAACGTTTTGACCAGTTCTCCTAGTCTCCAGGTCCCATGAATTGGAGAAACACAAGTTACCAAAACGCTTACTCAAGACCTTGTACTCTAAATAAAGCTTATGGCTCCATAACATTGAGCTAATGTTCATTTGTTGTTTCCCAGGTATCTGATGTCGTCTGAAGTTACTTTAGACAAAGATTGGTCAAAATTTTAGAAAAGAAATGCAACTTGTTGGTTATTATTAGAGAGTACTTTCGTCTAGTACTTATATACTAGCAGTAGTATGTTTCTTTCTCATCCAAAATCATCGGAAGCCAATAAATTAATAAGAAATATTAAACAGAAAAGCTAAGAACAGAAAGGTATTCTGAAAGGATATGACACTACTATTATCAGAAGTTTAATTCAAGGAATGAAGAAAACATGAACACTTTACATTAACAATAGATACATTCTATACCTCGAAGAAAAGCAAACGTTCACCAGACCACAGAACAACAAGACCATTAGAAAGATATAGTATCACAACAAAACATTGATCGGTGAAATGCTAACTTCAATCCATAAATTTAATACATTTGTTTTATGCGTTAATTTTCTTAGAATGCACTAACCAAATTAACTAAATTCACAGACTCGAGCAGCAATTCACACAATAATACATATGATTAAAATAATACACAAACAAATTACCAACAAGAAGAACAAGATTAATTAATCATCGTCTTCATCATCTCTGGGCTTTATCTTCTTTTTATCATTCTTGAAAGCTTTGGAAGAAGACTGAATTATTTTCTCAGCCATCATTTGCTTCACTTACTCTTCTTTGCAGGAATTAGGCTGCCACCTTTGCCTTTGCTTCCCTCTCCTCCATACCCTCTTTTCTCCTGGTCAGCCATATCTCTCAAAATGCTTTCTTTAATAACAATTTGCTTAGCCTTGTTTTGATACCTAACCACCTCTAAATTGAAGGATATTTATAATACAAAATGGGAAATTTCTATACTTTTTCTTGTTGATTCCCTCCCTTTTTCATTTCGTCTATTTTCTTCTATTTTAGCATTTGGTTTTCAGATGGTGTGGCATTGTGTTTGTGCAAGTATGTAACTATATATAGGCATGTGGTATTGTGGTGGTGTGTGTATTTTGTGTTTAAGGGTGAAAATTTCATGTATCCATAGAGTAGAAATGTAACCTAAATGAAGGACAAATTAAACGTCTCATTTGATCCAAAAACTTGATTAAATATCTTGTACTTAAAGAAATTTCCAGGAATAAAAAGATCAATTGTCCTGGATACTGCCAATATGTGGGTTTATGGCCATGGAACAAACCAACAAGAATTTCAAATCACATCCCACCTTCCCTACAAATAATACCTTTCTTCATTTCTAAATCGTTGTAGAGTGGCAACTTGCGCATTAATTTTTTATAATGGAACAAATTTCAACAAACGAAATGACAAAGAAGACCGATTTGAATATTACCGGACTTTCACGTATAAGATCAGATGGCTGGTAAGGTATGCAACTTTTGGTCTGTCAGTTGACGTCAAATTGGTAAAAATAAAACTTTAGGAACTTAATTGACAATAGTACAAAGTTGCAGTCTAAATCATCGCAAACATAATGCTTGAGCCTCCAAAATAAAATAATCGTCCTAGCGTATAACAAATAACAATTTGAGAAAGTAATATAGTGTTGTTTGGATTGCAATTTTTCAGGAGTTTTTTTTATGAAAAATTACTGTAGCACTTTATAAGAATGCAAATATATAAGATAAAAAGATGATTGAAAAATATGTTTATAGAAAATATAAGAACTTTTTACTAGAAAACCACAACCCAAATGGGGCTATTTATTTTGACCTGTTCTCCTGTGTCAAAATCGTATCAGTGCATGCCTAGAATTACCTGAATATTTCCTCTCAGTTGTTGACCTATCAACTGTAATTTCTCAGATTGCTACATATTTGTACTTTTTTGTAGTTTCTTTTGTTCTTTTCTTAGTTTGGAGATTCCAGCGACGTTGCAACATTTGACACCACAACTTTACAAGTATTCCAATTAGTTAACTACACTTACAGTGTGGGAGAAATATACCCTTGATCCACAGTATTATCCGGTTTGTGAAACTGGTTCTCCATGTTTCAATTTTTCAATTTTCTGCCTAAAACTGGTCCTCCATGTTTCAATCCAAATAAATCTAATTTTCAATTTTCTGCTTTAGGCAAATTTAAGACAATTGACAAAAATTCAACAATATCCAATGATCAAAATTAAATTATCGTTAATCAATAATTTTGACTTTATAATTTTTATCCCCACTATTTGGAGTTCGAGTCTTTTTTTTCCCCAAACATAAACATAGCTTTTTATTGATACTCAAGAAATTTGTACAATCTGGTACAAGACAAAAATACACTCCCAAGCCTAGGGAAAAACAAAAAGAAAAAAACCAATGCACAGTATTAATAATATCTGTTTAGACAAATCAATGAGTGAAGATACATTGATCAAAATTCCAAAATCTAGACCTCTCCGATTTTCCCTACTTTGGCTAACTTTCCTCCAACTTGACACTAACTGTTTGTATTACTGCTGTAGTTCCTTAAATATCAAAAGTAATATTAAGGGGTTTAGGATGAAATGTAATGCAAATCAAGAAATTGCATTAGATCATAGCAAGAATTCAGATCTTGTGCAGAAAATTCCTGAGAGAGAGAGAGAGAGAGAGAGATAGAGGCACCGTAGAAAGCTTTTTGGACAAGTTTCTTAGTTCATATCTTTGTTTGGATAAGACTTTATTTGCAACAAATTTTTTACTTACATCATCAACATATTTTTTAATCACCTTTTTATCTCACACACATCACATCAAAAAAGTGCTACAATAATTTTTTTAAAAAATTATCTCAAATAATCTACTATCCAAATACAAATAAAACAAAAAAATTATCTCAAATAATCTACTATCCAAATACAAATAAAACGAACTCTCTTCATGATTTCTGAGTAATATATCTCCGGACACGTAACAATCGCATTAGTTTACACAACGAATAGCCCATTTTGACCGGTTCTCCTAGTCTCAAGTGTCAAGAATGGGGGACACAAAGTCACAGGAATGTTTGTTAATTTTTGGCTTATTACTTGTTATGGATAGGAGGATTATTTTATTTTGGAGGCTCAAGCAAGGCTCAAGAAAATATGTCTGTGCTGACCATTTTTTTTTTCCTTTTTTTATGTTTGTGCTGATTTTGTACCACAGCTTGTTATTTTCACCAATTAACTTCTATCTTTTACCAACCAATTAAACTTGGTTGTTTAGCGGACAACTCAAAATGGATAGATTAAGTTTTCTTACTTTTAAAATTTTATAAGGGAATAGTACTTCTTATTTTATTTTAACTCTTGTATGAGATAAGGTTTATATTCCCCTCCATCACTACTTAAGTTATTAATAAAATTTTGGATTGGCACCTCACTCCAATATATGGGTGTTGCCAATTTGATTTCAACGGGCAGAGCAAAAGTTGCGCACTTTACCATACATAGACAAAGTCTGGTAATATTCAAGTCGGTTTTGTTTATCAGATCTTCCTTGAAAATTAGTTCCATTTTGAGAATAAAATTAATGTGCAAGATGCCATTCCTATAATGATTTAGAAATGAAGAAAGATGCGATTTGAATTTTCTGTTGGTTTTCTTTCACGGTCATAATGAACCCAAATGTTAATGGCAGTATCGAGGACGCATTTGATCTTTTATTCCAAGTAAGAAGGAAACCCTTTAGTACGTAAACATTTTTTTTGGACTATTTTTATAAGAGGATCAGTAAAAGTTTCTTCTGGATACAAATTATGGAACTGATTTCAAATAAAAAAGTCAATAATCTTTCAAAAACTAATAATGATACGGAATTTATGGAAACCTTTATAGATTGTCTAGATTTAATTAAGAATACTAGTTGATACAGAACTAATGTGAGCTCTTGATGAATAATAAACTCATGTGGCAATAATCTAGTAGTGTGTTGAGGGAAAATGGAGAGAGAATACAGTGGAGAAGAGCTGATTCCCAAAAAAATGGGAAGCATGTGTCTGAATAAACCAAGCTGTGTAGTATTTGTTTATTTATTTATTAATCGTATTAGATTTAGATTTTTAGTAGTTGTGTGATTTAGTAATTTGTGTTTTATTTGGTAATTACTTATGCAAGTGGTTTCTTACCCAACAAGTCTGGTAGACTATAAATAGACCATTAGATGGGGTATTTTCTTAAGAGAGTCCAAGAAGAGTCTGTAAGGTTTAATTGTGGTGAGACTTTCTTCCATTGTTTTGAGATATCAATAATAGTGTGTTTATTATTTTCTTCTTTTCCTTCTACATATATAATTGAGTGTTTTTTTTTCATCCTTCAATCTATAGTCTTGCATGCATAATTATTATTAGAACCCTAAAATTTGGGTTCTACAATTGGTATCAAGAGCTAGACTACGAGGTTAGTTCTGGGTGCTTCCCCTGTTAGAGTTAAGGCACAAGGTTTGCCAGAAAGTATTCTGTTGATTGAATTAGACCACGAGATTGGTCCTAAAGTATGCAGTTGGTGAAGATTTTGACTACAAGATTAGTTCAGAAGTTGTCAGATTGTTGCAAGTATTATGACAGATATCAGAGAAGAATCCTATTAGATTTGTTGATTGCTACAAGTTATCAGATTGAAGGATTTAATTGGCTAATCAGTCAGGGTGCCCAAGAAACTTCATAAAGGGGGAAGAATTTGCTGATTATGTGAGTTATTAATGATGGATATATCTTGGGATCTACGTAGTGGTCAAAGGTATCGTATACTAACTCCCAAAAATAAAAGTATGGAATCACATTATTTTTGGCTTTTAAGAGTAGAAAAATATATTGAGCAATGCAATTTAGATTATATTCTCTATATTGATTCAAGTGAACTGCTGCCAAAACATATTTTTAAGAAGAAGGTCAGATTATTTTTTCAAATCATGTGTAAAATCATGTCTAATTGTCTTTTCAAAGCATCTATTCATCGGACTAAAGCACCTTGGAGATTTTGGGTGGATACTCATTATGTTTTGCGGACTCTTGAGTTGAATGAAAATTTTAAAACAAAAAATGGTTGTTGGACATGGTTAGTTGATTTTGAGAGTGATAGATTTATTCATAACATGGATGATTTGAAAGATTTTGAATTGGCTGATAATTTTGATTTGCATACTATATTTGGAGAAATTGGAAGTGATGATTTGTTGAAAAAAGAGAAGGCGTTAATTTGACACAGAGAAAGAAAAGGAAAATTTTGATATAGCAAGTCAAGGAAAAGAAATTGTTGTTGAAGAATTTATTGGTTTGGATTGTCTTCAAAGTAATGTGGAAAAGTTTGATTTGATTGATATGGATTTCATTGGAGTTGAAAAATATTTTGCTCCTGAAGAGTTAATTGACAAGGTGAAATTTTTTGGTAATTCTGGTAGTGGAGTTTTTGAATTATCTAGTGGTGATCATTTTGGTAAAAGAGATTATTATGATTTCATATTTTTGGGCACTTATGTTGGTGATACATATGGTGAATATCCTGACGAATGGGTATGCATCAATGACTATTTTGATCAAGAAGAAATTGTTGAAAAACTATTTGCAAAGTATAAAGTGCGTCCACTGCCGCGTGTAAAGATGAAACTGATAACTGGTAACAAGATGGAATTGCATATCGTCTATTCAGCAACAGAATTTTCAATGGAGATTGTTGCTCGAGATGGAATTGGATCTCATTTGATGGAGAAGGGAGACAATGTTGGCAGAATAAACCAATCTGTAGTATTTGTTTATTTATGTATTAATCGTATTAGATTTAGATTTTTAGTAGTTGTATGATTTAGTAATTTGTGTTTTATTTGGTAATTACTTATGAAAGTGGTTTCTTACCCAACAAGTCTGGTAGACTATAAATAGACCATTAGATGGGGTATTTTCTTAAGAGAGTCCAAGAAGAGTCTATAAGGTTTAATTGTGGTGAGACTTTCTTCCATTGTTTTGAGATATCAATAATAGTGTGTTTATTATTTTCTTCTTTTCCTCCTACATATATATTTGAGTGTTTTTTTTTCATCCTTCAATCTATAGCCTTGCATGCATAATTATTATTAGAACCCTAAAATTTGGGTTCTACATGTCCCATATGGTAGGAGAGAAAATTGGGAAAGCTTCTGTTTCTGGTGTTTTGTTTGAATCGAGTTTCGTTCTAAGCAAGTATAATATGTTGCATCTCTATGAATCCCTTTTTTTTTTCGCATATATTATTGGTGAATGAAATTTGAATTTGATATATCTATTTCTGATTCTATGTTTGTCTATGGATAATGTCACAAAACTACCCTGACGTTTTTAACAATTTCACAGAGCTCCGACAAGGTTTTGGAAATTACATTTGCCTCTCTTACCCACCTAGAATGACAATACTAGTCTTAACATTTTAGTAAAACCCTCTTGCTGTGTATGATTATTTTTTCTTTTCCTTTTCTCTTTTTATTCCTTCTTTTTATATTTTTGCTAATAAAATCATAGAAAACTATAAACACTGACCGTAAATGTTGAAGTAGTAACTCTTTTTGTCAATGTTATTCAATTTTTATTTGTCAATTCTTTTGTTATTATTTATTTTCTTTGTATCAAAAGCAACAATAACTGAAAAAGAAATGGTCGAAACTACTACCAGACTATAATAATTCCTCCAATCTAAATGTTCACAAACTCTAAAAGCATTATGGTGATACGTCTCCAATATAGACGGACTACGTATTCCTGATAAAGTACCACTGAAAGCAATATATCATAACGGTATAACTATTGTCATAACTGCTTATCAAACAATACATATGGTATTAAAAACTTGGTTTTTTTCCTTATATTTGTGCTAAATATATTATAATTAATTTGGAAAGTAATTAAACTTTATAGGTTCAGGATATTTTGGGATATTCATTTGAATTATTGACCAACTCTAAGGTTTGATTACAGAAGTGTCAAATCAAGGAAGGTATGTGTAATTTTTGAAACCCCAAGAGAGTTTAGTAAAATTGTCCGAAACCTCAGGGGAGGCTTATGAAATTATCCCCTTTTCTTACACTAGTTAATAAATGGAAATTTTCAGTTAGAAAAAAGAAAGAAGTAAATAAAAGGCATTCTGAACATACCTAGCAATCAACGACGATCTGACGTGAAAAATATTCTGATTCAGATCTTGCATAGAGCGTTCCTAAAAAAATATAAAAAGAAAACCCGAAAACAAAACTGTAGAAAAATTTTCTTACAAGTTTCTTAGTTCTATATACATTTTTGACATATCCCTATTCAACATTCAACATATTTTATTTGCGGATATATATTTTCCTTAAAAATAAAGCCAACATTCTTGACGATTTCTGAGTAATACATCTCCCGATTAATAACAATTCCAAATATCTTACTCAATCAATGGACCACTTTGACCAGTTCCCCTAGTTTACAAGCCCTAATGAATGGGTGACACAAGTGATCAGAAATGTTTCCTATTAATGCTAATTTCTTGACTTCTTGTTAAACTTTAGGAGGATTATTTGTTTTTGGAGATTCAAGCATTATATTTGTGATGATTTACACCACAACTTTGTATTATTTCAGTTCCTAAGGTTTACTGTCACTTCTTTGACTTCAACAAGGCAGACCAGATGAAGTTGCACATTTTACCAGCTATGTGGTCTTATAGATGAAAGTCTGGTAATATTCAAGTCAGTCTTCTATGTCAGTTCGTATGTTGAATATTATTATCTCCATTTTAAATAATTAACGTTCAAGATGCCATTCCCATAATGAACTAGAAACCAAGAAAGAAATTATTTGGATCTTAGGAAATGATTTGAATTTCTTTTAGGATTAGTGTTTATACATTGATATTATAATATATATATATATATATATATATATTTTACATTAGTAGCTATGGAAATATTTCATGTGTATATAATTTGAATTTATGTTATGTGATATGATCTAGACATACTACTGAATATATGCACACACGCACTCACACACAAACATAGCCAGACAGACAGTATATAAAAGTTTTATATTTTCTTTCATGGCCATAAACCCATATATAAGCAGTATCGAGGACGTTTAATCTTTTATTCCTAGTAGTTTCTTCATAGAGGGAAAAAACTATTTGATCAAATACTTGAATCAGCTGGAAATATTTAGTTTACTTTGACCTTCCTTTTGGTTGGATTTGGCTCCTATGGATGCAAAACCACCACACCACAACACCTCACACCATCGGGAAATTTCACATTTAAACAAACCACCACACCACAACATCATCACACCATCGGGAAATTTCACCTTTGAACACACCACACCACACCACCACAGCATCACATAGTTATGCACTTATACATACATTTGCACCACCAGTATGCCACATCATTGAAAAACCAAAGGCGAATGATAAAAGAACAAGAAAAAGTATAGAAATTTCCCACTTTTCATGCATCAATATTCCTCAAAAGGGATGGTAAGGCATCAAACTGATTAACCGAGGTTTCACACAGGAAGGAGAGCATTTTGAGAGAAATGGCTGACCAGGAGAAAAGAAGGTATGGAGGAGAGGGAAGCAAAGGCAAAGGTGGGAGCCTAATTCCTGGAAAGAAGAAGTCAGTGAAGCAAATGATGGCTGAGAAAATACTTGAATCTTCTTCCAAATCTTTCAAGAATGACAAAAAGAAGATCAAGCCTAGAGATGATGAAGATGATGATTAACAAAAATCGTTTCTCTTGTTATTTGTCTGAGTGCTAGTCTCATTTATATGTAAAACTCGTACCAGTTGCTGCTTTAGTGTATAAATTTAGGTAATTTGTTTGGTGTGTTCTAAGAAAATTAACGCACGAAACAAAAGGGAGAAACAGCATAGAGATGCTTTACTTTGGACTAATTGAGATTAAGCAGATTGATTGGGAAGTAATCCTACACATGCATGGAAGATGCAAGATGCAAAAGAATATTGATCTTAATTATGCGAATATTCAATAGTTTACCTTTGGGAAACAAATTGTTTAACGCGTAATGCAAGTAATGGGTACGTAATTCTTGGGTGGAGAACATGTAATGAAGATAGTATGGTAGATACTACACAAGATATTGTATAGAAGGATAATTGTTTTTGTATGAAGAATCTCCCCTTAAAAAATTCCACTGATTCAAAACAAAGGGTATAATTCAAATTTGGAAAATAATCAAATCTTCTAACTAGATCCTAGCCAAAGATACAAGTCTAAATATTAACTGATAAAAATATTTTATACCATGATTAGACCATGTTGACATATTCTTTTTTCAGAAAATTGCTACATGTTTGTACTTTCCGTGGATTGTTTTTTCTTTTCCTTATTTTTGGAGGGTCATCAAGCTTGGAGACTCCAGTGACCTCAGCACAACTATCTGAGTATTCTAATTAATTGCTTACACTTACAGTTTGGGAGAAATATGTAGTTTTGGCAACAATTTTTAGTCAATGTACTAGATTGGATCATAATGATTAGCCAAAATAAATATAGAGCTCAAAGTTTTAGATACTAAGTAAATTTAATACCATCAATAGAAATTTAACAATGTATTAACAATAAAAAATCAAATTACCGTTAATTAACTATTTTAACTTCAAACGTTGGATCCCCAATTTTTGAAGCTTGAAAACTTTTTCATTTTTTTTCTCAAGGAATTTGCACAAATTTGGTACATGACCATGTATGCTCCCTAGTCCGGAAAAAAACCCCTGCGCACGCTATCAACCACTACCTATATGGACAAATCAATAAATTAAGATATAATTGCACCATTCAATGTTGCACTAATACAACACATGTAACTACTATGATAATAAATATAAATACGAAGATACCAACATGCAAAAACACAAAATATTTTATCACTTAGTGAAATTCATGGGACACAAAATCATACATTCAATTTAAAATAAATTCATCTGGCCAAAAAAATTTAAAAAAAGGGGAATAGAGCGCTCTAGAAAGCTTTTCGGACAAGTATCTTAGTTCTATCTATGTTTTCAAAACGTATTTGACAGTCGACATCAAAGATACTTTGTTTACAGATTAAAAAAATTAAACGATTCCTCTTGATGATTTCTGAGTAATACATCTCTGGACGCGTATATCGCAATATTTTACTACCATGAATTGACCAGGTTGACCAGTTCTCCTTGTCTCCAATTCTCAAGAATGGGTAACACAAAGTCACCAGAATGTTTATTAATTTTTCCACCTAATTACTTGTTATAGTTAGGAGGGTTATTTTATTATGGAGGTTCAAGCAAATATGTTTGTGCTGATTTATACCTTTTTTTTTCAATTTTTTATTTTTTTTCCAATTTGACTTCAACGGGCAGAGCAAAGGTTGCATAATTTACCAGGCATGCGGTCCTGTACATAGATGAAAGTCTTCTAAGAGGAGATCTTAAGCTCGTGGGAGGTGTTTATGATTCGTTGTCTTCATTGCCTAGTCTTGTACAAGGAGATCTTAATTTCAATCAGTTAGAAGACACTAGTTTGAGAAGACACTAGTTTGAGAAATTTGTATATCATTTTATAAATTTTCCTTTGATTCCAAATAGTTATGTAATTTACAGGTAAGGTTTTATGAAATTAGAATTGGAATCCCTCCCCCATTTATGGGGTTTGCTATTAAAAAAAGAATAGATGAAAGTCGTGTAATATTCAAGTCGGTCTTGTTTGTTAGTTCATTTGTTGAACATTAGTTCCAATGTCAAAAAATTAATGAGCAAGATGCCATTCCCATAATGATTTAAAAAAGAAATGTTGGAATAATTAAACCAAGCTGCTTTAGTAGTTAGTTTCCTAATTGGTTTAGTTTTTGTTTTATGTCTTGTTTAGTTTTTGTACTAGATAGGAAAAATCTCCAATTCCGCTCCAATTAAGTTTTGGTTTACTATTGTGTTTGTTTAGGAAAGATTAGTAGTCTATAAATACTACTAGTCTAGCATATTATTATTGGAAGAGTGAGTTGAGTTTAAAAGTTGAGTTGAGGGAAAGCCTCCAAAGTTTTCGTAAGCGAAAGGCTACGACTTAGATACTGTTGTTGTTGAGTATGAGTTAATAAAATTATTGAGTATTTGTTTGTGAGTTTCTCATCCTCTTCCCACATATTTTTATATGTGTTAGAAATTGCTTCCGCTGTGTATGTGCACTTTTTTTATGCCAACAAGTGGTATCAGAACTCTGGGTTTTGTTCCTACGGCTTGTTCATGAAATTGAAGTATGAGTTCATATTATTTGCCACATTGTGGTATTTTTATTTTTTATGGCAAAAAGGATTTTGAGATTTGGAGTATGATGATGAAGAGATTTTTTCAAGTTATTGAAGTTTGGAATATTGTCCAAAAGGGGTTCAAGGAACCTATTGAAGGTGTTGAATTATCAAGTGAAGCAAGTAAAGAGTTGGAGAAATATAGACGTTTGGTTTGCATGGCATTCTATTATCTCAGTACTCAAGTCCAATTGCATGTATCCAAAAAATTCATACATGCAAAAACCGCAAAGGAAGTTTGGAAATTTTTTATGAAGACTTTTGGTCACGGTGAAGAAGAAATTTGCGACGAGGAAGAAGAATTAGAATTTGATGAAGAGACAAAGAAAGAAGAAACTACAGAAATTGTAAATGCACATGAAGATGGAGAATTTGCGGTTGAAAAAGAAATTTCACATGTGGTTGAGGAAAAATGTGAAGTCATTGATGAAATTAAAGATATTCCTAAAAATCATGCTGATCAAGAAATTTTTTATTTTGTCAAGGTTGATGGATTGTTTGAAAAGAAAAATAAAGCACTGGAATCGACTAGTATCAATTATAGAGTGGACGATTTGATTGAAAAATGTGGTACTACTAAAGTTGATATAGTTGTAAGTACGGAAAAATTGAAGGAAGAATATGGTGCTGTTAAAATATTTGGAGGTAAAAAGTATGATTTTGTATTTTTGGGAGATTTTCTTAATGATGTGAAGGAATCAAATTATGGAATGTTCAATCAAGAATGGGTGAATATGTTTGAGTTTTTTGATAGAAGCGATCAAGGAAAGAAATTGTTTCAGAAGTACAAATTTTGTCCACTGCCACATGTGAAGATGAAATTGAAGATCAATTACAAATTGAAGGTGCACATCGTCTATATAGCAACTAAGTCTTCTATGGAGATTTGACGAGGATTTTACACTACACCAAATTTTAATAATAAACCTAAACACCCCGTTTTCTGCAAGTATACAGATCATTTATCGAGCATAGGGTAGTATAGGTGTCGATCCCACAGGGAAGAGTGTCAAGTACCGGTGATTTTCAAACTCCTCTATTATTTAGACTGTCACATGCATAAAAATTAAATCTAAACTACAAACATGGAATAAAATAAGTAAAATAACAATTAAGAGCTCCTCAAGTTATGGAATTCCTTACTACTCTTGCAAATGAAGCTACCGGTTGCATTAATGATATTAATTTGGCTAAGCATGGCATAATCTCCTAATGCACGTGAAACATACTTTCGTAGTGAATCAACTATACTCATAGTCAAACCATACCTACTAACGTGGTTATGGAATTAACTACAAGCTGTTTTGCTCAATGAAATTACATGAAATAAATCACTAAAGCCACAAAGGCGTCACCCTACACTTGTGAGTGAACTCCTAGGTTTAGAACTTTATGAACTAGTGTCTTTAACACCTTTAAATGATCACAATTAATGGCCGGTTAATCATGATTAGAAAAGCCAAAGTACTAAATACTTGCTCAAATAATAGCATCAAATAACCATGTAAATATCACAAACAAGACATAGAAAGTTCATCCATAACTCAAGGTAATAATTTAGCTAAACATAAGTACTATACTACTAACTATACTAAACTAAACTAAGGAACTAGTGAACACTACATTTTGTAGTGAATCTAGCCTTCTTCTCTCTCTAATTCTTATTCTAATTCTCATCAAGAGGCCCTATTTATAGATGATTTCATCCATAAGCATCCAAAATTCTATCACGTGAACACATGACAAATTTAGCCTACAAAAGTCAAGGAAAATGTCTTCATGAATCTTCATCTTCTTGAAATGCTTCAAAAGTGTCTTCATGCATTGAATCCATTGAATTTCAATCTCAAATGAGTTGTAAAGTTGAAGCAAATTGTGTTTTGAATTTGCTATGAGTTGTTTCTTCAACTTCACCAGATTCTTCACGCAGCTTTCATTGAAATTTGTCTGAAAATTGAGCTGGAAGTGAGCTGGAAAAACTGGATTTCGGCTGCAACTTGCAGCAATCATTGTCAGGGATCCGCGAACTGGATCCGCGAGGAAGAGTCTCACGGATCCCATCGCGGATCCGGTCCCCTGGCTCCTGTGAGAGGGATTCGCGAGTTAATCTTTTTTCTTCATTGGTTGCATCGCGTATTGCCTCCCAAATCTGCTCCAAAATTGCGAAATCCGAACTTTTCATCAAGACTTCTTGGCAAATTATTTCCTAATTTTCCTCATTTGATAATTGAGCATTTAATCCTACAAAAACATGAAGATTTCACTACATTCATCCATAAAAATGCATTTTCTTTATTTAAACCATAAAATGTAGTATTTCACTAGAAACCCTAGTTAAATAGCCATAAAATAACCAAAACACACAAAAATTAAGTACTTAAATATACTAAAAGCATGTAAAATAAACACTTATCAAATTCCCCCACACTTGAATCATTGCTTGTCCTCAAGCAAATAGAAATACAAACCAACAATGATTTAAGTGTTTTGAAATAACCAATGTGAAATTTAAAAGTCAATCTCCACAACTTAGTAATCAATTCTTATGCAAAAATTTCAATCACCTCAAATACTCATAATAATTAAGTAAAAGAAAGATAATTATACCCTAAATTTAAACAAGTTAAATTTCAACCTTTTACTTCGACCTATTTACATAAAAAGGTAATTCATATAGTCAATGAGTTGGCTTTCCTTTTTCCACCATTATTTTTTTCTTTTTTATTTAGAGGGATTTTATTTTATTTAAATAATAGAAAAGTCTTTTGACGCGAAAATCGACACTTTTAGGTGAAGATCTCCGTTTACTCAACTTTTTCTCTTTTATTCAATTTCTCCTTACTCAAGCGCCTTTTTACGCGAAAATCGACATTTTTAGATGAAGACTCCCGGTTACTCAACACAAGAATAATTAGAGTTTTTTTTTTTTTTATAGAAAGTTCCCTCTAAAACTTTAATTCATGGAAAAGGAGCCTTATTGACTTAACTATATCAATCACCTCTTTGTATAAGTAAGTAAAAGAAAAGATATCATTTAACAACTAAAATTATAGGCATAATTTTCCTCATTTTACAAAATATACTTTCTAAAAGACAATTGGTCAAATCACATAATCACTAAGTCCAAGTCAAATGAAAATTGAATTTACCAACTCACATAAAGTTATTTCAAAAAGATGAGAAAATTTGAAAGAGTAATACTTAAAACTTCCTCCCTTGTGGACCAAATTGAAAAATTTTCAAAAATTTTGGGGTAATTTCACAATTTTGAACAAATATTTGGAAAAATTTTGGCAGAGTCTCCCCTTAAAACTGGACCAAACTCCCTGCCAACAACCCAAATTTTCAACACAAACAAATCACATAAACATTTCCAAACACAAGTTCAAGCATATAAAGCAAGTAAACCTCTCCCCCACACTTAAAATACACATTGTCCTCAATGTGTAGGGGAAAGTAAAATAATAAAACTGTAAAAACTCCCCAAATTAATATGGCAGAGGTCCAGAAAAGTCCAAAACATCATGAACATCCTCTACAAGTCCACAAAAGCTGCATAAGAAAGGAAGGAAAATGCATAAGTTCTACAAGACATAAAAAAACAATAAACAAAAGAAAATAAACATGGTCTTCATGGTTGTCCATCTCCCCCTCCTTGGTTGTCACCATGGCCTCCTTGAGCCTGCTCCCCACCTCCTGGAATGTGCAAGTGGTCTTCTATCCGATGAATGCGAGACTCCATGGTGTCAAGGCGGGTGTTCACTTGATTGAAGCCTTCGTTGACACGGGTCTCCAAACATCCTATGGCAGCCAAAACACGCTCCCAAATCGTCCTTTGTCTAGGAGGAGCCGAAGTAGAAGGACCGGTGTGTGGAATAGCAGTTGAAGTGCCGACTCCTTCTTCTTCCTCATGAGCCGTACCAGAAGTTCCTCCAACTTCAAATTGGGAAGTGGGCTGAGATTGCCGAGCTCAAGGATGAGGAATATTTGCTGTTGAAATACTCAAGTCATTTAGAACAAAATAGTTCAATTCATAAGTTGACTTGACAGGCCTTTGCTCCACCCCATCCAAATTTACCTCCATCCTCTCAAAAAGAAGTGAGAGAAGCCGTGGGAAGCCAAACCGATATGCAGTAGTGGCATGCCTCGCCGCGGTCCTCATATAGCAGATAATAATATTGGGAAGAGGAATGTTGGCAAATGAAGATGTCCGGTCATGGAACATCTTGTCCAAGAAGTACAGGTCACTCTTCCTTACTTCATTCAAGCTACTCTTCTTGGGAATGACATTGTGAGCGAACAGGTATGTGATTAACCTCAATCGAGCATCCAACTTGTTGGCCTTCACTGTCGCCTTTTGTTGGAAGCGAGTAAATTCTTGCTCAATTTGAAATCGAGCCAATGCATGTCCCATCTCCCAATGTCTATCCGGAGCATGAAATTCCTTCTTTAAGTCCACAACCGGACCGGTATTCCGTACTCCAAGAAGTTGAGCCAATGTGCTCCGTTCGACCTCAATTCGTCTCCCTCGAACATAGGATCTAATATTTTCTCCACTATGCCCGGATTTGTTTACCACGTTGGCATAGAACTCCTTGACTAGCTGGGGGTAATAATGATCTGGCAATGTGAGAATTGGACCCCAACCAAGTATGTCAAATGCCTCCGTGAGTTTGAATTCGACATTGACATCGGGAGCCACGTGCATCTCAAAAATAAATCCTTTATGCTCCCTTGCCTCGTACCATTCTTGGTTCTCTTTTGAAGTGAACCGAATGGCATCATACTCTGGTGGTGGTGGCTCACTAGCAGTAGACCTCCTAGGTCGTCGCCTTAGTGGTGGAGGTGATGGTGCACGTTGCTCTTCTTCACCACTTGAAGTAGAAGATGGTGAACGTCGACGAGGACCTCCTCTAGTACGTGCCATAATATCTAACAAATTGCCAAAATTACAATTTTTAAGCACATTACTAATCAAGTAAATTTCAACAATTTGTCAAATAACCAATTAAAGCATAAAAATCATCAAATTCAATCCAAATGTCAACAAAGCATCATCCCCTTGAAATAAATTTGAAATTACCAACTTTCATCAAATTTTCCAAAAATTCCTCTAAATCTCAATACAAATATATACAACATACTCCATATCAAGATTTAAAGTCTATGAATATGCTGAAATTTACCAATAATTGCCAATTTCTATAGATAAAATTAAATTTCAAAATTAGGCAAAAATTGACAAAAATTATCAAAATGATCCCAAAATTCCTCACATTTGGAACAAATAGCATCCAAGGATAATTATAAGCTCCATAATATCAACCAAATACATTTTCAATCATGCCAAGCATTAATCCCAAATTGAGCATTTTATAGGAATTTCAAGAATTTAATCTTCACTAAAAATTAGCACATTCCCATAATTTCTTCACAAAACATGCTTAAACAGCATCAATAAGCATAATGGAATCAATAACTAACAACAATTAATCACGAAAATCAAAACCCAAAATTTTACAAAAATTGCTCAAGAACATGAAATTGGAAAATCGAAATTCGTGAATGTAAATTGAGGAATGTTACCTGGAATCAGTAGAAGGATGAATGGGGAGATGATTGATGCAAAAAGCCCCTTGAATTTAGCCCCAAACAGCTACGAATTTGAAAAATTAAATTCGGCTAAACCTAGGTTTAATTTCTTCAAAAATCCGATTTTTAGGTGTTTTTGTTTAATTTCAATCGGATAAAACTGCTCCTTGATGCTCACTAGGGGTTGGTTTGGTGATTTTTTTGAAGATTAGCAAGGAAAAAGGAGGATTTGGTGAAGTGTGTGAAAAAAAGTGTGCTGGTGTATGTTTTTGCAGGTTGAATCGCGATGAAGAAGGTGGAAAAAATGCTTCGCGACTTTCCGTATTTTAGCTTCTGGTGATTGATCCACGGACCATATCCGCGAATCACACATCGCGGATCCGTCTCGCGGATCTGGATCAGCGAAGCTTGCTTCGCGTTTCACACATCGCGCCTTCAACTTGTAACTCTCAGAAGATGATCCGCGATGTTAAGGATCCGCGAGTCTTACCTCGCGTATCTGGTTCGCGGTTCCCCGGATATGGTCTCAGAAGTTGATCCGCGTGACAGGGATCTGCGAGTCTTACATCGCGGATTGAATCGCGGATCGTGCTGGAAATGTGATTCTGCAATTTTTCTGCAATTATTTCATTGAGCAAACTTTTTTCTCCTATTTCCAGATTAAAAACCCTGCTTGTTATTTATGAAATGCACCTTTTCTAACACATGTAAAATGATCAAAACAACATAACTAACCTCATTTCTTGATTCATTAACAACTAAAACACAAATTGAGGTACCTAATTGTTTGCATTTTACTATTCACTCCGCACCAAAAAGTTCATTTTTGCCATGTTTGATTTTCCTGCAAGAACAAACAAAACAAACTAACTTAAAAACATATAATACACATGCTCAAACATAAAATCACAAAAATAACACAAATTGATGGGTTGCCTCCCAACTAGCGCTCTTTTATAGTCATTAGCTTGACTATATTACCATTGCATCAAGGAGGTTTAGTTAAAGAGTAATCCACCATTTGAGGACTCGGTGGATCATTAAAAGGTGACTCGATCAAGTGAGTCATATAACCAAATGATAAGAAAGAAGGAAGAGGTTTACCAATCTCAAGTGTTTCATAGATATTACCTTTTTCCATCACTTGAGAACTTACGAAAGGAATGTCCATATAGCCTTCTTGAGGTATGATGACCTTAGAATCTATACATTCACCACATTTCTCAAAGGGGTTATATAAAATCATTCATGTTTACCTTTTGAGATTCAAAATTCATTCCAAAATCATCATCATGTGAAATGGACATTTCATCATTGAAATACAAATAAGATTCATCATTATCATCAAAATGCATTCCACTTTCACACACAACATTCTCACCATTGATAGTAGAGTCAATTGGCATTTTACTACATGAAATAACTTCACACAAATTATGCAATTGGACTTGTATTCCTTCAAAGTGAAAAGCTAATTCATCTAATCTTTTCTCAACCCTATCAAAATTATTGGAAGTTGTATTAGCTAATTTTTCAATAGCTATTTCCCAACATGGCTTAGAATCATTAGCTAATCTTTCTTTCTCCAAAGATAAAGGTTTAGCTAACTTTTCTATAGCTATTTCCCAAGATGGCTTTGATTCAATTTGAACACTATTAGGTTGGTAATCATAAAAACATGAAGAATCATCATAGGCACATGAATTATTCCAACCGTAAGTGTAAGGATTATCACAATTAGCACCATATTGATCAAAACAAGAATTGTAATGCTCAAATTCATCATAATAATCCACATGTTGTGCTTGCATACATGTATGTGTAGCATGATTACTTCCACACAAGTCACAAATCACATAATTAGAATCAAAAGCATTAGCATTCCTTTTTTGTTCAAACAAATTCGTAATGGTATCCATTTGCACATTTAATGTAATATAATCAAGTTTAGCATTAATACTCCTTGTGCAATCATCAAATGACATACCTTCAAACATCCTTTGATTACCTCCATAATTATAGCCTTGAAAATTGTAGAGGTCCATTGCCAAGCTTCCTTCTCTCAAGCCTTGATCCGTTGTTGCTATCCTTCTTTAAAACCTAAAATGCTTAAAAGCAAGATTAGTGAAGAAGAATAGTTAAAAAAAAACACAAACTAAAAACATAAATATAAAAATGTCTAAAGTAATAGAATTGTTCTTAGCACCGATATTGAACAAATTCTTCCCCGGCAACGGCGCCAAAAACTTGACGAGGATTTTACACTACACCAAATTTTCATAATAAACCTAAACACCCCGTTTTCTGCAAGTATACAGATCATTTATCGAGCATAGGGTAGTATAGGTGTCGATCCCACAGGGAAGAGTGTCAAGTACCGGTGATTTTCAAACTCCTCTATTATTTAGACTGTCACATGCATAAAAATTAAATCTAAACTACAAACATGGAATAAAATAAGTAAAATAACAATTAAGAGCTCCTCAAGTTATGGAATTCCTTACTACTCTTGCAAATGAAGCTACCGGTTGCATTAATGATATTAATTTGGCTAAGCATGGCATAATCTCCTAATGCACGTGAAACATACTTTCGTAGTGAATCAACTATACTCATAGTCAAACCATACCTACTAACGTGGTTATGGAATTAACTACAAGCTGTTTTGCTCAATGAAATTACATGAAATAAATCACTAAAGCCACAAAGGCGTCACCCTACACTTGTGAGTGAACTCCTAGGTTTAGAACTTTATGAACTAGTGTCTTTAACACCTTTAAATGATCACAATTAATGGCCGGTTAATCATGATTAGAAAAGCCAAAGTACTAAATACTTGCTCAAATAATAGCATCAAATAACCATGTAAATATCACAAACAAGACATAGAAAGTTCATCCATAACTCAAGACAATAATTTAGCTAAACATAATTACTATACTACTAACTATACTAAACTAAACTAAGGAACTAGTGAAGACTACATTTTGTAGTGAATCTAGCCTTCTTCTCTCTCTAATTCTTATTCTAATTCTCATCAAGAGGCCCTATTTATAGATGATTTCATCCATAAGCATCCAAAATTCTATCACGTGAACACATGACAAATTTAGCCTACAAAAGTCAAGGAAAATGTCTTCATGAATCTTCATCTTCTTGAAATGCTTCAAAAGTGTCTTCATGCATTGAATCCATTGAATTTCAATCTCAAATGAGTTGTAAAGTTGAAGCAAATTGTGTTTTGAATTTGCTATGAGTTGTTTCTTCAACTTCACCAGATTCTTCACGCAGCTTTCATTGAAATTTGTCTGAAAATTGAGCTGGAAGTGAGCTGGAAAAACTGGATTTCGGCTGCAACTTGCAACAATCATTGTCAGGGATCCGCGAACTGGATCCGCGAGGAAGAGTCTCGCGGATCCCATCGCGGATCCGTCCCCTGGCTCCTGTGAGAGGGATTCGTGAGTTAATCTTTTTTCTTCATTGGTTGCATCGCGTATTGCCTCGCGAATCTGCTCCAAAATTGAAATCCGAACTTTTCATCAAGACTTCTTGGCAAATTATTTCCTAATTTTCCTCATTTGATAATTGAGCATTTAATCCTACAAAAACATGAAGATTTCACTACATTCATCCATAAAAATGCATTTTCTCTATTTAAACCATAAAATGTAGTATTTCACTAGAAACCCTAGTTAAATAGCCATAAAAATAACAAAACACACAAAAATTAAGTACTTAAATATACTAAAAGCATGTAAAATAAACACTTATCAAGATTCAAGCTCGAGATGGCATTGGTGACCATAATGAAGGGCTTGGTTTAAGGAGGCAATGTTGGAATAATTAAACCAAGCTGCTTTAGTTAGTTTCCTAATTGGTTTAGTTTTTGTTCTATGTCTTGTTTAGTTTTCATATTAGATTAGGAAATCTCCAATTCCGTTCCAATTAAGTTTTGGTTTACTATTGTGTTTGTTCAGGAAAGATTAGTAGTCTATAAATAATACTAGTCTAGCTATTATTATTGGAAGAGTGAGTTGAGTTTGAAAGTTGGTTGGAGGAAGGCCTCCAAAGTTTTCGTAAGCAAAAGTGTACAGCTTTTAGATAATCGCATTTGAGTTTGAGTTAATAAAATTATTGAGTATTTGTTTGTGAGTTTCTCATCCCTCTTCCACATATTTTTATATGTGTTAGAAATTACTTCACATTTGTGTATGTACGCGTTTTTTGTGCCAACAAGAAAGATATTATCCGAATGGTGGATGTGATTTAGATTTCTATTTGGTTATCTTTCATGGTCATAAACCACATATTGGCGTATCGAAAGTTTGATCTTCAAGTAAAGTAATACTTAATGCAGAAAATGCTTGATCAAGTATATGCATCAGATGGAAAAATTTAGATTAATTTGTACTTCATTTAGATTTAATTTTGCCTCTAAAGATGCATTATTACGCCTATAATCCTACGGGTTATGGAAATTTCACCCTTATGATCGCATGAAACACACACACCACCACCGCACACATGCACATATTTACATACCCATTTGCAAAACCACCATGCCTGCACCATCGAAGACCAAATTCTAAAATAGGAAATAGATGGAAGTGAAGGAAAAAATGAATAGAGAAACAAGAAAGAGTGTTAGAAATTTCCTATTTTCTATGTATAAATTTCCTTCAAGTTTAGAGGTGCTCAGCACATCATAAGAGGTTAAACAAGTTAAAAAGGTAAAAAATAAATAAAAGGAGGTTAAACAAGTTGTTTTGAAAAGAGAGCATTTTGAGAGAAATGGTGAACGGAGAAAGCAACAAGAAGGAGAGAGAATCAAAGGCAAGGTGGAAGCCTAATGTGAAACCCGTAATTTGTAATTTATTCTTGGAATTCATTTTATTATTAATGTCAAATTATCAAAATAACAAAATAAGAGCTCTTTTCCTAACTAACCAGTAGCCTACTCCCACTAAACCTTCGTGCTAATAGATGCATGGTGTATGCAGTTACACTATTATTCTTGGAAATTAGATAACAACATTCTCTCATCTCAAACAACGTAAAGTTTTTTCTCTGCTCATCTGACAAACAAAAAAA